>OY728146.1:1459710390-1460960390 GCA_963277665.1 Viscum album | reverse complement strand
GTGGGTCGGACAGCTTAGCTGGTCTTGTATCATACGTGGGTCCGACAGCTTAGATGAATCAGTGGCTAAATCTGATCATCTCTATCGTCTTACGAAGAAGTATACATGTGTGAGCTGAGCCTTGAATTTCAAACATTATCTTTGATATGATTGAATTTCTTTCCTATGTGGATTCGGTTGTGTTATCCTGTGTGGATTGGATTGTGCTATCCTGTGTGGACTAGAACGAACATGGGCTCAGATGTTGGAGCCGAACTGGGATTGATGACTTAGGTATATGTATAGGAATATACCTAAGTAGAGTTGGTTATTACTTTGTGATTGTATCTTTCCTTTATGGATATCCATTTGTGGATTCTTGGTAGACCTTCAGGGGTCCCGGGGTCCCTACTGAGTAGCGTATACTCACCCCTGTATGGGCTATGCCCACACTACGTTGGGTTGGATGTAGATGACGGACAACGCTGATCATGGTTGAGGATTGTGGAGGAAGTCGGTACCTGGATGTGGACCACTGGGTGGGACGTACACGTAGCGGACGGCTGGACCCGAGGAGCTGAAGAGGCCATCTGTACCCACCCTTCAGGTGGGATTTCCAGTGGAAAGCTCGGCGTTGCTGTGTTACTTTTCAGTTGTTGTACTATCTTTTTAGTAGTAATTTACTTCAGTTGGGTTTGTATTCTGGCCCATTTACTTTCATCACTAACAGTTTTACTCAGTTTACTTAGTGTTTACTTCAGCTTGCTTGCTCTATGGTGTTTTTTTACTTTATAAAGGCAATGCCTTCCCTTTTTTCATGATTTATGCCTTAGGTGATAGTCGCCAGCCCCTGGCCTATGGAAGGCGGGCTTGGGGTAGTCACGGCATGGGCCCCGAGGATGGGTCGTGACAACATTACCATACTTTGTCCATGAAGTAGTATTTTCTATGAAATTATCCATGACTCGTGTTTCTTTAATGTTATATGTTTATTTCATATTTCATCTTTTGTTATGATCTTAAGATGCCATATCATTTTATTCTTCCCTATGATTATCCATGAGCCTTTACATTTATGGTAATATATGGAACCTCTGACTCACACATTATGATTCATGATATTCGTTATTCACTGACTGGGCTTTTTAGATTACCAATTTTCTCTATGTGACACCTTGGTTATCACAAATAGGTTTAGGATATCAATACGATTTAAGAGATAATTATAGAGAATAAAATAATTATGATTTATTTTTTAGTCTCACATTGATTTACTATAAACCTAATCTTCCAAATACACTAGCCCTCATGTTCATCGAGTTGTAATTAAAGGGTGTTATGTTTATAAAACATTGAATAATATGTGTAAATGGAATGGGTAGCTATATATGGTGTCAGAGAAATATTTATTAAACCTGTGGAAACTAGGAATAGAAATATTTAGTTGTAAATATAAGGATAATTCTATGTATAAGAAAATATAATGAAATATTAGTAAAAGAAATATTGAGTTATATCTGAGAAATTACATCACTATCTATATACTTGAAATAGACGTGGATTTTTCATTGTTGTACGTAGGGGTAATAAGTCCAAAAATTGTAAAGTTGAGCGGGAATCGATTATAACATTTTGAAAAAAAATGATTCTTACTACACACATGGTTCGACACTCCCATGATATATGCTTTAGAATGTAAAATCCTCTTTATGAACCACTATAAAGGACTTGAAAAATTTGATAGGTTAAAAAATATTATAGGAAACATCACCATTGACAAACTATATTTAAACCTAGAGACTAATAATTTCATATATAATTTTCATTTATAAGTTTTTTCCTCCTAGGTTTATATATTGCCTATTTTTATATTATTGTGTTTTCATATTTTTTCCTTTTATTATTTTAATTTATTGATTGAAAATGTAAAAATAATTCCAACAAAAAATCAGATGGGAAATGAAAATATTTACCATTCAAGATTTATAATCTAATGGTAATAGAAGATAACCATCTATTGATCTGAAAATACGAGTTATCATGAATAATTATTAACAAATAGAGTATAGTTGAATTTCCAAACAAATAAAATAATATATTGATGGAATCTCATGGAAGTACAAGTGTTAAAGATGATAAGTAAAAGAATTTTATATTTCTTATATGTTAAAAATATAGGAAATGCATAATGGTAAATTCATTAAATGAAATAGAAGATGAACTATTCTTGGAATAGGTGGCCAAAGGAGGGTAATTAACGAATCAAAATTAAAAGTCAGGTTAATGGGATGTATGGAAATAAAGTCCAATCCAAGGCACCAAAAGAAGTTTAATATTGTACATGTGGGGAACATTGTAATTATACGATTCAGTTACATATTCAAAGGATTAATTCTAAAGGATCTATGTTAGGACAATCATTAAAGTGGAATGATTGAGGTTTTTAGTTTTTTGATCAATAGAATAATTTTGTTGATGTATTTTATCATTTATATGCTAGTTATAAGAATCATAAAATAATAATTAATTTTTCATTAGTAGTTATGATTTATGGATTTTCATGAATATATTTAATGGTACTAATAACCTATAAATTTTATTTAATTTTAATGTTATAGTTTGTTGTAAATCAAATGATTTAGGAAAATATTATATTTGATATGTAATTATTGTCAAGATAATTATAAGAAGTTAATGTTATTGGATTTTATGGAAGAAATAAGCCCTATAGAATGCTTTTATGGTCAAAAACTTATCTAATGATTACTTTAGTTTTAGGATGATCATCATATTTATTTTATATTATATGAATTATATAATATTGTTCTAGAAAATATACAACATAGATACCGGGTGACAACTTATCATTTCTGATAAGGTAGTTGGTCTTTAACTAATAACTGACGGAAAATAAGGTTGAAAGTCCTACAAATGGCCAAGGTGATGTACCGTTTAGTATGAAATTGTTATTACTTAAATTATTTGATGGAAAAAAATTATGTTTATTTTGGGAAGCATTCTATAGGATCATATCTTATTGAATATTACGATACATAAGGGATTAAATATATTTTGGAAAATTTTCATCAGGTTGAGTTATATGTAAACCTTAGTTCTAACATGTGATTTGCCATGAAATATTATATTAAAAGAACATAATTGAATCCTTGAATTTAGAGTTTGTTTGGGATAATGTGTTACGAATGATTTAAGATTGCCTTTAGAATAGATATTAATATGATCATTTATTCTTTATGGGGGATTATCTTACCTTATTATGACCAATTATTGTTTTATATAGTATTAAAAAAACAATAAGAATATATTCATATAATATTTTACAATATTTTGATCCATTATAAGTTAATTTTAGTATTTCATTCATGAATAATTATTATCGAACACTCATCATCTGTAAAAATATAATATATTGTCTTGAAAAATGATTCAATGATGTAATTTTACATGAAAAATATGTATATATTCATATTTCCTTACTCTAAATGGTAAAAGAATCCATTATCTTTAAGAAAATGACCATGAAATAACTTTTTTTTCATTTTTTAAAAATTTATTATATCTAATATTTTAAAAAAATGTATAATGTTATCTTTTAAATGGCACTTCTTTCACATCTATGGTATAATATTAAAATATTATTTTTTAAATGTGAGCCAGTATAACCTAGATGTTAAATTGATGGGTATCAATAGTATTAATTTCTTTATTAAATATATATATATAATTATAACTCAAAAAAAATTTAATGATAAATTCTTAATAGAAGCACTCAACTATTTGTAATGATATTTTATTATATTAAAAATATGCTTCCATAAAAAATGTTTTTTATTTATTTTTGAGAGGTCATATTATTATTAATTTTTGGAAAATTTTAAATTTTATCTGAAAAAATAAAAACCATTTTGCAAATCCACATATAAATTTTATCATAGGGTAAAATTTTTGAATATTCCTAAAATATTTGATTTTTCTATAAATAGTGAAAATTGATGATTTATCAATTAATGTCATATATTTCCATTAAATACATTAAATTAATACAAAAATTATATTTTGGTATTGTTATTAATATTACATATTAACAATTTGAGTTTTAATAAAATAAATAAATTCATTTTAATCATCAATTTTAATATTCTTGGTAAAAGTTTAATTTTATGGTTAAAAATATTATTTTCTGAAGACTATTTTTAAATATATATAGTTAATCTATTTTAATTAATTAAAATTAAAACAATTAAGGAAATATTTAAATTTAATTAAGAGGATACAAATCAATTTTTATTATATTAAATTCACATAATTATTATTTAAAGACATAATATTTATTTAAAATTCTATATTTAATGGAAAATGCATTTCTTGAAAAAACTGTTTTTCAACTTGTAATGATGGTTTAATTTTAAATTTATTTCTGGTAATTATGTTATTTGAATTTGATAAAATTTATTCCACATTTTTTTTCATTATAATTAATATTATTTAATAAGGAAAATAAATTTCTTTCATAGTGAATAGTAAAAACCTAATAAAACTAGTTTCCATGGTGAAAACCCAAAATGGATAAAATTAGTAACCATTGAGGTATGTGGAAAAAAAAATGTTTTGAAAAAGATAATATTTTATTTAAATAGGGTTGGATGGAAAATATCATTCCTTAAATCTATTATTTATCAATTTTTGAGGCACATGTATTGAGAGTGACTTCTCTTTAATTAATAGTTTGGGGTATTTATAAATATGAAACTCCTCCTCGATTAAAAAATGTAACAACCCTTCTCAATTATTCTCACCTATTAGGAATGTTTTATAAAAAACCATTTAAAAATATATTTCCAAAATTCATAGATACATTCTAGAACATCTATTATTCCCAAAATAGAAACTTTAGGTTCCCTAATAAGTGTTCCATAAGAGGTTGTTCTAAGCATATGTAATCATCTTCCCTAGGATTTTTTATTGTTCTCTTTCCACCTTCAATTATGTGTTAACTAATAAAATACAACAATACAATTATAACCTATATAAATATATGTAATTATGTTTATGGAGTATTTTCTACCTATCTACTTTTCCTTTATATTGAAAATGAAACCATTATTTTTGTTTATGATGAACTACAACCTTATAAACCAATATAGTTTTTCCTATCACTGTATATCATCATTTTTAATGATTATTAATTTAATATTTATATATTTTATTCTTGATTTATTAATAATTATTTAATATTTTTTTCCATATACCTTCTTACCTCAAAATCCATTGAAAAATTATAACATCGTTCAGGTGTACAACAGACATACGCCTCACAAAACAATGTATTGCATTGTTTTCATTATCAAATCACATAATAGAATATGTATGTATATTTATAGAAATAATACAATATTTATTATAGAATAATTATTATTAAATTCTAAAGTAACACATACCTTATTTCTATCTTGACCATTCAAAAATGGAAATGTTAATCATGTGTATATACAGTATACTGTCTCTATGATAGTAACGCAGTTAATTTTTTTTACCATATTTCAAGGGTGTTTTAAAAATTATATATATTGAAAAGGAAACATGGAATGTGTTTATTCATTTTGGTAGGATATTTTTGTATGTATTACACAATCTATGAGTTTTACGGTTTGTGAATAATAGAGTATATGGGTTTCCCCTCTATAAGTGAGTGTTGGGGCACTATTGTAGTTATTCAATGTTTTAAAATAATATAAATTTATAATAATTAAAAATTGGATATTAAACTATACCTTTTGAGTATAAGGTGAAAAGGATTGAAACAAATCATCCAATAATAATTTTGATATGATTTTTTGACTGTATCACTTATTTTTTAACTTTATTAACTCATTTTACCCTTTATCGTGGTCATCAATTTTTTACATGATAACAATTCATTTGGAATAAAAATAAAATTGATATAATTAACAAATTAATAACTAAAAATTACATATATGAAATCCATTTTTTGGTATTCAATCTAGATATGTGGTATAAGTTACATTTAATATAATTGTAAAAAAGGCAATGACAAAAAAAGTTAGTAAAAATGTGTTTTTAAGTATTAAAAATTAATTTATACCGAAATCAAATATAATGTGGATTCTAATGGAATAAATTATATTATTATTATGAAATGGTGTCTTATCATTCACTTAAAAGAAATAAAAATCAGTATCTGATATTAAAGTTACTCGATTTAAAGAAAATAAATTATAGTTTTGCAAAAAACATCATTTCTCTTATCACTAAAAAATCAAACTCTTCATGAAAATGCCTCAAATTAAACCTAAAATATATATATATATATATATATTAAATTATGATAAAAAATATAAATCCCATTTTTTAAAATTAGATTCCTCATATGATGAAATATAACTTTTAAATTATAATATATAATTATTGAAAAATGATTTGTTTAGAAAATGTTATTTATTCTTCGATAGAAAATTTCATTTAAATTTGTGTAGTAATACGAATCCAAAAAATATAAAAATGAATATAAATAATAAAATTTATTTATTTATTAATATAAATTTATGGGTTATAATAATTAATTTAAAATTTAGGATATATACTTTGATAAGAATTTTCCTCTAGCATAAAGAGTAAAATGATTCCAAACATTCTACTTATATTTGATCAATGGATTTATAGTCATTAAAAAATTGTAAAAAATAAAAATATATAAATAAATAAATTCTTTGAGGTATATATTTATCATCCTTAATGTATTAATCATGATAGTTCTGATTATCATAGTTATAGTATAATTCCCTAACCTTTTTATGTGGTACGATTCTTTTAAATTTTGTTCAAACTAATTTATTAAATGGTTAATGGAATTAATCCAGATATTGGGGATGGTATAAAGGGAGTCATATGTGCATGGGACATGAAAAATCCAAGAAAATTCCAAATAGTTCACGGTTTATGGCTAGAATATGGTTTATATAGACCATGCTCCAGAACCGTGCACCCGGGTAGAGGGTTCTTCCTAGTTAGAAAATTATGTGAGGAGGTACCTTGAGGCTACGTGTCTCATGAATCTCCTATAAAGTGGAAACAAAATGGATTCAAAATGGGTTTTGAAAACATATAGGTTCCCTAAAAAACATTGTGTCCTAGTTCCTCATGGTTTGATCATATTGCAGAGTTTCCCCACAGTTCAGAAAATAATGCAGTCAAACAATGAACCTCTTAAAATGTGGTATTTTATAATTTTTACATCCCTGTTATTATATAACATTACCCAATTTTTACCAAAATTTCTTCCCCAACACCCTAGGATGTTAAACATAATATCCCTATCCTTGAAATAGATTTTATCCTTTTATTATAGGGAATTTGTAGTTGTTTAGTGTGATTGAATACTCCAAGTATTTCTATGAGTCCTCATTATTATATTTTATATAAGAGTCACCCTATAGTTATTTATTTTTTTCCAATGGTCATGAAAATTATTTAAAATGATATATATTTCGTTAATTAGCATCTATTCTATCTTGAATAAATGTCCAAGGTTGGATGAGTGTTTATCTATGTGTATAAATTAGGTGTTCTGCATGATTTCTCCCATATTCATGATATTTTCCTTATATATGTTGTTTTAGAATTATTATTTCGTAATATAAATTTATGTTATAAACTAATAAAAGATAATTAGTAATTTGAATGATATTAGTGGTATCACATCGATTTTTTCTATCCATAGATGATCATGAGAACTAACTCAGAGCCACCCATGGGGTTTATCCATCCCATAAAAATTATTAAGGGGTTTTAAATGATATTATAGAGGGTTTAGATAATTATATCGATATAAATTTTTTTTGATCAATATAAAAAGATATAAGTGGATGTGTAACTGAATTCTAATTAAAGGTTTTTTGAAAAGGATTAGTAAATGAAAGTGAAATTGTTTAACAGGTATGAAGATATTTTCAAGGGGTTTTTATAATCATTAATGGGTTTTTTAAATGTATAATTGGTTGAATGAATTAATTATGAATTTTTAGTAATGGTTACGAATGAGATAGATAATTTGAATAATGTTAAATGGAGGAGTTTCACTAAAGATATTTTGACATGTCTATAAGGCCACATATGATGGAAAATGGAATGTGTGAAACAATGGTATGGATTGGAATGATCAACATAATGTTCCACATATACAATATATGAATTAATTACAAGATTCTCCACACTATTCGGTAAGAATTATGGATATGTTGTTACTTATCCTTGATTTAGGATATCTAGACAAGTAGTTATGCATCCTAACAGTATAGTGTTAGAAAATACATTCATTATTCTTGTATGGGGTTCTTACACGGTGATCGAGACACTAATTACTTTTGATATTATATGGTCCACTATATTGGTGAAATTTCTTATTTGAAATTGAAAATAATAATGAATTATAATAATTTTTTAAAAATTTTAAATTTTTTTATTGATGGATATGACTACGTCCATGTCCAATATAGTTTTGGTGGAATGGTTTGACGTATAACTGAAAGACCCAAGTGATTAATTGATAAAAGGTTACATTATTTCCTTATTTACTATTTATTTTGTATTCTATACACATTTTTATTATACTAGATATTACATTAGACACCTTTACGGTGTCCTACTTAGTTGACCTCACGCCCTTCTAGGGCCATTGATGGTAACCAAGAAGATGTCATGGTTGTATTTCCGGATAAGTTAAATGCCCAATGTTATATGGATAATTACAATATTTGGTGGATCATAGATGAGGGGATCATATTTATATCTGGAACTATTTATGGATGTTTAGTGTGTATTTATTTTAGAATGTTCTTTAAAAATTTACATTATTATATCATGGAATGTTTAATATTTTGGTGTTCCCTCTTTAATAGAGTAGATAAACAATATAAATCAAAATAAAAAATTACCAATATAGTATTAAATATTAATATTTTGGTTTGTTTTCATATACCCATTTTTTTGAAGTGATTACACGACGCATGAATATTGATTATCACTATGTTGGTAATTTTTTACTTTGATTTATGTAGTTGATTTAATCTCTAATAGAGGGTACTGTATCCCTAAATTCCAAATTATTCCCTCACTATTGATAACCTCTTATGTACGGGGTGGCATGCCTCATGTCATGTATAAAACCTACATGAGGCACTGATCTAGTGGATTTTGAGCTGGGATTTTATAAAGTGGTACAAGAGGAGTTTATTTTTTGTTTATTTATTGTTTGGGAAACATAGATAGGAGACAAGGATGTGTTGGTCCATGGAAATGAGCTCATACGTCGGAGTAGATAACCCTTGTGTGGGAGAAACCCCATGTTTTTAGTGTCTGATTTTTTTTCAAATATTCTCATGTTACAGTCATATGATTTACTAACTTGGATGATTCACTTGTTTTATGAGATTATCATTTTTTGAGATTTAACTCATGGTTCAATAAGGAATTATGTTTGTTAATACATGAATAACTTTATGAAAATAATGATTTATGTGACAGGTTTCATATTAGGTACACATAGAATATAATGTATGGGTATTTCGTGAGAAATAAAATTAATTTCTATTCATTTTTACTCTGAGAATTATTGTGCTTCATAATTAAGATGAAATTATTAAAATTGAAAGATATAAATTGGAATGGTAAAAGTTAGTGAGAAATGAAAATAACATAATTACAGAATTTTTTAACCTAATTTATCCATTGTCATGCCTTGATATTTTATGAAATATTATTTAGAAAATAAATTTAATTTCATTGATAACTTTCATAACATAGACTATTTATTATTATGAAAACACATAATACAATTAAAATGTTATTATTTTATATGATAGTTTTACACTAACTATGGGAATGGAGGGTATAAATATGAATAAATAAATTGTGAAATTATATGGTTTACACATGTATATAAAATTAATTATTTGGTTATAAATTTAATTAGATATGAAAAATAAAAGAAACCATTTAATGATAAAAGATGTATTTTTTCTAAAAAACTATTCTAATGCCCAAAAATGTTATTTATTTAATAAAATAGATAAAACAATTTTGTTGAATTATTTCAATGAAATACATACCTAATATATACTCAATAAAAATTTTAAAATTTAAATTATGTGTTCTCTAGGCTTGATATAAGAATAAATAAAATTTAACACAATTTTTTTTTTCATTTTCTAAAAAGTTGTTTTTATCCCCTACTATGCACTTATAATAAAATTGATTTTTAAATTTTTTAGAAAATTTATCCAAAAATTGATATTAATTTTTTATATTATTATGTCAACATTATATAGGGGTTTTATATTTGGTGTTTTATAATAATATATATATGTCAGTGAATAGTGAAAAAGACTGGTTTTTATTCAAAATCTATGTTTTAATTCATAGTATTTACAAGATACATGTCATTATGATATGGATTAAAACGTATTTTTAAAAACAAATTAACATATATTAATACAATTTTGGTCTTTGGAATAAACATTATATTAATTGATTTTATATTTTTTTTATCTATTGAAAATTTTCGCTATAGAAAATTGCTTTATGTAAGTTATACGGGGTTTATATTAAAATAAATCCTTCAAACTAGATTAATGGGATTTTAAAAATTATATGGATTTATTAAACTTATTTAATTATAATATTACATCTTACTTATTAACCCCATCTCATTATAAAAAATAACATATCTTGTGTATAATGATGACTACCGCTTTACGAACAGACGTGCAATGTTTTGTTTTTATAATATAAACCGATTGTAGTAAAGATAGATTAAATGAATATATATGATATTTATGTAAACATTATGCTTATTTAATTATTATATTACATATAACATTTTAATTTTCATTCCATGGGGGATATAATAACATCATTCATATGTATGATAGAATATCATCTAATGAAGTACTGTGATTTGTTTTTCACTAATGATTTTAATAAAGGATAATAAGGGTAAATTAAATTAATATATTTCATATTTGTAAAATAAAAATAATAATGGAAATGTAATTTTATATTTAAATTCTTTTCATTTCATCCATTTAGAAAATGGAAACAATATTCATGCGTACGTATGTGATACCATCTCCATGAACGATATATTTCATTTTCTATCTCAAAATTTTAAGGATTAACATAAATATATATTTAAATATAATGAATATATATGACACTTATATCATGTTTAAGTATATATAAACTTTGCAAACATGATTAAATTTTGAGGTCCAAAAATACCAAATCAAAAGGTACACATAAAAAAGTAACTATTATCCAAAAAGTTGTTTTGACAATGAATTGTTAATAGAAGGTCATAATTAAATCATATATAGTAGGATAAATATTATTATTGTCATTTAATATATAAAAAATTATATTATATTTATTAGAAATATTTTTTACATTTTACGAAGGAATTAAATACTTAATGTAATGGATTTCAGGTCTCTCTTCTATTTCTTGGAGACATATTCCATTTTCACCACTATATTCTTTTTTATAGTGTATATATTACACTATTTTATTGTTATATCATAAATATAATTATTATTATTATATTTAATATTTTTTTCATTCTTTATTGGGGATGGTGATTCAAAATATAACAAAAGTGGTAGAGGATTTTTTTTCTCAATTTGTCTCATTTGGGATATATGATATGTTATGCGACTATATTATTTTATGATGAGTATATAAATCCATGTTTACAAGTAATATCACAAATTTATTCATTATCATGATATTATATGTTTCATTAAATGTCATTCTTTCATGGTAATTACGATTCAAAGTTACCAATGTGGAAAGGGTTTTATGTTATTATCTGAACATTTATCACGATAGTATATTATTTTCATACTAACGATGAAATATAAGGTTATATATATCAATAAACTCATTTATTTTCTTATAATATGGTTATTTATATAGAATACATTTTTCCATTAATTTTCATCACTTTAACTTTAAATGAGGCCAAAATATTATTGTTAATAAAAACCGTCTTTATTTATCTATTCGGTCAAAATACCTTTTTATAACAGAACAATGTTTTCTAAAAATCATTTAAAAAAGATTTAAAATAATAAAAAGTATTTATTAATGAAAATTTAACAACTATTTGCATTTTTAAATTTTTAAAATTTTTTTTGGAAATTTTCTGAAAAATGCCCGTTTTCATTTAACAAAATTATAAAAGGACTCTTTGTTTTACCATGTTTTCCATAAACAAAATTTCCTACCAAAATGAACACCCAATTTTATAAAAAATAAATTATATGTTTCAATTTATATTTTCAAAGAAATGGATTTTGAAAACAGATTATGTTTGGAAAAGACAAAGAGGAGGTGATATTTTCATTATGAAATGTTATTAATGATATTTAATCATTAATTTATTTGTTTCCATGTTTATTTTTAATGAGAATTATATTAAACATGTTTCATGTTTAAAAAAAATTAATTGGAAATAATATGTTTCATAGAAAAAAAATTATGTTTTCCATAGACGTTCCTTTATAAGTATCAGAGTTTATTTTCAATGAAAATGATTTTGATAATGTTATATGTTGTAATTTTTTTTTTCAAAGTGGAAAGTATATTTTAAACAAGAAATTTTTTACACAATATTAAAATATTCCTTTATATGTTTTACGGTCATTTCAAAATATATGTATTTTGAATATTTATTATCTTTTAATTTTATTTTGAAATCATAAATGTTATTTTTATCATGAAGGGTTTTAAATGATCTTAAATGATTCATGTAAATGTTTTAAGGTTTATTTTAAAATAAAGTGATTTTTAAAATAATGTTTTCTATAAATATTATTTTAACAATTAGAAATGATAATTGACTCATGAAATATTTTAAATGATCATTAATGATTCCTTTTTAATAATTCATGGTTATTTCCAATTAAATTGAATTTTTAAAATGTTTTTTTTTGGAAAATTGATTTTTAAACTGGGAAGGGTATGTTCCTAATGAAATGATACAAGTGATATTCCAATATAATTTTGCAAATATTATTAAATCCTCTAATGGTACTTAGTATTTAGGAAGGATGTTATCAATGGATAACATTCTAATTGTTTCTCTAAATGGTTTATCTTTATAATGAATATATGTTTTTGAAACCCATTTTCCATTCAAGGGTTATACAATGATAAAATTATTTTAAACCCCACTAATTTTTCAATGTGTTATGATATGATAAAATTATGAAATCATTATAAAACCTATTTATTTTCCATAAGATATACTGTGAAGATATTTTAATGAAATTAATATGATTTCATGGTTTCTGATATAATGAATTTTTTATGATATTGTGGATCATGTATGTTATATTTTCATTATACGATGGGTTTTACCAATATCTCCATCAAATTAATTGGCTAATGATAGATATATTATGAGATAAAATGGATTGAAATGAGAAGTAACCATATTTTACTAAGGGAGTCTGTTTATTATTCAGTCTAGGCAGTGAACCATAGTTATTATCATAGTTTGGGTAGTAAATATATTCCACAATTAATGTTTTTCAAATGATCCTTGAATACTAAAGAAATGAATTTATATACTTATATGTATGCCAAAATTCCATGAATCATTCCATTATTATTCTCTGATGGATCTTGTTCCTTTATTTATATGTGAGTAAAATATTAAGGTTCCAATTTTTATTCCATGACTCAATATTGTGATCTATGATATGAATGTTACAATTTTGAAATTAATTACTCATGTTCTCATATCCTTATGCTCTTGTTAGGTTTATGTATCTCCCTTACATAACTATAATGAGATTCTGAGATCACATTTTCTTATGTTTAGATTCCTCAATATATGAGTAATGTTATTATATAAGATATATCTAAGATGGGTTTAAATTATGAATAACATTGTGTGATTAGATTTAGTTAACATACGATACAGTTATTTATATTTCTATGTTTCCGAAGACAATAAAAATTTATATCCATCACTATATTATTTCTGTAATGTAATGAAAATTCATCTAATAAGATGTAATATCTATTTATGATATGTTTCTATATTTATAGTTTGAATCATAGGATATGTTTAGATAACCTATTGAAACTAGTATTAGAAAACATTAGAGCGATCAATATGGATATTTCTACTGATAAGTCTAAGGATTATTCTAAAGATAGGAAAATATCCTGGAATTTTGGTGAAGTATAAATTGGGTTGTTTCTAAAAAATTACATACCTATATATATAATAAAAGTTTATTTGGTCTTGGTATATATTCACCTATGGTTAAAAACTATAAAATAGGTGTGTGTTTTTTTGAATTGAGTAATACGTGGTATATGATATTGGGCCGTAACGTGCACCTGGTTTGACACTTCTGAAAGATATGATTTGTAAATTCACAATAACTTTAAAAACCATGTTGGATGATTTAAACAACAATAACATTGATAAAATAAGTTAAACATGAGGTTTAATCAATTTGAAATAATTTTTTAGGATTTGGGAATACTATAAGTTATTTTTCATGATTATGTGGTTTTACACTATGAATATTTTTTACACTATAATTTTTGGTTTTAGTCAATGGAGGGAACCAAAATGAACTGGGATAATAATGTATGTGATTGATAATGTGTTTATGTAAATCAAAATGGTATGATAAATATATTAAGGGTTATTTTGATTATTTTTAATTAGGTATCATGATATATGAATAAAACCTTCCACCATAACAAACTCCTATACTCACTAAATTAGAGATGGGTGGAGTTTTTATAGATTTTGGGTGGTGGTGAAAATATTTTAAAGAAGAATAAGTTTTCTATAGGTTGAGAAATTTTGAAAAATCAGTCCAGGGAATCTATCAAAAGAATAAGAAGTTGTTTTCTCGGTGGAAAATTAGGGCATAGAGAAAGCCATTATAGGTGGAAAACGAAATATTCAGTTAATGCAATGGATGAGAATAACTTTTTTGTTAATTCTTCATCAATGGTTGAATTTTTTACGTCTAGACATAATTTTTATTATAAAAATCAATGTCATAGGGGGAAATCTCAAGGAGAGGATAATAAAGGTAGTAAAAGTAATTTTTACCATGGTAATTAAAGGACAATGAATGGAATAAAAAAATAAGAGGTGTTATTGAATAAGATTTTGAAGCCTAGTAAATAGATTAATAATGGAGTGAAATGATTGAAGTATTTATGTGCTGGAATTGAATAAATACTAAACATATATGTAATTTTACAAAGAAATTTTTCAATATGATTTTTTATTATTATATTGATTGGTGTTGATTTCCAAGAAAATTATTAAATATAAATGAGAAATTTTATGGAAAACACATCATTAAAGAAAAAAAATAAGTTAATATGTTCTTGATATTGAGATAATTTTGTTGGGACAATGATATTTTTTATATTGATAAATAAAATTGCATATAAATGATATCAATTTCACTGATTTATTGTTTTTTTTTGAAAAATTGGTTTGTGTTATCATTTTTGGGGTATATGTATTTTTGGATTTAGGGAATATATTCAATAACCAATAGTTTTATTTAAGGGACTAGGAAGAATATATATTTTCATGAAATTTATATAGTAATTCTAGTTATTTTAGTTCTTCAAGAGATTATATGATCTTGGTATTCACATATTTGGTATTTGAACATTAATATATGCTTAATGATATTTTAGGGTTTAGTGTTAACTTTATTATTCAAAATTTAATGACCATATTTATAATTTATTAATTATAGATGGGCCATAAGGATATCAATATATGGAATGGTTTAATATGAAATTGGATTTGGATTTTTGATTATGTTATTACATCTCCATATGATGATTTATTCATATTGGATAAATTTTGATAACCATTTTGTATGATGATAACTAGAGATAAAATAAATAACCTATCATTCTATTTTAAATATTGTGATCATTAATGTATTAGTTATTACAAATTCATCTTAATTTCATGGAGTAACATATAAAGTGTTAATTGATCAAATTACAACCAAATGATGAATTGTTTCTTATAATATATTTTAAAACTAAAGCCTTGGTATATCTGTCCATTTGAAATTTTTTATTTTTTCAGGACAGTATCCAAACAATTTGTGCTTCCACCAAATACCCTCCCAAATTCATAATCTGTTCCATGTATCTATCATGAGAAAGTACATTAATAACCATACACATTTACATAACTCAGTGTTGAAACAACTTATTCAAGATAATTCTTATAAGGAATAACCTCTTGAGATTCTGGATCATAGAGTGAAAGTGCTACGAAACAACACCACTCACAATGACAATGTATTGTAGAAAAACCACCAGTATGAGGAAGCTACATGGGAATGAGGTTATTAGATGAGGAATAAGTGTCCTCATTTTTTATCATAGTGATGTATTTTGTGGGGAAAATTAATTTTATAGAGTGTGTAATATGACAATCTAAAATTTTATGATTTTCTTTTTTCTTGAAATTAATTTTCTTTGACAGCCTCTATTACACACAACATCCTGTTTTAAAGAAATCTAAAAAAATATTAAAAAATAATTATTTTATACAATTGTTATCACATATCCATTGGAATATAGGGTATGAATTGGATTAATTAAATTATTAAATTATATAGTTTAAACGATGATATGAAATAAATTCTTTTGTAACCCATTTAATAAGAAATGACTATTAAATTAACCACTTGAAGATAAAGAATATTTTTAACTAAAAAATTATTTTTATGACAAATACTTATTTTACATAAATAAATTATGTAAATAAATTTTGGAAAATTATTTTAATAAGATTTATATATTATACACTTAATATAATTTTTTACAAGTATCTTATTAGTTTTCTACACTTGGGAAAATACAGAATATAATATTATAGTTGAAAACTATATTTTTTCTAAAAAATAGTTTAGCAATCTTTTTCAAAAATATTTTAAAACATATTTATAAAAAATTTAGAAAATTTATTTGATAAAAATAACCTCAATTTTGAATTTATAATATCAATATTATCATAGTTTATTTTTTTGATAATTTAGAAAAAATCATTAAATAAAGAAAAATACTGGTTACATTAAAAAAATCCATTCATTAAATGTTAAAGATAGAATTTATTTTAATAAGTATTTAAAATTAAAATTAGTTAAATTATATATCTATTAATCAGATTTATTTAATTATAATAAACTTTATATTTAATTTTTTTATAAAAACATTTCAAAATTTTGAACATTTTCTCTTTTGAAAACAACATTCTCATCGCATCTGTGGGTTTAATTTTAAAATAAAACATTCCACTTCCTTGAATGGAATTTGAAAAAACTCATTCCATATTTAAAATTATAATAAATAATATTATATAATAATTTATTATCTTTTATTGTTCGATATGAATTGTAAAAAAAATTAATTATTATAGTTAACATTAAAACAGGTTTATCATGGGATTAGACTAAAATTATATGTGGTAAAATAACCAAGAGACTTGTATGAATCAATTTCATTATAATATTTAGTTTCTATATCTTTATATTTTTGATAATAGACCATTTTAGAGACATTTCTATAAAAAAATAATTATTAAAATTTATTCATTTCAAAAATTCCTTGTGTGTCATGTCTCACACATATAAAGGGACACACACTCTTCTCTCTTATTAAAAAAATCCAAACCCCATTGGTTTGGCTAGTCAATTCCCAAATATAATCTTTAATTACCTTAAAAATCTTATATTCTTTAGTTATATTTTTAATTTAATTTCCTAGGTAATTATAAAACAATTTATTTTCATTAAAGAATAAAATAATTAAATTGATAATAAATGTATTATGAAATAAATTTTATTTAAATAAATATTAGAATATATAAAAATAGAATTTTAACATCTCTTGTGAATTTATAAATAAAATTTATGAATCTTATATGTGAAAATATGATATATTTAAATCATGAAATAAGAAAATATGTTTTTTTGAAAATGGTAAATTAAGAGTTGAATTTTATGACACATAAATTTTTATTTTCATCTTCATAATTAATATAATGATTTAAAATAAAATTAATCTTCATAAAATAGATTAAAAATTAATTATTTAATTATTTACTTATTATAAGATAATTTTATGAGACTATAGTAGAATTTTCCAAGTGTAAAAAAAATAAAAAATAAGTATAAAATGGGTATTTTTGAAATAAATGATGATTACAATTAGAAGTTAAATATATCATAATTATAAAATTATTTCCCTAAAATGGAGGTTATTTTTGAATTCTAATGTCGAAAAATGGTTAGGGAGATTTTTTTTTCTTCTAAATAGTTGATTTTTTTAGTGAATAGTGAAATACGGTAATTTATAGTTTTTAACAAATACATGAATTAATTAATCATTGATGATGTATTACTGATTTAATCCCATATATCAAAAAATACATCAAAATTTAATTTATTTATTCATGTTAATCAATACTATTCATATTCTTGAGCTAGAATAATAAACAAAAATAATAATAATAAAACACCCCTCTCATGAACTATAATTACCACCCCTTGCCACCTCTTATACTCACCCCTCCAAAGCCTTTTAGCTAGTCACATTTCTATTAACTTATATTTCTAATCATATTCCCCACATCGAAGACCTTATTTTAACACCAAAATTCCAGAACTAAGTTCTTTAAGGAGGTTCTCAAGGAGAAGAAGTATAATATATAAAATCCTCTCCAATTTTCTATTAAATTTCATTTCATTTATTTGATTTTCTTATAATCTCCTCACATACCTTCATACTAGTTACATATTAACTCAATTGACTTAAATATACTATAATTTTTTTCTTTTAATGGAAAATAAATAATCAACCCTCTCCTCTTCTCCTCTTATTCTAAAAAATAAAAACATTTTTTATGATGTGTCAATTTACAATCACCATGGATGATGTGTCTTAATTTTCTTTTAACAAATTCAAAACCTGTCATAAAATCATTATTATGGTTTATTACGATTTTATTATACCTATTATAAGTTAAATAATTTTCTAATACTAATATATAAATGTGATATTAAATATAAAATTATATGTTCGTGATGGCCGTAAAAACCACCAAAATAAATTAAATTATTTTCATTAATGTTATAAATATAAAATAATCCTCATATATAAATATATGGTATCATTTAAAATTATGGAAACAGATTAGTACCATTTTTTCTTCAAATTATGGAGTTTTTCTTCCATTCGACATGAATGTTCATAATAAACCAACTGTGGAAACCATTACATAAAGCAAAAAAAACAATAAAAATGAAAAAATATTATCAATAAATGGGTGGGAAATGTTACGAAAAGACCATATAAGGAATTTTGAATATGAATATAATTCATAAATATGTTAATAACACTATTTAAACAATTATACCATAGGTTTGAACATATTTTATGTGATTCAAACCAAAGGTAATGGAATTTTCGTTAAAGCCCCTCTTTTAAGTTTATATTTTTAAAATTTTAAAAAAAATATCTGATGATGCAAGTATTATTATTTTTTGATTATGTTATGATTCCAGGGAATTATTTTTTATGAATAGCGGGACCCATTTCTACCTGTATTTCATTGGGTTGGTTTATGTTGGATGTTTACTATAATAGTTATTCCAAGTGAAACTATGATGGTAACATAATAAGGTTTATGTGAGTATTACATCATTCGGTAGATGTGAGGGTTACACTGTAAGGTAGAAATAAGGGTTATATTTTATATTTTATCTATAGGGGTTACAATAATAATTAAGTAATTCTACAATATACCTTTATTTATTTATCTATTTCTTCAATGTTTTATAGAAATTTCATTTTTTATAAAGAACGTATATGATACATTATGAGTGAGAAGCTTGTATTTGTGAAAATTATTTCATATTTTATAAAAATTATTAAAATTATATTTTAATTCATTTTTTATGTCCCATTACTATATTTTTATTCTCATCTGAATTTTTAATATATATTTTTCACATGTTTTATCGATAGGTAAGAGGAAATAAGAATCCAAGATGAATTTTATGAAGTATATTCATAAGAAGATTTCATGATTTACTAAATCCTTTTTATTATGGAATAAATGGATATAATTTTAGTATTTAATTATTTTTTCTTATATGTTTATATGTATTAATTATTTATTAATTATATAAAAATCTAAACTAAAATGATTTTTGGGAATGTAATAACTGTATTTTGGTTGAAATAACTAGATTATGAAATGTTTAATGTCAGGTCCATATAGTTTGTTTCAAATAATTGTTTATTTTACTTTAGGGGATATTACAATTTTAGAATTATACTATAAATTATTTTTACCTTAAGGTTATGTCAAAATTTTATACCTTTTAATGATTACCATGTTGTTTCAAATAAGAATTGTCTACTTAGAATGGTTTTCTGTAGATTAAATAGGGAATCAAAAGTAGGAAGGCCCTGAGAAGATTATATCTTTCTGAATCCATAACCTTGAATGGTGGTAATTGGAACCGAAAAGTTTTTGAATTTAATGGATCATATTACATAGGCTATAAATATTGGTTTCATCAATGAAATTGAATAGGAAAATCTATAACAAAGTAACATGATGATTGGATAAAATTTTATAATGAAACTACCTCACACATTCTGTGGATCTTATGACCCATTGGTGGATAAATGGTGGTCTAAATCCCATTTCATGATATTTTATTCCATGGGGTGTTAATATAATTAAATGGTTAATATTTATATTTATCATTTTATGGAGACATCAAATAGTTTTGGTCAATGGTAAAAAAATATCAAGGATACTAAGGAGATTGATTCCTTAGAATGAGATGAATTTAAGAATATTTTCATTGAATAGTATTTTCCTCAGGAGTATTGATTTTGGATGGAAAATAAATTCATTAAATTGTTAAAAATGATGAATATTAAGTGACCATGATTGAAGAAAACTTCACCCAGTTATAGAGGTATGCTCTAATGTTTATTCTATATCTTTATAGTAAAATCAATCATTTTTAATTAGGATAAGTTCATGATATCCAATGGAATTTTATGCTTATTAATTAAAAATTTATGAGAAAATTATTAATGTAAATATTGTGTATAAATTTATTTTTCTAATGATCATGCGTACTTTGAAAATAAGCATTTAAAAAGGTTTAGATGGAAAGAAATGGGTAAGAATTAATTATAAAAGTATAAAGGTAAGAATAATGGTTTCCAATTTTTTGAAATTGTGGGATAAACAACTCTATGGAATCCCTAAGCAATTCTAGGATGTTTTTTCAATGAGGTACTTTTGGACATATGGTTCGAGAATGCAATGAAAATGTTCTTAGAATTGGTATGTTTAATTATGATATTTAAACTGTAATGTGTAATAATTTTTTTGAGATGGGTTATTATGAAAATACCTTCCCAAAAAAAGTTATGAATGATAGAAAGTTGCCTGATTATAAACAGAATGGTTCTATGAGATCATTTGTTACTATATCATTAAATTCTTTTCCAACCACTATAGAGGTATAAGGTTAATTATTTGATTACCAAATTTTTTTAATGTGTTGTTTGAATTAAAAAATGAATTTTAAGAACATTAATGTTTTTTATGTGCAAATAAATTCCATTTAAAACTTCTTTTTTCCCATAGTAGAGTTTGTTGTTATTCGTGGAATATAATGGATTTCTTTTTATATTGATAATAATGATTGTAGAGATGAATAAGTTTCTAAGGGTTTCAGTTTGTATATTGGAATAAACCAATACCACTGATAACATATCAGGATGCTGAGAAACTATTTAAATATTGAAATTAATGTTAACTATCAAGTATCATTAGAAACAATGGAACTATTAAGATTAATGATGTTCTAGTGGTAAATTAATAATTAGATGTTTTACTGGATGATTAGCACCATTTTATACATGATAAAGAAATTTGAATTTACTATTGACTTAGTACCCAATGCTAGTCTAATCTCAAAAACCACTTATGGAATGGATCAATAAGAACTTTTATAATTGTAAAATCTATTATAGGAATTTCTAGAAAATGGGATCATTCAACCTTGACCTTTTCATAGGGTGGAACTATTTTATTTAAGAAAATGGTTCCATGTAGATTTTCATTTATAATAGTGATTTGAACAACATTACTATTAATAATATTTATCTATTCCTTCGTATCAATGAGATTTTTATCAACTCCACAGAGATCATTACTTTTCCAAGATTGACTTGGGATCCTGGTACCATCAGATAGAGGTGAAGAAAGATTACAATCCAAAAATATCATTCCAAACAAGATAAAATTACTCTGAATTTGTTATTATTCTATTTCACATGAGAAATATCCCTACTATATGTGGGGATCATATAAATATAATTTTTTTTAAGTATTTGGATATGTTTGTTAGTGTTTTTTATTGATTATATTTTTGATTTATTGAAAATGTTTTGGGGATCATGAAAAACAACTAAGGATTTTTCTTCAAATACTTAATGAAAATAATCTATATTGAAACTTTATCAAATGTGATTTTTGGTTTCAATAGATTTAATTTCATGTGATAATTGTAAATAAGGATGGAATAACAGTTGATCCTTCCAAAAAAAATTAGTTGATGAACATCCATACATATAAATGTAATGTATATTCATATTTTTATTTGATTTGATGGTTATCACTAATAGTATAATAAAAACATTTCATGTTTATCTGTCCTTCAAAACAAGTTAACGTGAAACATAGGTAAATTTATTTAGAAGGAAGAATGCGATGTTTGTTTTATGAAATTGATGGGGAGAATTAAGATGATTCAGTTTTGTCCCTACCTTCCAAAAATAGTGATTTTATCATTTATAGTGATTATTCATAGAAGGGGTGTGGGTATTTTCTGATTTATAACTATCTGGTAATTATTTATACATTTAGAAAACTGAAATATCATGAGTTAAATTATCCCAGAGATGAATTGGAATTATGGTATATTGTTTTCTCTTAAAATAGTAGGATTAATCATTTATACAGAGGTAATTATGAAATATATACTGGCCATTAAAGATTAAAATATATATTTTATCATAAGGAATTGAACATTAGAAACATAATACGGATATAATTAATAAAGTATTATGATTACATGATCAATTACCTCTATAAAAAACAATGCACAAGAATCCTTGAGTGAAAACATCACGATACATTAACCATGTTACATTTATAACGTGACCCCTTGGTTAATTTTTGATGATTTTTCTCTTTAAAGTTTTTGCTGCAGGGAATAGCTCTATTTTTTTCACATTTCAATAGAGTAATTTTTCTCAGACAAAATTATGCAAGCATAGATGGAAGACCATGAGTTACAGAAAAATTTAAAATTTGTTAAGAATAGTAAATTTCATAAATTTAATGTTGATAATGACTATGTCTTGATAGTTATAAAGAGATTATTTGAGCCTTGTGATTCATATCCAAATAAATAATTTTTATGTTAATCTCATAGTTCTACATTTTTAGTTCATTCTTGATGCTCTCTGATTTACGGAGACATTCAATAGTTTTATAGGTGGGATGGAATGAACGTTATATTTATAATTTTACAATGAAATGTTTCAAATGATAATGAGCTAATGTAGAGAGGAAACTAACAAAGAGGATCTGTCACCCATTTCATATTCCATAGTGGAAATGGTAAAATATATCCATGGACTTCATGGTGTGACTACCAAAGATAGATCAAGGTAACGATGCAATTTGTGTTAGTGTTGATCGAAAAACTATATTGTCACATTTACATTATATTCGAGATACTCTATCATTAGATCAACTTTCTTGGCAGTGCATCAAAGAGATTTTCTAGTTAAATGGTGTTAATATCTGAATTTTATCCGAATGTACTCTCAAGGTCACATAATTTTTTTGAAATGAATTCATAAGTCATTGGGAACTGAATTAAATTTAAACACATCAATTCATCATCAATCTGATGGAAAATCAGAGATAAATATTGAAACATTAGAGGATATTCATTGTTTTTGTTCAATGGAATCCTATTATAGTTGGTATCAACATCATTTTTAGTTGATCTTTCATATAATGTCAAATTTCATTCCATTATAGAGATAGAACATTTTGAGTCATTATTTTGAAAGTGCTGTAGAAGTCCTTCATTTAGGGATTAATTTTGGGAAAATAAGATCTTGGGACAATAATTTGTGAAATAATTGGATGAGAATGTAATATTGATCCACCAACATATGAGGAAAACTCCAAGCTAACAGAAAAGTAATGAAAATTATACGAGGAAGGAATTTTTATCGAGTTGGGTTATCATGTATTCCTTAGAATCACTCCTTGTAAAAGAATTATGTATTTATTATGAAAGGAAATCTAATCTCATTGTTAATTATATCTTAATAAAAATTAATGAATGTTGGAATAGTTTCCTACCATGTATATTTTCCTTGAGTTTATGCTGGGTAAACAATGATTTTTATATTTTTATTTAGAAATAGTATGTTCCATATTTATATCATGTTTTGAGATAATAAGTAGTTTCGTTTAAAGGGAACCTTTCTTTTGAAGAAAAGCCTATTTAAATTCATGATCATAGATAGATGGTATTTTTGGAATAAAGTAATTCACCATTTTAATATTTATTAGAGAAAATGAATGATTGAATAAGCCACTTGAGAATTTAGAAATTCTAAGATGGAAAGGTATCCCCACAAGTTTAATCAGTAAATAAAAATCACGAGGACACAATTTCAATAAGGGTGATAATGTAGCATCCCAGATATATAAAAAATAATTTATTTTCATTTTAGAATTAAATAATTAAATTGATTATAAATGTCTAATTCAATAAGTGGTATTTTATTTAATTAATGAATCTATATAAATATAATATTAAATTCCCGTATGAATTTTTAATAATATATATATATATATTATAAGTGATAATATTATATATTTATATCATAAAAGAAGTTAATAATTGTTTTGAAAATGATAATTAAGTGTTGGTAATTTTTACACACATATTTTTATTTGCAATTTTATAATTAATATATTGATTAAAAATAAAATTTATCTTTATAAAATTGATATTGAAATTAATTTTTTGTTTTATTAGGAATATTATATAATTTTAGGAGATCTTAATTATTTTTTCAAAGTATTATAAAATAAGTAGTGGTTTTAAAATTTATATTTTTCAAATAAAGGAGGATTATATATAAAAACTAAATTTCTGTTATTTATAAAATTATTTTCATAAAATGGAGTTCATTATTGAATTCTACACATCAATAATGGTTATGTTGATTGTTTGTGATTCTTCTAAAATAGTTGATTTTTTTAGAATAATGAAAAAGGTAATTTACCGTATTTATTAAATACATGAATTATTGAGTCATAGGTTATGTATGGATGATTTAAGAACATAATATCTAAAACATTATTCTCCCATTAATATAATTATTCATTGTAATAAAAACTATTCATATTCATGTGCCAAAATTATAAACAGATGAATAAAATATTCAAAAAGACACCACTCTACTCTATTATAAATACCACCCCTCACCACCTCTTCTCCTCAAACATCCAAATCCATTAATATTATCCAATTTATCACATTTAATTGAATAATAATTTTATTCACATCAAATAAAAATTGGCCTCATCAAAATTCCAAAACAATGTTCCGTACAAATGTTCTTAAGGAGAAGAAGTTCATGATGAAAAATCCACTTTCTTTTTCATCAAAATTTTATTTATTTTTTCTTTTCTTTTTCTATAATCACCACACTTCACCCAAGTGAAATTATAACAATATTATCGTACAAAGAATTAAATTTTATTTTTTTAATGGAATAACCATCATCAAACCTCTCTACTTCTCCTTCTATTATAAAAAATAAACACGTTGTCCAAAATGTGTCGATTTACCATCATTGTGGATGATGTGTTTTCATTTTCTTTTACCGCCTTCAAGGATGGTAATAAAACCATAATTATAGTTAAATTATATTTTACTATACGTAATATATGTTATATAATATTTTAGAACCAATATATAAACAACATATAAAATAAAATGATATAGTTCTTGATGGGAGTAAAAACCACCAAAATAAATTAAATCGTTTTCATTAATGTTTTATCCAATTAATCATTCTCATATTAGAAATAAAAAGTATATATGGTATAATTAAAATATTATTAAACATATTAATACCATTTTTTAGAACATATAGAGTTTTTAATCCAATTTATTATAATATAAATACTGAAATAGCCATGGAAACCATGAAATAAACACACCCAAAATACTAAAAATAACAAACTATTATCAATAAATGTGGGATTTTATGTTATAAAAAGATCATATAAGATATTATAAATATGGATATAGGTCATTAATAACATAATTTAATCATTTAAACCAATATACAAGAGGTTTGAAAATGTTTGAAGGATGTTGAACCTAAGGTAAAAGAATTATCTTTAAAAACCTTCTTTCAAATTTCAGTTTTTTTAAGGAATAATTTTTTTTGTGGAATTATAATTGTTTGAGGATTATGTTATGGTTCTTTTCATTTTTTTATGATAAATGGTGGGAAAAATATTTACATATAATTCATTGGGAATGTTTATGTTGGAATTTGATTGTACTTGTAATTCCATGGGTAACTACGATAGTTACACCATAAGGTAGTCATGTGTGTAACATCATAAGGTAGTTTTTAGAGTCACATTGTATGTTAATTGTGAAGTTAAAAAATGTTATTGTAGAGTCAAGGGTTAAAATCTTATGTAAATAATGTACCAAGATACCATTACGGTTTTATTTATGCTTTCTATGTTTTTTGGAAATATTTTTTATTGAAAAATTAAGTATATGATACGTTACGGTTGAGAATTATGTCTTTGTGAAAATGATTTCATATTTTTTAAATTATTCATAATCTATTAGATTATTTTATTTTTTATAGACCTTAATAAGATTTTTGTGATCATCCGAATTTTTAAAATGTTTTTTGAAGGGAATGAGGATGGGTAAGAGAAACGAGGAATCCTAGACGAATGTTGAGAAGATTTTTCTGAAAAAATTCATGTTTTTGTAAAAAAACATTATTATGAATGAAATGGATATTGTTTTATTAGTTCCCAAATTGTTTGATGGTAAGTTGATATATATGAATTATGTCATAATTATATACAACTTTATGCCATAAATATATTTAAGAATATAATAAGTGTATTATAGTTTAGATAACAATATTATGAAATTATTAATGCTAGGTTATTATAATTATTCCCTCAGAATATGGCTTTATGTGTAAACCTAAATATTCTATCCAAAGAAGAGGTAAATTTATTAAACTTATTTTTTTTGAATTCATCATCCTTTAAATATTCATTAAATAATATGATTTAACAAAAACATTATCTCTAATCAAATAAAATGTAATTATATTAATGTAATGATATATATCCTTGTCAAATTCAATTAAATTGGAAACAAAATAATTGATTGTGTGTACATCAAATTATCAGCTCACGAACCAGTGTTATTTCTTTCATTACCACCAATCATGAATGGGTATAATAAAGAATTTATTATTAATATATTATATCTATGTTGTTATGATAAATTTATAATTAAAATAACACATTTAACTTATTACCTCCCTTCCCATTCGAATACAATAATGTCACAAGTCTATATGGTGATCTACAACTTTGTAAACTGATGTGACATGTTTTTCTATTCTCTTTAACATGAGTGATGATAAGGATATATTAAATTAATATATATGATATATTTAACAAAATTATACTTTATTATTTATTATGTCACATAAATATTCATACATTCCATTCCATGGGGGATATGACAATATCGTTCATGTATAAGAAAATCTATCACCTTGCGAAGCAATGTGATTAATTTGCAACTAATGATTTTCATATAATGTAATATGGGTAATTTTAAGGAATATATGTGATATATTTGACACTAAAAATTATTTTATTAATGTAAAAATTTATTTACCTTTATTGTATTTCATTCATTAATTAAATGGAAATAATTTACATCCATATGTTTGACCTGACGTCTTAATGAGTGGTGTATTTAATTTTCTATCAATAAATTTTATCGATTACTAAAAATAAAAATATAATGATTAAATATGATATTTATATAATGGTTAAAATTACATATATTATATAACTATTACAAAATTTATAGAACCAAAAATACTAAATCAAAAAAATATAGAAAAAACAAAGCAGTTATTACCCAAAATGTGATTTTAACAAGGAATTATGAAAAAACATGTTACACAATGTAATAATTATATAATATATGATATGATAAATGTTTTTTAGGAGAAATATAATTATAATAAACATATATTTATTATAAAAGAGGTTCTAGTGTGTAAAAAGTATATTTATACTTAAGGTAATTAATTTCAAGTGTTGTTTTCATTTCTTGGATATATAAGCCATATTCACAACTAAGTTCTTTATTATGTTGCAAAAAAGATCCATTTAATATGACATATCATTATTTTCATTATTTTCATGATATTTAATGTTTTATTTTAGGTTATTACTTATTTAGAATTATGATTCAATAGATTACTAATGTAGTGAGGGATTTTTGTCTCAATTTTTATTCCTTGGTACATACAATATGTTAAGAACATATATTATTTTATGTTGTGTATATACATCCCCACTGAAATTTAATATCATGAATATATATATTTTCAAGATAGTATAAGTATAGTAAAATGGTTTTACCTCATGTGGATTATGATTCAATTTTTCCAAATTGGCTTGAGTTTTATGTTCTAATCTCATCATTTATTGGGATTGTTTATGATTATAATTTCAATGATGAAATATTTTGATGTATCTAATAGGATACTAATTTATTTTATTACACTCTATATATATATTAAAATAAAATTCCATCATTCTATTTTCCTTTCTTAAATTATTAATGAGACTAATTGTTATTTTAGGAAAAAGTACCTTTATTTCTCTCTTTAGTCAAAAACCATTTTTAACAAAATCCATGTTCTCAAATTTTAATTTAAATTATAAATATTATTTATTAAATAATTTATTAACCATATTTGGAATTTGATAAAGTGTATTAAAAGGAGTATTCTGGTTGTTTTCCAAACTAGTTCTATTTGGATTTTATCGACAAACTAAAAGAAATATTTATTTGAACATATATAGAATGAATGGAATTTTCTAGTGTGATGAAAAAACTATGTTTTATTTCTTAATTTATATGTTTAAAAGGTTATTTCAAAATAAAAGTATTTATAAAATTTTTAGGTTTAACAAAATCAAAGTGAATGTATATTTTCCTAAAAAATATCTTAAACGATCAATACAGATCATTTTATAAGATTCCAAGGTTATCTAAAAAAATAATTTGGAAAATAATTTATTTTTTAAAAAAATATTTAAAAGTTGAAATTCTACTCTAATTTTTTAATGATATTTAAATATTTTATTATATATTTCAATGGTTTATTTAAAATAATATTATTTTGAAAATGTTTTATGTTTTAATTCATGTTCAAAATCGAAATGATATTTCTATCAATATATGTTTTAAATGTTATTTAAATATTATTTTTATGTTTCCAAGGATATTTTATGTTAAAATAATTATAAATTTAAAAAATTGAATTTTTTAGGTTGGAAAGGATATTTTCCTCACGTAATGTTTTCAATGATATTTCAAGATATCTTAATATGTTTTAAGGTTACTTTCAATGAAAATGATTTTAAAAATTTATTATCATTTAAAAACAATTTTTAAAAGTTGAAAAGTTATTTTCTTCAATAAATGTTTTAATTACTCTAGAAATCATCCCTTATATTTTTCCATGACAATTTTCTAATTAAATTATTTTGAAAAATGCGTACATTTTTAAAATATATTTTTAATAAGAAAAGTCTATTTTCCAAAACAAATATTACTTGTGATCTTTAAAAATAATTTTTCATCCAAGATGAAGTCCCCTAATGTTCATTATAATTGTTTAGGGATATGATGTAAGGATAAAATTTTAATTATTTCTCTTAATGGTTTTTGTTTATGATGAAAATATGTTTATGAAAATCATTTCTCTTCCATGGGTTATACCATGATAATATATTTTTTAGAAACTGGCTTATTTTTCCATAGGTTATGCTATGATGAATTCATAAACTAATTAGAAAACATATTTTTCCATATATTATGATGAAATATTTATGAAACCCTTTTATTTTCATAGTTTATAATATGATGGATTTTTATGATCTTTAGGTACACATATGAATGATCATCATTTTCTGATTGATGAGACCTATTTCTCCCTCAAATATATTGGGTATTGATTGATATCACAAGATATGTATATGACTAGAATGTGGATTTAACCTGGTTTATTAAGGGAATTTGTATTCTATGATAGTCTCAGCGGTGAACCATGAGTACTATGGTTGTTTTTATAGTGAACCCATTTGAGTATTATAATATTGGGAATGAGCCTTAACTACTATGAAAATGATTTTATATAATTATCTATATGAACAAATTCTCGGTATCATTACAATGTTATGCTCTTATGGATTATGTTTTTTGATAACCTTATAATTAATGTATTATTAAATGACAAATTTTATTCCATGAATTAATATAATGATCCTTGGTATGTTTGTTGTTGTTTTCAAATGTTATGATCATGTTATCATAAACCTAAGTTCATTTATATTTATGAATATACCATATTTAACATTGATGAGAATTTTAGATCATCCATTCTTATGATTTCATACACAAATTATGAAGAATAGTTTTATGTACAATATGTATATTTGGGGTACTAATTGTGAAGAACATAGTTAGAGACGATTTAGTTCATGTGTATACAAGTTATTTATGTTTCATTGTTAGAAAATATATTATACCAATGTAATCCTCCAGAATTTAATTTTTAATGTTATTAATTTTAATATAAAATGATATAATATCTTGGTGTATTATTTTTGGGTCTTTAAATCCATAATAAGGGATATGGGTGGTATGAGGGTAGTGATGGTGTGGAACATTCATCTGTTGGGATAGTGTATGGTGATTGGTTTTCCATGGGTAGTTGAGACCTCTTATTTTTTAATAAATTTCGTTGTGATATATTATGTTCTTCAAATTTTAATTTTGATTGTTATATGGAATCTTATTTGATCATATTTATCAGCAGGGATACATGAGGTTACTATTGAGATTGAACCTCCAGTAGTTGGCCTAGAGCCCCCAATAGTTCGTGGTGATCTTAAAAACTATTATTTCTGTGAAAATTGTACCTAAGATATTCATTTTGTTGAATGATATAATTGTTATGTTTGTTCCATGTATGATTGATCGGACTATAGATTTTTAGCTAGAGAATCTTGTGATGTTCACTCTTGAGGATGGTCCTAAGGGGGTTGAGTTATGGATTGAGTCTATCTATACAATTTTTGGATCACATAGGGATTTATCTTGAAAACTGATTTAAGATGGAATCATACATGTTATGATTCCCAGAGAAGTACTGGTAGGATATTCAGGTTTTAGATGAGTAGACATATAATATGTCTTTGAGGGACTTCCAAGGAAATTTCATGGAGGATTTCTTGTTAGAGACCATGAGGAAGGTTAAAGATGTAGATTTTATTCATTTTTCCTAGGGTAATATGTTAGTGATGGATTATAATTTCCATTTCACAAATATTCATCACTTTTTTCTAGCATTAGAGGGTAACGAGATAACTCTGGGGAAAACTTTTTAGAATTTTTTTAGATGTTAGATCAAATATCACATGAATATATTCTATTTCAATATGTTTGATGACATGGTAAGTGAAGATTTAAGAACTAAGAGTAACTTGAATGAGGATTCTAGAAATGGGAATATATGATTGGTTGGGGATCAAATGGTATATCCTATGATATTGTAAGTGATGTTATGATAGCTTCCAATAAGGTGTTAGTGGGATGAGATTCCATGGGACAGGATTGGCCAATCAAGGAAGGGAAAATGTGGTTTAAAATTACTATGGAATGTTGGGAGACATGAATGTCCAATTACATTGACCACCGGTGTTTTGTCAATATTGTGGAAATATAGGTAAATTGTAGTGTTTGTATAGGAACCTTCATCCAATTTCTAGTTATGGAGGACATAGATCTATGTATATCCCTAATAAAAAATCTTTTACCCTATATTAGTCTTACAGTTGATGTCCCACTGGACAAACCAATTGTGGTGGAGGATGTGGAACCCAAGGAAAAGACCAACTATACCAATAAATATGTGTAGTAAATATAAATAAAAAATAATCTCATGGTTGATGAATATTTAAATTTCATATAGTACAATATCAACCTACTTTTATTGAGTCAGGACCATTGACTTTCTAAAGTCCAATTATTGCGGCTTCTACATTTTATAGTGATTTATTGGATACATGTTCCTTAAATTCCTATTTATTTTCTCCAATCATGATTGGATTTGATCTAATGGTGGAGTTCATGTGTGGTGTTTTGTCCATGGGCTTGTTGTTGTTGGTGATATTGGGAGGATTCTATATTTTTAAAGTTTGTTCTCTCATGGTTGGTGAGTCCCAATTTCCACGGGACATTAATTTTCTTAATATTTATAGTTTGGACATGATATCAGTAATGTACGGTTTTGTAGAATATTGATAACACATACATTTATAGCATATGAAAGTAAACATCATGTCTCATGAAGGAAACACCTTTTTTTTATTATGCAATAAGACATCCACGTATTTCATCCCGGAATTCTTCATCAACAACATGGTGAGATCAACACATGGGATGTGATTATTATTCTATATGATAATGTAAGGGATCATGATGTCTTCACTATTTAGATGTATCAGTTGGTAGACATGTTTTTTGAGGAGATCTCAGTGCATCCACTTGAGAGATTTATTATGCTCATAATTATGCTAACACAGAGGGTCCATTTAATTTCTATTCCACATTAAATAATGTAACTATTAGAGATTATAGACCTTATGAATCAGTTGGCGGGGTTGTAGGATAAAGGTTTAATCCATCCTAGTATGTCACCTTAGGGTTCACCTATTCTTCATTCTAAAAAAGATGACGGAACATTGCATTTTTGTATTCATTAAAAAATTTGAACCATACTACAATTAAGAACTATTATTATATCCCACATATTGAGGATCTTTTTGACCATTTTAGAGGTTCTAAGATGGTCTATAATATTGATTTTAGATTATGGTATCTTTAGTTGAGAATGAGGCCTTATGATATACTGGGGAATACCATCAAAATCTGGTATGTCTTGTACGATTTTTCTTTGACGTTATTAAACCTAATAAACATTCTTAATATGATTATGGATTTAATAAATAAAATATTTCACTTTTATATAGATTAGTTGGTGGTTATATTTTCATATGATATAATACTGTTCTTTGATAGTCATGATGAAAATTCAAACCATCGTGAAATATTCCTAAGTACACTCAATGAGAATGGGATAAATGCTGAGTTATATAGATGTTATTTCTAGATCTATAAGGTGGACGTTTTGGGCCACATCATCTATAATGATGGTGTGGTAGTGGACCTTGAGAATGATTGAGTGGTTGTTTTCTGGGAATATCATAAAAATGATTTTAATAGATGATGCTTTTGGGTTTGGCGGGTAATTATAGAAGGTTCTTCAATGTATTTTTTCACATGGAAATGAAACATTTAGTCTTAACTATGAAGGGTGTACTTTTTGATTGCTCTGGATCATTTGGTAATTCCTTCAATAATATGAATAATTTTTTGATTACAAAACCAATTTTGATCTTACCTAAGATGGGTAAGGAGTAAAATCTATATTGTGACGCATCCAGAATTGGACATGGGGTAGTGTTGATATTGGGGAATTGAGTCATTTCATATGGATCAAAATAGTTGAGGCCATACAAAAAGAACTATCCTACAAAAGATCTCTAGTTATCTATTGATGTTCATGCCTTAAAATGATGGTGTCATTATCTCCTAGGTGATAGGTTTATGGTTTAAACTAAAAATTGGATCATCATGTGTTTATTTTCATTGTGGGATATAAATATTTTGTAGTGTATATGGGTTGAATACATGTTGTACTTTAGTTTTGAGCTACCACATATGCCTAAAAAATGGAACAGTTCTAAAAAGATCCTGAGTTGGGATACAAAACTCAGGTGGAAGAGGAGTTTGTCTCGAAGTGGATTGTGAGGGAATTTTTCATAAAGATACATATAGGTATTCCAGAGGATCTGAAATAAATGATAATCATTTCCTTGCCTATTTTTCTATTACTTATAAAATAGGTAGAAAAGATTTAGTATATGGAAACAGATTTATTGAAACCAATGGATCTTTTTAATGGTGGATATCCACCTCCTGATTGCACTTTCGATAGGGATGGAATTATTCATTTTCCTGGCCATATTGTCATAGCTACTTGTTTATCAAAGGATTTGATGCTTAAAAATTATTCTTAAAAGTGGGAAGTGAATCACATTTTGACTAAAATGTAATGTGTCCTTCATTGATAGTATTGGTGTACATGAATAATGAAATATATCACGAGTTTTATGACATGATGTCACACTTATTTGTAGGTGATGGTTGATCATCAAGGACCTACTAAAATTTTACATCTCTTCCAATTTTGAATGGGAATTTGAGGATGTTTCTATGAAATTCATTGTATATATTCTGAGGAATACTCAGAATATTGGTAATATATAGGTGATTTTTTATTAGTTGAAAATGGTAGATCATTTATTTCCAATTTAAGATATTTTATAATCAATTAGTTGGGTGACTTATATTTTTTTGGAGATAGTGTAATTGCATGGGGTTCTATAAAGTCTCATTTAATATCATCAACTATTTTTTCCTTCATGCTTCTCAAAAGTGTTGTATAATTAAAATGGTACTCAGGTATTCTATAATACATCATTTCACCCATATATCGGTGGGATATAGTAATGTACTATTTTGGTGTTTGATAACATGTTGAGGGAATGAACCCATGATTTGTTTCGAACCTGGGAGAAACACTATGTGAATTTTTAGTTCACCTATAACAATAGTTATTAAGATATAATTTATATATAACCACACAATGTTCTTTAAAGTAGTCCATGTAGATCACCATTAAGCTGGATGGAAGAAAAATAATCAAATTTGTTAGAATTTAGTCTCATTTAGGAGACGTCTGATTATGTCTAGTTGATCTAGAAGCATATAGATACATTGAAAAGTTGAAATAAATTATTTTTTGATCAAATTTGATTACCTATTGAGTTTTTAGAGGGTGATTATTTGTTCCTACGAGTGTCACTAATATTGGGTCACCATTAAATTTAGAAATAGGGTATGTTGGTTCCCAGGTTTGTGGGTTCAATTGATATTATAAAGAGGATCATAATAGTAGCATATGAGTTGGACTTTACACATTGATATGGGTCCATATAAAACATTTTTCTTGTATCTAACCTTTGAGAACATCACCCAATCCCTTCTTGTGTGATTGATGTAGATTATGTTGAGCTTCAATATGAAGTGTCCTTTAAGGATCATCTGATTTTTAGTATGGATCACAGTTAGAAGTGTCATTGGGGTAATACCATGCCATTATTCTAAATGTTATTTAAATCCTAGTTATGTATATAATGAAACATCTGCTAGGTAAGACAATATATAGGACCACTAGCCCGAACTATTTATTTTGGAGGCTTAGTAATTCTTGGTAGAGCTGCTCGAGGAAGATCAGTTATACATTTGGGATGATGTAAGATTATAAAAATTTAATAGCCTGTTTTGTATTTTAATTTTAGTTAAAACCATTTAAAATTGTTAGTGTAATGTCTCATGAGATTTGGGATGGTCCCTGGGGTGTCTTAGGGGTTCAACATGTAAAAAGGGGTAGAAGGGGCCACACTTTTCAAGGTGCATGGATGGTGAATGGTTAGAACAAACCATGATACCTAACCATGGTGCCTGGTGGAGGGTGGATTATGGATATCAAACCATGATAAGATGATGAAATAGATCAAGTTGCATGGTACCCCATTGGAAAAAGGAATTCGCAAGTCTATGAAACACTTTTAAAAACCATGATGGTACACCCAAAAACCTTGTGGCATGGTTCCTCATTTATTCATGAGACCTCATGGTTTGAAAATGGTTTGAAAAAACATGCGGATAAAAAAGTTTCCTCTTCAAATGTGGTATTTTACCCTTTTGGCCTCCCAGTATTTATATGATCTGATTTGATTTTCACCATAATCTCTTCCCTAGAATCTTAAGGTTTAAACTAAAACCTACCTCCTCTTCCATGTGTACTTCTACTTGGATTCATAGGCATTTAGAATTATTTTAATTGAAATTCGATAATTAGGGCCAGTCTATGAGTCCTATTTATCCTATTTTATGTAATATTAACACTATAATTGATTTTATAATTCTAAAGATCATGAGACCTATTTTTAGCAAAAAATTATACATAAGTTTTTGATCCTTATAGATTGAAAAAATGGTTGTGGTAGGATGACTCGTTGTTTGTGAGCATAAGGTAGGTGGTCTATAATATTTCAACCATAGTTTATATATTTTACTTGTGTATTTTGTTGTTGTTAATTTGAAATACCTTTCTATGTATTTGTGTAATTGAATAAGAAAATTAAATTATGGATTTCAATGATATTCAATTACTTTCTTAGATTCATTGGGGTATATTGATTATCAACAGACTGAACTCATTTCCACCAATGGGGTGGGCCAATCCCTTAATAAATGGTTAATGGGATATAAATGATGATATAGGGGCCTTAATGGATTAAACATGTTTCAGTTGTTATTTTAATGGGATATAATGACATAAGGGTTTGTTTAGCTTATTCATAAATTAGAGTTGTTATTAAAATAAAAGGGAAACAAAAGGGAAATTGTTAAAAAGGTTAAGAATATAATATAAAATTGATAAAATGACAATGAATAGTTGTTTAAAATGAATAAATGTCTAAATGAATTAGGTATTGATTAGGGTTAAAGATGTGGAATGAGATACCCCAAGTGAATAATGTTGTATATAATAGTTTCACTCTTGATATTTGGATATGTTAAAAATCACATGTAGTTTGGACCTCAAAATTTATGAAATAAAGAAATCGATGGGAATTATAGAAATGATATTCCTCAATTGTTGGATATAGATAGAGGAAATGAAAACACATTCCCATGGGTAATAATGTTTTCCATGGAATTACTTATCCTTGATGTTGTATGGGTAGATAGGATTTTTAGCATCATCAACTTGATGTGATGGACAAGACATTCCTTATTCATAGCTATGGTGTAGTCATGGAGACCTGGACACTAAGTTATTTTGAAATGATATAGTTAATTGAATTGGTGCACCTTAATATGTAAAATTAAAACTATTAATGAAAATCTGTTATTTAAAAAAATTAAACACTTTTGGATAGAGGGATCTGAATTATAGCATGGATGAGGCATGCCTGGTGGGCTAAGTCATGATATAAATGAAGGGTCTGAGTGTCTATTCTATGAAATGCTTAATTATTTATATTTTTACTATTTATTTAATCTTAGACACACACACACACACACTGTTATAAGACTAAATATTACATAATACACCCTTAGTGGGGGACCAATGAATCATAATCACACAATGATCAGTCTATCAACGGTCCTCGAGCTAATTTCATTATAGTCGGTTAGGATAAGGGGAACGTCCCTATAAGGCCCCGACCTTAAACCTTACTTAATATTGAATTAAATGAATAATTCACGTCGAGGATCATTTCAGGTTTAGAGTTTTAGAGAATTAGAACATAACTATTACATCTCAAAAGATTACAAAGTAGTCACTTATACTAAGTTTCCATAATAAAAAAAACTCTTGAAAGAAACATGTCTAGTTCCAAGATTTATATAGCATGACATTCCCTTGATCCCATCCTTGACCTTATTCCATATTAAGTCCTGTGAAAAACATTTCAAAAAAACTTGGGGTGAGCATAAAAAGCTCAGTAAGGGATACAAAAAGAACGAAAACTGTTAGTTTTTCAAACATCATGTAAACCATGTATACTATATCAAAGTAATACCTTCACCTTCATGAAGTAGTAAAACTCTTCACTGAATAAAGTATCATTACTTACCTTTTTGTAACTAAAGTATAACCATAAAACCCATATAAAGAACACATAACATATATAAATGTAACTTGGGACATAAACATACTTATGTGGAATAACCATACGGTCGACTTACACACTTATCACTTAATGGAATAGCCATACGGCCAATTTCCATACATACTTAATGGAATAGCCATACGGCCGACTTCCATACCCAATGAATTGGAGGTTATAACGTAACCACCCGTCCTGGTATTCACGGCACCACCCATCATATGGTTTATAACGTAACCACCCGTTAAAATGTCCAAGTACCAATATAAAATCATAAAACATAAAACCAATATAAAGGAATGATAACATTTCCACATTTCAATCACAATATATCATAAATATATAGACATAATAGAATCCTTTTTCAAAACCATTTTCAATACCAAAATACATAAAAGAGTATATGGTATTTATTTTATTCTAAAAACAATACGGCTTGTTGAGAAAGCCAAAGATCAAATAATACTCGCGGTGGCGGAAAAGGTCGCTGTCACCGCGTACGTTAAAAAAAACATTCCTTTTTGTCCTTTAGTAAAACGCTTCGTAGAAAAATATTCCTTTTGTATAAAAGTAAAAGTCAAAGGAGTTTATACACTGTATAAAAGAAAGTTGTGTATAAAACGAAATATGCCTCAATGAAAGGAGATTGAGATGAAGTCCTTACAAAGATCATTTTTAAAATAAAATAGATCTATTATGTTTATTCACTATAAGTACACATAATGAAAGTAAAAATACAAGATAGGACATAATAATATCATGACATAATTTGAAAGTAGGAGATTAACCCAAAGAATGGAAATTGGGTTAAGAAGTTCCCTTACAAAGATCATTTATATAAAATAGATCTATTATGTGTATTCACTATAATTACACATAAATAAAGTACAAATGCAAGATATGACATAATAATATCATCACATAATTTTGAAGTAGGAGATTAACCCAAAGAATGGAAGTTGGGTTATGAAATTCCATTACCTTGGGTCCGACTTGACTCGATCGTTCTTTAACGTCCTGAATAATAAACTTGAGTTAATTTATACTTGATTAAGAACCTTTTTAAACTTCATTATTAATTTTATATCACTTATTTCCATGTTATAAACATTATGTAACCATTTAAGTTAATAATGTTTGTTTTGTCAATATTTGGTTCTTAAGTCGAAAGTTGACTTCTTACAATTACATGTTGTTCGTGTGGTCAAAAGTTATTTATATCCAGAGTGAAATTCCCGATTTTGATATAATATGTATCATATATATCCATAATATACATGTATTTATAATATTACATAATCATTTAGAGGTAAGAAATGAAATGCACCGTTCATGGAGACGGTAAGCCGTACGTACGCATGAACGCTACTTTCATTTCTTTGTCATATTAATGGAATTAAAACTAAATGAGAGGTATGTATATTTTAATTCCATAATTATATTCATCACTTAGATATATCATTAATTATATATATCCATTATATACATGTACTTTTAATAGTACATTACATTTGGGGATAAGAAATGAAATGCACCGTTCATGGAGACGGTAAGCCGTACGTACGCATGAACGCTACTTTCATTTCTATATCATACTTTAATGGAAATAAATAATAAAGATATATAGGTATATTATAATTACAGTATAAAATCATATATAATAACTTTAAATCCATCCTTTACACGTCCCACATATGGCATTAACGAATCACATCACTTTTAGGGGGCGGTAGTCCGCACTTCCTTAAATGAAGATATCGTGTTTACCCATAATGGAAACCATAAAGGTATGCCAAAAATGAAAAATACAGAAGCTTAAAGAAAACATAAACATATTATATATCATATATAAAAATAGTGACATCATAATGGCCACCCATGAAGGTGTTAAATGAGTATTGAACAATCATCGTTTCGGGAGGTAGAATTTCGCCATCCACGGAAACCGTATGTTCTTTAACCATTTGATGTAGTTGTGTGAGTGTGTAGCTCAAATAAATATTATAACAACATCCGAGTATATTGAAGATACTGGTGTTGTTACAAAAGAAGTAAATAAAAAGAGTTTAGAGGGTTGGAGAAGCAAAATAAAACAAATGAACAAGAGAGAATGAATTACCTTTAAATGTGTAACTCCTTTTTGATTTGAGCCTAAAGGCTTCCTTTGAAAGGATTCTTCCCTAAGGGAATCCTCTAAAATGGGGAGAGGGATGTGGAGAGAGTACTTGGGCAGGGGTTGGCCGAGCCAAAGGCTTGAGAAGTGTGTGAAATGAGGTAGAGGTGGGGGCCTTTTATAAGAGGAGAGGAGGGGCACTTTTGGAAAGTAAAGAAATATTACTTTATTTGAAAATGTGTTTCAATTTTAAAAGGTCCCAAATTGATATAATTCGTGGATAAGGTGATAAGGGTTCGAAATCCACTCATCCAATTGGTTTTGGCCATGTGTAGGTTTTATATTTTGCATTATCTTTCCATTTTATTTAAATCGTCAAATAATGATGTCATCGCTGCATCATTATTATGTCATAAATAATTTAATTTATTTAATGTCTAAAAATTATAAAAAAAATACTATGATGTAGGAAATCTTTTTAGATTTCCAATGACTATTTATAATCAAAATTTGGACTTGTATAACCCCACTAAAAAATTATTTTAGTAAAACAATTTATGTTAGTGTCATTTTCACTTTAACATTAAATAAAAATATATTAATGTCATTTTCCAACTAAAGTTCTCCATGGGGTCCCCAAGTTGTCCCATGGATTGTATTGGTCGGCCATTACTCACCCAATTGGTGTAGGACAAGTGTCATGGTGTTTTCACATTCTTATAATACCATTTTTACCTTAAACAACACTAATTACCTCTAATCGCGATTAATGAAAAAAATTACTATTCACAAAAAAATTATTTTAATCTGATTGAACCACATTTTAATTCTTAATGACAACCATGTATGTCGGATTTTCAAAATTCAATACACATTAGTGGTAAACTTTCATTTAACTGAAAAATTAGTTTGCTTGATTACCACTTAGTGGTTTCACTATTCATCAGAAATTGAAGTTTTTCAGAAAATTACCAAAAATTCACCCTAAGCTATATTTGATATTCCGAATTCAAAAATGAAGTCCATTTTACAAAATTCAAAACATATAAGTCAAATTAATTAATTTAATAATTAATTCCCGCTGTCAGAGCAAATAGCGTGTTTTTATAAAACAATAAGTATCAAAAGATTGACACTAGTTTAAGTCTGATTTCAAAGTGAAATTAATTCCAACGACCACTATTGGATTTAATGGTAAAAATATTTTCTAATTTCACTTTAAAACCAATTCAAAATATAATCTAATCATATAAATAAATTATATTAAAAAGAGGTTTTGAATTAAAATACAACATTTTACACTATTCATTAAAAAATGAACTTTATCAGAAAGGTACCAAAAATTTACACAAAGTAAATTTTGATGTCCCGATTCTAAAGAAGAGTTATATTTGGTCCAAAATAAAGTATAAGAGTGATGAAAACTATATTTACTGACGGTTCACCATTAAAAGGTGATAAGTGAACCTTTAGTGAAAATTAGAGTATATATGCCCAAAAATTGAACTCTTTCCGTATTTTAAGCCTTTATCTTTTATTGGGTAAATGTATAAACATTTAAAACATATCTAATCATATTTTAGTTATTTCTATCCATTCCCGCCAGTACAACGGCTACTTGTTAACTAACATTTAAAATAATATTATTTTATTACTTGTGTGCTACGTAAGTTTCAAAGAAACTCATCGTTGCGTATCAGGTACGCTATCGAACATAGCAACCCCTTTTAAAATAAAATTAATATTTAATTCTTAAATATTAATAAATATGAAAATTCTTTATTCTTTATTTACCTAGGATGTTACATCCTTCCCTCCTTTTGGGAATTGCGTCCTCGCAATTTTATTCACTTATCAAAATAAGTGGGGGTATTTATCCCTCATAGCATTTTCAGATTCCCACGTTGCCTCTTCAATCACATGGTTTTTCCACAAAACCTTTACCTGATGAATCACCTTATTCCGTAACACTTGATCCCTGTGGTCAAGAATCTGGACCGGTTGTTCCTCATAAGATAGGTTCTCTTCCAGCTAAACTACCTCTGGACTCAAAACATGAGATGGATCTGGCATATACTTTCTCAACATTGAAACATGAAAATCATTGTGTACCTGAGATAAACTCAGAGGTAAAGCCACTCGGTATGCAACTGATCCAACTCTCTCCAGAATTTCATATGGTCCAATAAACCATGGACTCAACTTTCCTTTCTTACCAAATCTCATCACACTTTTCCAAGGAGAAACCTTGAGAAAAACATGATCACCTACCTCGAAAGATAGATCCTTCCTCCGGTTATCCGCATAACTCTTCTGCCTGCTCTGAGCTGTTCTCATGTGTTTCTGAATCAGCTGAACTTTTTCTGTCATCTCTTCTACCAATTCTGGTCCCATCAACTTCCTTTCACCCACTTCATCCCAGAAAGCTAGAGTTCGACACCACTTCCCATATAATGCCTGAAATGGTGCCATCTGTATACTAGAATGAAAGCTGTTATTATAAGAAAACTCAAAAAAAGAAAGATGTTGGTCCCAACTTCCCTGATAATCCATAGAACAAGCTCGTAGCATATCCTCCAATGTCTGGATTGTTTGTTATGACTGCCCATCCGATTGAGTATGAAAAGATTTTCTAAAATTTAATTCAGTACCCAACGACTTCTGAAGGCCTTTCCAAAAGTTAGATGTGAACCTGGGATCACGGTCTGATACAATGGATAGAGGAACTCCATGTAACCTGACTATCTCTTTCAGATACAAACGAGAAAGTTGATCAAGAGATAAAGTATCTCGTATAGAAAGGAAATGAGCAGATTTAGTCAAGCGATCAACAATAACCTAGATTGCATTATTACCTCGAGATGTCTTCAGTAATCCCACAACAATGTCCATGGATATATTCTCCCATTTCCACTCTGGCACTGGTAAAGGTTGAAGCATCCCTTTCGGTAACTGCCGCTCTGCTTTAACCTGTTGACATGTCAAACACTTCACAGTAAAATCAGCAATGTCTCTTTTCATTCCATCCTACCAGTAATACTCCCGCAGATCTCTGTACATCTTAGTACTTCTAGGATGAACTGAAAACGGGGAACTATGATCCTCACATAACAACTCATTCTTCAACTGTGAATCACAAGGGACACATAACCTCTTCCCAAACAAACACAAACTTATCCAAGAACTCATGGAAAATTTTATTCATAAGGTCCATGAATACAGCAGGTGAATTGGTTAACCCAAAAGGCATAACTACAAATTCATAATGGCCATATCTAGTATGGAACGCAGTCTTCGGAACGTCTGCTTCTTTTACTTTCAACTGATGGTACCCCGACCTCAAGTCAATCTTCAAAAAATACTGAGCTCTCTGGAGTTGATACCACTTCATTCGATGGCCCAACATCTGCTGAAGTTGTTGCAAAGGATTTCACCACCCCTTTCTGCTTGTAGTCTGGCTACATTCCCCCAGTTGAGTTCTTCATTAGACACTCGTTTGCATAATGACCCATTTCATTACACTTAAAACATCTTACCATTGGCTTTTCATTTCCTGCTTGATCATCTTCCTTACAGTTACGAGCAATATGACCAAACTTACCACACCGAAAGCACTTACCAGACTTGGATAAACATTCTCCAGGATGCATTTTACCACACTTTTCACAGGATGGATATTTGGTTTTCTTACCACTTTGCTTCTTTGATGAATTCTTCCCCTTTTCCTGCCAACTAGACCTCTTATTCTGTTGTTTGTCATAGAACACCTGATCATCGGCAAACTCCATTTCTACCTTCTCCGCACATCGAACAAGTTTTTCATAACTTTTGAACTCACGAGAAGCTAAAGCCCTTCGATACTTTGGCTTTAACCCTGAGTAAAAATGGTTAATTTTACTATCAAGATCTCGTATGAAGTTTGGAGCATACCTTGCCAATCGATTGAACTTTTCTTCATAAGTAGCCACTGAATCATCCTCCTGCCTCAATTCTAGGAACTGTTTTTCCATCCTAAGACGAACCACCTTAGGAAAATATTTCTCAAGAAACATACCTTTGAATTCGTCCCAGTGAAGATCCTCAATCTCATCACTATCCCTTATATTTTTCACCATCGACCACCACTGATCAGCTTCACCTTCAAAACGGTAGACAGCAAGACTAACCTTTTGATGTTCTGAACACCCCATGACATCAAAAATCTTCTCCAGTGATTTAATCCACCCTTCAGCTTGCACAGGGTCAGATGATCCTCTGAATGATGGGGGATGTTGCCTCATGAAGTGTTCCACCACTGACATGTTCCTCTGTGGTTGATCTGGCTAATCTCGTGCATTAATACCACCACCATTTATAGCCTGAGTAAACTGTGCCATCACTGCAACAAACTGTTCAATTCCGATTCCGACCATCTCAGGTTGCTGATTTGGAAGGTTATCTTCCTCCTGATGTCGTCCCAACATAGCTGCTTTGTTTCCTCTGCGGAAAACCATTCTGAACACAGAAATATCTTAGGCGAAGCAACATGGTAATCCGTAAATGCTATATCATTTCATTCATATTATAATTTAACACTTTTCTAACTCCTAAAGTTGTCTAAACCGACCTCTGATGCCAACTATAAGGCCCCGGCCTTAAACCTTACTTAATATTGAATTAAATGAATAATTCACGTCGAGGATCTTTTCAGGTTTAGAGTTTTAGAGAATTAGAACATAACTATTACATCTCAAAAGATTACAAAGTAGTCACTTATACTAAGTTTCCTTAATAAAAAAAACTCTTGAAAGAAACATGTCTTGTTCCATGATTTATATGGCATGACATTCCCTTGATCCCATCCATGACCTTATTCCATATTAAGTCCTGTGAAAAAACATTTCAAAAAAACTTGGGGTGAGCATAAAAAGCTCAGTAAGGGATACAAAAAGAATGAAAACTATTAGTTTTTCAAACATCAAGTAAACCATGTATACTATATCAAAGTAATACCTTCACCTTCATGAAGTAGTAAAACTCTTCACTGAATAAAGTATCATTACTTACCTTTTTGTAACTAAAGTATAACCATAAAACCCATATAAAGAACACATAACATATATAAAGGTAACTTGGGACATAAACATACTTATGTGGAATAACCATACGGTCGACTTCCACACTTATCACTTAATCGAATAGCCATACGGCCAATTTCCATACATACTTAATGGAATAGCCATACGGCCGACTTCCATACCCAATGCATTGGAGGTTATAACGTAACCACTCGTCCTGGTATTCACGGCACCACCCGTCATATGGTTTATAACGTAACCACCCGTTAAAATGTCCAAGTACCAATATAAAATCATAAAACATAAAACCAATATAAAGGAATGATAACATTTCCACATTTCAATCACAATATATCATAAATATATTGACATAATAGAATCCTTTTTCAAAACCATTTTCAATACCAAAATACATAAAAGAGTATATGGTATTTATTTTATTCTAAAAACAATATGGCTTGTTGAGAAAGCCAAAGATAAAATAATACTCGTGGTGGCGGAAAAGGTCGTTGTCACCGCGTACATTAAAAAAACATTCCTTTTTTTCATTTAGTAAAACGCTTCATAGAAAAATATTCCTTTTGTATAAAAGTAAAAGTCAAAGGAGTTTATACACCGTATAAAAGAAAGTTGTGTATAAAACGAAATATGCCTCAATGAAAGGAGATTTAGATGAAGTCCTTACAAAGATCATTTTTAAAATAAAATAGATCTATTATGTTTATTCACTATAAGTACACATAATGAAAGTACAAATACAAGATAGGACATAATAATATCATGACATAATTTGAAAGTAGGAGATTAACCCAAAGAATGGAAATTGGGTTAAGAAGTTCCCTTACAAAGATCATTTATATAAAATAGATCTATTATGTGTATTCACTATAATTACACATAAATAAAGTACAAATTCAAGATATGACATAATAATATCATCACATAATTTTGAAGTAGGAGATTAACCCAAAGAATGGAAGTTGGGTTATGAAATTCCCTTACCTTGGGTCCGACTTGACTCGATCGTTCTTTAACGTCCTGAATAATAAACTTGAGTTAATTTATACTTGATTAAGAACTTTTTTAAACTTCATTATTAATTTTATATCACTTATTTCCATGTTATAAACATTATGTAACCATTTAAGTTAATAATGTTTGTTTTGTCAATATTTGGTTCTTAAGTCGAAAGTTGACTTCTTACAATTACATGTTGTTCGTGTGGTCAAAAGTTCTTTATATCCAGAATGAAATTCCCGATTTTGATATAATATGTATCATATATATCCAGCATATACATGTATTTATAATATTACATAATCATTTAGAGGTAAGAAATGAAATGCACCGTTCATGGAGACGGTAAGCCGTACGTACGCATGAACGCTACTTTCATTTCTTTGTCATATTAATGGAATTAAAACTAAATGAAAGGTATGTATATTTTAATTCCATAATTATATTCATCACTTAGATATATCATTAATTATATATATCCATTATATACATGTACTTTTAATAGTACATTACATTTGGGGATAAGAAATGAAATGCACCGTTCATGGAGACGGTAAGCCGTACGTACGCATGAACGCTACTTTCATTTCTATCTCATACTTTAATGGAAAGAAATAATAAATATATATAGGTATATTATAATTCCAGTATAAAATCATATATAATATCTTTAAATCCATCCTTTACACATCCCACATATGGCATTAACGAATCACATCACTTTTAGGGGGCGGTAGTCCGCACTTCCTTAAATGAAGATATCGTGTTTACCCATAATGGAAACCATAAAGGTATGCCAAAAATGAACAATACAGAAGCTTAAAGAAAACATAAACATATTATATATCATATATAAAAATAGTGACATCATAATGGCCACCCATGAAGGTGTTAAATGAGTATTGAACAATCATCGTTTCGGGAGGCAGAATTTCGCCATCCACGGAAACCGTATGTTCTTTAACCATTTGATGTAGTTGTGTGAGAGTGTAGCTCAAATAAATATTATAACAACATCCGAGTATATTGAAGATACTGGTGTTGTTACAAAAGAAGTAAATAAAAAGAGTTTACAGGGTTGGAGAAGCAAAATAAAACAAATGAACAAGAGAGAATGAATTACCTTTAAAAGTGTAACTCCTTTTTGATTTGAGCCTAAAGGCTTCCTTTGAAAGGATTCTGCCCAAAGGGAATCCTATAGGATGATGAGAGGGATGTGGATAGAGTAATTGGGCAGGGGTTGGCCGAGCCAAAGGCTTGAGAAGTGTGTGAAATGAGGTAGAGGTGGGGGCCTTTTATAAGAGGAGAGGAGGGGCACTTTTGGAAAGTAAAGAAATATTACTTTATTTGAAAATGTGTTTCGACTTTAAAATGTCCCACATTGATATAATTTTTGGATAAGGTGATAAGGGTTCGAAATCAACTCATCCAATTGGTTTTGGCCATGTGTAGGTTTTATATTTTTCATTATCTTTCCATTTTATTTAAATCGTCAAATAATGATGTTATCGCTGCATCATTATTATGTCATAAATAATTTAATTTATTTAATGTCTAAAAATTATAAAAAAAATACTATGATGTAGGAAATCGTTTTAGCTTTCCAATTACTATTTAAAATCAAAATTTGGACTTGTATAACCCCACTCAAAAATTATTTTAGTAAAACAATTTATGTTAGTGTCATTTTCACTTTAACATTAAATAAAAATATATTAATGTCATTTTCCAACTAAAGTGGCTCCATGGGGTCCCCAAGGTGGCCCATGGCTTGTCTTGGTCGGCCATGACTCACCCAATAGGTTTAGGACAAGTGTCCTGGTGTTTTCACATTCTTATAATACCATTTTTACCTTAAACTACACTAATTACCTCTAATCGCGATTAATGAAAAAAATTACTATTCACCAAAAAATTATTTTAATCTCATTGAACCACATTTTACTTCTTAATGACAAACATGTATGTCAGATTTTCAAAATTCAATACACATTAGTGGTAAACTTTCATTTAACTGAAAAATTAGTTTGCTTGATTACCACTTAGTGGTTTTACTATTCATCAAAAATTGAAGTTTTTCAGAAAATTACCAAAAATTCACCCTAAGCTATATTTGATATTCCGAATTCAAAAATGAAGTCCATTTTAAAAAATTCAAAACATATAAGTCAAATTAATTAATTTAATAATTAATTCCCGCTGTCAGAGCAAATAGCGTGTTTTTTATATAACAATAAGTATCAAAAGATTGACACTAGTTTAAGTCTGATTTCAAAGTGAAATTAATTCCAACGACCACTATTGGATTTAATGGTAAAAATATTTTCTAATTTCACTTTAAAACCAATTCAAAATATAATCTAATCATATAAATAAATTATATTAAAAAGAGGTTTTGAATTAAAATACAACATTTTACACTATTCATTAAAAAAATGAACTTTATCAGAAAGGTACCAAAAATTTACACAAAGTAAATTTTGATGTCCCGATTCTAAAGAAGAGTTATATTTGGTCCAAAATAAAGTATAAGAGTGATGAAAACTATATTTAATGACGTTTCACCATTAAAAGGTGATAAGTGAACCTTTAGTGAAAATTAGAGTATATATGCCCAAAAATTGAACTCTTTCCGTATTTTAAGCCTTTATATTTTATTTGGTAAATGTATAAACATTTAAAAACATATCTAATCATATTTTAGTTATTTCTATCCATTCCCGCCAGTACAACGGCTACTTGTTAACTAACATTTAAAATAATATTATTTTATTACTTGTGTGCTATGTAAGTTTCAAAGAAACTCATCGTTGCGTATCGGGTATGCTATCGAACATAGAAACCCCTTTTAAAATAAAATTAATTTTTAATTCGTAAATATTAATAAATATGAAAATTCTTTATTCTTTATTTACCTGGGATGTTACAGTCCCTCAGTTGTATTGATGACTGGTATACTAGATGGATCATGGACGAAGAGAAAATACTGATGTTGAGAACCAGTTTGGGGTTGGTCATTTTGTGTATATTTTGGGTACTCCTTTAGAACATTTCATTATTATGAAATTGAATATATTTTTTTATGAATTTACCTAGATTTTTTACTTTATTACATAATACCTAGTTATTAATTATTACTACTTTGGTTAGTTTTTATTTTAATTTAAACTATTGAGATAATCTAATAAAGAGGGTATTGTCTCCCAATTTTACTCATTAGACCATTTATTATAGTTGTAGACTATGGAATATGGGGAGGCACATAAAATGTCATATATAAAATCACCTAGGAACACCGGTTAAGTTTCATCTAGGATGTAATGTTACATATAAGATAATGAAAGTATTAAATGGTCGTCAAACATTTCCCTTAACAAGGTATATGAATCTATAATCTAACTATAGGAGCATGAAATTCAAGAAATGAAAAGTTGATAGAAAACTCAAAGTTCCAGGAGATGACACAAACTTGCATATTAGTGTTTGGATTTTTTTTAAAACATTATAAATATAAGGACATGAAAATGGAGGAATATTTTAATCAAATTAGGAAAAATATGACTGGTTAAACATGGGTGAGACGATGTGATTTTTGAGATTGATTTTTTTTGAATTTAGTAACTTGTGTCTTTCTCTCATAGGAAGGGTATGCTCAGGATATGTTAATGAGGATTTTAATTAATCTTCATAGACACATTTTAAATCTTATAAAACATTGTACCATGTTTCTTATGGACAATGAAGGAAGTTGTGTAGATCAAATAGTGAGTGGAAGTATTATAGGTAACCTCTTCTAACTAATAGAATATTTAGTAGATATCTTGTTTGTGATTATTAATTATTCATAATAGCATATCAATCTAGATGAATTATAACTTTTTTTTATAGAATTATATCTTATATTTCATTTTAGGGACACTAAATTATGGATTAAGGAATATAAATACGAATTATTTGAGAACTATATTCAATTCTATACTAATTAGGAAAGTGAAATTTAGGATCAGATTCTAATATCTGGAGAAATATTATTTATCTGATTATGATGTTATCATTTAACTATATAATGAGAATATTTTTTATCTTAAAATTGATTGAAATTGTTTATACATTTTCATTACATGAGAAAACACAATTTATATTAATGTTGTTACAAATTAATAACATGAGGCTAGATGTCTCATACCAATTGGTTTTTGGATATGGTAATTATAGTGAAAAAAACATAATAGAAAATCTAGTAGAGTATTTAAGGTCTATGTATGAACAAATTATGTAAAATTTCATAAAAGAAAATGTGTACTTTGGAGAAAATTCATTAGAGTACGTTTTATTGAAGAAAATTGTTTTTTATATCATTTCAATACTTTAAATAGGATTTTGTATATAAAATTAGATTTTTTATAGAGAATATAATCCTACAAAATATATTTTTTTTATTTTTTATTCCCTTCTTCATTCAACAAACATTGTTTACAAATTTAAAGTATACAAAATGAGTTCGTCTTTCAAAGGATGTGATATTATAATTTTTTTTATTTTGTGATGAATGGGGCCATGGGGATTATTTTTCTTTAAGGGGAATGAATGAGTTATTGGTATCTGAATCCTAGATAGTTTCTCATATATTATTTCACATGTTTGTTAAAAAATATTAAATAGGGGATAAATGTTCCCATAATATATGGGTTATTTATTTTTCTATTAATGACCCATTATAATGTGAATTGAAAAAGTGTGATTTTGAGTGGATATAACATTATACATGGTCAATATAATATTGGTATTTACACAAATAAGTTCGATTAAACCAATATAAACCATTAAATATTGTGGTTTCATGCTTATAAAACCTATACATTTAAGTAATGTTAATAATTTTTTCTTCATTAAATAAATTGAGGAATTTTTTATGCGTTTTAATTTTTTATATTTAATAAAATGATCACAAATGAATAAGATTCTATCATAATATAATGTATATAAAAATGAATGAAATTTCTTATCTAATCCTTGCCTAGTTTGTGTGGATACCTTGGACACTGCATAGAGGATGCGAGGACATGCTCCCCCAGGTTCGAGTCTAAAAATCATATTCTTAACACATTTTATTTGAATAAAGATAGATGAGCGAAGAAAAATATAAATATATTTACATATTTAAATATTTAATATCATAATAATAATAATAATATATCAATAACTAGAGGTTTGGTTTATTTGAGTATTAGCTACATAAGTGACTTGTTTTATAACACGTGCAATAATTTCTCCATAATCAAACCACACTACACTCCCATATAGAGTCCTCATATGTTATACACTTATTCATCGCCTAGGGAATGGAAACATAATAAATGTGTGATATCATACACTCTATATGGGTGATATTATCAAAATTTCATCAAGGGTTAGATCATAAAAATTTGAGAAAACAAGAGAAAGGGAGAACAATTTTACAAAAAATAATATTAAACAACAATGGTGGTCAATAATTCCTGATAGAAAAACATGTAATCTAAATTGAACAAACATATAACCTGGAATAAGAGTGTGAGATGATAAACATTATCCATAGAACACAATCATAGGCTTATGACATAAAAATTTGGAATAAGAATAGAAATTGGAAATCATAATATTGCAATCCAGGTTAAGATCAGTCATTTCCATGAAAAATATTTTGGACATAGAAAAACATGATCAAGTCCACTCACAATCATGTTAAGAAAGCTATAATTGATCCATTTTATAGTCCATATATTGAATAAATATACATGAGATCAGATCCCTGAAATATCAAGAAAAAATATTAACATGATCATATCCACTGTAACACCCTGATATTTCAAAAATACCACTATTCATGATAGGGTATTCAACACACGACACATTTTTTTATGATCCATGACATATTTTTCAAATATTAGTATTTAAACATGACCAATATAACCTATCTAACAAATTTGTTGGTATGAAATGTATAAAAAAAATTAAATAAATATATTTAAATATCACAATTAATAAACATTTGTCTATAAATTTTTAATATATAAGCACTCAACATTAAAAATGATATTTTATTCTGCAAAAGAAATTTGATAACATCAAAACTGATTTTTCCTATTTTAATAGAAAATCTTATAATTAAATATTTTATTTTTTGATTTTTTTATAAAATAAAAATAATTTTTAAAATCATCATATAGATATTAACTTATAGTGAAATTTTGGTATTTTTATGAATATTTTGAATTTTCAATAAATAGTAAAAAATAACGATTTTTGGTAAATCATTCATTTATTTGTAATAATTAAAGAAATATAGAAGACATATTATTATTTTAATTGAATTTAAAAATATCATATTTATTATTTATGAAAATAAAATCGAATTAATTATTTTGAAAGCTCCATTATATAGGATTTTATTATAACTTTATTTGTAGGCTTTCAAACACATTTTTGTTAAAAACTATTTTAAAGTGCATAATATTTATCCATTTTATATAAATGAATAACCCCTAGTTATGATTGAATTAAATTAAATTTATATATTATATATCTATAAATATTAATATAAATTTATTTAATTGTAATTTATTTTCATATCATAAATATGAAATTCTATTTTCATTAAAAATTGATTTTCTAGAAATCAAACTTTTTTCACACGTCACGTTGTTTGTCATTAAATCTAATTCTACAATTTATGTGTGTAGAATTTGTAAAAATGTATTCCTTATTTTTAATAAGAATACTTATATTAATTAATAAAATAGACTAAATTTTTGACCATAATTAATAATAAAAATAGTAAAAATTATTTTCTATGTATAATGTCAATGTAGGTTTACCTAGGTTTAAACTAAGAACATTAGGGTTAAAATGACACAAAACATGTCCAATAACTATTTTATGATCATATTCATACCTTATATCATCTATGGTTTGGAAATTCTACATTTAGGATCCTTTTTCCATGAGCAATATATGGATACCTACTTTTTATTACATGAGTATTACATCATTTAAATGTTAAAAAATATATAATTATATGTTGAAAGATCGAAAGGTTTAGTATTTTCTAAAAATCAGAGTCATACGTCACTAATAAATAAATAAAACAAAAAACAAAAAATCATTAATTATGTACTTAAAATATCTAAATTTATCCTTAGTACATATAGTCACATGGGGATATACATAAAAGAAATGGGAGACCTAAAATCCCAGTAAGGGGAAGGAAAAAATAGTGGAAAAAACCAAAATGAATCAATAGAACATGGTATATCATAATCATCACCATCATATCATAATAAAAAAATCATCATAAAAAACTTGTGGGGATCATTTTATAATGTCATGGAATGTGGAAATCAATAAAAATGAAACATCATTTCATAGTTTTCTAATACCCCACATAATTTTTGACAATTCTAGCATCATTTTTACGTATAACATTTGTAAACAATCATAAAATCATCATTTTAAAAAATTATTGTATATTTGTTACTCGTATTAAAATTTATTTCATGATATAAATCACATTTCTCCATCAATTATAGTGATATATAATTCTAGGACCAATTGTCACATCATAATATTTAAATAATCATGCATACCTTATATAACATTTATTATCATGAACTAAACCATGGAAAGGAACCAATTTTGAAAGGATTCCACAAACCATGATTTGATAAATAAACATGGGGTTCCAAAATTAATAATCTAAAAAACATTTCACATAAACATAATCATTATTTTGTAAATAAGATACAACTCAAGAGGAGTAAAAGATGTGTTTTGGTAAGAAAATCCTCTATAGAGAATCATTGTATTTTTGTAAAAAATCATGGTGGAAACATGTGTATCAACAAAAATAATTTTTTATAATATTGAAAAAATATTTAAAAATAATATAGAAATATCCATACATAATATTTCATTAAATATGTATAACTCAATGAAAATGATTTGTCTTCAAGAATCCCCTAACCTTAAATCATATTTTATTTCAACGCTTTTCTACTTCTTAAATTACAAACACAGGATTATTATAAAATAGTTATAACAGTTAATTATTTTCATTTTATAAAATATTTTTACGTTATAGTTATTTGATTATAAATTTTTACACTCTTTTTAAAATTTGAATTATTTTGATATCATGTTTTCATTATATTTTCCCACTTTTTTGTTGTTTTTATGTTTTTGTTTGTTTTATTATATATATTATAAGAATTATTTAAATTAGAATAAAATATATATTTATACCATTATGTATCATATAAAAATTTGTCAACTAACCATTGGATAAGTGATCATAAAAGGATTAGTAATGTCCTTGTAGGGAATTAACCAACTATTAACGAGAAATTATCAAAAGAGTGAGAAATAGAATATTAAAGATTATATATTTCATAATTAGTATACTTTTAGTATGTTAACATAATTAATATAATTTTAACATAAAACATAACAAATTTTATTATATTTTTTTTTGGAACGTGGAAAAATAAATATAATACGAAAATGAGTGAAGAGTTGACAGAAACATACTATTTCCTCGGTGTATCATCTCTTATAAGACACTAATAATCCCTTAATATTTAGAGTTTTTTATTATTTAAACTCACTAGGTATTATAAGGGGGTTTATCAGGATGATATGGCAAGAGAATATTATTTTTAAAGTTATAAATGAGTAGTTTTACAATGGAGGATAGAGGGGATATTTATATTTGAGGGGAAGGGTCTTTTCAAAACAAAATATTTAATAAAATACTATATATAAGATAATCAATGTAATTGTATTTATTTTAATTATAAAACATATTAGAATTAAATGACATGATTTTAAGACTTTTAATAACTTCATAATTATAATTTATTTGTTTAATTAAAATGAATGGTGGAAAAAATATTATTTTAATGTAATACCTTAAATTTTAGACTATGGGAGGTGATTTTTAGTTTTGAAGATTGGGTTTATTTGTGTAATGCTTTATTTAGGTAATTAAATATATTATTTCCAAAAAAACATATTATATGAATTAATCAATGAATATTATATTATTAATTATGTAATTTAATATACATAGGCTATGTGAAAAACAATATTTTTTTTATTCATCAAAAATTGATGTATTTAAAAAAAATTCAAAAAAATCACACCTGGAAAAAAATTTCGTGATAATATAAAAAAATAAATAATTTCGTATTCATTTCAATTTTATTTATTAATATAAAAAATATATCTATTTATGATATACTTAAAAATAAATTTTATTATAAATGTGCATATATTTTCATTGAGGTTTTTAATAATGATATGCATTTTTGAGTATTATAATTTTTATATTTACTTTAATAACACATGGTAAATATTATATATATCAAAATTTATTATTTGCACGTTAATTACTATTCCAACCATCATGTTACAATTCTGAATGATCAAGTTAGTATTCTCACTGGTTATATTATTTTTTTAATGGTCACATTATGATTCCAACAGTCAGATTACATCCTATAAATTCAAATTCATTACTTCACCAAATATTCACTATAATTCCTCCTAAAGATTTATATTTATATTTTCTTAAATTCTGTTTGGTGCACTAATATTTTATTTCATTTCTATTGTATTTTTCATGGATGAAATTATTCTAGAAGATTGGGGGAATCCACATTTTCACATATTCTATTTTATATTTTTTTCTAATTTTTATATATATCATTTCCATTGGTTTTATCGATGACTAATGTAATTATATTTATTAGTGAATTAAAGTGTTTTTTATTTTTAAATTTTCTTTATGCGTATTTTAACAACCTACAAACTTCACCCCAAAATCCCGTGTTAAAGTCATTAAATTTTCATTTTTGGCTTGAATAATGATAATGGTGTCTGAAATATTTCCAAAAAACGTTACAAATTAAAATAGAAACCATAGAACAAATTCTTCGTAGAGGACTGTTTAGTTTTAGAGTTTTAGGGAACTGGGAAAAACTCTTACAAAGTAACCCGATGCATTATAAGTGGACACTTATACTTAGTATCCATTTTCCACAATATAAAAATCTTAAAAGCAAAACATTGTTTTTCAGTATGAAAATTCATCATAGTTATCACTTGATCTCATCCTTGTCTCAATTTCTTCTTAAGCCTTGGGAGTGGAATTTGAAATACTTTGGATGAGAAGGTAAACTCATTAAGGGATAATGAAAGGAAGAAAAATATTAATTCAGTAAAAACATAACAAATCATATAATGGTAACCTTTATCTTAAAATTTATTTAAATATATGAAATAAAAAAATTCAAAAAAAGTCATTTTTTCTTAATAAAAGTCATTAAAATCTATAGCATGTAATTAAAATTCATTTATGTGTCTTACATAATTGTATATATAAACCCAATTTAAACCCTTTTAATTTGAATAACCGTAAGGATGGCATCCACATAATCTATTATGGTCTTACATATCACTATCTACTCTAACCCATCTAATTCTATAATGGGATTTCCCAGTGCTATCATTCCCACTCCTTGTTTTTCTATAACAGGATTTCTTAGCCCTATTTAGGATACTCAATGATAAGCTATAATGGGTTTTCCCAACACTATCTAGACCTCCCCATGTAAATTCTATATTAGGATCAACCACTAACTATAATTATAATATATCATAAAAAAAAATTCATCATAAAACTCATTGAAACAGTCTTTAATCCCTTATGAAAAACACTTGCATATAAAAATGGAATCATCTTTTAATAACCCATTTTGAATACCAAATCACCCTTTTCATTGAATAACCATTTTCAATACTAATATTCCCAAAAATATAATGATGAATTTTTCATTTATGGAGAGATTAATCTTTTTAGATAAGACTAAAATAAAATAATTTCCAAAATGGATGAAATTCATTATTGCTTTAGAAATTAAGAATATAGTATTTTTTTCTATTTGTCAAAACATTCGAAATAAAAACACATAAAAATATTATTTTATTTATAATTTCGATGCACATTAAAAAAATAAATTAAATTTCTTTTTTAATACTTTTATATCCATATAAATAAATATGAAAAATAATTCCATGATTATTTACATGGATAAATGATTTTATAAATACATATTTATTCATTCATGGTGTCCCAAGCCACATTGAGTATTTAATCATAATCTCCATGAAAGAATACATTAAAAAAATTAATAACATGATTATAGTATATATATATATATATATTAAATTTAATCTAATATTTATATAAACCATATAAAAGAATAAAGGTGTGTATCATTGTAAAATGCTTCAATGAAATGATATTGAGATGAAATTGTTTACCTTGAGACTCATTCATCGGGTATGTATTATAATTTCTTAAATAATAATGTTTTTTAATTATTTAATTTCATAAGAACATTTTAAATGTTTATTATTCATTTTTTATCACTTATTAACTACGTTATAGAAATTACATAATTATTTATGTTCTTAGTAGAAGTTATGATTATATTTGGTACATGTGTCCATAATGAATTTGGTTAAATGTCTATAGTCAAATTGGGCCATTATTCCATCAACTCGAGAATAAAATTCATGAAATTAGTATTTTTTCAACATAAATTATACATTTAATCAAAACATAATCAATGAATATGAAAAATGAACTATGTTATAATAATGGAGATGGTAGGTCGAAGGTATGCATGGGTAACAATTTCATTTTTGACATATCATTATTGAAAGAAGGTAAGTATTATTAATACATTCTAGAATGATAATAATATAATTAATATCATATTAATCATTTAAATAAACTTATATATTATTATATTATCATGTCACATATTTCATTAATATCATATATATACATTAATTACATCATTATGAACCTTCTTGAGAGACCGAGATGGAAAACAAATTATATCGTTTCATCGAGGAGATAGTTCCCACGTACGCACACAAAAATAATTTTTCCCCGTTTTTTAGAAGTGGAGATGGATTTAGGATATGATATTAACATAATAAAATATTATCATTTTTATTATAAAATAATTATTATTTAATCATGTCTGAATAATATGTAATGGAATTCGATGAAAAAAATGAAATATAGATTCTTAATTAAGAACAACACATCTTCTTCGGATGATCTATTTTGATTAACACATTCACACATATAAAGACGGTGTTATGAAAAAACTATGGCCTCTATAATATGGATATGAGTTACAAAAAATGATTTTATAATATTTTGGATTATAAAAATTGGTTAGGAATTATGAATAAATGAGAATAATGAGTTCCCTTTTATAGGAGAGGAGAAGAGCACTATTGGAATTTTCCAAAATATTAAAAAATAAAAAAGGCTAGTCTAGATCCAAGGCATTCCAAATAGAAAATAAATGAACATTGGAAGATATTTTCGACCATATATTATCCCATTCATCATTATTTTACATTTTATTATTTTTAAATAATTTAATATTATATAAATTATATAAAATATAATTATTTTCAAATTTGATATTATTCAATTAATTTGACATAAATCACATGATGCGAAAGTTTTAATTAAAATATAATGATTAAAAACATCTCTAATATATCTTATATATCTATAATTTTTTTAGACACCTTAAATCATTCAAAATAAATCAATGTTTTTATTTTTAATATTAAATATTTTGTTTTTTATTAATTAAACAAATATTGTTTTGGCATTATAGAAACATTCAAGGTAATTATTTATTATGTAAAAATTTAAAATAAAATTTAATAATGAAATAAATTTTATTATTATTAATATAGACATTTAGAATTGTTCATAGCTTTATTTTTTTTATATGTGGAAACATAAATAATATTTAATAAAATGAGATTAATATTTTGTAACAACCTTTATCCTAAATAATATATAAGTTATTTTCATGTAAAACATTCCATTAAAAAAATATAATTCAATATAAATGGGATAGTAGTCTAATATTTTTCATCTATTAATTTTTTAAGAAGTTAATATTATTTTTAGTCATTATCTTTTTATTTAATCCCATATTGTACCCATTTTTCTCATACTATGTTTTCATTTATTCTACACTTTGAGGGTAAATATAATTAATATAACCTAAACAAGACCAATAAAAGAGTCATTAATGCTAATTTATTACTTATCCCAATTAGATTACTAAATTTTATATTTTTTGTAAATTATATATAATTTAATAATGTATTTATTATTTTAAAATTTCAATAATGTCTATTTTTACACTATTCAATACTTGAATTTTTAGAAATATCATAAAAAATTTATATCATAAAAAATTATATTAAATAATACCTAAAATGACAATTTTATCCATAGAAATCTTAGATGTCAGTAATTATATCACATTTTATTTATTTTGAAATTTTTATAATAATTTTTTTGATTCTTCCAATCATTAAATAATTGTTGCATAATCATTGTGTTACCATTTATGGTAATTATATTATCACTAAATATTATAAATAAATATCCAAGATTTAGATAAATATATTATCATTAAAATTATTATTTATAATCAAACATATCACCTATATAACCGCATATTAAAAAATATTTCATCTCTTCATAACTAAATTGTAGAAAATTGAATTTTCATTGAATATGTTAATATAATTGTCTTAAAGTCGTACATTTTGTTCCATGAGGTCAAAAAATAATAAACATTATGATTTCGGATGAAAATAACTCATCAAATAAAATTAGGACAACAATGATGGTAATTTTATAATATTTATAATATTATTTTTACCATTAATTACATTATTTACCCACAACCATGGTAATAAAAAAATAATTTGCTAATGTTATTATTCATAATATTCAAAAATTATGTTGATCCAACTAGACTATAAATATCATACTAGCTAGAATTATATATTTATTTTAAAAAAAAATTAATTCAAAAATGCTAATCCCACAAACATGGTGAGAAAGAGGGTAGAAGTAAAAATTTACAAAAGTTCATTAAGTTTTTATTACCCAATTTCAATGTAAAAATGACTCTTATTAAATAAATTGGATTAAATGATAAAAAATTTACATAATTATGCTTTTAAATAATTCAGATATATAATTTAAAACTATGATTAAATATGAATAAAAAGTGGGTTTCAATTAAAATGTAGTATTTTCACTATTCATCCAAACATGAAACTTATCGGAGAAATTACAAATATTCAGTAAAAAATTGATATTCAAATTTTAAAAAATGAAGTTATATTTTTTATATATAAATTATGAATGTATTAATAATTTTTTATAAATATATTCTTAGTTAAATGATCAAAAAGATACTATATTAAATGAAAATATAAATAGTATATTATTTTTAGTATAACTCTATATTGGGTGAAACACAAAATAAACACGGTATTCCCCCCTTTATGCCACCTTGATCATCTATTGGATAGATGGTTGGGAAAACGTTATGGAACGTTATGATGTATTCAATATCTTATGGTTTTAAGATCCATCCATTATATATATATGAAGATAAGGTCTTTCTCAATCGGATTCCTTGATTAAGTAGCAAGTTTATTTCTACTAAGATCATCATCAACCTTGTTCACATTTCTAGGACGGTATTGAATATAGAATTTATAGTCCTTAATTATCTCTAACCATCCAATTTGACCCATGTTGATATCCTTTTGTGTGAATGTATACTTTAGACTCTTATGATCGACATATATGTCACTATTCTTACCATTGAGGTAGTACTGCTAAATCCTTATGGAAAAGATTACAATTTAAAACTCAATATTATGATCTGGGTAGAATTTCTCATGGAACATCAAATTTCTAAAGTAATATCCCATCATGTTTTTATTATTCATGAATAAAAAAGTGATCATGTTCTTCGAACCAATATTGTATATCAAAAAATCTTTGATACTAATTGGTAGTGCAAGTACAAGGAAAGTGATTAGAATATTCACTAGATCCTTCAATTATTTTATCCACACATAATTTATCCCTTTCAATTTAATAATAGTTATTAGGGTATAAAATTGTCAGAAATGTCTCACAAAACATCATTAATACCCTACTATGCTATGAAAATTGTTCATTTCCATGACACTAGTGGGTATGAGACATTTCACTATTTATTTATTCTTTGAAGAGACCATATATGTTCACTAAATTATTATCGCATGCCCCAATATTTGACTTTATGTATCCTGTAGTCACATATTTGGGACATATCAAACATTTTATCCTTTTTTAATGTCTCTAGAAAAATCCTTAGATGTTCTTCATTTTACTCCATTCACATAGAATAAATGATAGTATCATCAATAAACACAACCCAAAATATCTCTAGGTAGTCTATAATGTCTCTATTAATAAAATTATCAATGATTTCCGGGGAATTATTATATCTTAAGGGAATCACTATGAACACATAGTTATCATAAATTATATGGAAAGCTATCATCAGAATATATTATTTCTAAACCATTAAATAATGATAAACAGAATGAATATCCACTTTAGAGAAGTATATATCTCATTTTAGTTGATCAAAAAAGTAAATGATCCATGGTAGATGATACATATTATTTATGAAAATCTTTTTAATCTCTTAGTAATCGATAAAAATCCACATTGACCCATCCATATTCTTTACAAAGTACATTAGCACATCCCAAGGAAATGACTTATGGAATAAAAACATTGTGTAAATGATGTTGAAGTATCTTATTAACTCATCCAGTTAGATCAGCACTATCCTATATGGAAATATAAGGATATGAATGGATCCTGGTATACATTCTATGAAGAACTCTATCTCATTATTTGGGGGATTTCTCTGTAACTCTTCAATAAATATATGAATGTATTCTCTCACAATGGGATTTTTTTCTTTGTTGACACCTTACTTTGAGTCAACCATTAGGTCAAGGTAGTCCTTTTCACTGGGTATCATTACCCCAACCAACAAGGTATTTTCAAAATAAGATTCTTGATATTTTATACATTTTTAGAGGAAATTTTTTTAGTTTCAAATATAGAAATATATTTCATTTTCATGAATTTTTATGTGATATAAATATAAAAAAATCCAATATATGCCCAATATAGAGTCAAATTCCACCAAGTAAAGAATTATGAGATTCGATGAGAGAATAATCCCACATACCCTAATAGTAGAAGAGTCATACACACTGGTTAAAATGATCACACCACTATGTGTTTTTAAATATATCAATATTTCACTGTATTAGGTCATTGATTCAATAGTTCTAGTTGAAAAATATAATAGAATGGAATGAATGGAACTAGAATAAAATAGAACTTTTCTATTTCTATGTTAATAAGAAGCTTACTTAGTATAAATTCATTTAAACACTCCACTTCAGAAATAGTGATTGAATATGATTTCACATTATCATTTTTCATTGGTGGTTGTTGACAATGATTACCCTCAAGGATCTATGGTTAAGTCCACAAGCATTCATAGTTTCCTTACTCCCTATAGTGGAAGAACTAAACAATAGGTAGTGTATTAGGAGTTTTGTTCATTTACAACTTCATATTGACAAGATTATTTATTTATCTTAAAATTTCAAGAGCATGGTATCTTTCTCTCCTATAGTTTAGAAATTTCCAAGACCCTTTTAGGTAATTTCCATGATGCAAATTCATAAATTTATAAAACGTGGGTGGTTGGATCCTCTTTCATCATTTTTTAATTTTGTCTTCTAGCTTGAAACACCATTCTTTTGTTCTTATCTCCATAACCATGGGACCATTCTCAAAAATCCATCTCATATTTGCGCTCACACTGAACCACTTCTTTATAACTCATGATTCCTTGGATAGATAAATCATTTATATGTTAAATTTTATTCCAATAAAGAATCTATCTATTTTGATATCATTGTTGATAACAAAACCCAAGGTTTATATTCAAATCATTGTATATTTTCCTTCTTAATCTATGATTGTTTTAACATAAATTTTGTTCATATAAATGAATTATCTCTTTATAATTGTTCATAGATTTATATGGAAATACTTGTTATGAAATATTTTTTTAAATTATTCCCACTCCATCTCTTCCATTTTATCGTTCATCTTACTATTGTTTATCAATTCCAATCACTGATTGAAATCTCTATATAAGTGATAAATAAACATATTCACCATCTGCTTCTCAAAATAGTAAATCATAAACAATATCTTCTATATTGTGTTACCCTAATGTTATAGGACAATTTGATCAGATGATTAACTAAACATCAGTGGCCATTTTTGTCTAAAGGTCTAAATGGATAGTTATTGATTCTTAGGTGAAGGGGGACATTACCCAGGGTTTGGGATATTATTCATATCCCAAGACAACTGGGTAAGTATCACTATGAGATTTTTAACTCCGTCCCCACAGAATTGTGGATTTAATTCAAGAAATTGTTTCATTTTTCTTCAAAAGGGTTGTTGGCCACGTTCATCTATATTTTCCACCAATTTGTTATATATAAAATTATTTATGAAATTGGAGTCAACGAATCTTGAATAAGTAATTTATGTTAATGTGAAAATTAGGTCTGAAATTGTATCTTATGGGGTCAGTTTTTTATAATTATTCTATATAATGATTCGTGGATGTTTACCTATATATAGACTTATCCTAAGGGTTTTCATTAATATTATCTAATACTAGTTTTTACCAAATTTACTGAAGTTCTAAGGGTTAAGCGGTCGCTTTCAATATAGCTTGGGCTATCTAATCATCAGAGACCTCACAACATCCTTAGACACACAATTAAAAGACATGGATTTTTTGCTATGAAGTGGCCAGATTGGGTTTATTTTATATGATTTTAAAATAGAAATAAGAAATATATGTGAATTTAAATTATGAGAAAATGAATTTCTCTTAGGTTATTGCTCGGGGTGGATTGGATGAATTATTTGTTTACAATTTCAATTTCATTAACATGAAAAGGGTTCATGTAATGAATTCAAACTAACCCCATCACATACTGATTGCAAACCTTCACAAACATATTCTAATCACTTATACACTTGTAGGAACATTTTCAAGAGAACTCCTAGGTAATGGATCTAATTATCACATAAAAGTGGTGTGAATAACTTCAATAAGAATGAGGAAGAGAGAAAATCATTGAATGAGAGAAACTCAAATAAAATAAATTAATAACATTTTAGAGTGATAAATAACATCCAATACAACCCATATCAACTCCATTGGATCAACCCATAAAATATTTATCCCTCCATTGATGACATATTTCAACGGAAGTGGGAAGTAGACTTACGAGGGTGGAATTGATGATGTTAAAATAACAAAATAACGATCATTCCACCGCTGCATGAAGAAAATCACAGGGTTTGGTGTGAAAAATTTCACACCACAAGGAAAAGGTATAAAATATATATAATGAAAAACATAATAAAAGATGAAGATAATCTTTTATTGAAAACTAATGTGATTCAAACAGCTTACATGCGAAGGATGAACGTTACAAAGACAAATTTTCATAATAACATTACAATAAAAACAAAGCTCAAAGATCCCTAAATACTCCACCAATACTACCTTAAATATAATTTTATGAAGCCTTTGGATGATCCCCCATCTTCCCATGTTTCTTTAATTAATTCTTTTGGGCCTAGGTGGGTGGATAATTAATGTACATAAAACTTTTCCACTCTTCCCCTAATGTGGCATCCAGCTTCCATCCACCGAAAAAATTTGCAGAAAGAACCTTTTAGATGGATGAATAAGAGTGGTCCATAGAAGGAAGAAATTTAGCCCTGTATGTACCAAAAAATACAGTAAACTATCAGCCCAAAATAATATGTTGTTCGCGAGATATGATTACAATGGTGGGCTGTTTTTCTGGGCCTCAAAATATGGCCCAGAATTTCATCATCAACTTGGGCCGCCTGGAACACCATTAAAACATCCGAATTAGCTTATACCACTACTTAATAAAATTTTCCCCATAATATAATATATCTTCATTTATATTCTAATAATCATTGGACTTAAATCCTGTTATCTATAGTACTTTTATTGGGATGTTGTCCAGTTAACTTTTCCTAGAACCTTGTTGTTTCAAGGACCACTTTAGTGGTCTTACAATTTGAATATCCAAGTGCTCCAAAATAATGAATTTCTCCATATATCAAGGGATACATGAAAATAAAATATGAAAATAAAATTACGAACATTTCTTATTTTATGCGATGTTCAAGAATGTACCATGTAATAGTGAATTTTAAGAAGGAATTACAATCCAAATGTCGAATAATCTTCATATTGTTAAATGCACTAATAATTGTGTATATGATTAATAAAGAACATGAATATTATATTACAAACAATGAATATTAGACTCTTTTAAAAGATAATCACACCCCCCAAATTGAGTTTTACTAGTCCTGAGCAAAATATATATAAAAAAAATGAAATTGGAATTCTTTTTTCCAAAAACATTTTAATACACATTTCTCACCCAAAGATATCATATCAAATAAATTTTGAAACCCATAAAAATAATTTAAGACAAGCTATGTCCATAGGCATATCCCAAGCATAATCTCATTCCTTTGTTCAAATTTATCACCATATTTCATCTAATTTCAATTAAGAAAGATGAAGTCTGTGCGTCACAACAGACATAGGGGTTCATCTTCATTCTAGGGATAAAAGATTGAAGTCCTAGGAGGATTAAAAATTAAATATTAAGATGAGTATTCATTTTTTTCCATTTTTTATTTATTTGTTTTAGTTTTTTTGTTTTTTTTTTGTTTTTTTCTTCAATTATTCCATAGTAATTCAAATTGAACTCAATCGAGTCACCCCATATAGAAAAACATTGCCAATGAATCCCAGGCTCAAAGGCCATAGTGCACCAAGTGAAACTCACATACTCAAGAATCATCTCGAGTTAACTCATTCAAAAAAAATTCAAATTTTGACAAATAGAGATAAAATTCCCAATTCCGAGCCATAAAACTATGTATTGATGATCCCAATGTGCCGAAAGACACACATTAGTTCAATCCATTGATCTATGCGCAATTGATTTTTTTAAATACTAATGTTAAAATTTAAATGATCACCAACCCTATAAAATTTATTATAGACCCCAAGAACTCAAACTAATACACCACAATCAAGAGGACGTGCATTGTGGTTTTTTAAATAAATAGATGAAAATATAAATTGTGAAACATCATATCGGAAAACCACACTTTCTAAAAATCTATTAAAATGAACTTAAGCATGAATTAAAATCATATTCAAGGGTTGAAAAATTATTTGATATCCAATTTCAAAGTTTGGAATGTGTGTTATCATGTTAAAGGCTTATGAAAATTTTCCTTCCACACATTTTATGATGAAAAAAAATCAATTCCATTATTTCATCTCCCCCCAACATAGAATAGAAATGTCCCTAGTGTATAAAGAAATGAAAACATAGATGGGGTAGGAGAGAAGTTCATCAAAGACATTGAAAATGAAAATTATGGAATGAAGTCACCTGGTGGTTAATGTTGAAAATGAATTCCCCAATCTCCATTCAGTTCTTGTTTGAGTCGCAGTGGCGTAGAGGGTTGTGACAGGCTTTTCCCAATGACCTACGACATTTCATTAATTTTTTTATTATATGTTTTTTTGAATATTTTTTTACCTAAAAAAACATAAAAATAGAATAAAATAAATTGATGATACATTATCTTCTCTTAAATTTTTGGGTAAGGTATTACTCAGGGATCACACCACATGTCATATATGAATATGGTGATCACCTTTCATACCCATCCTTTCTCAAAAATGAATATTAGGTCATCAATCTAAATTATTATTAATATTTTATTTTTCATTTAACCTAAAAAACATAAAAAAAATAAACTAATGTTACATTGTGTTCACTTTAATTTATTGGTATGGTATTACTCAAGGATCACACCACATGACTTGGGTGAATATGGAGCTCCCCTTTCATACCCATACTTTCTCATTAAAGATGAACAGGTCAAAAGACTAATGATTTTTTATCCTTTCTCATAAAAACACATAGATATAAAACAAACTGATGATACATTGTCTTATCCTAAATTTTTGGGTAAGATATTACTCAAGGATCACACCACGTGACACAAGTGAATATGGTGAACCCCTTTCATACCCCTCCTTACTCATAAAATAAGAAAAGATCAACAGTTTTAGGTACTGATTATATAAATGGAAACATGAAAACCACAGGTTTCCTCCCATGCAGGACTTTTGTTTAGTGTTCCTAGCTCAACTTAAACCCCTAATTGATTATGTATTTCCCCATCTAAGGTTGGTTGACACTAGTCATCAACAAAATTTAGTTTTTGAAATGGTTCAATGAATGGTTTGATTCTATGGACATAAACATTAAAGGTTGACCATTGATGGTATCTTGAATTTCTACAGCCCCATGGGGGTACACCGTATGTAATATATATGGGAATGTCAATCTGCACCTCAACGTTCCTTGGTGTAAATGCAGTTTAGAACTATACAAAATAATTGGTTTGCCCAATACAATGTGTTTAGATTCTATATTTCGAGATTGGTAGGCTTATACTTTAGCTTTATTGATCCTTTAATTCTCATAAGCCTCCATCCTATGTTTCACAAGTTCATTGAGATCTAATTTCCTTTTTTTCTCCAATGAGAGGTCATAATTTATTTTCTTAATTTTCCAAAAGGCCTTGTGTTCAATCACCACTGGAAAATGGATTTCTTTAAAATAAAACAACCATTATGGGGACATTCCTAAAATGGATTTACTTGTAGTTCGATATGCACAAATATCATCTTCAATTTGGTTGACCAGTCTTTCCTCGATGGATTAACTGCTTTGTCCAGAATTTGTTTGATTTATCGAATGTATAACTCAGGTTGAACATTTGTTTGTGGTTGTTAAGAAGTTGACACTTTGTGAGAAATTTTATACTTTTCCATGAGTGTTGAGAATGGACAATTTCAAAAATGAGTTCCACGATCACTAATGATAGCCGTAGGAATTTAAAATATAGAGAGGATGTTTTCCTTGAGAAATACTATCACAGTTTAATGATCATTAGATTTTTTAGAAATCACCTCAACCTATTTTGAGACATTGTTGACAGCTAAAAGAATGTAATAATATCCCCTATAGTTTGGGAAGGGACCTATGAAATTGATTCCCTAGCAGTCAAGTATTTCAATCACTAAGATGAGAGTGAGTGGCATTTGATTCTTTTTTATGAAGGACCCTAAATGTTAAGACCTATAACAACATTTACAAAATGAATCGAAGTCCCTTGAGAAGGTGGGATAGAAGAGACCTATAAGGCCCCAACCTTAAACCTTACTTAATATGTAATTAAATGAATAATTCACATTGAGGATCTTTTCAGGTTTAGAGTTTTAGAGAATTAGGACATAACTATTACATCTCAAAAGATAAAAAAGTAGAAACTTCTACTAAGTTTCCATAAAATAAAAACTCTTAAAAAGAAACATGTCTAGTTCCATGTTTTAGGTAGCATGACTTTCCCTTGATCCCATCCTTGACCCTATTCCACGTTAAGTCCTGTGAAATTTTTTTCAAAAACTTGGGATGAGCATAAAAATCATAGTAAGGGATATACAAAGAATGAAAACTATTAGTTTTTCAAAACAACAAGTAAACCATGTATACTTTATCAAAGTAATACTTTTCACCTTTTCAAAGTAGTAAAAACTCTTCACTGAATAAAAGTTCATTACTTACCCTTCAGTAACCAAAAGATTACCATAAAACCAATATAAAGATCAAATAATATATAAAGGTAACTTCGGACATAAACATACTTAAGTGGAATAACCATATGGTCAACTTCCACACATACTAAATGGAATAGCCATACGGCCGACTTCCACACATACTTAAGGGAATAGCCATACAGCCGACTTCCATACCCAATGCATTGGAGGTTTTAATGTAAACACTCGTCCTGGTATTCATGGCACCACCCGTCATATGGTTTATCACGTAACCACCCGTAAAATGTCCAAGTACCATCATTACATATAAAATATTGAAAATATAAACATTTAAATAACAACATTTCATTTTCAATCACAATAAGTAATTCCCAGATATTGAATTAATCAATCCATTTTCAAAAACCATTTAAAAGAGATTTTTGAATCAAAGTGTCCCATACCACTTTGAATATTTTAATGGAATTATAATTTTAAAACTTTAATGTCCATATAAATAAATACTGAAAACCATTTAGAAAACATGGACATTAAAGATAAAGATTTAGAATAATAAATCATTAAAACATTTAAAACGATATTTTTGTTAAATAGTTTTTATCAAAATGAGAGACTCCTGAATACAAATAATAGCGGAATAACATTTAATCCGGACATTATAATATCATGAGAATAAAGGGATTCATGATATAATATGTCAAAGGATAGTATACACACCATATAAAAGTGAATTGGTGCATAACAACTATTAAAACTCAAAAGAAAAGTAAAATGAGATGAAATCCATCAAAAAGAAGGTATCCTTAAATTAAGGAAAAACCAATCTCATAATTATGTGTGAAAAATATAAATATACCCAATATAAGTAGATATTAAGTGTAAAACAATAAAAGTTTATTCACACATATTCAAAGGATGATATATTCAATAACTACATGTTGAACCCAAATAAATCGAAATTGGGTTAAGAAGTTCCCTTGGTAAAACTCGACAGCCTATCGGTGTCACATAACATTTTACAAAAAGGGTTGATGAGAGAGATAAAGGGGATATCATCACTTGGACATAAAATTTAAATAAATAAGGATATAGAAGAACATATCCCAACATAATAGTATGTGAATTAAAAGACATAACAAAAGAAGTCTTTTAAAAAAAGGAGGGTGAAAGGTCCCCTTACCGAGTTGGGTAACTTTCGAAACGTACACCCCATGGAAGAAGGGTCATACAATGAAGATGTGAATACCCATAAATGAAATTATAATACACAAAGTTTATAATAATGGGCAGTACATACACCACTCAAAGTAAATTGTGGCAAATGTAGCATAAATCTCACTGGAATAAAAGTGAGATGAAAAATCCATTACAAAAACTCGGCAGCCTAACGACGCCACTTAAAACATCCAAAATGGATTGATGAGAGGAAAGAGGGTCTCTCGTCATATCAACAAAAAGTTTACATAAATATTAATACAAAATAACATACCCAAACATAACAAATAGGAGCTTAAAATAAGTTACATAAAGGATAGTACTTAAAAAGAAAGAGAGAGGTTGGATCTCTTACGAAAATTCGGCAGTATAACGGCGCCACTCAAAACTTCCAAAATGGATTGATGAGAGAGAATAGGGTCTCTCATCATATGAACATAAAAATTAAAGTAAGAGTAATATAAAATAACATCCCAATATCAATAAAGATGAGCTTAGAAGGAATGACATAAAAGAGTGTACTTAAAAAGAAAGAGAGGAGTAGGATCCCTTACCTCGTGTCTGACATGACTCGATCGTTCTTTAATCTCCTGAACCATAAAATTTGGTAAATTTATAATTTCTTACGGACCTACTTTAAATATTATTATTCAGTTCATATCACATATTATAATGTTATAATAACTGGTTAATAAAGTGAGTTCATATCAGATGTTTTTGTCGATGTTCAGTACATGAGTAAAAATTGAACTTGTTGGAAAATAATTTTCCATGTAGTTATAGGTAAATCATATCTAGAATAGTATTTATGTTTTAAATATCATATATATCCAGTATATATTCATTTTATACTATTCCATAGCATTTGGAGATAAAAAATTGAAAGCATCGTTCATGGAGACGGTAGGCTGTACGTACGCATGAACGCTACTTTCATTTTTTTCCATATTAATGTAATTAAAACAAAATGCGATATATATGTATTATAATTCCAGAATGATACCCATCATTTAGATGTAATATATTACATATATATCCATTATATATATGTACTTATAATAGTACATAACATTTGGGGATAAGAAATGAAATGTACCGTTCATGGAGACGGTAAGTCGTACGTGCGCATGAACGCTACTTTCATTTGTTTTTTTTGTATTGAATTTAATGAAATAATAAAGATATAATGTTATAATATAATTCCAGTAGGATAAAATATGTAATACCATTAATTCCATCCTTTATACGTCCCACATATGGCATTAACGAATCAAATCACTTTGAGGAGGTGGTAGTCCGCACTTCCTAAAATGAAGATATCGCGTTTACCCATAATGGAAACCATAAAGGTATTACATAAATGAAAAATAAAGAAGCTTAAGGAAATAATAAACATATTATATATCATATGTAAATATAGTGACATCTTAATGGCCACCTTTTAAGGTGTTAAAATAATGTTGAACAATCATCGTCTCGGGAGGCAGAAATTCTCCATCCACGGAAATAGTATGTTCTTTAACCATTAGATGTAGGTGTGTGTAATTGTAGCTCAAATATTTCTTATAAAAACATCATAGTATATTTAAGATACTGTATTTGTTACAAAATAAATGAATAAAAATAGTTTAGGGGTTGGAGAAGCAAAATAAAACAAAAGGACACAAGTGAAGACATTACCTTTAAATCGGGTAACTTCCTTTGATTTGAGATCAAAGGCTTCATTGGAAATGATTCTGCCCAAAGTGAGGCCTCATGGAGTCAGAGAGGGATTTGGAGAGATGAAATGGGCAGGGGTTGTCCGAGCCAAAGGCTTTGGAAGTGTGGGTAAAGAGGTAGAGGCGGGGGCCTTTTATAAGAGGAGAGGAGGGGCACTCTTGGAAAGGTATAAAATGTAACTTTATTTTCAAATGAGTTTCTGATTTTATTGGTCCCAAATTGATGTGTTTCGAGGATAAGGTGATAATGGTTCTAAATCCACCCATAAAATAGGTTTTTGACATGTTAAGGTCTTAGATTTTACATTTTCATTCCATTTTTTTTAAATCGTTAAATAATGAGGTCATCGGTGCATCATCATGATGTCATAAATAATTTAATTTACTTAATGTCTAAAAATTATAAAAAATATACTATGATGTAAGAAATCTTTTCAGATTTCCAATGAATATTTATAGTCCAAAAGATCATTTATTTAGACAAAATTAAAAATATTTTACTTAGGTGATACATTCTTTGTTACATTTAACATTCTTTAAAAAATAAAAAGATAAAATGTCACTTTCTCACAAAATTGATTCCATGGGTCCCCCAAGTTTGGCACAAGGAATCACATGGTCGTCCATGAGACAACCAGTATCTTTAGGACACATTTTGTGGTCATTTTTTATTATTATGATATTATCTTATTATCATTAACTACACGATTACTCATTAATCAAGATAATTACCGTCGTTACTATTCATAATGTCCAAAAAGAAAAGAGTCTTAATTACATAATTTGGGCCTTCTGATTCCAAATATGTGATTCATTTTACCAAATTCCAAACACATAAATTTCAATAACAAATTTAAAAAAACTTCTCGTTGTCAAAACAAATAGCGGGTTTTTTAGAAACAATATTTATGAAAAGTTTGGCACTTGTTTATGCCTAATTCCAATGTAAAATTAATCCCAATGACCATAATTTAATTATATGGTAAAAATATATTCTAATTACACTTTAAAACAAATTATAAAGATAATATAACCATATAATTAAATTATATGAAAACACAGTTTTGATGTAAAATGCAGTATTTTTCACTATTCATTGTAAAATGAACATTGTCAAAAAAAATACCAAAAATTAACCCAAGGTAAATTTAAATGTCCCAATCATAAATAATATGTTTATTTTGAAAAATATAGCTTATAAGATTTTCAAAAAGTGGATTTAAAAGGGGTTTTCCATCAAAAGGCGGTTAATCGACCTTTTAATGAATATTAGAATATTTACGCTTAAAAACTGGATTAATTTGCATTATTAATCCTCTAAAATTTATTGTAAAGAGTAAGAATATTTGAAAAACATATATAATCATTTTGTAGTTATTTCTGTTCATTCCCTCCATTACAATGGCTAGGCGTTAACTACCATTTAAAATAATATTATTTTATTATTAGAGTGCAACGTAAGATTCCCAAGAAACTCGTAGTTGCGTATTGGGTACGCCATCGAGAATAGAATTCCCTTTAAAGTAATATTAATATTTTATTCACAAATATGGATAAATATAAATATGTCATATTCTTTATTTACCTGGGGTGTTACATCCTTCCCCCCTTTTGGGAATTGCGTCCTCACAATTTTAAAATTGTGCTTGGAAACATCCTTGAAACTCCCACATCGGAACAAGAGTCGGTAAAACAATCACTTTAAAATAAAAAAAGATAAATACAAAGGTCACCCGAGTTAACCCATACGAGGATTCCAAGTATGAAAATATGGACATGGAGGAAAAAAACAAAGGGTCATGTTCTGATGGAGAGTGATAGAAAACATGTTTAGGAGAAAGTTAACCACAAGAAAATCACAAACTTGTGATGGGTTAAACGTTAATCGATTCCCCAGTAGGAAAAGTTAATAGACAACATTTTTGTTTTAAGTTACTTTTTATTGAGGAATTTATTCATAAGGAAACATAATCACTTATCATGTTGACTTTCAGCTTTTATTAGATTCCTTACACAAACTCATATTCTCTCCATAAGACGAGTATTTAGGAAGACTTGTTCACATTAAGAGTACTATAATCAAATTCTAGAGATTCACCTAATCCACAAAAGAGAACTATATACTTCTGATGTCTTTAGACTTTAACCAAAACCAAAACCAAAAAGGTTAGTAGAAGATCAGATAATCCAGAAAAGGATAACCCTTTATAAAAAGAAAATCTATTCTTAATCTCCAAAATTTGTCCAATAAAACCCAATGTTCAACGAGGACCATTCTATAATCAAATTGTCCATAAAATTATTCAAATTAAACCAAACTAAGATTGAAACCCAATGATTTAGTTTCATTGTATTCCAAGTTCAATTGTAACATTTATCTCCAAACTACATCAGTTGCTCTTAAAGTCTCGTATTGAAAAGTAATTAACCTAATCACATATCCTCTGTGATAGGATAATAAATTTCCATAGATAACCCAAAATCAAATTACTCATAATTCCTAAAATCATCTAACTAAAAAGAATTAGTCAAAATAACCAGGGACTTCACGTAGTCCAGTGGTAGGCGATAAATACCAGTCGCACTTTGGTTGTGTGTTCGATTCCCGCAGCTTTGTCCAACGCGACGAGTTGTCACACGGTCTGCGTGTTTTCCTTTTTCCAAAACTATATAATTTTAAAACATTCCCCAAAACGAGATAAAATCATTAAAAATGATCATAACATATTTTAACCTCAACTTTATCTAATGCCTTTCATTTTCCGGCATATCATATAATAACCCATAATTACCTCAAAAGTAAGGATCATATAAACTCTAATGGTTACCTTTATAATTATTACCTGAAATTCCACATAGATTGGTCATCTCGTACATGATGCATTACAGAACATACCAAGGTTCAAGTGGTTGATCATGACTCCTTGATAGTTGGTTTAGAACAACCACGAGTTTCCTCATTGAATCCCCCATTTTATCTAGTATCTTAAACAGAGAACCACCACAGTTTCCTTCAAACCAGTTGTCTCATTGGTGCCTGCTAGATACATCCATTCACTAAAAAGAGAAGGGTCAGTGTGAGTATATCAACAAAACCATCATGTACTTGTGAGGAATATAAAAACTAATATATACTTACTCATTCACTTTATCTAAAATTAGGACTCTTTATGAAATCGTAACCATTATGGTAATGTCACTTATGCTTAGAGGATACCCTAACCTCTAATGTTATCTAAACCGACCTTTGATACCAACTACAAGGCCCCAACCTTAATCCTTACATAATATTGAATTAAATGAATAATTCACAATGAGGATCTTTTCAGGTTTAGAGTTTTAGAGAATTAGGACATAACTATTACATCTCAAAAGATTAAAAAGTAGAAACTTCTACTAAGTTTCCATAAAATAAAAACTCTTAAAAAGAAACATGTCTAGTTCCATGTTTTAGGTAGCATGACTTTCCCTTGATCCCATCCTTGACCCTATTCCATGTTAAGTCCTGTGAAAAAAATTTCAAAAACATGGGATGAGAATAAAAAACTCAGTAAGGGATACACAAAGAATGAAAACTGTTAGTTTTTCAAAACAACAAGTAAACCATGTATACTTTATCAAAGTAATACTTTTCACCTTTTCGAAGTAGTAAAAACTCTTCACTGAATAAAAGTTCATTACTTACCCTTCATTAACCAAAATATTACCATAAAAGCCATATAAATATCACATAACATATAAAGGTAACTTGGGACATAAACATACTTAAGTGGAATAACCATACGGTCGACTTCCACACATACATAATGGAATAGCCATATGGCCGAAATCCACACATACTTAATAGAATAGCCATACGGCCGACTTTAATACCCAATGCATTGGAGGTTTTAACGTAACCACCCGTCCTGGTATTCACGGCACCACCCGTCATATGGTTTATCACGTAACCACCTGTAAAATGTCCAAGTACCATAATTACACATAAAATATTGTAAATATAAACATTTCAATAAAAACATTTCATTTGCAATCACAATAAGTAATTCCCAGATATTGAATTAATCAATCCATTTTCAAAAACCATTTAAAAGTGTTTTTTGATTCCAAGTGTCCCATACCACTTTGAAGCATTTAATGTAATTATAATTTTAAAACATTAATGTCCATGAAAATAAATACTGAAAAACATTTTGAATACATGGATATTAAAGATAAAGATTTAGAATAATAAATCTTTAAATCATTTAAAATGATATTTTTGTTAAATATTTTTTAACAAAATGAGAGACTCTTGAATACAAATAATAGCAGAATAAAATTTAATCCAAACATTATAATATCATGAGAATAAAGGGATTCATGATATAATATGTCAAAGGACAGTATACACACCATATAAGAGTGAATTGTTGCATAACAACAATGAAGTCTCAAAAGAAATGTAAAATGAGATGAAATCCATCATAAAGAAGGTATCCTTAAATTAAGGATAAACCAATATCATAATTATGTGTGATAAAAATAAATACACCCAATATAAGTGGATATTAAGTGTAAAACAATAAAAGTTTATTCACACATATTAAAAGGATGATATATTCAATAACTACATGTTGAACCCAAAGAAATCGAAATTGGGTTAAGAAGTTCCCTTGGTAAAACTTGACAGCCTATCAGCGTCACATAACATTTTAAAAAAAGGGTTGATGAGAAAGATAAAGAGGATCTCATCACTTGGACATAAAATTTACATAAATAAGGATATAGAAGAACATATCCCAACATAATAGTATGTGAATTAAAAGACATAACAAAAGAAGTCTTTTAAAAAAAAGGAGTGTGAAAGGTCCCCTTACTGAGTTGGGTAACTTTCGAAACATACACCCCATAGAAGAAGGGTCATACAAAGAAGATGTAAATACACATAAATGAGATTATACTACACAAATTGTATAATAATGGGCAGTACATACACCACTCAAAAGAAATTGTGGCAAATGTAGCATAAATCTCACGGGAATAAAAGTGAGATGAAAAATCCCTTACGAAAACTCGGCAGCCTAACGACGCCACTTAAAACTTCCAAAATGGATTGATGAGAGGAAATAGGGTCTCTCATCATATCAAAATAAAGTATACATAATGAGTAATACAAAAGAACATCCCCCAACATAACAAATAAGAGCTTAAAATTAGTGACATAAATGAGAGTACTTAAAAAGAAAGAGAGAGGTTGGATCTCTTGCGAAAATTCGACAGCCTTACGGCGCCACTCAAAACTTACAAAATGGATTTATGAGAGAGAATAGGTTCTATCATCATATTAACCTAAAAATTACAGTAAGAGTAATATAAAAGAACATCCCAATTACAATAAATATGAGCTTAGAAGGAATGACATAAAAGAGTTTACTTAAAAAGAAAGAGAGGAGTAGGATCCCTTACCTCGTGTCCGACATGAGTCGATCGTTCTTTAATATCATGAATAATAAAATTTGGTCAATTTATAATTTCTTAAGGACCTCCTTTAAATATTATTATTCGGTTCATATCACATATTATAATGTTATAATAATTGGTTAATAAAGTGAGTTCGTATCAGACGTTTTTGTCAATGTTCAGTACATGAGTAAAAATTGAACTTGTTGGAAAAGAATTTTCCATGTAGTTATAGGTAAATCATCTCCAGAATAGTATTTATGTTTTAAATATCATATATATCTACTATAAATTCATTTTATAGTATTCCATATAATTTGGAGATAAAAAATTAAAAGCACCGTTCATGGAGACGGTAGGCCGTACATACGCATGAACGCTACTTTCATTTTTTGCCATATTAATGGAATTAAATAAAATGAGAGAGATATATATTATAAATATAGAATGATACCCATAATTTAGATGTAATATATTACATATATATCCATTATATATATATATACTTATAACAGTATATAACATTTCGAGATAAGAAATGAAATGTACCGTTCATGGAGACGGTAAGCCGTACGTACGCATGAACACTACTTTCATTTTTTTTGTATTAAATTGAATGAAATAATAAATATATAAATGTATATTATACTTACAGTAGGATAAAATACGTAATACCATTAATTCCATCCTTTATACGTCCCACATATGGCATTAACGAATCAAATCACTTTGAGGGGCGGTAGTTCGAACTTCCTAAAATGAAGATATCGCGTTTACCCATAATGGAAACCATAAAGGTATGCCATAAATGAAAAATAAAAAAGCATAAGGAAAACATAAACATATTATATATAATATATAAATATAGTGACATCTTAATTTCCACCTTTGAAGTTGTTAAAAGAATGTTGAACAATCATCGTTTCGGGAGGCAGAAATTCTCCATCCACGGAAACAGTATGTTCTTAATCCATTAGATGTAGTTGTGTGTAAGTGTAGATCGAATAATTATTATAACAACATCCTAGTATATTGAAGATACTGTATTTGTTACAAAATAAATTAATTAAAATAGTTTAGGGGGTTGGAGAAGCAAAATAAAACAAAAGGACACAAGTGAAGACATTACCTTTAAATCGGGTATCTTCCTTTGATTTGAGCTCAAAGTCTTCATTGGAAAGGATTCTGCCCAAAGTGAGGCTTCAAGGAGTTAGATAGGGATGTGGAGAGATGAAATGGGCAGGGGTTGGATGAGCCAAAGGCTTTGGAAGTGTGGGTAAAGAGGTAGAGGTGGGGGCCTTTTATAAGAGGAGACGAGGGGCACTCTTGGAAAGGTATAAAATGTAACTTTATTTTCAAATGAGATTCGGATTTTATTGGTCCCACATTGATGTGTTTTGAGGATAAGGTGATAAGGGTTCTAAATCCACCCATCCAATAGGTTTTTTACATGTGTAGGTATTAGATATTACATTTTCATTCCATTTTATTTAAATCGTAAAATAATGAGGTCATCACTGCATCATCATGATGTCATAAATAATTTAATTTATTTAATGTCTAAAAGTTATAAAGAAAATACTATGATACAGGACATTTTTTCAGATTTCCAATGAATATTTATAGTCCAAAATATCATTTATGTGGACAAAATTAAACATATTTTACATAGGTGATACATTCTTTGTTACATTTAACATTCTTTAAAAAATAAAAAGATAAAAAGTTGCTTTCTCACAAAATTGATTCCATGGGGCCCCAAAGTTTGGCACAAGGAATCCCATGGTTGGACATGAGACAACAAGTATCCTTAGGACACATTTTGTGGTCATTTTTTATTATTATGATATTATCTTATTATCTTTAACTACCCGATTACTCATTGATATTATCTTATTATCTTTAACTACCTGATTACTCATTAATCAAGATAATTAAAGATAATTACAGTCGTTACTATTCATAATGTCCAAAAACAAAATAATATTAATTACATAATTTGGACCTTTTGATTCCAAATATATAATTCATTTTACCAAATTCCAAACACATAAATTGCAATAATCAATTTAAAAAAACTTCTTGTTGTCAAAAACAAATAGCGGGTTTTTTAGAAACAATATTTATGAAAAGTTTGGCACTTGTTTATGCCTAATTCCAAAGTGAAATTAATCCCAATGACCATCATTGAATTAAATGGTAAAAATATATTCTAATTACACTTTAAAACAAATTAATAATATAATATAACCATATAATTAAATTATATGAAAAAGCATTTTTGATGTAAAATGCAGTATTTTCACTATTCATTGAAAAATGAACATTGTCATAAAAATACCAAAAATTATCCCAAGGTAAATTTCAATGTCCCAATCATAAATAATATGTTTATTTTGAAAAATAGATCTTATAAAATTTTCAAAAAGTGGATTTCAAATGGGTTCGCCATCAAAAGGCGGTTAATTGACCTTTTAAAGAATATTAGAATGTTTACGCTTAAAAACTGGATTAATTTGAATTTTTAATCCTCTAACATTAATTGTAAAGAGTAAGAATATTTGACAAACATATATAATCATTATGTAGTTAGTTCTGTTCATTCCCTCCATTACAACGGCTAGGCGTTAACTACAATTTAAAATAATATTATTTTATTATTAGAGTGCAACATAAGATTCCAAAGAAACTCGTTGTTGCATATTGGGTACGCCATCGAGCATACCATCCCCTTTAAAGTAATATTAATATTTTATTTACAAATATGGATAAATATAATGATTTCATATTCTTTCTTTACCTTGGGTGTTACAAGACCACTCTAAAGAACCTTAGCAGATGTTTTCTTTGTGGAAAATTGACCTCCACATGCTTCAGTATGACAGAATTTAAGGATGGAATCTTGTTCAGATTCTGGGACACACCTCATAATGACATGATAAGGACAGAACTTATAGAGGTATGGATCTTCAAACACATAGTGCCAGAAATCATAAAAGAGTTTCCTTGTAGCTTGAGTCCCTATGATTTTTGGAATGAATCTTGTAAATTATAAGTTGGCTATGTCTGCATACAAATGGACATCACTCATTGAGTATAGGTGTTCATCAGGGAATGAATCAGAAACATAAAGGTGAGATAATTTGTCATTAAATTCTATCCTAGAGAGATTATCTGCTACAACATTTTCAACACCCTTTTTGTTCTTTATTGTGAGGTCAAATTATTATAAGAGAAGGACCCACATAATTTTTTATCCATAGCATCCTGTTTCTGGAAAAGCTGTTTCAGAGCAGTATGGTCAGTCACCATAGTGATGGAGAATCCTAAAAGGTAGGACCTAAAATTTTCTAAAGCAAACACAATAGAAATTAACTCATTCTCAATGGTCGTATAGTAGGTTTGGGAATTATTTAAGGATTTTGTTTCATATGAAATTACATAAAGAGTTTTATCGCAACGTTTTCCTAACATAGATCCAAAATTAAAGTCATTGGCATCACACATCAGTTCAAAAGGAAGGTTCCAACTTGGGGATTTCATGATCAGAGGAGAGGTGAGAGATGATTTCAGTGTTGAGAATGAATCCTCACAGCTTTATGTCCAAACAAATGGAACATCTTTTACTAAAAGACCACAAAGGGGATGAGCGATTGAACTAATGTTCCTAATGAATATTCTATAAATACCAGCATTCCCTAAGAATGGCCTCACATAATTGACAGTTTTGGGTGATTGAAGGTGATGAATGATGTCAAACATGGCTTTATCGACTTCAATTCCCCTACCCAAGACAAGATGGCCAAGGACTTGTCCCTCTTTAACCATGAAATGACTTTTTTCCCAGTTTAGAACTAGATTCTTTTCTCCAAATCATGACAAAACTCTCTCCAAATTCCTTATATATCCATTAAATGTATCTCCAAACACATATAAGTCATCCCTCAATACCTCTAGAAAATTTCCTTCCATGTCTGAGAATATTCTCATCATCCACCGCTGGAATTTTCTTGGGGCATTTCATAACACGAATGGCATGTGTTTGAAAGAAAAGGTAGCGAATGGACATGTGAATGTAGTCATTCCATGATCCTCTAGGGAGACCTTAATTTGATTATAACCTGAGTACCCATCTAAGAAATAGAAGAAGGCATGACATGCCACTCTCTCAAGTACATGGTTAATGAATGGTATGCGGAAATGGTCCTTCTTGGTAAATGAGTTTAACTTCCTATAGTCGATGCAGAATCTCCATACACTTCTCACCCTTGTTGGAAGAATCTCACCATCCTCATTGGTTAACACTATGATTCTAGAATTTTTTAGATCAACTTGGTATCGGCTCACCTAGTAACTCTCATCTATGGGATAAATGATTCAAACTTTTAAAAATTTCACAAGTTCTTTTCTCACTACTTTCTTGATATTATGATTGAGTCTTCGTTGAGGTTTATGACATGGATTTTAATCATATTCTAGAACAATCCTATGAGTCCAGATAAGTGGGATAATCCCATGAATATAAGACAGGGTCCAACCCATGGCATTCTTATGTTTCCTAAGTACATCTAGAAGCACCATCTCATGATTGGATTCAAGATAAGAATAAATGACAATAGGATGTGTTTATACCCTAGGAAGGTATACAAGAGTGTTGCAGGAAGTTCGTTAAATTCAGGCTCCAGTGGGTTCAGAATTTCAGCAGAATATTGGGACATTGGATTAAGATCAATTTTGTTTCCAAGAGTTTTAAATAGGATTTATTCTCCACATTTAGAAGTTTTAGCTACTAAATTGGCTTTATCACACTTATGGAAGGAAGCTTGATTGGTCTCCATGAAATTGGTTTCCTGAAAGGTTTCACTGATTTTTGGACCTAAGATTTCATCATAAGAGCAATTTCAAAATGATTCAAGCCATGGAGATATACTTCTTTGAAGTGATCAAAGGAAATCAATCTCATATTGAATTAAACCTCCATAAAATATTCTTTGATGTTATATGGATTCATTATCAATGCTTCCTATCATTTTTACTTCATAAATGTCATCATCATTCCCTATTTATGATCTTGCGTTGTATATTTTCAGGTCTAGACTCTTGTTTACATAGGTGATGGTCATCTTCCCATTTCTAACTTGGATAACAGAGTTGATTGCTGCAAGGAAAGGACGACCAAGGATTATTGGGCTATGTTATTTATTTCCAATGTTTTTATGGGTTTCAAGAATAATGAAGTCTTCAAGTTAGATGACGTTTTCAACCTTTACCAGAACATCCTTCAGAATCCCCTTTTGAACCATAATGCTACAATCAGCAAGTTGAAGTGTGACAGATGTGGGTTGGAGCTCTTCAAGGCCTAACTGGAAGTACACAGCATAGGGGATGAGATTGACATTATCACCAAGGTCACACAAGCCCTTGAAATCATTTCTCTCTCCTAGTTCAACATTGATGTAAGGGAAACCCGAGTCTTTCAACTTAGGAGGAATGGTCCCTTGAATTGTTTTGCTAACATTTTCTTCTAATAAGAGTTGGATATTATGTGAGAACTTCCTTTTTAAATGTGCATAGTTCCTTAAGGTATTTTGAGTATTCAAGAATATTTTTAATAGAATCTTACAGTGGAATTTTCATCTTGGATTGTGATAATGTTTCCTTCAATGTTTTAATCAATTCAGTCTTGGTTTCCCCCTCATACATTGAAGATATGGTTTAGGTTGTGGGGTTGTTTGTTGAAGAGTTTTTTCATTGATAATGTTATCATTTTTTCCAGTTTGATCATTTGGTTCATTTGAATTTTTATCAAAAATTGAATCATTATGTGGGTTTTGAATTATTTTCTCAGGTTTCTCAATTGATTCCCACTTCTAAAAATAGTCACAACCTTTAGTTGTTCATGAGTTTTCTGAGTGCAAATTGACTCTCCCATTACTGTTTTTTTTAGAATGGATTGTATAGGAATGGGTGGATTTCTAGTTTTATTGGTTTTATGTTCTTGTTTTAGGGAAGAGACTTCCGAGTCCATCCTTTCGATTTGTTTGCACAGTTGTTCTAGTAGGATTTGTAGAACAATTTGGGTTGGTGATTGAGAAGATTGGTTTATCCCAAGAGGATATTTTGGAGGGGGGTGGTTCGTTAAAAAGGGACTGGTGGTTGTTGGTATTGGATATGTTAGGTTTGGAACTGATTTTTGTTTTCGTAATTTTGATGGGGGTACGAATTTTTTCATTGTGGTTGGCTAGGTAGTTGGTTATCTCTCCAGTGTAAACCTGTGTGGTCATTATACCTTAGATTGAATGTGTTTTGGTTTTGGGGATTTTTAAAGTTTAGGGAATTGAATTCAGCTGGTGGTCCTCCTAGAAGAACATCCTTGATAGATTGAATGGTTGGGCACTTTTCGGTTTTGTAGTCATGTTTCTCACAAATTGTGAAAATAGGGTCTAGAGTTTGGAATTCCTAGTTTTTTCTAAGGTATATCTCTTCAACCTCCTTGTTAGTGATGAGATATTATCCCTGAGGAATTCCTCTTCTCTATGTTTATTCATTCCAGTAGTTCTTTATGGATTTTTAGAATAATTTGATGCTCCCCATGTCTGGTTTTGTTCAGCAAGGATTTCTAGATACTCATAAGCATCATTTGGGGTTTTTTTTAAAGTTCCCATTAAACATCATGTCAATGAATTATTTTTTCCCTGAGCCCAAACCTTCATAGAAAATTCTCATTTGTTTAGGAATAAAAAATGAGCATGTGGATCATTTTTAGAGTGTCTTTTAACCTCTCTAATGTTTCATAGAATCACTCTCCCTCTTTTTCAAAAATGTTTTGGATTCTCTTTTTTAGTGGTGTTCTTTTGTGGTGGGGAAAGTATTTTTTGTATAATTCCCTTTGTAATTGGTCCGAAGAGTTGATGGATGATGGTCTCATATTTTCTAGCCAATACTTACCTCTATACATTAATGAAATGGTAAAAAGAATCATTTTTGTTGATTCAAGTTGATGTGGGGGACAAATGGTTTCTACAATGTCATTGAACTCCTTAACGAGAAGGTAGGGCATCTCAGACTCCATTCAATTGAATGTTGGAAGTTGGTTTAGGACATGGGGTTTAAAGATGGAGTTGGAATCTCCTAAATAATTGTGTCTAATTCATGATGGGGCATTGGTCCATGGTGGAGTGAGGTAGTCGTTCATTGTTTGATCGACCACATTCCCTATGTTTGGAGAATCTTGGTTTGGGTTTCCCATTTGATCACCCACAGGGTTTACCATATGATTTCATTGAAGACCCTCCATTGGACCAATTTTAATTGGTGAATTTGGAGTTTGATTAATATTTGGAAAAAATGTAAACAATCCCTTAGATGAACATGACTCAGATATCCTAGGAGTTTCCACCCTTACTAATCTGTTTGAGTTATCACGGGTGTAGGCGGACATGCGAAAAAGAAAAAAATGCAAGAAAGGTAAAAGATACAAGAATTTGGGTGAGAATAGAAGAATGGGTGTGAGAAAATATGGTTTTCTATCTAAGGAACTTACTTGGCCCCAGAAAGGGAGCCAAAATTTGGTTTCGCCCATATTTACCCAAGTTCTAAGGGTTAAGCAGTCGCTTGCAGTGTAGCTTGGGTTGTCGAATCCTTAGAGAGATAAGAAGATCCTTAAACACAAAAAAAAAGAGATGGATTATTTTTAATGAAGTAGCCAGCATGGGTTGATTTTATATGGTTTTAAAAGAGCACTAAAAGATCTATCTGAATTCAAATTATGAGAAAATGTGATGATCCAAGGTTATTGCTCGGGGTGGATTGGATGAATTATTTTTTTATAGTTTTGATTTCATTGACTTAAGAAGGGATCATGCAATTAATTCAAAATAACATCATCAATTACTGATTACACACCTTCACAAACACGTGATAATCACCTATAGACTTTTAGGATCATTTTCATGAGCACTCCAAGGTAAAATACATAATTAGAACATAAATGTGTTTTAATAACTTCAATAAGGAAGAGAAAGAGAGAAAATCATTGAATGAAAGAAACTCAAATAAAATAAATTAATAACATTTATTGAGTTATAGATAACATCCAATCTAGCCACTTGTAACTCCATTGGATCAACCCATAAAATAGTTAGCCCTCCATTGATGACATTTTGTCAATGGAAGCAGGAAGTGGGCATACGAGGGTGGAATTGAAGAAGTAAAAACAACAAAATAACGATCACTCCCCCATTTTGTGAACAAAATCAAAAGGTTTTGTGGAAAAATTTCACACCTTGAGGAAAAGTTATCAAGGATATATGATGAAGAATAGAATAATAGAAGAAAAAAAACTTTTATTGAAGACTAAGGTTATTCGAACAACTTACATGAGAAGGAAGAATGTTACAAAGCCAAATTGGCATAATAGCATTACAATGAAAACTAAGCTCCAAGATCCCTAAATACTCCACCACTACTACATTAAATAGGCAATTAAGAAGACTTTGGAAGATCCCCAATCCTCCCATGTGTCTTTAATTAGTTGGTGTGCGACTAGGTGTGTGGAAAATTAATGTAGATGAAACTTTTCCACTCTTCCCCCGAAGTGGCAGCCAGCTTTCATCCACCAAAAAGACATGCCGAAAGGACCTTATAGATGGACTAATTTGAGTGGAACATATAAGGATAAAATGTATTACTGGATATCTCCTAAATTCTTGTAAAATTGAAGCCCAAAATAATATGTGGTTCGCGAGATATGATTACAATGGTGGGTTGTTTTTCTGGGCCTCAGAATCTGGACCAGAATTTCATCATAAAATTAGGCCGCCTGGAACACCACTAAAACATCCGAATTAGCTTGGATCACTATTTAATAAAATGTTTCCAATAATATCCTTTTTCTACATTTTATTTTTCATAATCATTGGGCAAGCATCCTGTCCTATACAGTTCTTTTATTGGGCTGATGTCTAGTTTACTTCGCCTAGAACCTTGTTGATTCATGTCATACTTCGGTGGTCTTCAAATTTTAATCTCTAAGTGCTCCAAAATAATAAATTGTTCCTTATACCATGTGATACCTGAAAATAAAATATGAAAATAAAATTTATACCATTTCATTTTTATGAGATGTTCAAGAATGTACCATGTAATAGTGCATTTTAAGAAGGTATTACAATCATAATGTGGAACAATGTCCAAAGTGTTAAATGAACTAATAATGGAGTCTATGATTAATAAATCACATGAAAATTATATTATAAACAATTAATATTAGCCTCTTTTATAGGCTAATCAAATACTAATTTCCAAATTATATAAACCATTCATATAATAACAACTATAGAAACCCTAATTTTACTAATATGACTATTATATCATTTAAATGACAAAAAACATCATTGTTACCTAGGCGAGGCTTTCGGGTGGGGAAGTCAGGCAGCCACACTTTCTAGGTTTCTTCAACATTGGTTCTTGGGTCTTGTAGATAATTCTTCAGAGAAGAAGGTGCGGGCAGTGTTTCCTGTTGTGGGCTGTTGGAGCATCTGGAATACCCAAAACCAAAACTGTCAAGGGGCACATCCTACTCGCGCCTGGCCATGATGGTTAGAACTAGGTGCATTGTGGTCGAATTGGATTCTCTAATCAATGTATGGGATACTATTACTACATTGAGATCTTTCATGGTAGGTAATTCTGCAACTCGCACCTTACATGATGCTAACAAGCGAGGCAGATGGGTGAAGTGGAATCCTCTGAGCAGTGGGTTAAAACTCAACGTGGATGGGTCTTTTGTGTCTGGTTTTTTGAGGGGCGGGGAGTGGATCATGATCCCCAAGGGGAAGTGATTATGGCCTTTAGTGATGGAATTTGAGTGGGATATTCCCTCATTGTGGAAGCTTCCACGATGATGAAAGGTATAGAGCTTTGTCTCTCGCACAACATTAAGTTACAATTGATTGAGGCTGACTTGGCTATCCTCCATGGTTCGCTGCTGGGGAAGTTCCAAATCCCTTGGACCATTGTCAACATCATTCATAAGTTCAAATGTCTATTGGATCAACAGGTGATTATTTTTCACACATGGCGTGAGGGGAACATGGTGGCTGACTTCCTCACTTCAGGAATTACTAATGGTGATCATAGTTTTTTGTTTTCTAGGCTGGGGTCTCTTCCACATGCATGTGGTAACATTGATAGGGAATAAGCATTGGGCCTCCAATACTTTATACCTGCTTAAGTTTTATCTTTGTAGGTATTTTCCCATTATTAAATAATAATAAAATGTTAATGTTGGATGGATGTAGTAGTGGTCAAATACTACACATGGTTGTGAACAAATATAACTTCATGTTCATGGATTAATTTTTTTAAAAATCTTAAAATAATCATTGTGAATAAATATAGAATCATATTAATGAGTAATAAAAATTATCCATGAGATACATCACATTACACAATTCATTTTTGGGAAATATTATTATTTTCCAACCCATCCTATAATAATATTTAAATAATCATGATTTCCGCATATTATAATCATAATCATAAAATAACACATGGAAATGAATAGGTTTCTTAATGATTTAATAACGAATTATTTAATAAATATAATTGGGGTTCTTAAATGAATAAGTTAAAACATATTTGGCATAAAAATCCTCATTATTCAGTTAAGATAAAACAACTCAGGATGAGTAAAATATGTATTTTGGAAGGAAAAGTCTTTTGGGAAATAATTGTATTTAGATTACAAATGAAGGTGGAAACATCTATTTTTACAAAAATTGAATTTAATAATATTAAAATTATTTTTTTGGAATAATTTTGGAATATACAAACTTAATATTTCATGAAAGTGGGATAACCCAAAGAAATAGAGATGGGTTCTAGAATCCCCTTACGATAAATCCAGCTTCATTTGATCCCTTTTTTCTTTTGAATAATAATAATAGAATTATTAGAAAGAAGTTCCATAATTTTTTTTATTTATTATACTATTTATTCGTTATAATTATTTTATTCTAATTTATTACACTATTTTTCAATTTATAATTGTATTGATATCATGTTTTCATTAAATTTTATGGTTTGTTTAGATGTCACTATTTCTGTTCGATGTTATTTATAAATTTTTAGAAATGATTATATAATCTTAAAATAAATATTTATTCCTTTATAAATCATATATAAATTACTATCCAAAAATATGTTTGCTAATAATAAAAGGATTCTGAATTTCCTCATTGTTGATTAACAAACCATTGATGGGTCATTTCAAAAAAGTGGAATCAGGAAGTTTGAAATTTATATATTTCAAAATTATGGTACTTCCAGTCATATGAAATCATTAATATGATGTTAAAATATGGCTTAACTAATTTTATATGATTTGGTTGCGAAAGGATTTTGGATAATTAATGAGAAGAATAAAAAGAGTGTATAGTGGACAGAATAATACACTTTCCTCAATGTATATTCTCTTGTATGACACATAAGATCCCTTTATTTTGTGAGTTTATTTAATTGAACACTTACCTAGTTATTATATTGGGATTAATATGTATGAGAATATATTTTTATTTTAATAGTGATGGAGGATTGGGATTCCAATGGGATGGAGAGGTGTTTTTTATACTTAATGGGTACGGTATTTCTTGAATAAAATATTCAATACATTAATATATCTATGTTAAATCATGTAATGGTAATATTTTTAAAAATATAAAACACATTTGAATTAAATAACACGAATTTAGGTTTTTAATAACTTTATAATTTGAAATATTAAGTTTATTTAAATGGAAATGTAAAAAAATATAAAATATTATTTTAATGTTATACATTAAAAACGGACTTTAGAATATTCATTCTTGGTTTGGAAGTAATGTTTATTTTATTTTATTCAATAATTTATAAAATTAATGAAAATAATTTTCTCCAAATTATCAGGTCATTATTACATCATGAATGATGTAATTTATGAAACTCCGGTTATGTGAAAAATGTATTTTAACTATTCACTTGATGATTGATGTGTTTTAGAAAATCACCGAAAAATAACCATTGGAAAATTTCAACATGATGAATTCAAATATAATAATATTTTTTTAAAATAAAATTTTAACATAGATAATTTTATTTTTTAATAAAAAAATAATAATTTTTATGTAATATTACAAAATATAGTTTATTAAAAATTTTCCTATATTTTCTTTTTGTTATTGATCATTATATTCTCTTTTCTATAATATAATATTTAAATTAATATAAATATATCATGGTATATATTATTAATAAAATAATTTATTATTTTGTGTTTAAATTACTATTCCTACGGTTAGGTTACTATTCCAACCGATCAGGTTATTATTCCCAATGGTATGGTTACTACTCTAACCATCATATTACTATTATAATGGACAAATTAAATTACAAATATACTATTTAATTATATCAATTAATCTTCAGTATACTTTTTCCCAAGGTTATATATTATCTTTTTCTATGTCTTTGATTGGGTTACTAATAATTTTTTTAATTTTTATTGTATTAGTTGTGGGTGAGATGATTATAAAAAATTGTGGTGATTTATATCTTTCTATTTTATCATTTTTATTATATACATTTTTCATAATTTAATATTTTGTGATTTTAACTAGTTTCATATCTTACTAATGTAATGAATTTTTTAGTGAATTAATGTTTCGTTCGTTTCTTTATGTTCCATATGAATATAATTATTATATAGTGTAATGTAAAATTCATTTATGATAAAAATTACATTTAAAAAGTTCTGGATTATTACAAAAATCATGGGGGTAATTATGTATTTTAAAATTTTCAAAAGGTGACATCTTCCCCACATATAAAATTAATACCTCTATCCTCTCCTTTCCTCGCTTCCAAAAACCATTGGTTCAAAAAATAACTTCACATATCCTTTAATTAATTCCGTCTATTTATCCTAAAATCCTTTTAATTGTTAGAAATATAACATATAAAGGTTTTATTTTCAATCCTAATGGAGTTTTTCAAATAATAGTTGACATTATGTAACATTAATCTTATATTATTTATTCTTACACCACATGAAAATATAATTAAAATATACGGATATAATAATATAATTATATTAAATATACATAAAAAATTTTATGTTAAGGGAATTGTAACATGTCAATCTGAACGTATGGGTTAGATATGGTATTTAAGATGACCTCATGAATTCTTCTCCATATTCAAGAGTCCATCGACTAGAAGTGAGGGTCTATGTTCATCCTTATGGAGACGATACCCTCAATATCACATTATTGGATCAAAAATAAATGATTAAAATATGTAAATAATCGTATTAATTAAGTGTAATGTAATTGAAATAAATGTCCCCAAAATCAAAGCATCTCCCTGTGTGTCAATCCTTTCCAGAATACATAAATCATACGATGAATAAAATAACTCCACGACCCCCTTGTGTATATCTTGGTCAGCCCAAGCTTAATGCTTCACCAGCTTAGCCATTCACCATAGTGCCCTTTCCCATCCCCGATACTTTTATGAAATCTACAATTTCATCGAAATGTCTGAATTGGGTGTGAGTAAAGGACTCTTTAGACCACCACTAATGCATTCGTAACCTAATGTGATCATGTAGAAAACTATGTACCATGATAATAAGAAATAAAGAATGTTAAAAAATATAATATCCAAAATTGGGAAATAGTGCTCTAACCAAGCTGCCACATCCCCCAATCATACCTACATCAGTTCGATGTCAGAAGATATATAAATGATTTAGAATAAAAAAACCAGCTCTTGTATGGCGTCCTCATGGTGTCATAGAAGTGATACTCAGCATCACCTATCCCTCAAGTGGACCATGTCAACCAGATCCTATAAAAGAGAATAACCTTTAATCACATTGACCAATCTATCTTGGGGTGAATGGCACTTGGAATCAAGACATCCTCAAGCACACCCTCGACATGATGCCATGGAATTCTCAAACATCATACTTATTATCAAGTACCTCATAATTGTGGTTACAATTAATCATTCACACCTACTAGGGAATAATATATCACAATAGTCCTACATTCTCAAATACCATTAAAAACCAACATGTAATGGTAATACATATATAGGTGAATATGATACCATCACTTAGGTGTAGATTTGAATACCACTTCACGAAGTGATGTGATTCGTTTTTTACATATTCATTACATGTATGGTTATAAGGATCAAATTAATTTTATTATGTTTCATTTTTCAAATATAAATCATTCTCAAAAATAAATATTTCATATACTTTCATAGCTTATAATCCATCAAACAAATGATAACGTCATTTATATGTACCATATACTACCACCATGTTAAGAAATGTAATTTATTTTTACCAAATCACATGGATTGTATGTGTAAAATTATTTCCGGAAATAATATTATATTTATGATAAAATGATATTTTTAAAATATTAATAAACACTAACCATCTTTCCATCACAATAATTGAAAAATAAAAATTTTACTCATGCGTAAATTTACCTGACCGTCACCTTAATTGAAACATAGTTCATTTTTCACAACTAAAATTTAGGGATAGTTTTAGATTATAATTTATGAATATAAATGATAATTATGTGATGATTACCATTATTTATATGATTAAATAATATTCTCCTTGATTTTAAACAACCTACCAAAGTAATTTTGTGCATATGAGTTGTTTATCATTAAAATATATGATGTGAAACTTAATTGGTTATGTAATTGTATGTGACTTGATAAAAAATAAAATAAAATAAATAACATAAATTAAAAAAAAATATTCTTATTAAATTTAATAGTTAATATAATTTTATTATTCAGGATTAAAATAAATTCATTTTATTATTTGGCCTCATGTTAAGTCTTCTCAAAAAATACTTCAATGAAACACATGTTCATTTGTTAACTTATTTTATTTTAAATGGTGTATATACTATCCCTTATCATAAAATATATTGAGGCCCTCATTATTAATGATGTTTTAAGTTTTAATTTCACTACTTAATTAATGGTATTTCATGATTTCAATGATACCAAATCAATAATGGTTTATGTTTAAATTTATTTTTAATCGGGATTTCTTCTGACTGAAAATCATTTTATTGAAATTATTTAAAATGAACTAATAAAATATTTTAATTTTATTATCCTATATTTATTTATAAAATTTTTGTGTAATAATACCATTTTAAACACTTTAATAGTTAAAATTAATGATAAATTATTTTTAATAAAATTTAACTTCCTATAACTCTTCGGTCAGAATTACTTTTTCTATCATATCTATGTTTTATATAAATGTCTTGAATTTATTGTAATATTTATTTTTTTTGCTAAAATACATTTAACTCATGTTTTTTAGTTTTTATCAAAATGATTAAAAATAATCTTCATATAATTTTGGGAACAGTGAAATTTATAACCTTTACCAAAAAATGTGAAAAGTATATTTATTTTAATGTTTACTAAATGAATTGTATTGTCTACCATATTGATAATTATTTTCCTTGAAGATTACATTATAGGTCTCCAAGGATAATATCAAAGAAAATTATTTCCACAATATTTTATGAATTTATATTTATTAATGTGATTCTCAAAGTGTAAAGTTTATATTCCTCAAGAGTTTTTGAATATTTTTAATGGTATTTCAATTCTTAAATGACATTAACATGTAATGAATATAAATTATATATATTTTTCCTAAAAATTAGTTCCCATATTACTCCCCCATCCATTAATAGGGTATTATATTCATTAATTTTATTTCTAAAATTATTTCAATTCGAAATTTACATTCATTTCTGTTATCACCTCCTTATTTAAATGATCAAAAATCAGGTTTTTTATGATTATAGATGTTTAATATTTTATGATTGTAAATATTGTTCATGTAAAAGTGAAAAAAAAGATTTTTTGATCTAACCTACCATTAGTTAAATGGATCTGTCATCTGTTAAGGTGTGATACCATTATATCTACCAGTAGACACATCTACCACATAAAGAATCTAACATCAAGTTAGATCTATCGCTAAAGTGATCGACCATCAGACAGATATATTTTCAAAAAGATCAATCGTTATACATATCTATCATTAAAATGATCTATCGTCAGACTGATCTTCCACTATGATGATATATTGCAAGTATATCCAACTATTTAGTGATTTTACTTCCTAGGTGAGCTAACTACAATTTTCTACCCATATTTTCTTTGATAATTTAATGAAATTAATATTCCAGTAGCTAGTTGAAGGATATAAATATAGTCAACTACACATTTATTTAATAATCATTACTCTTAAAAAAATACATGGATGCATTAAGGAAAAATTAACAATTTCTTGATTTTTTACTCATTATGATGCTTCTAGTTATGTTATTATTATTCACTAATAGTTAATATGATCTTTAGAGATATAAATTTAGGAGAACTCCCTCATGCACATGTGCAGCCAAAAATTAAAGATAAAAGTGGATATACATGCACAAATAAAGAATAATATATAATAGCCATCTATAGGGAATAATTCTGGACATAGATAGACTAGAAAGAGAAAGATTTTGAAGACCAGCATGATACATTAGTTTATAGTATATTTAAGGAACCTGTCCAATATTCTCACTATGAAATATTTGGGGAACTCTGAATATTATAATCTATTCATATCAATAAGAATAAATTTTTATCATGTGTAATAAATTTCTCATTAAATCACTTCTGGAAATATAATTTATACCAACAGTTTTCAGAAAAACGTTGGTATATGTCACTTATTTGGACCTATACCAATGGTTTTGAAAAAACTGTTGGTATAGGTTCATTAGATAGACCTAATACCAATGGTTTGGGAAAAACGTTGGTATAGTTTATAGCATCCCACCATTTTATAACATAAACTTTCATTACATTACACAAAACTGAGGATCGTTAAGGTTTAGTGTCTTGGAAACAAGGATCATAAAACATAAAAAAAAACATAAAAACATTCTTCTTAAACACTTGAAAGGCTTCTCCTTTAGTTCATCCTATGTTCATTATGCATCTCATAACCTGGGGACATACATCAAAAGAAAGGGTGAGCAGAAGGCCCAGTAAGGGAAATAAGAGGAACATTTTACATGTGAACTTGAGATACTTCAATAAGGACATGAAAAGAACTTTAAGGCATAAGAAAGAAATCATGAGGCATTTCATAATAAAAATAACATTTTTCATAACTTGAAGATGTGGCTACATCATTTAACATAGACAATCATGAACATATCACCAAGGTCCATCCCCAAGGTGTCATTTGAAAATTACCAAGGTTATTCACCAAGGTATCGTGAAAATTGTAATCTCTAGTGGTTACATCATTACCCAATGCATTGGAGCGCTATCAGGGCGCACCCTTAAATTTGCCTTTATTATCATGTGAGCCACATATATCATCATCAAACATTTCATAAATAACCCACATAGCATAAAATAAATGGGTTTCATTTCATAATCATAACGTTTTAAAAACTGCTTTAAAGACATGATCTTTACGTCACTTTAAACCCACGGAAAGGGAAAGCGGGTCTCATGTATGTAAATCCCAGAATTTAAAATGGAACATTTTGATATATATGTGAATACCCTTGTAGAAATAAGAGCTTTGAGTATTCACTTTATAACATAAAATAATTTTTGAGAAAAGAGAGAGGCATTTTGAGGGGAAAATTCTGCAGCATAACGGCTAAGTTTCGGGGTTTTAGAAAACGTTGAAATGAGAGGGGACATGGTTCACCCACTCATAAATGATCCATAAAACAGTAGGGTGAAAGAATAAGAAGGACATATGGACATGGTAATGAAATTTTAGGGACATACCATTTGAAATGAAAAACATGGAAGGAAAAAGATTAGATTTCTCTTATGAAAATTCGGCAGCCTTACGGCGTCACTTAACTTCAAAAGAAAATGATTTGACAAGATCAAAAAGGGTCCCTCATCATATGATCATAAGAGATCAGTATGATTGATATAGAGATCATACCCCAACATAATAAAAAGGAACTTGAAAGACTTGACATGAAAATTGAACTTGAAAAATGAGAAGGGTGAAAGAATCCCTTAAAAATTCGGCAGCCTAACGGCGTCACTTAAACTTTCATAAAACGAAATGATGAGAGTAAGAGGGGATCTATCATCATATAAACATGAAAATGGCAGTAATAGGAATATAAAAGAACATCCTCTCACATAAAAACATGAAGTATAATAGGAATGACATAAAACAGATTTCATGAAAAGAAAGAGAGGGGTCGGATCCCTTACCTTAAAATGTGACTCTTGAAACTCAAAGGATTGGACCTTGAGGGCTTGGGGGCACCTTGGGAGGACTCCTTGGAAGGTAAGAAGACCAGAACTTCGTTGGGGGAGAGTTGGGAGTGAAAACTAAGGGAGGAAAGGGTGGGTATTTATAGGGAAAGTGAGGGGACAAAGCATTAATGGCCAAGGGACACCTCACTAGTGGTTTTGGCAAAACCATGGGCTTGCCCATGGTATTTGCCCATGGTATTGGCCACTTGGGACAACTCACACCTTATCTTACTATTCATAATTCGAACATATTGAATATATACTTAATACATCATTTAATGATGTCATTAAACACCCGTAACTTAAAAACTATACTTTCACTATTCACCGAAAATTCAACTTTCTCAGAATAATCCCAAAATTTCACCTTAACCAAATATCAATGCTATGATTTCAAAAATGAACTCCATTTTATAAAAATAATTTTCTAAATATTTTTAATTTTAATTTTAAATAAATACACTATTCATCGAAAATTCATTTTTTTCAGAAAAATCCCCCAAAATTACCATAACATAATATCGATGCTCTGAGTTCAAAAATAAAGTCATTTTTATAAAAATAATTTTCTAATTATTTTTAATTAAATTTTTAATTAAAAAACACTATTCACCCGAAAAAACTAATACTTGAATAATAATTAATGAAACCGTTATTTAACTATTTTATTGAATCACATTACTTAATCAAGGTGCCTAGATTATTTTAAAACTTTCTTTAAGTGAGATTACTAATCCATTTGGTCATATTACTAATCCTAATCATAAAATCACTATTCATAATTTACTATTCATCAAAAATCAAGTTGGTCTTATTGGACTCTAAATTTAGTACTGAACATAATTGCAGAAGACCATTTTTTGAAAATCATTACACATTTTTAATTATTTAGGGTTTACATAAACATATTTAAAATATCCTTTAAAATTCATCAAAAATCTGCATACTATACTTATCCGGTCATTTCAAAATTCATAAACTTCATCATAAGAAGAAATCCAAATTTTTATTTAAAACAAGGATTACACAAGGTAGTTACGGTCTCGTTACATAACCCCTTATAATACCCGCATAGGACCTAAGAGTAAGGTGTGCTAGGGTGATAGAAGCTTGGGGCGGCTCAGTCAACATTGCCCGAGTAGTAATTTCTATCAGTTTGAACTTCTCACGAAGGCGATTTCGTTCCAGCTTCACATGATGAAGTTCGGCTTGGATTTGATCCAGAGCAAAGCCCAGTGGTGCTACCTCCTTCCCAAGCTCTGTTAGATGGGCTTCGATCGGTCCAAGACTACTAGGTGAGGCCATCGAATCTTCTTTCTATAATAATTAACCAAGATTAATTATATCAAAACATTTTGTTCACAGCGGTCATATTGACCGATGGTTATATAATAGTCAAAACCCACTGATCTCATTTTAATTATAATCATGTTTATCAAATAAAACGTTTTTGTTGAGTATAACAATAACACATAAAATTGGGAAACAAAATTTATTTAAAAAATTTCGGGTCGTTACATAGTTCACCCCTATACCAACGGTTCTAGACAAACCATTGGTATAGGTCCCAAAATCAATAAACATATATCAACGGTATTGAGAACTGTTAGTATAGGTTCATGTCTTTTTTATGGATTATTCTAACACAGGACATTAAATAAATCAAAATTTAAAATAATTATGATAATATATATATATATATGTGAAATTATTTTAAAAAAAGTATGTTAGGTCGTTCAATTACAAACGGGAGGTTCTGGGATGAAAACTAAACAGATGTTTATTTTTTGAATTACATATACAAATAGTTTTATCGAACCGTTGGTATAGATTTTCATATCACATATACCAACAGTTTTCAATACCATTTATATAGGTCTATTCCAATAGTATTCTGAAAACTGTTGGTATAGTCCAATCCTCACGGATTACTTGGCAACAGTGCTCCAAAGTGTTGGTATGGGCTATACCAATGGTTTGGAGATGTATACCAACGGTTCTAAACCTTTGGTATATGGTATTTTCCAAGAGTGAATTATTGATATATATTTGGTTTGTGTTTTGTATTACTATACTTATCTATAAAACATTGTATCGTGAACTTAAATGTATTGTTCTGAACATTACCTCTCAAATTTAATCATTTATATACCTTCAAAAACTGTATAAGAATTCATATTTGACTTATACTTTATAGTATCACGCATACACCAATGTAAGATTATTACTTCATAGACATATATATGTTTTGTAGTCTTTTAAATATTATCTAGGTTCTGGAGGATGTTTATTATTTAACAAACTACTTGAAATAAAGGGGTTTCAAAATAGAATGTACAAAGTTTCAGCTTCATATTGAATCCCCTGTTTTAATTCATCCATGTGTTTAATAGTTTTTTTAGTATTTTAAAGTTCAAAACTATATCTGTTTTTAAAAAAAAAATCAAAAATTCACTCTAGTAGTTAATCATAATTTTTTGTTTCTATATAATATTTTTGATCATGTAATTATTTTGAAAATTTAAATTCATTTGAAGGATTATTTTTATTGAACATTTATACCACATTTAGAAATTATTTTTGAAAATAAATATATATTTCTAATATTTTAATTAAATATGTTTTTTATAAAATTTGAGGATTTAATTATTAAACTATATTAACATATAAATTTTTATTTAGAACTAAATCCCCCACCCAGTAGCTTAATCTGACCAACATGATATATCATAGGTTTTTCAAATATATTTTTAAAAAGGATAAAGTTTCAATTAAAACATATTAAATTAATGTTTTTTTTTCAAATTTACATATTTATGTATAATAATAGAAAAGTGAGAACTACCACTAATTGGATTCCTTTTTTTAATGACACTAATTATTCTCAGTGTAATATTAAAATGAAAATTCATTTTGAAAGTATGGGATTTGAAATTTGGGATGTTGTTTAGGATAAATATGACCCACATAAAATGTATATATGTAAATTTATTGATCCTTTTGAATCATCTTATAAAAATAACTTTAAAGAAATGAATCCTATATGATGTGCTTTTATAGGTGGATAACATAACAGAATATCTGAATATTCCACTACTTTTGAGATTTCGGATACCTTGTAAATTTATCATGAAGAAATTTAAAATGTAGAATAAATTCATTTAAATACATATACTATTAAATATTTGACCATTAATATGAAACATGATGAATAAATTTATAATATGTATCATAGGTCATTTAGACTATGCCCATAATTTATTCACTCCCAGAAACCAATTAATTACAATGATCATGTGATTCGACGGCTAATATGTTTACCAGACAGATAGAGAAAAACATTAGTTTCAATTCAAGTGTTATGTGATATAAGTAAGTTTCCTATTAAAGAAATAATAGTAATGTGCATGATATATAAAGAGAAACATAATGTAAATAGAGAATATGATGATGAACCAAAGTGGAAGTCAGCATCCTTGAATACTTCTGACTCAATAAAAAAGGGGATAATAAAAAAGAAATCTCATGTGATAAAGAATCATCGTCAAACTGATTTGAGGAAATATATATCCTAGCTTGATGATTCATGAAATTTTTTAATTTGAATGAATTCTTTAATAATTAAAACTACAAAGATAAGTATGAAAATATAGGTAACTGAAAAATCGCAAAAAAGATGATTCTATAAATGAAATTGTCTGATATGGATGTACGAGAAAGTATTATACCAATAGGAAATGTCATACTTTTAAATATAATAATATATTTTAGGATAGAGAAAATTGATATAAAAATGATATGGTGTAAAATTTGAGTTACTCAAAAGACAGTACAATTGATTCAGACTTAAGTAGAGAGGATAATCCGGATAGAAACAATATATGTTTAATGAAAAATGTATTTAAGGAATCTAATATGTTTTCTAAATGTCCTATTTATAATTATACACTTTTTGAAAATAAAAATATTGAAGAAAACGTGTATTATGAATAAATGTTTTTATAATGTAATATGTTGGAGAAAACATTCAATAAAAAAAGATAAATATAAATGTTTAAAGAAGAATCATGCCTTATCTGATAAAATCAAAATAGATCATAGTATATAAAAGGATAAAAATTCTCAACTACTAAATGAAAATAATGATCTAAAATTACACATTTAACAATTTTAATATGATTTAGAGAGATTTAAAAATGGTAGAAATACATTAACAATGATTCATGGAAAGAAAACTACACCAAATTAAACCAAAATATTTAAATTTCTAGCCGTAGAGAGAAAGATCAATAAGAAAAATTTTATTTATAGTTATAGTTCTATCATTACTATAAATACTTCCTATTCTCATGGACCTAATAATGTTTTTCTAAAAATACTCAAATATTCCTACCTAAAACCCATTAAACAATTATGGGATCCAAAAGCACTTATTACTGACATATATAGACTTAAGAAGATTTTTCTACAAAAGTCATTTTTGGTATAAATCTATTTTATGGTATAATTCCTTGAAAATTTCTAGTAATAACTTATGGTATCTAGACATTGGATTCCATAGTCACATTAATAGGTAATACTCTTGTTTTATAAACCAAATCATGGTTGATGACAGACATGTCACCTTCAGTGGCAATGAAAAATGAAAAATAATCTTACATGGTCAAATTGGTGAGTTTATTAATTTTTTAATTCATAATGTTTTTTTTTTGATGGAATAAATTATAATATTCTTATCATCTGATATATATATGTGCTTATTAATTCCATGTTACATTTATAAATAATTCATATAAAAATTTTAATTCTATTTTATTTTAATTTTTACAATTTTAAGAAATGATAATGTATGTGGTATTAATTTAGATTCTATATTTTATTTAAAAAAATAATGCCTAACTAGTTTTAATAAAGCATCCTAGCATTGAAATTGGACACTAGTGCATTAGAGAACACATTCTCTTTGAATGACTACTAGAAAATGGTTAGTTAATGATTTTCCTAAACTAGAATTCCAAAATGATAAAGCGTGTAACCCATGATAAAATGGGAAACAAAAAATAATATCCTTTAAAGCAATGAAAGTGATTTCTACTTCATAACCCCTAGAGTTAGTTGTTATTGATTTTATTTCAACCTTATAATAATTCTAGATGAAATAGGAAGAACAATGTTTATGATCTAATAGTTAAATTTTCAAGATACACTTGGGAGTTCTTTATATCTCACAAAATGTAAGCTTTTACCTATTTTTATATGTATGATAAATATTTAGAAAATCGAAGTTGGTCATAAATTAATATCTGAAGAATTAATCACTGCTGTGAGTTTGAAAATAATTATTTTGAATCATTATGCTCACAATAAGTGATATTCATAACATTTTTTCACTAATAATCCCATTAATAAAGGTGTAGTTGAAAGAATATATACAACCCTTCATGAAATTACCAGTCCATGATTAGTGAGTATATTTAATAATTTACTTTTGAGAAGAAGTTGTGAAAATATCATATTACATAATAAATAAATTTCTTATAATTCCACATTTATAATAAATCACTATTTTAATTATAGAATAGAATAATACCAAATTATAATCACTTTATATTTGTTTCTTTTAAATTATTCATTCTCAGTACAAAAGATAATCATTAAAAATTTCAACCAAGATAGATGAAGGAATATTCCTTAGATATTCTACATCTTGTATGTCATACATGGTGCTTAATAGGAGGAATAATATTGTAATATAATCTAAACATGTCAAATTTGATGAAACAAGTCCATGTGAGTCTAAGAATACATTATAAAACCTTGATGATTATATATCTAATCTGAATAAAAATGCTAATCCTTTAATGAATTTTGTAAAACATGATGAAAAATCATCCATTTCTTATGATCAACTAGGACTCAAACATGTCTAGGGAAATGAAATATCCAAAAATATATTTTTCTGGAACCATAAGAATCATATATATCATTTGTTGGATTTTTGCAATTGGAGACCCTATTACTGGAACCAAATTTGACGCTTCTATCAGAAATCATGTTGAAAATGAATATTTCTTGTCAGAACATGAACCATAAAACAACAAATATTAAAATAGTGATGAATTATTGGTAATTTCAATGCATGAAGAACTTAATCAATTTTAAAGAAATTAATTCTTGGGACTAATGAATATACCTAAAGACATTCTAACCCTTGGAAAAAAATTGTTGTTTTGAATAAATACTGATGAGTTAGGCATAATACTTAGAAAAAAAGATAGACTAGATTAATGAGGATATATTCAAGAATAAGTTAGTGACTATGAGGAAAACATTACACGAGTAATTAGAATTAAATCCATTACAATGAAGATTTCACATATTGAACATCTGAATTTTAAACTATATCAAATAGATGTTCATAGTGAATTCATAAATGGTTAAATTTTTAAGGTTTTTATTTTTAAAAAAATATATAGATTCTAAATTTCGCATTTCTAAAAGTTTTTTTAGTTAGAAAATTCTTTTTATGGTTTAAAACAACCAATGAGATCTTAGTATGATTGGAAGACATCATTTTAAATTTCTAAATGTTTTTCAAAATCTATTGATGGCCTTATGTTAATTATAAAATGAATTTCAAAATATGTTTTAGTAGATAAAATATATCTTCCTGATATGATTTTTGGGCCATCTAAAATATCTTTTTGTACTTTTTTTAAATGTATAAAACTGAAATTGAAATAGGTTTAATGAGTGTGTTAAAATTCTTTAGTAGTTTTACAAATTTTCAAAATAATGACACAATTACCCTAAATAAAATAACGTACACCAAATAAATTTTCATGAATTTTGGTTATGTATGTGAAAATTATTAGTGATAATCCCATGAGTACAAATATTTAATTGGATCTTGAAGAAACTAGAAAATAAGCTGATTAATCCAATTAGAAATGTGTGATTGTAATCTTTCTATATTTTACTACTAGGTGACAAGATATCTTGTGAATTGTTTGTATGTGTTCCTGTTTTAATGAAAATAATACAAAAAAAACATTTAATTATTGTAAAATGAATATTTATGTACCTATGTAATCAAGAAAATTATGATTTTTTTTATCTGAAAATAAAATCAATTGATTTTTTGAGTCATTTAGATGCAGATTATGATGGTTCTTAGTTAGAAAAAAATCACCTTTGAAACATGTCACCTTATGCGAAATCCATTAGTTTAATGGGGTATTAAAGAAGAAAATTTTTATTCCATTATCAACTAATTAGGATGAATACATTTTTATAGGATCTAGTTGTGTACATATTCAATGGATGAAACCCACATTACTAGACTATTTGAAATAATTTTCTATCGGTCCCTAAAAATATTTGATGATACGAGTATAATAAATATATCTATGAATCCCTAATCTCACTCTGGGAAAAATCATATTGATATTAGATATTTCTTTTTGAGATATCTTTTAAAAAAATCTAAACTAATTCTTGAATTCAATTGGACTAAACAACATCTTGTAGATATTGTAATGAAGGCTTTGAATTATTATTGATTAAGATATTTTATAAATGAACTAGAAATGAAAAACTTTTATTAGATCTTTTTATTTAGTTTTAATTTTTCAGAGAATTCCATTATTGGTGATCCACAATTGGTGGCCTTCCATTGGAGATCTACCATTGGTGATCCATATTTGGTGATTCACCTATGGTGATACACTAATGATGATATGAATTTTTGATCCACCATTATATATTTACAATTGGTAATCAATGATTATAGATAGACTATTTCTAATACACCATTAGAGATCTACTATTAATAATACACCATTGTATATTTACCATTCAAATGTTTTTAAATTTATTCCACCGCTCCTATTTTCCACAATTAAATTATATTTGGATTTATACATTTATATTTTATTTCATTTTCAAATTCTAAATCACCAAAGTATAAAATTGGATTGAACCTGATTATAATAACCCTATATATCACACATCATTCTATTTTTTCATTTTCATTTATTTAATGTTCAAGAAATATCTTTTAATTATTTGTTCTTGCAATAGTGAAAATATGGTAAGAGTCAAATGTGATGTTTTTTTTATCTTCCAATGATTTACATCAACCATGGACACCTCCAGGTGAATGTAGTCGGTCTGTTGTTACTGTACTGAAGAACCCCAAACTCTTATATTCAATTTTTGTCAGTAAAAAAGAAATATATAATCAATGGTAAGTTTAGATAATGTCTCAAGTGATTATTGTGATACAGAACAAATGATTGATCAAATAGTTTTTGAGGAATGACCAAAAATTCTACCCAATGTTGTTTCACAAGTTTTATTAGTTTATAGAGTTTGATTTCAATTAAAATAATGGTGCTATTAGTATAGTGATTGGTTGTAAAAGTGTTATATTTTTATCTAAATAATGATAAATATGTCTCAATGTACCTCCTAATGATATATCTAATGATTTTTAGGGATCTATTGTTAGAAAATTGAGTTTTCAAGTTTGAGGATGCCTTATTAGAGTTAACTAGAATTTTTGTTGTGTGAAGGCTCATAAATATAGATCATGATGTGGATAGAAGACATTTGTTTATGGTTTTCAAATACATTCTTTATCCCATGAATGGGGATTTTAGAACTGTAAGTTATGAAGATGTGTTTTTCTAATTTCTTATGTTAATAGAATATAAGATAAACTATTGAATATACATGAAGCTCTATATTATGTAATTGAGAAATAACTCATCTAGATATAAATACTTCATCGTTTCTAATATTATTTATGCTATATTGGAAGACAAAAATCTACTTCCAAATGATAATGTGTTTGTAATTAGTTGTTGATGTTTGAATCTGTATAGGTTTAATTTCAATAGAATGATTGTTAATTAGATAGATGGCTGAAGAAATGGTTGGATGATAATTATATTTTTTTTGATAATTTTAACCATGTTTTGAATGCTTCCACACCTAGAGATGTTTTTGATCATAGCATGGATCCAGTTGATTTTTTGGAATATTTTTCTAATGATGAAGTTAAAAAAAGGTAAAATAATAATAAGCTATGGATACACTACTAATATATGTGACTATTTAAATAGAGGAAGGAAGTTACATTGATGTGGAAAAAATCCCATATATTTAATATAGGTCTACTGAAATATCTCTTTCTCTTCTCTCTAGAGACTTTTTTCTATGTTAATATGGAAATTACGAGGAAACTGAAATAAAAGATGATGTTCTGGATGATATATCTTGTTCTGATATCTTAATATTTGTTTAAGAACATGATTATTCCAAAAATATAAATGGTGATGAGTCTCAGGATACAGAAAGATAAAATGAAAATAGTGATGAGGTTGTGGCTACTAAAAGTCAAAAAGGAAACTATGATGACGATAAGGTTAAAAAAAGTAATTATGGAAATGGTAACAGTGTACATGCTTATGGGAATCAAGATGAGGATGTTATATATGATGGTGATGAATATGTTTCACATGATAAGGGAGATAAATACTCAGGACCTACTCAACTAGGGATTGAATATTTATATTAATATGGTTATAACGATGATGACCACCCTGGAAGTCCACATGATAATGTTGGAATTTCTATAAAAATTGATGAAAAAAATCCTAAGGAATCTCTGATTGAATAGATTGATGACACTTTATAACTACAAACTAATCATTCTAATGTCACAACATCTCAATATTGTCATGAGGAGACTACCTCACATATCGAAGAGAGGATACCAACTCATACACCTTCTCTTTATCTTCCATATCACTATGTAGCTAACAATGACTCTGATTCTTTACGATTAATCGTTTTATGAAAGATAGTTGGGATTATAAGATCCACTCCTACTGAAGAGACCATGATAATTGAATCTTATGCCATATTTATTTTTGAATAATTCAACACTTATATCCAACCTAAGATGGTTTTGAAAATGGATGAACAAGAAATTAAAAAAAATGGTTGGATGATCCGATGGAAGATAATAGATACATCATGAATGATGTGATAAGGAACTATGTTGAAGGGTCATTATCACTTTAGGAGATATTGGAGTCTCTATCAATAACCGGTTCTTCAAATTATAGTGATCCACTTTCAGCTCCTTAGTATGATGAAGATGTGATTTGATCTATTATTAGAGTGAAGAAGAATTTTATCATCATTTATCTTCTAACATATCATCAATAAGAACATAATCAGATTATGTAAAATGGTGAGAAAATTTATAATCTAGTTAGGGAATGATTGAATGTGTCTAGGAGTGATAGGGATACAATAGATGGAGTAATTAAATATTACATTTCTCAAATTTATACAAACAATGAGCTAAATTATTACATTAATTTTTATTTTTATAATATAAGAGTGACTCATATGAATTGGGAATTCAAGGAGAAAGTGAGTCACCTTATGGTTTTGGACCATTTTCTCATGTTTTTCAAGAAATTGAAAAAGGATTTATTAAAAGAAATGTAGCACAGAGGAAAATATATTAAATATTTTTATAATTATATGAAACAATTTTTGTATGCCTCTAGGACTGTAGTTGTGGAACCCTTGACAATAACCTTATATATTATCACTTCTTTACCCTCTTTAATACACCTTCCACCATAATTTAAACTTTTGTCTGGACTCAAGTTGAGGAAGTTCAACATCTCAGGCATGTAATTATCATGAATCATCTCCACCAAACCCTACACCATGTACATCCACATCAATACCACTAATTATTAGAAAAGAAAAGGATCTAGTTGTCCCATCATCTCATCAATATTAGAGTGGTTTATAACATGATAATTTTTATAGGGACTATATTTACATTTTATAACTTATTTTCAATTTTAATTTTAATATTTTAATCTAATACGAATTTTATGTTGTTTATATTTTAATATTTTATTTTATTTCTTTTTTTTTGTAGCCCCAAAATGGGGAGTATAATTCAATGCCATTTATGATAGAAATTATCATCTATGTATGGGTAACGATGTTTATTACTTTATAACATTGAAATGTTAATAAAAATTTCTTCAAATTAATCTATACTAATAGTTTTATTTTTTTATATAAGTTGTTATAAATTCCCAGATTTTCAATCATTAAAAAGTGGGTGATTTTTAGAACCTCCTTATTTTATTGATAAAAATAATGTTTTTTTTGTTTCTAAAAAGATTATTGTTTTATGATAGTATATCATTATCTAGTAAGGATTTGAAATATTTTTTTTAGGTGGTGATCTACTTTTAGTTCAATGGATCTGCTATCAATTATGGCATTATACAATTAAATATACCACCCGAGATAACTTCCATAAGAAACATCTAACAACATGATAGATCTATTGATTAACATATCCACTATCAGATAGATCAACAATCAGAATGATCTATCACCAGATATATCTATATTTAGAGATATTTACCACCAGAATGATCTTTTACTGGGGGGGATCTATATCTAATATATGGCCCCATTCCGTGATGCTATCACAAGGATGATATATTAATAAATTACTACATTTTCTATCCAGATTAATTTGACAATATAATATTTTGATGTCTAGTTTACGGTGTTAAATGTAGTCAGTTACACTTGGATTTACGAATCATTATTCATAAAATACATCATGGATTTATTAAATAAAAATTCATAATTTCATGATTTTGTGCCCATTAATTGGATTCATTCTATGTTATTATTATTCTCTAATAGATAATCAGACCTAGATTGATATAAATTTAGAATAACTCCATCATGTGTTTATAACTAGTAGGAGTGATATAAGTGGTTACACGTGAATAGATCAAAGCTAATCTCAATTAAACATGTGTGTGGATGGATTCTTGAAATCTAAAAACTAAAAATAGAAGGATTTTATAGACCTTAACATTACTCTATTTTATTACACATTTTGGTAACCTATTTGAGCTTCTCACTATGATAGACTCAAGGACCTCAAAACATCTAAATCTATTCAGATCGATCATCATTATTTTTTCTCATCTGAAATCATTTTCTCTTTCTTTTTACAATTTCTATATAATTTGTGTTTAGTTTTACTCTTCTTATCTGTAAAAAAAATTATTATAAACTTTACTATAGATTGCTCAAAACTCCATTAAAATTCATTATTTTAAATACAGGACAAATGTTGAACTATTATTGTGTGAACTATACATGTTTTCATCTCATATAAAAATTTGAAAGAGGCTTTGTTCTTGGAAAAACATTTTTATTTTAGTTTCTAAAACATGGTACAAGTCACTGATCAATTATTTTGTTTAATATATTTAGTGGAAGTGAGTTATCTCCAAGTGGAGGGTATTATTTCTCAGCTTGATACTAAGCCTCTTCTTTTACTTATACTATTTGTTTTATTGTTTTTATTTTATGTATTTCAATGTTAAAAAATGAATATATTTTAAATTATGTTTCAAAAAATTTAAATGAAGGTAAACATAATTTTTTTTCAATATAATGTCTTTTAAAAAATAATTTAGTTTCAAAAGTTAAGGTGATTTAAAATATTATTTTAACTGATCATTGATATCTCTTTATAAAGCTATTTGAAAAATAAAATCATATATTTCTAGTGTTTTTATTAACTGGATATTTTTATTATATTAGGGGATTTGAGTTTCAATTTTTTTAAACAAAAATTTTTATTGGGAATTCATTTCACCCACCCTCTTGAGATACTCACTATGACCAACAATTATGATATGAGAGAATATTATGAAACCCATTTTATTTCCATTGTAAATTCATATATTCATGGCTTTTGATTATCCATGAAATCTTCATGTGCACAAGGATATGCTGATAGTGAACTCTGCATGTGCACTCAGATACCATAGTAAAGTGCATGTATGAAAAAGATAGGGTTACCCAAATGTTTCTTTAACACAAGTGTATATGCACAAAAGGTGTATCCCATAATAATAATAAAATATAATGAAAGAAACTACCAATCATGTGTTGAGAAGACATGAACTAGACAAGACACAAAAAACACCGACCATTCCCACTTCAACTACATGATAAGATCAAATGTATTAATGGATGTTTTATACATGGTTTTCACACATGACCACCATATTTCATTAAGAAGCCACATATTCATCAAGACATTTTTTCCCCACAATGTTATAGTGCCCCATTTATATCATAGGTCAAGAGACGTGGCCATCATGCAACCTATATACCTCATGTTGGGCTACAATGTCTTCATATCCTACCACTACATTAGGTTAGACCTCAAGGTCACCATACAAATTCCCTATGTCTGGTATTTCCATCAATATCATGACACATTACACATGATTTCACACTATGAGATAAATAAGACATGATGGTCCCCATGTCACTTGAATCAAGTAGAAAACCCCCATAGACCATACATTCACACACAATAGGGTATAACACATATTGGAATACACATAGAATATCAAACAAGCATCTTAGCATCCATATATACACACACCTTTGATAAATATCAAACATGGGTATTAGAAGTTACACATTCACACACATGTGATAAATATCTTGGGATAATTAATAAATGGTGTTATATGATAAGGAACATCCTACCTAGTTCCCATTGATGCCAAATTTTATGATTTTCCATTTCTGATACAAAAATCACACAATTCCACCAGTGATTCCTAGAAACATTTCCAATTATACATATCTGGGTTCAGAATCATGATCCCAGAAGAATATCACAAAGGGTTAAGAATTCAATTAATATCACCTAATGATAATAGCTACCACAAATATATATATAATGCATCATGAAGAATCCAATAGATCAAATTCAAATGACTAAGAGGGGGAAGGTTGAATTAGTGAAGCCTTTCATTTAAGAATTATTCACAAATTTAACCTATAAAATTTGTTATGGATTCAATAAACTCAATGATTTATCCCAACCTCACATCATATGTGGAATCTATTTATAGAGAGATTAGTACACTATATTTATAGTGTTTGACCTTATGGTAAGAACCTAATCCTTTAAATAATTGTTATACGTCATAGCATAGACTCTACAATTAATTCAAAAGGATTATAAAGGAATAATAATTAATTAATTCTATACAATAGTAATCATTCCTCTAGTGTTCCCTATTTCTACCCCAATTGACTAAATCTTATACAATAGTTGTTTATACTCTCAAACTTCGCTTCTATTCGTCTCTCCCTTCTTGATAGGTTATACCACAAGCCCCGAGCCTCCTCAGTATCTATTTATACCCCTTAGATAAAATCTAATCCATATTCATTGTTGATACAATATATAAATATCGACATATTTTAATTGGATTTATCAACAAGAAAGTTAGACCACATTTTCTCGTGTTCAACTTTTTTAAGATCTTAAAAACTCTCTAAAAATATTACAACTATAAAAAATTCCCCTTAATCTTGAATGACTGTGATATACTCAAATATTAATATTTCAAAATATTTTTTTTAAACCATCATCAATAAATGTCCTTCTGGTAATACTTTTCTAGTATTCTTTTTCCAATACCCTCATCATGGTGTGATTATGTCCATTAAACCTTAGTCTGGTACAATTTATATCTAATGTGAATATGTCTAATGCACCTCAGTATTTTATGAAATGTCTAGTAAACATTATTAATTACACCAATGTTAGATTCTTCTTCTTCTGATGCACCTCTATATGATTCATCTCTCTAATACACCTCTATCTGATATTCATCTTTTGGTACACGTCTCCTTCATCCAAGTGAATTCTTATTAGAAACTAACACTAAACTAATAATACTTGATATAATGATCAATACACAATACATTGATCTAAATAATATATCCTCTTCATATGGGTATAATTTCTTCAAAAGAAAATATTACAGAAGCTCTAATTTTTAATTTTCCCACTTAACTAAAAAAATTTCTGACCACCATTATGTCTCTGAAGAAACTTGAGTCAAAAATTTTCATCAACGTTTCATTAATACTTAGTTTCAAAAAGAAATTAGATCACTCTCATATCTCAATTTCATTTGGGAAAATTGATATTTTAGCTCATAATAATCATAATTTATGACATTATTATGTTTTTGTAATGCTCCCCAAATTTATAAATAGTGTAAAAACATCCCACTTCATTCCTAACTTTTTGATAGGATCATTCTAGTAAACTATGGATTTATCAAAAAAAATTCGTTCACATATTTCCTATAACTCCTTTTCATTAGTTCATAATGATCATTGTAGATTCTCACCTACCAGTTTTCTCATTCAAAAAATCATAAAAAAATTCATCTGAAAATTTTTATATCATTCTTCATTATGTACAACATTGTATTTATTCCATGCTTTGTACAAATTATATCATGGAGAAGAATATATGTTAATCAAAAATGAATGATTTTCTCTCTAATACAATAAGAAACTTTCCTCTATCATATCATCTTTATCTGATCATCTGAGTCTATTAAACTAAGACTGGTGACGTCATAATACTCCACATCCAATAATTCTACATCAAATAATATTATTATAAAATTTGATATCAAACATTGTATAACCTAAACTCCATGAGTTTGTGAAATCAACTTTTTAAATCTACAACTTCATATTTGTTATTTGAACTTTGTATATCTTTATCTCTATCTGATATTTTTTTTGGATAAATCATGTTTGTAAAAAAATATCATTTGAACAATATCATTTAGAATCATGACTATATTCATGATTTTTGGTAAATTTAAGATCACAAAAGCATTAACATATTTAATAATTCTTCACTAAACAAATTATAATCTATTCTCTAAAACATGTCCATGTAATTTGTTCAACAAAAACTTATTTTCATATTAACAATAAATTCAATCAGGTTTATTTGAACCAAAAATATCTCCCTATATGTTTGTTTTCAATATCCCAACATATAAATAAATTAAAAATTAGATCTTAATTATTTCTTACCCATATATGAATACATTTTCATTATTTTAATTATTGAATTTTTTTCAGATAATAATTGATTGACTGACTAAGGTGGGGGTGAATTGAGTTCATAAAAATATAATGAATAGTAGACTACCCTCTTCGAGTTTTGCAAGTTTAATTATTTACATAATAATATATGTAGATAAAATATGAAATATAATGAAAGGAAATTCAATATAGGGATTTATAGTGTTTAGGGTAACATAAATCCCACAGTAAACTCCACCAATTCCCTTATCCATGAGTTTTTATATTTTCACTATAACAACCTATTTACTGAGGGCTCCCAGCTATGTAAAAATTACTTTCAAAAAATATAATGGATGAAGAAATTTTAACCAGGATCTGCCTTTAGAAGACTTATCCATGGGTATTAACCTCACCCTTATAATGAGTGACAATATGATAAGATAAATAGAATATTTTAGATAAATGGTTGCATCACATAGTTGCAAGCTGAAACTGATAGTAGATAAAAATACGTCCTTAGAGAATGACTGAATCCAAAGTGTAGCTTAAGATAAACTTTTGTAAAACTGATATAACTAATAACTATAAAAATAACAATTTATTCCCTCTATGTACAAGTATCTATTGTTTTTCTTTTTTTAGGATTAAATCAAATTTGGTCTCATCATATTAATTGCTAATACTAACTGATCCATATATATATATTTTTTAATCTTGTGCATGAGATACTTTTATAGTTCTATATATATTGTAAAATGATCTAGATAAGATATGATATTAATGATATGTAGCCAAACATTCAAAATATATAAATTTGTTTTACGGAAATGATGAAAAATATTTTATCGATGTTCATAATGTTTTCTTCATTGTTAGCCTTGTGTAGAAAAATAATTAATTAAATTGATAATATACATTTTATGTTCTCTAAAACCATTAAGTTTCTTATTGATATATTAGAAAATTATTCATGAAATTCTAAAATTATAGATATTTGTAATATATCAACTAAAAGAAGTGTGCATTGTAAGATTACATTTTCAAGATAATGTCTCTCTTCCTCGTAAGATAAAATATTTTCTCCATATTAAAGGATATTTATCCAACATAGTATAATGTGCTACTGTGATGTAACTTTTATCTTCTCCAGCTTCTTTGGGATATAAATATTCTTTTTAAAAGATGAAGTACATTTATAATCATATTCTGATAGCGGAATCCGATTCGATAAACTTCATCTATATTTATAAGATAAATACATTCATGCGACTTATTGATTATTTAAAATAGAAGATATTTTTCAATTAAATTTATATAAAATTATTTAATATCATAAGATAAATACATGGAATCAAAGTGTATGATAAACATAATCTAAAAAACAAGAGATAATGTTTTTAGAATAAAAGTAGGTATTTTTTGGGTCATAAAAACACATAATAAGAATATATATAGAAACATAATAATTCCCAAAAATATCACCCTCTTTGATGATCAAAAAAACCCATATGACGGTAAAAACAATTTCACACACTAAACATTAATATTTTTGAAATGTGATAATTTAATTTTTTTTCTTTCTCCTTTTCCGTTTCCTAAATTTTTTATTTTATTATCCAATTTTTGGTACATGAAAAGGGTCATATTTTTATATATTTCTTTCTTCTCGACATTTTTTTAATATTAAAAATATATAGAAAATGTAATAGAGTTAATGTTGCACATAGATGATATTAAAAATTTAATTATATTGCTTATAAACATTATTTGACATTAGAAAGAAGTCATAATGAATCCTTAATATAGAATATCATAATGGAATGATAGGAAACAATATTGAAATAAAATCATAAAAAAATATTGTTCTTTGAAAAATATAAGGGAATAGTAATATTAAACATTCCATAAAGTGATTAGTACAATAATTAAAGCATTAGTACTAATAAAATAAGTGGGAATATCAAATATAAATACTTTACTAAATTTATAGAATATGATCATTAAAGAGATAAGTTAATGTAAACATATTCAAATTCATGAATTCCATAAAAAGTGGAATAATATAATTATTTTTTGAGAATATTCAACCATTTGAAAACCATTCCATGAATTTGTAAGGTAGTGTGTCAAATTAAAGGGAGAGTAATGTATAGTAAATAAAATAACAAACCATTCGTGAAACTATGATTTCAAAATTCTACAACCATTGGCTATGTATGCTTGGCCTCCAGTAATCCCAGACCATCGAGAAAGATTACATTTTCTACACTGAGTGCTCAGGGTTTCATCAGACTATCATAGGTAGAAGGGAAATGATTCGGTAGCTACTTAAATCCTTAGGCAGGCCTTTCATTAAGGGTATTATTTTCAAGTCTCGTTCTCTTAATAGTTTTGGGGGTTATCTATTCCTGAAGGACCATTTCGTTGATTAGAAATCCCCATAAGGTGGATTACCAATGCTGTATATCTGAAATTCCTACTTTTTGGAAGTGTCGATGCAACTCCATTTAATGTTGGTTATGAGTTTTTGGTTGGAAAAACCTCTGACTAGCATATTCAAAATCCATGTGGAGTCATGGGATCTGGCTTATCCTTTTAGGGTATCTTCAAATAATCATAGAGACTTCAACATTTTCTTGGATTCCATCTAATGTTTCATCTAGACATGGTGCTTTAGTCTTAGATCCTTCGGTCGATGGAGGTTCTACATGTTCCACTGGTCGATGGACAATCTCATGGGCCAATATTCTTAAAAAGTGTTAGTTTTGATCTCTTATTATGGGATACCCATTTCACTATAGAATGTCAAATTTATATGTAGGTTAGGGACTGTTATATGATCCTTCCTCTATTATGACGAGCATACACTTCATCTAAAATCAATAGAAAAAACATGAGTGTTCATTTATCAAGATATCTCCCTTCTCCTTCCATAAAAGACCACCATACTCATTGATGTCATGCGTGAATGGATCCATGCACTCATTTAACTAGTGACTCCACCATACTGCTAGGGTTTTCATCTCTAAGGGAACTCATTTCCTAGGTTCCATAGAATTACCTAGAACAATAATGCATTCTACTAGTGGGATATTTCCTCTCATGATGATTATATGAGTTCTCTAGATCTATTTGATCCACTATGGGTCATTCATGGGGTGGGTGGGGGAGAGGCCTCAGTCTCCCATCTTCACGATCTAGGGTTTCATCCGATGGAGATTCAGAGGGGGGAGGCCTCTGTGCCACCTCGTCTTCATCTCCCCCTCCACTCTTCTTTCCCCTTTCCATTTCACCTCACCCTGGTCATCTCGACGTTCTCATACTCCTTGGGATATTGAGAATCCTTTTGGTGGTGAACTTGCTTCTCACCTCGGTCCACCTTGATCTCTATTCTATTTCGCATGCCCTCCTCCCCTGATTTTCTGATGTTGTTCTCTGGTGGGTCTTTGTTTGCCTCTTACCCCCCCCCCCCCCCCCCTCTTACATCCTTTCCCCCCACATCAGACCACAATTTTGGGTCTCTTTACGGGTTCATTAGGCAGCTTTGGTCTGTGCCGGTGGGGGAGTTCAAGGATCTTCTCCTCCTCTACCATTGCTGTTCTACCCATCGTGCATGACCTCGTCTTGGTCGGGCCCGATGCGGGGTTCTGGACATCTTGGGATAGTGTTAGAGGGGGACTGGCAGCGGTCTTAGTTCATTTACATCAACAGAGTTGGTTTTTTTCTCTATGGTTTGGTTTTCTTTTTCTTCAGCCGTAGTGATATTTCATTTGACGTTGTCTTCCTGTTTTTATTTGGGGTTTTCTTCATTTTTTGGTGTCATTCGGATGGATTTTTCTGTTTTTTCATTATCAGTTTTACTATGGTATTGTGTTCGTTTGTGGTTCGTGACAGCGACGACACCGAAATTTTATTTGTGATGGTACCGACGACTACGATGTGTGAAGAGGTAGTGGCCATCGTCGATGGATCTAGTTCTTTCAGCTCTATTCAAGGTATTGTGATGATGGCTTGATGGTATGAGTTATGTGGTAGTGTTCAGTTGCTGCGGAGGGATGTTTTCTAGTGGGTGCTCACTAGCAGTGGAGCTATCAAACATGTGGTTGATTGTCCGGGGGAGCGGCTCAAGGCGACGAAACTTGATTTTTTCATGTCCCAAGAAGATATGATGGTGTTAGGTCAAATGCATGATCTTTGTATTTTCATGTTTGGATGTTGCAGTTTGGGTCGGTGGCCAGAGGTGGTTAGGCAGTATGATGGTTGCTATTTGAAATTTGAATTTTAAAGATGGTAGTTTTTGTTCTCAATGGCCCGATGACTTTGGATGTGAATGACCCTAGCGAGATGAATATGGCTGTGATGGGTTGATGGCGGCTGACTCTGGTGGCTCTTGGTTTTTTGAATATGTGCACAGGGTTTATGTATATTGTGGTTTTTGTTCTTGATGTTTGGATTTTGGGTGTATTTTAATTCTGAATTGTGTGGTTACCACTAAGGAAAAAGTAGATTTTAGAAAAAAAAATAGATTTGGCGGTGTAGGGTGGAAGTCCTCAGGCCAATGAGGGGCCCATATCATCGATTATTCCACTGGTAGCCTTTTCCTCTATGGGCACTATGTAATATTGCTGAGTGGGCCCCTGTGGGTTGAATTTGGTCCCTTCAAATTCATCTACCATTGGAGATGACATTACATTACCTTATGTCTTGGTTTAACCTAGTGCAAGTCTTCTACAACCCTCCTCTTGGTATAGTACATTATAGCATGTAGGTATATCTCCATCTCACGATCAAACTTGAAGGGTTTCATTAGTCTTGTTTTTAGACCTCTCTAACATGTATAGTCATCGGACCAACCAGAAGGATAGTCTGAGCATCATTATCAGCAATCAGGACTCCTCTAGTGAATTGTTTTCCCCATATTAGTGCAGGATGTCAAAGAAACACGAGTATCAATGTCCAATGATTTACCTCCCATTGGATCCATGTGGATCATCCAATAAAATCCATCATGGAATGACATGACCTTCTCCTCAGCACCCCCAGTTGTTCAGGTACTAGGCTGATCCAGACTAATCCTACTATTCTATGTTGGTTATATTTTATGGATTTAGTTATTTAATATTGGTTTTGAATATATTAGAAATGGAGTTTGAGGTTTTATACTCTCTTTCAAATGGTGTTGGTATAATGGCCCATTCTAAACATAATATGGTTATTTTTCAACTCATTTTGGAGTCTCTTTGATGCTCGGGGCCAAATCTAAGAATCCCCACCCACTATGATCTATATTATTATTTGGAATGACTATGGAATTGGAGACCTAGTCAAATTGTATTGTATAGTTTCAAAATATCATCATATAAAATCTTATTTGGTGTCAGTAATTGAACATAAACCACATCATTATAAGATATCATGTTCTTTCATAAGGCTAGGCCAATGCCGGTTTATTCATAATGATATGATCAATCAACACATTAAGATATTATTAAAGAAAAATGTGACTGTTAATTTGTTGGAATCATTAAATAATATGTTTTTAGGGAGAATCAATAAAGGAAACCAAAATTTCTAGTTAACCATCATGTATTCCAAATGTTAAGCTAGGTAAAGAGAATCGTTGTGGTAGGGCTTGGATAACTTTGATCCAGGGGACGCAGCTTGCATTGTGGGTCTTGGACTTTAATTACACAATGGATCAATTACATAAAATTGGACAAGAAATATATAAAAGAAGATATCATCAATCTTTTTTGGATTTAACCTCTATAAAGGGCCTTCATGATTTGTGTTTTAGTTGGGAAAATATAATTTGTGTAATAATCATAAAGTTAATCGACACACCTGGAGTAGGAGTGACAATTTGTTGTTAATATTCAAGAAATTTATAACTTTCCTTATACAGGGATTGATCATATGGAGTTGGATATCTCATACCACACTCTTCTCCTCATTCAACAGGAACAAATATCAGGGGACAATAAGTTTTTATTATTATTCCAATCAGTGATTGTATGACAAAAATTTTCATTTGGAGGTTTGGGTTCCTCGATTAAACCCTCGTACGATGGAATATTGATGAGGATTCATAATAAACTCCAGAGTCTCAATAAGTATATATATACATGGTTTAAAAATAGGTCCTATTGAGGTATCAACCTAGATTATTAAAAACAACTGATAAAGCACATGGAAAGGGAGTTAGAGTCCAACATGGTTGATGAAACCTTATATTATTTGGTGACTAAGAACAACCAATTGGTGTATATTATTTTTTATTAAGAAATATTATTCTAGGAGAACTCCTTGGTGACTTGGTTTAGGGAGGGCAATAAGAATATAGTCTTCTTTCACGATTTCATTAATGAGAAACATCAAATTTATACCAAAAAATATTAGAATAAACAACGGGTATTTCCCTCAGGATTTAGAGTTGGTGGGTGGTTTGTAAAATGATTATTTTAAAAGGTTAATGCCTAGAAAAAATCCCAACATACAATATGCATACCCAATTTAACAAAATAAATTTTTAGGATGTTCCAAGGGTGATTTTAAGTGATACCAACTAGTTTTTTGAAAACATACAGGAGGATACCGAAACATGGGAATTAGATTTTTCAGTATAATCAATTATTTCACTAGGATAGGATGGTTTCCTGGGATCCTTTTACATTACCTTTTGGGGAATGGTTAAAGGGGAGTTGATTATGGCCATTCATAACCCTTGTAATGATTTATCATTACTACGGGTTTCATGGGAATCCACCTTGGTACTCATTATGAAGGTGAAGTATCCTTCATATCTTAATCATTATAGTCTAATAAGTATGTGTAAATTTCTATAAAAGGTCCATACTAATGTTATTAATGGAATAATTGAACTTTGTCTACCTCACTGGGTCTTGAAGAATTTTTAGGGATTTATTAAGAGGACATCAACTAAAGCTGTTATTTAAATGGTGCATGAAATGATCGGGGATATTAACAAGAGAGAACTAATCTCCAATATTGTGATCATGTTTGATATGAACAATTTTTACTATAAGATGGATTGGAGTTTAATTAATTAGGTTTTTATGAGAACATTCCTCTCTACATGGTTTAATGATCACACCTTTAGGCCATACGACTCTCCTTGACTAGATATCTCAATCATTGGAAGGAATTATGGGTTCTTTAAATCCCCTCATGGACTCAAGAAGGGAGACCCCTTCTCACCCAATATTTTATACTTGGACAAATACACTATTAGGAGATATCTAGATCGAAGAAACCTCAACATAACCATTTTATCTTATTATGATTGGTCTTATGCTGGTGAAATTTATTATATATTATATATGGATGATATGTTTTTCTTTTTTAAAGGAAACATGAGTAACATCCTTTAATTTTACAAAATTATGGATATTTATTACAAGTGTAGCATACATGATATCAAATAGCACAAAATATTTGTTTTATGTTATAAATGGTGTTTATAAATATCGAGCAAGAAAAGTGAGGAGGCTTTAAGCAAGAAAATAAGGTATTTTACCATGTATTAACTTGGGAGACCAGTTTCTCCAGGGAGGATTCATCTCCACCGCTTTGAGGGTCTCATTGAGAAAATCACTACCTATATTACTAACTATAAATTTCAAGTTCTATATTTTAGGAGTTACATCACTCCTGTAAAAAAAATTTGTCATCCATCCCCATAAACATGTTTTGAATTCTAAATTTACTCAAATTAGTGTTTTGGAACATTAAAAAATTTATATAATGTTTCATTTGGGACTCCCTATCTAAGGGAAGATACCACTAGACTTCTTAGAATATGATGGATAAATGGGCCTGACAAGGAAATATTAATCAGAGGGGTGTCATGGAGGATATCCAAATCATCCAAACAAGGATTTCCCTGGACATTTATGAGAGTAAATATCTTTTGTAAATGTTTTTCACCAACAGATATAGACACCATAATTACAGAGGGATGGATGTAAAATCTCATCTTTGGTTCCTGATCTCTAGTCATATTCCTACTCTTCATAGCCACTCGAAATGGATAATTGGTTACGATTATATTAACTTCTCAAATTAAAATTTTGAAGTCTCAATGCTTAATTTACCAAGTTGTGATAATATGGATATTAACTTATCCCAACCCATCATGTTTGAATATTTCATCTTATCCATAGTGAATCATCACCAGTCATAAACCATCAACAAAATCAAAATAAATTCAGAGATAAATAAACATATTTTAATGGGGTTGACATCAGGTAGCTTTTTTGAAAATGGATTCCATTCTATTTCTCAGTTGATCGAAAATAAGAGAATTGGATCAAGGTTATTTGGTGCAACGATATAACCACTAAATTTAACTTCTTAGTGTGGTGTCTGTATCCCCATGATTTGCCTACAAATGACTAGGAAAGGAATAGGTGTATCTCAAATGATTCTAAATTATTTTTCTAAATAAACCATAATGAAATAATCTATACACATATATTTTTCAACAAAGAATGGGATGAGGTAGTAGGCACTACCCTAGGTGGTTTTTTCGGACTAGGTTCCCAAGGAAATAATGTGGCGCCTTTTATACAGGCTTGTTTTATAGATATTGAGAACAAAATTCAAGAATAGATGGTGAGTGAACTGCTTATAGAAGCATGTTTCAGGTGAATTTTGAATGTAAGAAACAATATACAACATAAAAGACTCTCCTGGTCATTGATGGGGATGGTGGTGAAATCCAAATTCTTGTTGGATTAATGACATATTTTACTAGGGTGACTCTTATGGTGGTGGAAAGGGAGATGATGAAGGTAATTTGAACTATTCCTTCTTCATAAAATTAAGTTGTAAGATATTGGAATTTACTCAAACATGACTATTTGATCACTATAGGTAAACCTCCAAATCCATCAGTCCATTATCTATCCAATTTACAAATACAAAAGTCTCCTTGCTTCACAAGTTTCCATCTATCAGACCTGGAAGGAGTGGAGTAATGTGGTAGATTTATATTATTCATAGGTGGATTATGAAAACCAATTTTTATTATTTTCCATACTAGGGTAAAACCCTCAACAGTTCTATATCCTTTTCAAATAATATTCTATTGATCTACATTATTTAAGACCTACATGACTTTGTTTTGTTTTTTTGTATTGGATAATTCATACATCGAATAAAAATTTAATGTTGGAAGAAGTGTACAAAATTATTCTTAGAAAAAAACATTTTGGAATGTGATTATTGATGTATAATGGATAGTAATGAGGTAACAAGAATAAATACCATGGCGAATCATCTATTTTGACAAAAAACCAACCCAAATCAGAAAGGATTATCCATGATGTGCTCGATCTTTATGATAAAATCACACTGGGGTGGACTCAATTTTGAGAGAATAATTATTTTACCTCACCAAATTGAAGATACATTCATGGGTAGAGGTTAATTTAAGGGAAGTTTTGGGAGTGGATAAATATTCTTCTTTAGACAAACATATATTTTCCCATTGATGAAGCACATAAAGATCAAAGCTCTCTTTATGTCATTGTGAAGTGGACATGTGATGGTCAAAAATTTGCACTCTAGATAGCCTTATAAAAAGAATTTGACAAAGTTAATAAATAAATGAATAAATATTTTTAACCATATCATTCATTAACTAATCTACAAGACTTGTAAAACCATTCCTCAGACATTAAGAAAACCTACCAACAAAGTTATGTAAGTCTCCCTTATTTTCACTATATGATATCAAACATTTCAATTATTCAAACAAATTCATAGTCATATTAATGATAGAAAAAGTTTCTTTTTTTTCTTTTATGGGAACATTCCAATAAAAATTCTATAAAGGAATTATCCTCATGCTCATCATCTTTTAAAAAGTATGACTTGATACTATTAACAACTACTTGATGAAATTCGTACATTTCATTTATAAAACATAAATTTTATTTCCTAACAATAAATATACCTTTGCTAATCTTATATTGATGAAACTGACTCCCTTTTTAACATCAATATAATTTTCATGAGCTTAGTGTAGATTTTATGGTTTCATTGACACAAAATACATTATTTATTTATGAACCAATTCAACAATTTAATTTTGGGGGCTTGGTTTCCTTATAACTTTATCAAAAATAGTTCTTTGATTGTCATCAAAACATTTCTCTTGAAATGAGTTTTCATGCAATGAATCAACTGTTATAGATACTATACTAATTGTTTGGGATAATTCTAGTATCATCAACATAACATCAGAGTCATTCGATCTTATTGTATATGGTTTTTATTAACACATTTCTATGATAGTTTATACCAAAAAATTTCACTTATTGAACATCATATTTCGACTCAATGTGATCATGAAGAACTTTTAATTGTTGATTGGGCTCAACGACTTTATGTTTTTTTTATTAAGATTCACAAAATAACATTGTATTGATCTATTGATATTTTCCAAAAATACATTTATCATGTTCTGTTATTTATTAATTTCTAGCATCTTGAAAAATATAAGAAATCTTTCTTTATGAACTTCAATTATTTCCTCTCAAAGAGATTTATTTTCAATAAAGTTTGGTACATCATCCACATGAAAATATTCATGTGATTCTATCATAATAATTATTCTTTCATACATTTTTACTAACTATTGAGAATGATATTTAATTAAAAGGGGTGACACTCAATTAATTATAGAAATTTTCTTATCCTGACTAACTGAAAATATCCAAGTGATTGTTGGATCTATCCTTTCTTTAAGAACATGGATAGGTATGGAGATAGAAACATGAGGGGTTTATCCTAATATATAGTATGTTTCTATGATGGGATGTCAATCCAAACTTATCTTAATTTTGTTTTAAGGGGTTCTTTATCTTCATAACATTCTCTAATATATGTCTTCTGAGTCAACATTTGTACAATCAATTATGTTTAATGAGAATGAGATGACTCCCCCTGAGTTGATGCAGGGTTAGGTCCATCCCTATAGAAAAAGGGAATCAACTTCCTTAATGAATAGTCCCAATGAAAACCATTTTTTGTAAATTCAATTACGTATAAGTTTGTAAACCTATTGAAAGGTTTTGTGTTATCATCCCAATAAAACCAATTACTCTAAAAAATATGGTTAATATTCTTTCAAAATGATAAAAGATCAGTTCCTTATTTTAGAAATAGAAAATATATTTTATAATATATTGTTCCAAATTCACAATATATTCTAACATATACAAATAAAGAAAGATAATATATAGAAAAATAATCCTTATGAACTCACTATTTCATTGAGTGATTCCTAAATGGATGAAAGTTTTCAGAACATTTCATTCTAAATCCAAACATTTGAGTTTCTTTTTCTCATAAATAATTGTTCCAAACAGTAACTTGGGGATTTTTGGAGGGGTAACACATGTTCCATGGTTGATAATTAGGTTCTTAAGAAAGGTTATTATTTGTGAGGAACTTTTAGTGATTCATCAAACTAGACTGAGGTTATCCAAATGTTTATGACATTCTTAAAAATCATATTAGTATTTTCCATCCATTGTATATAAATTTCTCAAACACATAGAAATTTTTTTGACATCCTTTCATGTTTCATTATACAAGATGAGGACCCATCATTTCTTTTCATTTTCTCTATTTTTAGAGGATTTTAAGTATTGGAGGGTCATAATGTTAGGGTAATAAGATATTTGTTCAATGATATTGAGAGATCATTGATTTTCAATCCCTTTCACACATAATGTTGTTATAAAATATTTTCCATTCACAGAAATTTAGGGGCCACATAGTGATGTGATGGTTAATTTTTACTAAGAATATTATATGTAACACATAGATATGTCCAATGCTCAAAATGGGTGGAAAAAATTAAAATAATGAAAATAACATGTTTACTTTATATAATAGAAATATGTTATAAAATATTATTTTGTAAAATTAAACATACCAAATTCTGAGTTATTAAAATTCAATTTATCAAAAGGAAATGGTTTTGTAATGTTTAGGTTTATTTTTTAGTAGTGAAAACAATTTCTAAAAAGATGTAATTTTTTGTGTACGTTCGCTCCTAAAGCGATGACTTAAATCTATGTGCTTCATTCATGAAATGTTTATTGGATTATATGAGATATTGATAGTACTATTTTTATCACATATAATTGGATCATAATTAAAATTAAATTCAAAAGCCATTATTGTTTGATTCATCCACAGAACATGTTCACAACAACTTACTATAGTAATATATTCAGATTTGAAAGTGGATAGCGCAAAAGTGTGTTACTTATTACTTGACCAAGAAACCAGAGATTTACCAACAACATAATTGATTCCTAAGGTTATATTCATATCTAATCTACATACATAAAAATTATCATCCAAGTTTGAAAATAAATTAAAATAAGAAGTTTTTAAAAATAAAAGAAAGAGATAAAATCAATTTTAGAAATTTTAAAATTATTTTCCCCAAATTTTAATGTGATTATTTTGGATTAGATTAAATAATACACAAATACATAAAAAACATAATATATAGTCTACATGTAGTAAGGTATAATATACTTCTTATGGGTTCTTGATTCAACTTGTGGTCTAATAGTTTTATAGTTCATCTGAATCATGTTTGATATAGGAACTCAAAAGAGTTACGCAAGTCTTATGGATTTCATGTCCATACTTTTTAAGTAAATAAAGTGGGTATTTTATTTGATTAAAAATTTTCCATTATATTTTTGACATACATAAAATCATTGATATAGTTTAGTTCACCCATAATAAAAATTTCAATTTTTTATTAACTTTAGAAAAATTATTGTAGAATTGTTATTTTTTTTATCTGAAAATAACATCATTTACATATATTTATACTAAAAAATATCCAAGAAATGAGTTTTCATAAATAATGTAGGATCTTAAATTCCTACAGTAAAACCATTCATTAAATTAAAATAACATAATCATTCATGACATTATATTGGATCTTGATTAATTCCAAATAGATATTTGGTATCTTTAAACACATTATTTTTAAATGAGGATATTCAAAACCAGCAGGTTATTCAATATAAACATCCATAAATAAAAAACATATAAAATGAAAGATTTAATGATATCTAATAGAATTTAATATTAATATTTAAAACATAAGATATAAGAACTCTAATATATTCTAATATAGGTTCATGACAAAAGGTTTCTTCATAATAATTCATTATTCTTGATTATCTCCTTTTTAAAGTAATATATATTTATTTCAAGTTATTACAAAATGATCAACAAGGATGTCTCTAAAACCCCATTTTTTTCAATTAAAATATTTTTTCATGGACCTTAATCTAGTTCCCATAATTTATTTATTTTAATCATAGTTATGACTTCATAAATTTCTAAGAGGAAACTATCATCTGATATTGTTTTGTCAATTGATTTAGATTCTATTTGGGATATAAAGGAATTAAATTATACTAGACTTCCTGAATTTATTTAATTCTTCCTATTTCATCCATGTTTCCTATAACTATTTCTATAGCATGGTCTTTAAGGATTCAAGGTATTCTAGAAAAAACACAATATGGTTCAATAGTGTCAACCCTTATTGGAATTGGATTAAAGTAATCATGTTAAAAATCGTAATACATGTTCTTTTATTGAATGGTTTTGGGATCATATTTTTTACTGAATCATTTTCATCATTAATTTGAATCATTTTATGAACGAAGTGATCACATTCACCAATTTTAACATGTGATGATTCTTAAAAAATAGTTTCCATTTTACTGAAAAATATATAAGATTTGGATAAAGTAGAATAAAAAATGAACATACCTTCCTCATAATTTTTATTTTACTTTCCAATATTATCTTTGAGGTTGAAGATGTAAACCATACATCCAAATACATTAAGGAAACCTACCTTGGGTTTTATATTATTCCAAAACTCATAGGGTGTTTTATTTAAGAATGGTCTTGTTAGTAACATATTAATGATATAGAATGATTTTTAATAGAATAAGCCTAGAAATGAGTGGTCATGTTATATTCACAAAACATAGTCCTATAGATTTCTTATAGAGTCGTATTCCTCATTTAAACAACACCATTTTTTTAGGTGTATGTGGGTCATAGAATGTATATTTAATTTATTTCTTCGAGTAATTAAATATAGTTTCATGATTCTAAAATTCAACACTATGATCCATTTTCAATGAAATGATTTCGAAATCCTTTTCATTTTTCATAATTATAAAAAATTAGTAAATATAGAACAACCATAACTTTAAAGTCTTAAAAATTAAACCCATATAAATCTTCAGAAAATATCAACTAACATAAAAAATAGATTTAACATCCATATTAATAGATTTTTTTTTTAATTAGAGCCATATGTATTAGCTCAAGAGGTCAAGAAGTATAAATATCATTAATTGGTTTGAAATATGACTTTTATTTCTTTCCCATTTTCCATGTATATCATAGCTTAATTTTATCCAATTTGATATTATGAATGTCTCAAATAAATTATCTTTTAATCAAATTTCTCATGTAATGAACATTGTAATTTCAAAACCTTCGATAGAAATAAATGATTCATTAATTTTATAATTTAAAAAATTTATGTAATGTCTACACCGAGAATTATGATTTATGGTGTAAAAAAATTATGTTCCATGATCTTTAATATTGATACATTTTAATTGCATAGTTAGAAAGAATTATTAGAAAAATAAAAAAAATATACATCCTCATAATGTTGAGAGATACTTATTTGGTTTCCCTTAAAGCCTTCAAAGTAAAATTAATTGATTGATGAGAAGAGACTGAAGATTTCAAACTGATCTTCTACTATCTTTCCATATTCATTATCAATAAATGTTACTTAACCTTCATATAGTTTTTATAGAGAATTAATGTTTCGATAATATCCCATAAAATTCTTTGAACATCAACTATTTATAAACAATTATTTATTAATTTTCATACGTTCAGTTCCCTATAATGAAAAATTAAAGAACAATGTTCTTTAGAAACCAATTCTTTTTAATACGAGAATGTTACTTATATTAGATATAGTCATCAAGAAATTATTTTTTTTGAAAACATTTTAACTTGTTTTGAAAATTATTTTGAAGGAAAAACACTTTTAAATCCACAAACATGATGCTTTTATCAAATCAAAAATATTTAAAACATTTCCTATTTCACTATAATGAAAAAATTAAATTTGGGAAGGATTTTTTATTACATCAAGGCATAAAAGGTTTTCTATATAGTTTAGTCCTTTCACCTTAGATTCCAAATAAAAATTTTTATTTTGTATGTTTAATTTTTTAGTTCCCATGTAGGATTGAGACCACTTAGATGGGGTGAATCAGTAGTTCATTTTTATTTTATAAGAATTTTTTTAATTTCGTAAAAATAACTATATTAACATATGAAAAAATTTAGAGTTACAATCCACTCAAATATAACACACAAACACACCTTACATATAAGTCAAATATAAAGAGATGGAATTACACGATATTTACAATGTTTAGTACAAATACCTAATTCGTTAAATGATGGATAATCCCACAAACATTTATTATTTCCCTATATTCATTCCAGAATAGAATGGAATAAGTAACGAGGAATTATACAGCCCCATTAGAAATTTTCCTAGTATAGTTTGTTGTACCCAAAATATTCTCTGTAGTATCCACTTCTCAAAACAGTCATTTTCTGCAATTAGTAAGAATCCACAATCACAAGCATCACATTCATTCTTATTTTGAGATCCACATTATAAAGTATTCACTTTCTCTACATGTATGGTGAATCAAACTACACCCATGTGCCTTCTTCATGAAATTCCAAAATTCATGTATGGATTGTGTTGGTCATGAATATACTTCCTGAACCTCAGTCCAAAAAACTCTTCTTCTTCTTCCCGAAACAAAAAATTTGGTCGGATACACAATACCTATCCAAAAAATCCATATATAGAATGACTGAACATTAAATAGTCAAATTTACAAATTAAATATGCTATCCTTTTATTGGGTCATCAAAAATGGTTTAAGAGGGATTTTTAAAACCATTATAGATTAATGTAATTTCCCAAATCTTTAATTATCCTTAAATCACTAATAAAATTTTGACTCATTCAATCATTTTTTAATAATAAAATATCATTTATTTTAATATCTTCCTTGGACTTCTTCAATGATTCAAACATCCATGGAAAACATATTATTAAGTGGGCACATTATCATGAGTTATGATATTTTACTTCAATTAGAAAGTTCTATGTCATAATGTTTTCCTTGAATAAGATCATTTTATATATGAAACTTTTCTTTATATAAGATCGTTTTCATGAGTAAGAGAGTTTTCCTTGTGTAAGATTTTTTTCTGTAAGAATATTTTCCTGGAATGAGATCTTTTTTTATACGAAAATCGAATTTTCATGAGAATTTTTTATAATAAACATTTTCATATGTATGAACTATTACTATATGAATTTTTTCTTTTCATAATATCTTTTTATTTAAGAATATTTTCCTTGTATAAGATCTTTTTCTATAAGAAACATTTCCTTTTATAAGATATTTTTCTGTAAGAATATTTTCCTTGCATAAGATCATTTTATGTATGACACTTTTCTTTATATAAGAACATTTATTTAAGAATAATTTTCTTTGATAATATATTTTTTTGTAAGAATATTTTCATTGAATAAGATCATTTTATTGAGTAATATTATTTTATTGAGTAAGATCTTTTCCTGGAGTAAGATATGTTTTTTGAGTAAGAATATTTTCTCGACTAAGAACTTTTTCATGAGTAAGATCTTTTCTTGTGTTAGATATTTCTCTTTTTAAGCCTCATAAACATATTTTCATTTCTCACATTTTCCTTAATAAATAGTGTATGATAATTTTCAAGTATTTGTTATTATTTATGAGAAATAAAAAATAGAAATTCAATTTCAGATTTAAAAATGGATCCAATTATCTCAGACATGTAGCTCGGATTTTCCTCAAATGTTTGATCCGATTTGTGCAGAATATTAGATTCAAATTTTTCAGAATTATAGATCTGACATAAGAATAATATTAGTTCCAATTTGATCAAAAAACTATATCTGATTTGTGTGGAATTTTGGTTTCAATTTTCTCAGAATACTTGATCTGATTTGCACAGAATACTGGATCTGATTTTCAATTGTTGGAACTGATTTTCAACCTTTTTTACTTCTATATAAATATAATTTATTCCATAAAAATATTAAATTTTTTAAAAAATTACAATCAAAACATAACTAGTGTATAATTGTCTCCCCCTTTGTTTTTTTTTTGAATACCAACTTTAATACATACACTTAAACTCTTCAAAAGAATAAATTGTATTATTTCTTTTTCTCATATTTAATTCTCCTTGACTTATTTTCATACTCCCCCTATTCCTTGTCTCTCCCTGGTTTATTTTTCTCTCCCCATAAATATATTATTCCCCCCTTATTGAAAATAAAATTCAACGCGTTCATGATGACATGCTTCCCTCCTTGTTGAAAAATGTCTCATTTCAAAAGGTTGTGAATTTTATATCCAAAATGTTAAACTACTCATTATAATATTACAAGTATCACATGAGTTTTTTAATAAATAATCTTTATCTAAATAAATCTATCCCTTTGTAGAAAAACATAATTTAGAAAAAAATTATGAATAATAAAGGTTATCAATGTTATCAATTACACAACTTTTATACAATACCTTTTCATGTTTCCTTCAACATTGATTTTTAGGGAAATCATTAAAAGAATTTATTTAAGAAAAAATTATCCTAAACCCATCTCAAAAAAATATTAGAATGTTGTGGAGTTTAAAAAAACCTTCAAAATATTTTTTTGAACCTCATTACATTCTTTCACAACAATCCCAAGAGACTCACAAACATCATATTACTTACATCAACTCCTTCAATTCCCTTTAAGTTAGTAAAAAAAATTGAGAATAAAGAGAACCCTCATGGATTCTCAAAATAAATGTTCAGGCATAGATTCTTCTCCCAGACTTGAATTTTGGATCTTCTTCTTGGATTTTTCATTAGATGTTTTTTATTCCTTTTGATCAATTTTCTTAGATTTTGTAACAAGTTTATTTCCATTTGTATACTCTTTTAAAATGGATATATAATTCATTTATTATTTATTAAGATTTTTATTAAATTGATTTTGTAACATATCTTTCACCACTTATTCTTGTTCTAGAAGGATAATCAAGAAACTTATAGTAACATTCCCTTGTTACTCACATCTCTAATATATTTTCTAAATTATATACCCACAATATATGGACACCTTTTTATCAACCTTTATCACATCATCAAAGACCTATTTATTCCCCTTTTTTAAATTTATTTTTGGGATTATTATAACATTATTTCCATATAAACATGGTCTATCAAACTAACTAATCCGTATTTAATTTCAGACTCAATATATTGGTTATTGTTAACTTACTAAACATACTCATGTGTCATCATCTTGTGATTTTATGTTTTATATTACACATTTTTTTTAGGAATATTTGATTTTCTTTTCTCATCCTAACTCCCCCTTGATTCATGCCAAATTATAGGTAGAGAAATGTTATAATAACATAAAAACAGTATGTCACCAAAAATTACACAACACTTATAGTGACATCTGAATTATGATCTTTCTGATTGAGAGTAAAACTGACCAGAACATGGTTGTTGTGGTTTCTTAACAAATCATAAAAAAATTGCTCTAGATGATATTTTCATGAATAATTTCTATTTTATTTATGAAATATGTTTTCTCACAAACCAAATTTTTTAATCCTTTATTTTCACCTTCTTCAAAATATTCAACTTTAACATCAATTACCTTGAGGGGGTTTTCTCGAATATTTCTTATATCAGTTTATACCTTAAAAAACATTAATTTTGATTCTAAAACTCTTCTTCTTTAATATCCACCTTACTTTTCAAAACAAAAATTAATTTAACAGATTCATCTATATTCAAATTTTTATTTTTACATTATTGAATAAGGAACTATTCTATATTGTTTAAATTAACATTTCTAGATGACATTTCATTAAAACCTTTTAGTTTTATTTCATGTTAATTGTTCTCTAATGTTATTCTTTCAATATCTTTCTTTAGTACATTGTTTCTTTATTTAGATGCGTATCCAGCTACATTTATTTCTCTAGATAATTTTTTATAATGCATTCCATTTCTGTCATATCATCATTCTCCTCATCACTGCTAGATGATTCACTTACATTTCTAACTTCCGTAACATGATCATTTGATGATCAAATTTATCATTTGATGAAAAATCATTCCTATTTATTGTGCATAGATAACTATTCTTATTTTTTTCATAAGGAAACAATTCCTATGTTTCTTCCACTTTTGTTTTTGATATTTCTCATCATCATCTTCCAGACTCATATTCTCTAAATTTATTCCTAGGACAATTTTATGAAGAATTTACTTTCCCTTCATAATTCCACTATTTGAGAGTTTTACAATTCCATTTTCCCTTATATTATATTTTTCAAAGGAGGTAAATAATTGTGTTGAAATTTTCAACTTCTTATTTAGATTTCAAATAACATGATTATTCATTGACTTCTTTATCTTTGTTTTTCCTTTTTAACAAATACTTAAAAGGCCATTTCATGATCAAAAATTTCTTTATTTTCCACAACATTCTCTCTTTTATTTTCATAAGTAACAATAATACTATCTAGATCAACTAGATATAGATTTTTAGGATATATATCTTCTAAAGGTGAAGAATTTGAATCAATCTTATTATGAATAATTATCATGATCTTTTCAATAATTGCTTAGTCTTCAAACTTCTCACCAAGACATCGTATGGTGATAACAATATTATTTTACCTTGTAAAGAATTCACCAATAGGTTCTTGATATTACATTTTTAGATCTTTATACTTTAGCCTCCAGAGTTGTAACAGTTCATTATTTACCTTTAAATTACATTCAAAATCAATTTTCAACATATCCCAAATACCTTTGGTGGTTCTAACTCCCATTACTCTAATTAAATAACTTTGATTAAGTGATGAGAGTAAATAATTTTTTTCTCTTCCATTAATCTCACAATTTTTCTCATGATCAGTAGTATGGGAAGTGTTCTCAATTTATGGAAGAAATCCTTTTGTAGTAACTTGCAAAAAATCATACCCAAGGGACATAATATATGGAAGAATTCTATCTTTCTAGATATGATATTTCTTTCCATTGAAAACAAGATTCTTATTATATTTCAGGATATTAATATTCTGCATTCTTATATATGTATATTTTAGAGAAAACTTATGATCTGATACCAAATGTAGTTTGAAATTATGATCAAGACCACAAAGAGGGGAGTGAATCATTGGTTCCTTTTTCTTTTATAATAATATTTCTTAACTTCATAATAAAAAAATTCTTATCCTTAGAATCTTTTTATAGTTACGATCCACTAAAATATAACTAATAACCTGACCTACCATATCCAACAAATATAAAGAGAAGGAAACACATGATATTTAAAAGGTTTTGTACAGTGATATACTTCTTGCCATGATGGATAGTACAAACAACAAATATTCTTTCACTATCTTCTTTTCAAAATACAAATTCATAAGAAATGAACAATTCCAAAATCGCATTAGAATCATTATTTTTATAGTTGGTTATGCCCCACAATTATCCTTTCCAGTATCCACTTCCAAAAACAAGCCTTTTTAGCAACTGTTATGTATCCATTTTCACATGTTTCACTTTAATTATTCTTTTTTGATCTAATTAATAAAGTCTTCACTTCCTTTACATGTAAGCCGGATCAAACTCTACCTTTTTAAAGTGAAAAAAAGCATCCTTAGAATCAATAAAATACAAAAAAATTGGTTGGATACTCAACACCTATCCAACAAATTATAGAGCTTGATCACTCGAATATTCAAGGGTCACATTTACAAATGATCTTAGTTATCCTTGTATTGGTACCAAAAATATGGATTAAGCGATTATCTTAAAAACATTCATAATTATTAAAATTTTAAGAATCTTCAACTTTCCTTAAATCTCTGATATTTATTTAACTAATTAAATTCCCTTTTGAATATTCAAATCTCTTAGAATTTTATATCTTTATTTTAATTCTTCAACACATCAATCATTCATTACAAAGCATATCTAGAGTGGGAAATTTTTTCAGAGTTAGAACATTTTCTTTCATAAGAACTTTTTTGTACGAAAAATTTTCTTCCATAATATATTTTTCAGTAAAGAAAATTCCATAATGTAATATTTTTTTCTTGGGTAAGAAAATTTTCCTTGTCTAAAAACTTTTTCAGTATGAAAATTTTTTTAAAATAATTTCTTTTTCTATAAGAATATTATCATTAATAATAAATTTTTCTATTGGAAACTTTTCCTTCTGTAAGAAATTTTTCAATAAGAAAATTTTATTTTCATAAGATCTCTTTCTGTATGAAAAATTTCATTTCATGAGAACTTTTTCTATAAAAACTATTCATTTCTTAAGATCATTTTCCATAAGAAAATTTTCCCTTTATGAAATATTTTTTTTAAAAAATTTTCCATGTGTTAAAAATATTTATATATAAAACTTTTCCTTTCATATGAACTTTTCCTCTTGTAAGAATTTTAATATTAGAACATTTTTCTTGCATTATATTTTTTTCTGTATGAAAATTCTCCTTGAATATGAATGTTTTCTTGATTAAGATATTTTTATTGAGTAAGATAATTTTATTTAGTAAGGTCGTTTTTATTATGAGCTACATCTATATCTTTTCTTTCTTAACATTTTCTCTCATAATGCTTGTAGCTTATGTTTTATAACATAATTATGATTTAGTGGAAATGAAAAATACCAAAGAATCGTTATATATAGTGATGGATTTCATTATCACAAAATTATGGGTATAATATTCTAAGAATGTTAGATCCAATTTTGGTAGATTTCTTGGTCTAATTTACTAAGATTACTGGATTTTATTTGTATAGAATGTTGGATCTGGTTTTCTTTGAATACTATATCTGATTTTAATAGGATGTTGGTGTGAGTTTGGTTAGAATTATGGATCTGATTTGTGAATAATACTAGATCATATTTTCAAATGATGGATCTGATTTTCAACCATCCACACATCATTATCAACATACATTCTTCTATCAACATATTGATTTTTTGAAAACAAATAAAACAAAACAATTACTAAGGTATTACAAATTTGACCAAGAATATTTTTTTAAATAATATTAAACCATTGTAAATACACTTGTAGAATATTTAAAATTTTTAAAATCCTTATATGTGTTCTAAATTATTTTGTCTCGTTTAGTATTTGACTATTTATATATTTCTAGACTTTTTTTTAAATATAAAATATGTTTTCTGGATTTTATAATTCAATAAAAATTTGATTTTAATAATTTCTTAGGGATTTGTTTTTATTTTACATACATTAATACTTGATTTACAAAAATGGTTTAGAACTCATTAAATTTTTTATATGGGAAGGTTTTATTTTTCGATTCAAATTCATGCCGAGTAGAGTAGTAAGAGCATACCTCATCTCACTATTCCAAAAATAATATATTGTCTTTATGATTTGTAACATAAGATTCGGATTCTAATGACATGCATTCCCAAAAATAGTTACAAGAACTACAGGTGGTCTATATAGAAATCCTATGTTTATTATACCTAGTCTTCATAAAGTATTTGTTTCATATATTCTTTTCGACTATAATTTTAGGAAACTCTATGTTGATATTTCCAAACATTTTGAATGAATAAAAACTATCTTTTTTGAGCTATCACAATGATTAATACTCATATTACTAAATTTTTGAATCCACATCTCTTATTATATAAATTTATTATATTTCAAAAAAAATTAGATTGATCATCATCTGATTCAGATTTTCTTCTGAAATGCTTTTCCTTATGATTCTACAAAAATTTGTATGCCTTTTTTATTCATGTCATATTTTGAAATAGAAACCTTTAAGGATAGATTTTCCTTCTTGAACATCATATTCTCTTTAATTAAATTTCATATTTAATCTTAATACTTCATTATAGTCCTGATGAGATATTTTACATTGAATTTTTTTTACATCTGTATATTATCATATGGTAGTAGAGAAACCACTCCACCTAGGTGGTAATACTCTAAGAACATTAAATGATTGTTTACGATCAGTGGTAGTTTATCATAGAATATGAAATTTATTCACAATTTCAGAAAGTCTTTCATTTAGTTTAGTAATTTTATATCCTTTATCTTCATTGAATGTATTTTACATAAACACAACTATATCATATCTAAGATATTTCACATTGTGAGTGCCTTAATATTCAAATACAATAGTGGTCCACATTTCATGTGATGTTTGACCATGAGAGACTCTATTAAACTCATCTATTCAAAACTCATAGATGGTAGTGTTCACAACATTAGAGTTAATGTCATATATTTTATAATTTGTAGAATCCCAAGATTTAGATTATCACTTAGGAATTTCATAGGACTAAATAATATTGAGATACACTTTTAGGATGCTATTTTTCATATAGATGACTATAAATGATTTCCAGAAACCATGGTGTTCACTGTTAATGTATGGAACCCTAAACATAGGCATACATTCTCAGTTAAAATCCATGGAATCCATGATGTATATTTATACTTAAAACCTTGATATTTGGGAAATCGAGAGTCACTATTACTGATACATATTTTTTCCCCCGATAACGACTAACTTAATAACTCTATATAGGGTGAATTGATATCTTAAAGATATATTTAATATTATATCACCCTCATTGAGGTATGAAAATTCAATTATTATCTTTAGAATATATGCAGTAAAAATATGAACTATGAAAAAAGGAAATTTAACACAAAGATTTATAGTGGTTTAGGGAACAGAATACCCCTAGTTTATTCCACCAATAATATTCTCCTTAATTGTTGTGATTTTCACTATTACACCCCTTTTACTAGAGTCTATCATCTAAGTTCATGCACTTGTCAATTAATAAAAAGGACCAAGTTCTATTAAACCATGATATCCTCTTACAAGACCAATCTATAGTTTTATCCACACTATTATACTGATTTAAAATATACTAAAATAAATATAAACCTTGATAGAAAAATTTGTAGAACACAATTGAAATTAAAAACTTATAGTATATGAAGATTATTTCTTATAGAATGATATAAATGAGAGTGTATCTTGGGATGATATTCAGTATAAATCATATAATTGATAAGAACATAAAGAACAATTTTACATTATATATGTACATGATTTAGATGTTTTTATTTATGTTTGGATTCATTTAATTACTATTTCATCCTGTTGTTTACTATGGAAAACTGGACTACTTATATATTGTTCGATATTAAGTGTGAGATACTTACAACGATCGATCAAGATTTTATAGTGATATTGATAACATATGATATTAATGATATTATAAATATAAAATCTTCTTTTACGTCAATGATGATAAATATCTTATCAATATTTATCTTAATCTATTCGTGGTAATTCTTGAGAAGCCCAATAATTCTTTAAATGGATAATCCCTTTTGATGTGCTCTAAATTCATGAAATAACTTATCGATATAGTATAAAGTTAATCATGATGTTCAAATATACCATATCTTCATAATATACTGAATGAGGGAACTAGTAATCATAAGTTTAGATTTTTATGTTAACACAACACATCCTCATATGATAAATTAACTTCCCCACCGTGTTATAAAATTATCCTTCATAGGATAAAATGTTATTGTGATTTACCATCTATATTTGTAAACTTCTTCTGAATATGAATATTCTTTTCACAATATAATGTTATTTTATAATCTTATTTAGAGTAGAGCATTCCGATTTTGAAACTTAGTCAGTCTTCGTAAGATAACATCATCTGTGAAACATTTCAATTCTGAGAAAATGATTATTTTATTCAATTAACATAAGATAAAATGATTTTACATCATAAGATATACACTTGAAAAAAACAAAAGACAAAAATAATTTGAAAAACATTAGATAAACATGTTATAATAAAAATAGTGATTTCTTAGTAAACAAAATAGATAATAAAAATATTTATTGGAAAAACATACTTTCCAATAATTGGAAATCAATTATAAAGAGAAAACGGGGTTATTTTATCTAATCATCTTCCATATTAAAATCCTGATATCATTCCTAATGAGAATCATTGTATCACATGAATCTCTAAATAAAGATACATTAATTTTATAACATTGTGTCTACATGGGTGTATCGAATTTATAAAATATGAGTAGAAAAAGGAAGTGATCAATGTTGTCCAAAATAATTTATTTTAATAATATTTTCATCAATATTATCAAAAATATTTATACTAGGGGATATGTGAGTATGTTTTTATGGTAAAACCTATACCTATATGAAAAAATAAATAATAAATAATCATGTTTATAGTCATAACTACAACGGAATTCCATATTTTTTTTTAAAATAATCACTCCTCTTTTAAGATTAGTTTGATACTACCAATGAATGTGTGATAGTCATACCCCAGGATTAGAATTTCTACCCTTAAAGGGATGTGATGTTTCCTTTATTGTGGTGATTATAATTTCCAATGAGTGGTATCTCCTTATGGTTGTACAGATAATAAATGACATATCCTTATCTGCTAGTTATTCCACTAAAATTTGATGCATGTTTGTTAAAATATACAAAAATGATGGGATTAAGATGGAACCTCAATGTTTAACATCTATCGATTCTTCAGATAAAGCTATTATCTTCTCTTTAGTTTTCATAATGTCATTATTTCATTGAGTTTTTAACATCCTTTTAATTATTTCATCTGGATTTAGAAAGATAGTCATATAATATTTAATATCATTCTAATTTTTCTAAAACATCTCATATTTATCTTGAATAATAAATTCGTGATATATAAAAAACATTTCATAAAATCTAATATCAACTTATATAGAAAATATCATCTTTATTTCATTAGAAAAATTTTGTACATTATTCATCTTTAGAGCCATGGGTTCTTCATTAATCAAAATAAATAAGCACTATTTTATTCATTACTATTATTTAATTGGTTCCTAACATTCCTCACTTGAATTATTATAATTCAAATCCTTCTGAAATTTATTATCTTCCTAGAATTTATTTTTTACTTCTTAGATGATCATAGATACCGCATAATTTATAAATATTTCTTGTTAGAGAAATATTATACCCTAATGAGTATGATTCATGCATGAATACTCCAAAACACCATAACTGTCCCCTAAACCATGATCTCTAATAAAGATAGTATTTCTTCTCTGATGTTTATTGTTGTTTACTGTTTAAAAGTTCTATGTGTATTGTTCAAGGAGAACTATTTTGGGTTTATTGAACTCATTGTTTTTAGAAAATTATTTCTCATCATCTTTTTAGGTATTAACTAATTCAGTATTATATCTCAACCTTCATTATTATTAAAGGTAAATGTATGTTGATACTTTTTCGGGATATAATCAATCCACCTCTTTGGTCCTTTCATTTTAAAATCATTATAAGATTCAAATTTATCATCAACTTCTTTGTTTGAGTATTCCCTAAAAAAATTAATTCACTTTTTTGTATAAGAAACATCATCTCTATATTAAAAAAATCATCCCCTTTTTAAATATCTTTATTCACTATATTTTACCATCTTTTTAAATTCATCCAGCTTTGATATTTTTTAATTATATTCTACAAATGGGTTTTTCCTTCAACCTAATTATTTTTTTATTTGAATTTATCATAGAAATGTAAGAACAGTGTGAAAATAAAATTATATATGATTTTTTTACTTCAAGACCAAGAGATATATGGTAGGGTGATATCATATTCATCCATATATGAGTGTTCTAAACAAAAAATATAATAACATATCTATTGTTAAATGAATATATATTATATTTCCATATTATATAGTTTTACCATTTCGAGGAAACATTTTATCTGATACAAATTGAATTTCTCATATCATTGTATGTTCATTGAGAGGGGGATTATGTGAATCTCTGATACATATACTTTTTAAATTATTCTCAAATTCAAACTCAAGAACATTTTAGTTTTTTAATATACTAAAAAATATATCATAAACTATCCTCATATTAAAAATGTATAACAAGAGATATCTGCAAATATGATTTATCAGGTTTGTCCCCATTATATTAATGTACTCCATTACATGTTAGTGATATCCCCATCATCAATTATATACTAACATCAATAAGATTTCAAAAAAATACATAAAAAAACTCTACACACTAGTAATCATTCCTCCTATTGATGATGATTCAACCCCCCAGTGCTGAACACTTCCATTACAATTTGTTATATCCCCAAATTTTCCTTCATTTCTCTTCTTCCTTCTTAATTAATTTATATGTTATACCCCCACATCCATGAGACTCTTTGGAATATTTTTATACCATATAACAAAAATATCTCTATACTCTATTGTTGATCAAGTGTATAAATATCATCTTCCTTATATGGTCATCCTCTATAAGAAATCTGGTATGCCTTTTTATTTGTACAATATCAACAGTATATATAATATCTATGTGAAATGTATATTGGTACATAAAAATCCTCATGGGCTTGAAATTATTGGATCTAATCAACTATAAAATTCACAAGACATTTTCTAGAAATCCTCCTTAATAAAATTTTATCTTTTACGATTTTTTGGAACCCTGAACCAGATGGGACTCTTTAAATTTAATCAACTTCTGGTACCCCATCAATATGATCCACCTTTACCTAATACACATCATTTCACTTTTATATTTATAGTAAATATTATCCATTGAACATTTATATGATGAAGCTTTTTCTGATACACCTCTATATGATTAACCTTTATTTTTCACCTTGGCCTGATTCCTTCTTCTCATGCATGATTTTCAGGTATGCCATGCTTCTTTACTCCTCTACATCAAAAAGTTAATTCTTCATAAAAAATATGGTAAAATTATTATATTTCCATTTATTATCAACTATTAATCCATTTCTATCAATAAATACTTCTCATTTTATAGTAATAATTACTCTATAATTCAAAGAAGAAGCATTGGATCAAATTTTAAATATTCATTCTTAAATCAAATTTAATTTGAAAACCTTAAAATCCTCCAAATAATTTGGAGACAATATTATTCGTAAAAGTTTCTTCAAAACTATGCATTAATGAACTCTTCAATATTCCTCACATTATGGGTAGATTAATAATGTTTGAAAGTATAACTTGTTTTCATCATGACATATGAATTTACTATGTTTTTTCAAATTCCTTAAAGTATCTTTCTAGTATAAAAACCTCTTAGACTAATCATATCATTAAAATCATCCCATACCAATAACCTATAGATTTTTCGATCTAGTGGTATTCACATGATTCCTTCATATAGTTTAATCCTAGAAGATCACCCTGCTTGATCATCATAGATTTTAACCTTCTGATAAACTCTATCTAATGGACATGTAAATTTATTTCTCAAAGAAATTATACTTTTCTATTCCTGGTAAAAAATTGTAATGTTCCATGTCTGCTAAAACTTTTTTTTCTGATAAGTTAATTAAGAATGGATTGTTTTTTCAATCTAGTATAATAAAAATCATTCCTCAATTAGTCTATTTTTCATCTGATCATATCATCTTATCTTTAGAGATCAACATTAATATAACCAAAACTACATGAATTTGTATCATGAAATTTATACATATAAAACTCTAATTTTATGGCTCAAACATTGTTCAAATGTAACTTATATGATAGCCATAGAATGTATAGATTATTTTTTTATAAATTCATCCTTTGTATAGATATATCTAGAATCATGAAGAACATAGTGATGTTTGAAACTAAAAAGATAAAGAAATCATCATCTAACTTAATAGTATTTCAATAAACTAAGAAGAAAATATAATCTAAAAAAATTTAATCAATAAAGATATATTGATATATTTAAAAAATAAAAAACTAAGACATATAGAAAAAATGTGGGAGTTGATAGTTCCATATACATGGCCACCTTTTCTAGGAATAGTCAATAATTACTCATTAGTCAAATTAGAATTCATAGATATAACATGAATGATTATATCTAAGATTAATTACAAGTAGATTAGAGGAGATCATAATTAAACATGATGAAAGAAAGAAAAATGATCTCTTTCCATGAATTATGATATCCAAATCCTCAATATCCACCAGAGTAGTGTTCAGAGGGAGATGAATTACCATAAACCCCCACTAGAGTCCCTATGATCATGAGATATATGTTTAAGAGGAATACTGAATGACTTTGGAGATATTTCAGGTAAAAATAACAATTATTATATTAATTTAATTGTCATGCATAATATTTTCACATGGTATAATAAAATGTGTGCCAACTATTAAAGGACCACAACCACATTGTGAAACATAGCATGTTTTGTTGCATGACATGGTAAACCAAGTCCCAAAAATGATTTTTCTTATATCCTGAGTCAGTAATTTTATTGTTTAATGTATCATGTTTAACTCTAACCATGTACATCTATGCTCCAACAACTTTATCTCTGCAAAACATAACATAGTCTCCCTGGTAGAATTACATAGATTTCCTAAACCATTATAAAAAAATAAACAATATTAATTATTTCTAAAAGATCCTAAAAACCTATTAATGATACATAATATGTCAACCAATAAAAAAATATCTTTAAAAAACATAGAAAAGGACACAAAAAATGTTTAACATGCCTAAAAGTTTAATAGGTCATTACAATAAATTCTATTTATTAAATATTTTTCATTGAATATTTAATATAATTACTTTTTCATGATGTGTTTATGTGGTGTTAGTGATTAAATGATTATATAGGTAATGATAAAAATGAATGGGGTATATTATAGATTTAAAAATGATGATTGTTTTAGGGTTTTTTGTTAATAAATAATAATCAAGATAATTCACAACATTGTAATGTATTTATAAATGAGGATTGAGAAAATTGAATATGAATGAATAAATAAATGATATAAAAGAAATTAGATTTCCATATAAAATATAAAAAACATTGTGGCATATAATTTCACATTCATAATGTCTCCAAATATCATCATGTTTTCATCAAAATCATAATTATACATAGAATATTTTATTAAATGTGAAATTGTAAATAAATAAAGAACTTTTCCAATTGTGTGAAATTTTGTTCTCAAGATATGTTTTTAGTGATGGTTTCAGTGCTATTTACATTGACTATTAGAAAGATAATGATTTTTTTATTGAAATATTGTTTTTGAAATATATCTTTGACTTTAAATGTTAGGAGACACAAAATATAATACATATTATTTTTGAAATATTTTTTTCCAACCAACCAAATGAAAAATATATAATGAAATCCATATAAAAAGCATGGGTGTCTGGGGAACCAATTTTTCGTAGGTAATGATTATAAAACAATTAATTTATTTACAAGGATATAATTATATATTTAATTATGATAACCTATTTTATCTCATTGATTATATGGATAATGTTTTTTTAATTCATATAAAAACCCACACATGTTTGTACAACTATTTATACAAAAATGGATATTTAGTGTTTAGGGAATTCAATTACATGACTATTGATATATTTTACATAATAATATTATAAATAAAATATAAACATATATTTCTTAAAATAATAATAAACATAGTGTTTAATAATTTTAAAATTATAGATAACCTTTATTCAAAAATGTTATCATATCCAATCTTGATTTTAATGGATATTTTTTTGATTAAAAACAGCAGATTATGGTTTTAGTATAGAATTTTTTTTGGTTTAATGTATTAAAATTGTATTATTTTATATTAATTAATGATATTAAATGTCAAAATAAATATTTAATTTTCTGAGAATATATTCTAGAAAATTGTTTAATTTTTTTGGATTTTCCAAAATGAATGAATAACTTGGAGAATAATTGTATCAATATTAATGCTCGATATCAGAATAAAAAATAGTATCAATATAGGATAAGTAGTTATGATATAATTAGTTTTTAATTTTGAAAGGGGTATATTTTAAGATATATTTATTTCTTACAGAAGTGGATAATATTTTATATTGGGAAATTACAGTAAAATTTTAATATAAATTGTCATTGAATTGAAAGTACATGAAAGATAATGATATAAAGATGGTTATCACTAGTGAAAAAATTTGTTCAATAATTAAAATTTAATAATTCATTTAATATTTAGTGTAACCATTCATTTCCTATTTGTGACGAGTGATCTCAAACATGTTGTTGGCTTCAGGATAATAAGAATATGGAGTTTAATTTAAATATTATATTTTATTAATTATTATTAATGTTAGATGAAAAGTAATTCACATTGAATATATGGAATTCAACTCTACCTAAACGTTAAAGAATTAATTCATTATGTCTTGTGTTCCTTATAATAATTACATTTAAAGTAATTACTAAGAAAAATAAATGATTCTTATAATCATATAAAAATATTAAAAATATGTATAATTGTTAAGATAGAAACATATATTTAAAATTTCGTTCACCCCACCACTAATTATGTTTCCTTATTGGGGAAAAAATTATAATAAAAAATTATGGACCTTAATATATAATTATTCATTTTATTATTGTAGATATTTTTTTCCTAGTAGATTAAATAATTTTGAAATTTCAATTTAATTTTGGGAATAATGAAGTGAAAATATTATCTTTGGTTTTTATTTTCTTCATTTGATTAAATGAGTTATTTTATTTGGTATTTCAGAAAAAATTGTTTTGTGTATTTGGAGAAGGAATTGTTTATTTAGGATCATATGGTTATCATAGTTTGAGAAATTGTAAATAATTTATGGAGTTAGTGGTTTTAGGTATCCATAAAGAACTAATTCACTTGTAACTAGATACTTAAAATGAATTTTACTAGGATTATCCATATTAGGATGCCACTAGGTAGATCATGGATCTTAATCAGTTAATCTGGGGATATTTCTTTAATTTTATAATGTTTTGTGAGGTTACTTCATTTCCCATCATTTTATTTAATCCCTAAATGTGGGGTATTTTGAACCCATTCATCATATCAAAATGAAATATCATATCATATTGTCCTATAACTCTCTATATATTATCCTTCTTAGTCTATTATTTATTTGTACACCAATCTAAACACATTTTTATCTTACATCATTTTACTTATTTAAGTATTACATTAATAAAACTATCTCCAAACCTTAAATACCCAAAGGTTTAATTTCTTAGGTGATTAGGTAAATGAACATATTATTACACATTTTTACTTTAATACCACCCATAATAAAATCTATTTATGTCTCCCTTATAAAAGTAGTCTTATATATAATTAACAAGTCAATGGAAAATAAATTAATTGGTAACCTGAAATACTCAGTAAGGGAATTTATCAATGAGCCATAACATGTCATATAAAATAAAATTTATCAAATATTTATCATCATAGAAATATCTTATAAAAATTTACATTGAATTATAAAAGATAATGATATTATATGATATAAAATCATAGATAAATGCATCATATATATTATAAAACATCAATATATATAACATATATCATAGATTAGACTCTTAATAATATAATCATAATCAATGGAAATATAAAATAAGATTATATAATAACATGGAACATTGGGATACCATAGAAAGGAATCATATCTTTTGAAATGTGTCACAACGAATGCAATAATACAAATACTTTTAGAAAACCCAAAAATTTACACTCTTTAAAAATTTGATCAAACCTAAATATGCTCGCACATTCCATTATCTCATAAGATATAAAATATTAACTAGTGTATTAGAGGAATATATAGGACACCACCCATCATAATCCATGCATATGTCTTCCACATGAAAATAATCAATCATCATTGCTTAAAAAACAAATAGAAGTAAAATGGGTATCAGAACATTTCTAATGACAAGTTCATTTGAATGACACCAAAATACAATCACCCAAAAATATTTTTTTATTATTGTAAATAGAGTGTGATCAATGAAATTTCTCCATTAAAGATCGGTTATGGCAAAGAAGAAAAATCAAAGTATTGAAAATGTTTTCTATAATCATTTAAAACGTTGTCATATGAGATAAAATTTTAAGAAACTCTTGAAAATAATTTTTAATGAAATTTTTATAGTTTAATAAAAAAAATTCATCAAATGGTATTCATTAATAAAACCTTGAAAAAAATAATTAGTCTATTAAATATATATTAGAAGAAAAATATAATTTTATGGAAAAGAAATTCCATTATTATTTTACAATACCTTCATTATAACCCACATTTATAAAAATTAAAACCCAAACATCTTTTTAATTATAGTGATGGTAAATAAAAATATTTTAGAAGATAATTATTTTTTTTCTAAATTATAATATATGAATTTGAGTAAAAATATAGGGATGTAGAATAATAATTTCTTATACAAATGGTATAAATTTTTCAAAAAAAATGTAACATTTTTTGAAAGGAGGAAATTTATCCAAGAGAAACATTTTGATGATAACATTTATATTATAAATAAAAAAAAGAAAACAGACTATATAATATTGAATTTAATAATAAACTAAACATGAAAATATTCATCTATGAATGTATTTTTTTACTCAATGAAAGAAAATTAAGTTGATAAAAAATCTATTCCTTAGATTCCTATTCAGTCAGAATCAATCAATCATCATGTATAATAACTACAGATTCATTTTATTCCATAAAAATATTCACATTTTTTACCATTTATAATAATATTCTATTCCCATTTAATATATAATTTTTTACTTTTCTTTAGATAATATTTATTTGTTTTAATTAATGGTTTTAATCATTTAATGACGGTTTTTTATATAATGGTTCATGATGTTTATACATGTTTACAATTTTATTGTCTTAAAATTTTCCAATGTACTAGAAATATATTATATGTAATGTTTTAGGATGACCCATGTTAATACCATGGAATATAGTGGTACTAATTATTATGAAATAATATCAAAAAAAATATATTTTGATAATATTTATCCTATAATATGTTGGTTATTTAAATTGAGTGTAAATATTAATATTATCATTACATAAAAGAATATGATCATTAAATATATATTAATACCATATCATACAAAAAAATTTATTCTATAAACATAGATGATAAATATTCAAACCATCATTCTTGTATGGGGTTTAACCAACCAATATAAGAATATGGTGGATTTAATAAGATATGTATGGTTATGGATTGATTTTATTATCATATTTTCTCTGTAAAATTATTAAATAATGTAAGATTCATCATTATTATATAATATTAACAATATTTAAGATTTAAATACCAGTCATGAAATAGTCATTATAACATCATTCAAATAAGAATAAAAACTAACCTTGATGTGAGAGTGTTTGAATAAATAAGAAAAGTAAAAAAATTATTTAATGATGTATTTTTTTGTAGAAGTGAAATGATTTCAAAAACCAGAAAAAATTTTAAGAAATAATATTTAATAATAAGTAGAAAGCGATTTTATTGAAAAATTTTAATGGTGTAGAATATACTTACATTGAAGAATTTAATATTCACTTTGAAACAACCTTGATTAGGATGGAGTTTAGGAAATTAATGGGAATGAAAGATAAATAAAATGGATTAGGATTATTTGGGAAGAAAATGAGAGAGAGAGTAATTAAATGAAATTAAATTTTTAGACTTCCTTTTTAGGTTTACTAGGAGTTTCCTTTTTTAATTGAAGGGAGTTCACTTTTGTAAATATTATAAAAATTTAAATTTAATAAATTTCTTTATCAGGGAATGTTGCTCAGATTTATTCCAATTTCGAATATATGATAAGATAGATTTTAAAAACCCTAAAACTATTATATAATTAGTATTTTTGTAATAATTTGGCACTTATATTTTTGGTTAACCCAATTTTAACCTTTTTAACCATTATTGTTGTCAAAAAAATTTACCGTGGTAATTTATTTTTTTGCATGAAAATTAATAAAGTAGGTATATTTAATCCAAAGAATGATTTTATTAACATTCAATGACTCATTAAAATAAATAAATTAATGTTAATTTATTTAATTGAAGATATTTTATGAAAATTCTGGTAAAATCATTCATCAAAATGGATTAAAAAAATTCACAAAGACAAAACATATATTGTTCAAGAGAAAAAAATTAAAATTTCACTTTTTAACATCAAATGAATTTGTATTCATTTATTACCATTTAAGGATAAATATATTAATGATTATTCATTTTCCAAATATTTGGAAAATATATTTTAGTATATTTAACACCTTAAATAATTATAATGTAGCTTTAAATACATAATTGAGAAAATGGTTTAGCGAAAAAACATTTTACATTGTGATTATTACACTATATAAATGATCACATTATATTTCTGAAAACTATTATTTAAAAATATTATAATATTTTATAGATTAAAATATATATGAAATATGATAAATTACATTTTGAAAAAAAACTAAAAAAAATTCTTATTATTTTTTTATTATATAACATATTACATTTTTTGTTAGAAGTTATTTCAAAATTAGTAAAATAATTATACAAAATATATTAAAACCAACTTATAAATTAAATTAACTATAATGTAAATTAAATATATATGATAAAGATGTATTTTAAAAATATATATATTTTCATTAATCACATGTTTAACATAAACAGTTATATGACATTACATTTAATATGTTAATGCTTTTATTCCATGAGTAAATGTGACATATTATGTTTACCCTTAAATTAAAAAATCTAATTTACCATGATTATTTAAAAAAAATATAATTTCATTAAATTATTGTAGTTATCAAATTAAATTTTACATGTGAAAAAATCATTAATATAATAAAATATATATAAGTAGACAAATACAAATTAATTGAAGATCGAGGGATAAAAAATGTAGGTTATTGATAAGTGATCCCCCATTTCTCTTTTTGACCATGGGTTCATTCTACACAGCCTCACCTGCTGTAATGGGTTATCTCTTAGACTGTGGGTTTTCCTATTTCCAAATAAAATGTTTTTAATTAATAATACTCCATTATATTTGAAAACATATAGAATGAAACAAAATAGATTATATATATGTAAAATAGTATTTCTTAATTTTATATTTTAGAAAATAATGTAATGAATTCCACATTTACATATTAAATTTCGAGTAAAAATATTCATTTGAAATCAATGGTGTTATATTCTACCCCAAACAAAATTTCACCCTTGTAATTTTAACTATTCTCATATATGGGTATCTATAATGGTAATTTAATCAAACTTATTACTCAAGAAATAATATATAATGATCCATATACCTTAATATAGTTTATGAGACTATGAAACTAATTTATTCCCTATCCATTTCCTAAAACACCCATCAAGACTCGGTATTGGGAACCATATAACTGGATTTATTTCCATTCATATTTCAAAGGTATCCCTTGGCCGATGGATCAATTATATATTGATTATAAGGATGGAATTCAATTTTAGTCTTTTGATATATAATATAATGTCCCTGTGAAGATATCTTCTATATTTATAATATTTACAAAATATTTTCCAAAGGAAGACCAATAAAATTTTCACAAAACACATTCCCATAAATGTCAACATTCAATTGAAAAATCATACTACTATATGTTTTTTTATAAATTTAGTGTTAATGTACTATGGTGGTGATTTTATTATAATATAGAACATAAAATATATTATAGAGTGAAAACAAATAGAATTTGATAATACATCAATAAAATATAGAGTGGAGGGTAAGAGTACCATATTTATCTAGATCAATCATGGTTTTTATCACAGTGTATCCCCTTCCTTTTCCCTTGGTCTTAGAGGACAATAATTCATATCATATTAGATATCCCTTGGATTAGGGAATTGATATGAAAAATTAATAGTTTCTCTATATTTAATAAACTTAACTATTATTGATACATTATGATGAACTTAATTTCCTTATATCATATAAACTAATCTGTTCATACTTCTTCATAAATTTGTTTCTATAAGACGTAATTTATAAAAAGGTATATTTTAATTACATTGAAAATGTTACCTTAGTTATTCTGCAAAAAATATTGATATTTAGGAAATTGAAATATAATTCATCCTTGTACATTTCATTGAAAATTTCTTAAAACTCTATTTTCTCTTGTTGGTGGATTCATCATGGTTCAATTATCTAGTAATAATTAACGATAATTCATTATTCATGACCACAAGACTTCAAACTCCATATATTATCATGTTCTTTTCTCAACGAGTCAATCACCACATTATCCATCACATCAATTGTTAATTGGTTCCATCCTTATCAATAAATTACTAAAATAATGTAAATTAATGAAAAAAACTGAATATCATGTAAAATTGAAGAATGTTATCTTTATAATATCAATCGATCATTGAAATATATATCCTAACTTATAAATATATTCATCTTAATCTATATTTTCATATTGATGTCCACTTGTTCTTTCTAACCAAAATATATTGAAATCCATCATAATGTTTAATAAGTATAATGTTAATTAACCAAGTCATATCCCCAGGGAGTGTAAAAATATGTGTGAAATTTTGATACTTTTGGAAGAATTATATGAATATTTAGTTAATACCCCATATATATTTAAGGTTTATTACACCATGGTTAAACTTTTCCAAAGCTCACATTCACTTTTCTGAATCTAGAAAGGGTTGTTATTTCTTGATATAAAACACTCCTAAATTAAAAATATATAAAATTTCATATATTTGGAACTATCTAGAGGGTTCTATGTAAATGTTTTGTAAAAAAAATAAATGGATCTATCTCGTATTCCAAATAAGGTGACACAATATAAACACACATAGACACACACAAAAATATAGATATACAAATATATAATACATCATTTTCTTAATTTAAATATTATAAATCTCATGTAATACCTCTACCCCATATACCCATCCATTTATTGAATTTGGTGATTAAGTAAATAATCATATTTCAACAAATTATTTCATTAAAACCTCTCGTAATCAATTCATCACAATTTCTCCTTTTACGTATAGTCCTATATATAATTTCTTAGAGAATGGAAAACAAAATAAAATGTAATCAAAAATATCTTAGTAAGTGAATCTTCTCAATGAGATAAAATGGGTAAGATTATAAATTTTTTAAAAAATATGAATCGAAGAAAAAATAATATATTAAAATAAATTTGGAATCATAATATATAATCATCAGTTATTATATAACATAATAGATAATGGTATGAGATTAAATAATCATCAAAGAAGCATCAAACATATATTATAGTATGAATATAAATTAGAAGACATGGAAACATATTATTAGATCACTGAATAACATGGATGTATGATATAACCTTAAAATGTGGTATATCAATTTAAATGTGAAAAAAACATATCCATAAGAAAAATATCATGAGAAAACCCAATCATTCCCAAAAATTAATTTTTTGAGAAAACAAAATCATTTTCAGACCTTTCATTATCTCATGAGATATAAAATGGTAAAAAATTAATTTTATTTCTATATATTACATAACCATTCATCATCCATATATGTCTGTGCCACATGAAAATTTTCATTTACTATATCATTAAAAACTCAATGAAATATAATGAGATTCATATCATTTTAAAATTATATTACTTAAAAACAGGACCAATAATTTGATATGATAACTCGATTATAAAATTACCTAAAAATATTATTTTAAAATATAATTTAGTGGGGGATAAAAAAATTTCTATACATGATGTGGATTATGGAGAGAAAAATATAAGTGGAATGAAAAAAATTCCACAAAATATTATAAAATTTTGTGTAATAGATGAAATTACAACTAAAAGTCGAAAATAATCTTCCTGATAGAAAATAGAAGAGGTTTAAAAAATTTATACTAAAATGAAAACTCATTAATAGAACTATGGTAATAAATAATAATCAAGATAATTAATATAGAGTGGAAGATAAAAATTAATTAAAGAAAAAAAATCTTTATTATTTTAAAATACATTTATTTGAAAATATTATCATTAAAAATGATATCAAAAACCTCTATTTTATGATATTAGTGGTAAATATATTGATTATTTGTGATAAGTTATAATTTGGGTCTCAAATTAAGAATGGAAAAACATTATTAAGAAAAAATATATTGATATTTAATAAAATATTCCATTAGAAATTATATAAATTATTTTTAACAACATATTATTTTTAGGAAGGTAGAAATTGATAAAAGTGTAAAATTTTGATGAGATACAAAAAATTAGTTATATGAATATAAAAACAAACAAATATAATATATAATTAAAGAATAAAATAAACCTTTACTACCATAGTTAATGAATGTAGATTATAACTCAATGAATGAAAAATGAGTTAATGAAAACCATCGCCTTTGATTCCTTCTTATCCAGACACTATTTATTTTAAAATATAATAACCATAAAATCATTGTTAATATATTTAAAAACAAAATTCAAATTTATTAAAAAATTTAATAATCATTAATGTTTATTTTTTACAATTTTTTTATGTTTTAGTTAATATTATTTTTTACTAATTATTGGTTTTAATTATAATATGTTTATTTTGGTATAACGGCTCTAGTTTTGACTACATGTTTAAAAGTTGTTCATATATATAATTTTAAATGAAAAAATATATTATTCATAAAGGTTTAGTAATTTACAGGTTAATACCATAAAACATTAAGGTGTAATTTATAAATAGAAAATCTGAAAGGTGTATTTTTCGATACAATTTATCATTCAAATGGTAATATAATAATATTAATCATAAATTTTAATAATTAATTTGAAAAAAATAAAATAATTTCTCATATATTAACATGATATCTTTCCAAAAATTATATTTCTATAAATATCCATTACAAAATATCAGATCATCTTTCTGGTGGGTGGTGAAACCAACCAAAACAAGAATATTAATGAATTATTTTTATAAGTATTATTTTGGAATTATTATATTATAATATTATCATTTAAAATTTATGAAAAATAAAAAATTCATAATGATTTTATTATATTAATATTTTTCATGATTTATATATCTTTCATTATATATACAAAACTACACTATTCTTAATGATGTTTAAGCTTACATAAACAAGAGAATGTTATGCCGATTTGATGAATAAGAACAAGATCTTTAATAATAGTAATATTTATTTTTAGAATGATTAATTATTTCAAAAACATGATTATATAGTGATCAATATGGTATTTAAAGATATATGCAGTTAACATGATCTATATTTATAAAAGATATGGGAATATTTATGTTGAAAAATTTTGTCATCTCTTGGAAGAATCATGAGTATAAAGGTGTTAAGTAAATTTATTTGGAACATAAGTTCCATAACATATGATAAGATTATTTTATAATTAATTAAATTATATTAATGGGGATAATTAAAATATTTATTGCATCTTTTAATGGGTGGTTTATTAATCCTTTTATATTTGATGAGAGAGGAACCCTTATAAATATTAAGAACATTTAATTACAATAAATATATTTATCATTTAATGGTGACCCTATTTAGGTAATTTTATACATATGATAGATTAAATATTAACTAAATTTAAAAAAACTTTGACGCATTTTTATGATATGTTTAGACTTATCTCTTATGTTAACACCCCTTTGACACTAATGACTAATGTTTACCATGATAAATTAATTCTATGATAAAAAATTAAGTGGCCCATATCACCTAATATAGAGTATGATGAACCCAAATATAAAATAATGGTTAAACTATTAAATTTATTTAGGTCGTAGAAAATTTTCAAATGTCCACCCACACAATTCATTAAACCCATTTTTAGAGAAAAAATTAGTTAAGCATAATAATTATTTTATTATTATTTCATGAAATATAAAAGAAATAAGAAGAAAATTAATTTATTTACTTGAATATATTATCTAAATATTTCATTTACTTCTTAATTTATAGTGATTAATTTAATTTTTTATGATATAAATATATTGTGTACCAAAATAGTTTTCTAAAAAATATACATTTTTTCCATCAAAAGAATTTTTATTCCTTTCTATCCATTGGATATTCATTTTTTTGAAATTTTATTCATTTTTTATATATTTTAATTGTGTATTGTTGTATATTTGTTACTCCAAATAAACGGAATTTATATTTTAAATATATAATCAAGAAAGTGGTTTTAGGAAATAACATTATATATTTTGATTATAAATAGTCAAAAATGAAAATGATACATTTGGAAAAAAAATTCTTTAAAAAGTATTATTTTAAAATGATAATTTCTAAATATTAATAATTATATTTTCAATGAAGAAAATAAATATATCATAAAGTTTTTTTATTATAATTGTTTTATTATATGTGTTAAATAATATTTTTAATACTAATAAAAAGGAAAAATGAAATTTAGAACCATTTAGATAATAAATGATCTATATTGTTAAAAAATCAAAAATAAAATGTGTTATTTTTTTGAAACAATATATTTTACCATTCATTATATTTTTAAACAAATTATGACATTAATTATAATAATTTGTGACCTTGTGACTTTGAAAACATGTATTACACTATGTTAAAAAATAATGTACAAATTATAAAGGTAACACCCCATAGATTGGAAAATAACATTAATATTAAATGCATAAAACATTAAGTGTTTACAAAAAAACACTTATTATAACCTAGTCAGTAAAAATAATTGTTCTAATTCTATGATTTTAATTATGAAAAACTGACACACACAGTTGTGTTTAAGGTGGTATTTAGAGTCTGGTAGAATCAACATAATTTTTTTTGATTAGTAATATACCATTATAAATAGTAATGTAACCTTATGAATAGTAATATGACCATTATTATTAGTAAAGTCACGCATGATTTTAAAAATAAAATTTCAACACCTTATAAATGTTGTAGTCTATTTTAGAAATTATTAATTATGTATTCGTATTTTTTTAAGTGATAAATTTATAATTACAATTTTAAATAAAGAAATTAATTAATTTTCATAAAATTGGTTCCTAGATATATATATATATATATATATTCTATTATATTAGAATAATTTAATAAGACCTTAGTTAATTTTTTAGGGTATTATAAAATCAGTTTTGCTTTTGAAACTGTATTTTTAAAGTAAATAATGATTTTAATTAAAAATTAAATTTCTCATATTTATAAAATAATTTCTATATAATGGATCCAATTTTTTAATTATATAAGTTAACAAATATCTTTGGTGAATTATTTGGATTTGTCTGAAATATTTGAATTTTCACTGAATTGTAAAATACAGTAATTTACCATATATATACATTATTGGATAAATACACTATTTCTTCAATCATTGATGATGTAAGAAACCAATATTTCTAAATCATAGGAACATATTATTATTATTGGTAACAAGAATCAGTAAAATTTCTATTCTTCAGAAAAATAATAAAATAATGAATAAGATAATCAAAAATTATTCCTCTCCTCCACAATAATCCTTATCTCCCTCTTCACTTCACTAATATAAAGCCTTGTAATGTGTCTAAATTCTGACCAAATATACTTAAAAGATCCTAAAATATGTCCATAAGCCCTTGGTCTCATTAAAAAAACCAAAACCTTTACCCTATAGAGGCTCTCAAGGTAGATAACTTCAAGAGGTAAATTCCTTTTCTAATTTCTTTTATTTCAAGTTCCTTCCTTTTCTTTTTCTTTACTCACCAATACACACCCATATGTTATGATAAAACCATTAAATTACCCATACTATAATTTTTTTATGATAATGTAATAACTAATCATCATCTCTCATTTCCCCTTCATTTATACTAGAAATGAAAACATTATCTGAGATATGTTAATTTACCACATTCAAGGATGAGGAGTATTAAATTTCTATTATATTATTAAAATATAGTCAAGAAACATTTTTTACGGATGAAACAAATTATTATATAGTTAATATATCATTTGTAAGGTTCTATAATATTTTGGTAAAATTTATATTTATTTATAGATCTAAATTAGATCATTATGATCAAAAATCCCCAAATAACCCAATGAATTAACATTAATGTTTTATATAATGATTCGTCTTCATTAAAAATAATAAATTTATTTTTATACCTATGTAATATTATATTTTTTCAATAATAACAGATATCTTCAATTTTGGAGACCCATTCTCATTTTATAGGTTAATTCGTACATGAATAATTGTAAACCAATCAGGAAGACCAAGGGCGAAAACACTCCCAAACAATGAAATTTAATCTCTTAAACCATTAAAAATCCATGAATAAACATAATAAAGATATAATAAATCAATGAAATGTATTTTTGGTTATATAATAATTAATTTATGGACCTAAATTTGATTATTCTGGTTATTAAGCTCATGTGAGGAATACCTTTAAACATAAGGTAAGGGTTTTCCACCAGAACCACAATTTTCATTCGGGTTACTTTTATTGTATTTTTAACCAAATTAAATTATTACATATTATTATGTACTCCTAATATATTTTATGTGAGTTTTATATATATTTTTACCAACCATAATCCTTTTTTAGTTTATGGGGAGTTAAACGTTTTAAAAGGAATGTTCAAAATTCTTTCTGAAATCCACGCCCGATGCAAGGGAATTTATCAAATTTAAACCTATTTTCATGGGAACTCTATAATAGGTACATAGAAAAAAATTCATAAAACCACTCATTTTATTATTATTAAACTAATTTAATTTACTTATATATTTATACAATGATTTTTTCAAAACAACTCTTCTTTTCAAATTAAAGGGCCTTTATCTAAAAAATTACTCAATGATTTTATAAGTGTATTTTCACCTACTTCAACAATCTTGTTGAATATTAGGTCTAAATGTGGTTAATGTTTTTTGATATCATCCTCAATATTTTATTTAATTGATTATGATTATTTTTATTGTGGATATTCTTTCATCATAGCATTCACCAAATTACTCTGAATGGTTAGTGTTTATGTTTAATATTCGGGGAAAGTCATTTACATTTCATATGTTAATTTAAATATGAATGTACATATTTTTTATGTTTATCCTATTTTTGAATAAGAATTCATTGGACATATTATGTTGTGTGTGGGGCCCTCTATAGACCCTCTATGGATGAGTAGGTATCATGATACAAATTGATATGGACTTGGCCGAGACCTTTCACATTTTTTATATATAGTTTTGGATGAGGCCTCAATAATTTTTAGATTTATTGGCTGAGACTTTGAATGTATGTTTCAAAATTTATGGCATATTAATATCCCTTAATATAAAGCTATAAATTCATAGTTCATTTGTTTATTCTACTAGTATAATACCAATTATTATTTTTTACTATGGAAATGATTACTCAGCTCATATTCCTATCATAATCTATTCACATTAATTATTTTTAAAGTTATATGTTTCAATTATTCACCATTTCTAATGTATGTGTTTATAATATCTTCCATTGTCTTGATTACACTTATTGAGTATCCAAGATCCCCCCTTCTTATTTTTCATTTTTCTTAGAACATGAAGAGGTGTATTATGATTGACATGGAGGGATAATCTTAGAGTGGTGGATGTTCCAAATTGAACTTTTATGTTGTTTTTATTTCAAGTTATAATGTTGAACTTATGTATGTATTGGTATTTCTAAATTTACTAAACCATTTATTCAATTTTGATACAAATTACATATAATCATACCAATATATTGTACTATGAAACCATCTCTAGATAACTAGGGTTGGGTCTCTACAAAAAATTATAATGATGATTTGAAAAGAAAAAATTTAATAAATGAAATGTAGTTATCATATAAAAATATGTATGTATAAAAAATATTTATTACAGTATAATATATATAATTGAAAATATTTAAAAAATATAACAAGGAATCTTGACATCATGTTGGATATTGGTAGGTGATTGACCCATTTTTCTTTTAGAAATGGGTTTGAGCCCAATGGATTCACAAGTCACGATGAGATTTATCATAGATTTATTGATTATATATTTCTAAAAAACAATTATTTAATACAATTCGATTATACTTGAAAAAATATATATTAGAAAACAACATTGGTTATACACACACACATAAGTTTTGGGTTAATGTTATTTTAGAAAAAATTATGGAATGAACTGAACATTTAAATATATAAATTAGTATAAATATAATCGTTAGAAATATGGGAGGTTTCATTGTCGAGGTTGTTTCTAAGAGTTTTGTCTTACTAAAATTAAGAAATAATCTCTAAATATTCATCATTTCTCTTACCAATCTATTTTACATGATTTATATAATCCATATTATGGGATTTTATTATTTCCCTTAGGGATAATGAAATAAACTCATAAAATTTGGTTTACTCTTATCTTGGATATAGGATTCTTAATTAAATGATTTGATTTGGTTAAGGATTGATTTGATATATATAATATGATTTATGATTTATTTTTTATATAATTATTTTGACATGAAATTATATGATTTTATATTTTATTTATTTATAATATTTTTTGTTATGATATTGGATAGATTTTATGTTTTATCTACCGATGTTTTCTTTGGGTTTCATTTTTCATTTATTATAAAAATTGATAAATTTGTTTTTTAATTATAGAATTTCATGTAATGATTATTAGGTACTATTTGGTATTTATTGGAGTATGAAGATTTAATAAGGGATTCATTATTTTTGATATTCAAAAACTATAATATAATATTTATGTTATCACAATGATATGTCTGCCACTTGTTTTCATTTTAAATAACAAATAAGAAAGAAAATATTTTTTAGAATATTATGCGATGGTTGTATTTATATTTTAACATATAAAGTTTTATAATATTAATTGTATTTCATATGAATCTCTATAATTTTTTTGATTCATATTTATATTATTTAAAATCGTGATTTGAATTATTATGAAATGGGGTCCTTAATTTTTTTCATAAATCTTTTTAATGAATTATTCTATTTAGTGTAGATGATTTTTAATAATTTATGGTTTGGTGTGTGGGAATTTTTTTTGGTAAGGTGTTTGTTTTTTCATATCATTATATTAGATATTTTTTTATCTAATGATTAGATTATTTTATTAACATTACAATTTGTAATAACTAGTACATAAAATCTATTTAATATATAGATGATTAATATTTATTGGCATTCACAACAGTTTCAGCCTTATTTTTATTATGTTTTAATATATATTACCACTGGTATGAGCCCCACTAGGTCACCGGTAGAAAATTATTTTTAATTTAATTTCAATTTTATTTATTTTAAGAGTATTCATGAGTTTTAGGTTAAATCAATGAATATGAAGTAAAATTTCCTTGGTTGCACAATTCCAAAATGGTTAGTACTAACTGTGAAATATCCCCAATGATCCACCATGATCACTTCCCATCATCAAGGGATGATAACATATAGTATTACTAGAATCATGAAACATCATATCTCTCAATCCCCCATAATTTCTACCATCACATTCTACAAGGAAAATATAAAAGGCTAGACTACTTGCAATTCTAAATATGATCTCCGAAGAATGAGATATGTTGGGAGGAAATCAATAAGAAAATTACACCGTGTGTACTAGGGTCTACATGACATGTGACCCCACCTGATAACCTTGTCATACCCTCTACATAATTTCTTTTCTAGACATGTGGGATTATATGGCATGTACTTGATGTACAGGGCATGTATCACCTCACCCAACCTCCCCCACATGTTCTTCCCCACATGGCCCAGCTAGCCAAGTCTCACCCATGGAGTGTACCCCCTAATGCATGGAATATATTGGATACTTATCTTCTAGTCAATGTCATCTTCCTGTCTCGGAGTAATTTAACCCATGTCAATGTATCTTGCTGTGTAGATCCACACAGCCAAGTCCCTTGACCCAGCTACCCTAGAAATGCCCCCCATCCACATGAATTGGGCTCACTACACAGAATGTAACCCTAATACACAACATGTAGTACCAAAAAGTTTATATTCCCTAAAAGGGGAGAACCCATGGATTGTGAACAAATACTACATAATGTGTGATCTAGAATTCTGAAAGTTAATTACTTATGACCCACCTAAATCACTCTAATTTCCCCCCAAACCTATAAATAAACCCTAATGGGATCTCTAGTAGTCATAAAAGGGATCTAAAACCATAGAACAATGCATAAAATGATTCTTGTGAATTAAAAATAAAATCCTCTTAGCACGTGGAGAAATGAAGAATCTCCAGGATTATATCTGTGCTTGAGATCCACTATAGTGTGATCCAAGGAAAATTGACACCAAAAATACTAATTTAAATCACATCCAATCCTAGATTATGTCTCTAGTCAATCTTTGTCCATGGTTTAACCTCCTCTTATCCTTTTTTGGCATGATTAGGTAGTGGGGAAGGATATAAAATTATTTTTAAACTAATATCATCAAATCTACCAGCAAAACAACTTCCATAGAGAACCTAATAATAATATATTTTATGTTATGCCTAGGGAAAATGGCCTCTTATGAACAAAAACATGAGAAAATATATTTTCTATGTGAATTATATTAGTATTTTCTAGAAATTTTCAAATAAATTAAACATTTTTTATAAATTATAGTTAATATTTTTAATATCACCACATTGAGCCTCTCCCAACCTTGGATTCCTACGATATCTCAATAGAAATATATGGAATAAAATTATTATAAATATTCCAATGAACTGATGGTCAAAATATGATTCACTAAATCCTCCCCACCTTAAGGTATTTCATCCCATAAAGTATAAATCCTTTGCGAAAGGAAAGAAACTATGCCCTCCACTCAGACTCCCACAATAGTTGGCCTATGAATGATTCCCATGCAGCATACAAGCACAATCTTAGGTGAACAAAAAATTTTAAACCACACCAACATCCATCTCAAACCAAGTCTACATTGATAGACTAGATATAGGTGTATCCTCAGCTTCAATGAATTTGAAAACACCAATCCCCATGTTCTATCTCCAGCCATAGGGCCTATAAGTTCACCACCTCACTAACATGACGCATATGCTAATATAACTAGTCAGCTTTCATATGATCTAATATGTACTAGAACACATCCTCCCCTGGAATCTCACATACATAAATGAAACTGAAAAATAAATGGTACCAATGAACTAGATATACATTCCAAAGTGTAAACACTATGTCATATCATGTACTATATCTATGAACAACTACCATACTCACTAGTGGAAACCGAACTAAGCATGGGAGGTTGGAAACCAATCCACGCTGAGGAAACAATGTATATCGTAAATAAAAAAATGAAATGGTTCTATGAAAGGATATCCCTTCACTAGGGCTTCTCAGTAGACTGGTCGAGAAAAAAGGATCCATTGACAACACTAACGATTCTTAGGACAATACATCATGACCCCAAACACCAAACATTAAAGTAAATTGAAATATTCCACCACAACGAGAATTAAAGGTTACCAATGAACAACACTAGTCTTCCCAAGAATAAACAATGGGTCATTCCATGACCTCCCTCAATGGACCTCTAACTAAAACACTAAATATTGGCAAAACAACTGATCTTGGGTGTTAAAAAACCAATCTACACCATCACAATGTTCTACTGATTCCCCACATCACGTTTTATGTACCTCAAGCATGATGTGGATAGAATAGAGTTCCTCCAAACAGTGTCTAGAAATACTACATAACAATATATAAATGACATAATGTGTACCTCTTATCATCCTCAAAAACAATAGGTTTTAGACATATGTGGTCTGTAACTGTCCTCACCCAATCATCCAACAACCTAAATATGGAATGGATCACATGTGGGTGGTGGTGGAAAAATATCAATCCATTTCCACCTCTAGATACTCTCCTTACTTATATTCGATGTCAACCATCATGTAGAACTACATGCTCCAAATACAGCCTCTTTTAGTCTTGTTTATTGATCATCTACCTCTTATCCACAAAACTTCTAAGATAATATTTTGAATGATGTCCCCAACCATCGTAAAAGTAAAAACACCACTCTTTTGGTTGACCATATTCCTTATGCATCTCCTATAATACAACCCCACATTCCATTTTCTGGGCATGGCTATGCCTCCTATGTCACAACCCTACCAATTTTTTCCTGTTATCCAGTACTGACATCTCGTCCTCATGACCAACACTTCTGGATACATCCTCCTCACCCTCCACTAGGATGTTCTCTGCCGATATAGCACTCTCCAGCACCCTCGCAAAAGAGGGAAGGAACATAGAGACCAAACCTTCTCATATTTCTCTATGGAGGACCTGATCAAATTTCTATCAAATAAAAAATGGGCCTCTAACCATATCTAGAGAGTATCGTGATAGGTCTTTGAACCATTTAGAGTACTCCACCGTGAATATTATTCCCTTCCAATGATGTATAAGCTCTATGATACACACCAATATCAACATGGATAGATAAAAAATTATCCCTGGAGAGATGATAAAACTCTCTAAATATGAGTATCACCTCATTATGTGTCTACGTCACTAGACTCCAACATCTTATGGTTGGTCCCTACATATGATTGTCCGCTAGGGCCACCATATAATCGATATTTTTCATCATGAGGAGGAAAACATGAGAGACTTCCACAAGAGAGTCATCAGATTTTTGGGGGATTGTCTCACCCTGATACCTTAGAGGTCACTGCCTCTAGATCTCATGCATAAAACTCATTCTATATGAATCCTTGACATGAACTTTCCACCAAACCTTCTAATCAATGGGTGGTGGATCAACATATAGACCAACCAAAGTTCCATCCATAAGATTAGTGACCTTCAATAAGTTCTCATCATAAGGTATATCAAAATAAAAATACCATTAAAGAATGATTTATATCTATTGTCAATGTGGAATCACAAAATTGAATCAAGAAGTTTCATGTTAAAAGAGTATATTAAGGAAGAATGCCCTAGAAGGAAAAGGAACACAATACTAGGTATTATATGATGAGTGTACCAAATTTACTAGTCCCCAGTTCCTTAATTTAATATGTCAACAAGTTTTATATTAGTGTCATGGTGAATGGATACATTAGACACCGTACTAAAACTATTATCACTAGTCTTAAAACCGAAAACAAAAAATTGTAACACTATAGATATATTACAAAAACCAACCTCATAAACTCTATCCCTATGGTAGGTATTCCTCCTATATCACTCTTTCATGACCTGAACATCTTGGGCCTAAGTTGTGACACCCCAATCCTTCAATCAATATGAAATGGGATGGTGACCAACATCAAGTAGGTGTATCACAAAATGGGTGTCCTTATCCCATGGTACATTTATGAACACAATAACATAAAAACATTTAAAATTAAAAAGATAAAACAAGGAAACTAAAAATGAATACATTCATATATCCCACAACCAAAGCTAAATAAAAGTAAAAAACAGAAAAAACAAAATCCCACCAAAAAAATAAAAAACTTTCTAATAAATAAAATAGAGGGGATTGCAATCAAATGAAATTGATATAAATATCATGTCAATGAACTGAAAACCCGCTTGGTTGGTCATGATAGAAAGTCTCCACCTTCTCTAGGCCCACTTATGAATTTATTTAAATGAAATGTTGTCAATGTAAGATAAAACATGTGCATGAAATTACATTGTAGAGGTGACTATAATAATATTCAGTAGACGACCCAACCCCCAAAAGAAAAGGAAGAAACTAAAAGGCAACAGTCTACTCAACACATCTAGTGGGAACAAAATGAGAGAGAATCTCTATCTCAGACCCATACTTTGATATAAATTACTAGTCAAATCCGTCCACATGGGGTGTCAACCATGATATGTAAAAAACAAAAAGGACTCCCAGAATCCCCTAGATATACTTGTCTTGGACTCTAAGTCTCATGAGGTTCCAACCTCAAATCCAACCATAGGATTCTACTCGGGGATTAAATGTAATTATCCTCAAAGAGGACACACACCATGGGTTCTCCCCTACCAAAAGACAATAATTCGTGAGATACACTCCATGAGAAAATACTACACATCCATGTCTAGTGGCCAACACTAGATTTCATATCATCAATGAATGTTTTCATGTAAAAGATCAGTGGTGACCAAGTGGAGAGGCCCGCCAATCGACGCTGCATAAAAATGGGGAGAGATACTCTAGAAAATATACCATTTGCATCCTATCTATACATAGAGAGTATTTAGGGACCTCTACTTCGCCGCTACCATGTAACTAAAGGAGTACTAGCTCCTAACTATCTGAATCAAATAAAAATTGGAGGTGAAGACTCCTTTCAAATATAGTCCACAAATGATGGATCTCCAACTCTAGTGGAGGACCTACTCCACTACACCACTCAAATTAGGGGTAGTATGACTCCATAGATAGAGGACTCACACCCTTGCACTTCATGGGAGTATGAGTCTATCTCTACAAGTATAACTAATATGGGGGAACCACACCCTAACTTGACATTATATTGTTGACCCAAATATAGAGGATCTGCACCAAGGTATTTTAGGGAATCACGTACTCTTCTTGAACATAATATATGGAGGACCTACACACTTGTATGAAAAGGGAGTTCTGAATCCACGGATATATTACCTACACCGTGGAACCTTAAGTGAGTATGTACTCAATCAATACATCGCATATAAAGGGTATGCTCCTTCGTTGGAAAGGTTATTACTTACTCCACTAATAGAGGACATGAACTCAAGTATGATAGGTTAGTACCTACTCTATTTTATCAATTATTATGGATGGATTAATCCCCAAAAAGGTATGATATCACTGTCTCCATCTGCAAAGACAATACAGGGGACTCGTACCCTAGTCAAGTTGGGGATTTCAATCCCGATAAAAATTAATATGTTGTAGAGGATATGCACACTATGTGGGGGGGGGCTATCTCTTGGAATATGAGAGGTTGGGGAAACCTGCAACCTGGTATGATGGTAGAGTACCAGTCTCAGTGTCCCTACGATATAAAATATTCTATCCTGTACTGGTCAAGCCTAGTGAAAAGGAGTGTAATTCACTTAATTACTCCCAACATAACATAGCGCAAGGTAAGGTCCATGTTTCCTAATACAGTAGGGTAGTACCGCTTTACTATCCTGAGAGTTGAGGTGACCGACATCCCATGATGACAGGGAATATTAATAACCCTGAAATCATCCAAGTGATCCACCTTGGTTGATTCCCATGGCCAAGAACCAAGAACATAACCTATTTCTTGAATCAATCCACCTCATAAATAAAAATACCCCAAAATTTAAACCATCACAATGCACATAATAAAATTATAAGGATATAATACTTGAAAGCCTGAATCATAGCCCCAAAGAATGAAATGAATAGGGAAGAAGACTCCATGAAAAGTACATGGGAGTTGAATAGTAATGTGGGTTGTAGAAAGTCATATGGAATGCCCTGTGGTTGGTATCATGGATGGTTTCAGAGGGAATGATAGGTTGGGTGGTAAGACCAATTGGTTTTGATTCACATTCAGCTATAACATTGAGAGTATGGTTGGATTCTCATGCTTCTAGTACTATGATCTTGTGGTGGTTGGTAATATGTTATGATTGGTAAAGGGTTAATTATCCCTTTTTTAAGAGGATAACCAAGGTTAATTCATGTTATATGAGGCTGGCATATGTGTGGGGTAATGATTAGTTATTTAGGTACATAATCCAAGTCTTATAGGGATGTGAGTCATTGGATCATGATTCTGGTTGTCCAATCAAGTTACATGGAAGCATGTAGTTGTTGAGACTAGTTTGACATGTTTAGCTAGTATAGAAGAACCAGTAAGATAGTTCTTTTTGGGTCAATATATCATGGGAAGAGGATATTTTGTTTTTTGGGTATATTCCTAAAAAATATGAATTTGTGAGAAAAATTGGATGATGGGTACATGTGTTTTCTAGTTAGGTTAGAGATAACTATAATGGGATGTATGTTAGACTGTTGATAATGGTTCTAGTTGTGGATGAACCTTAGTGGTGATATGATGATAACATAGTGGTGGTTTTTGTTTAGGGTTCATCTCTGGGTGAGATGAATGGTTTTTTCAATAAGACCTGAATGGGATTGAAGGCGTAAGGCATTTAGTGTGAACTACCATATGTCTTCTTATAGTGAAATTCGAAAATAGAGATATATCAATGGAACATGGTGTGAAAAATCATATCTTTTTTACATGAAAATAGTATTCAAATTTCGAAGAGTGTAGATTTGGGGAACCGACAGACATGTAGTTTCAAAACCAATTTGGGATTGACACTCATGGAACAACACAAGGGAATCAAAATGCTGGATATTTCACCCATCGAATGTTGGAGGGTGTGGAACATATTTTTGATTTCCTTAAACTACATTGAGATTAATTCTCTCAATTAATTGGGAATATAAGTCAGCTTCTATTTGGATTTGGTAATCAATTATGAGAAGGTTGGTGATATCTAGTCATTTCATGTGGTGACTGATGTAACATGGTCCATAAGGATATGTGTTTTTTTTGTTAGGTGATTATAATGGCACTTGTATTGTGGGTAGAATCATATAATTTGAGGTATTGTTCCATCATTTTGGTAGTTCCACGGTGGAAATGAACAATCAAAAATGGTTGAAATTGAATCAGGATGTTAGTGTATGGGTGAACCAAAGAATTTATGTTTCCTCGGTAAATATAAGTTTAACGTTTTATGGGAAGTTTCAATTGGATTAGGTGTATTTTAATTGGGATTTGGGTGGTTTTGGTGTGATTGGATCATGTATCGGATAAGAAGTGTTTCTATACCCAGTATAAGAATAATAAGGATGGAGTATGAAGCTAGTGATAAAATCATATTGTTTTATTGTGATCCATGTTATAACTTCATTGTCAGTTCTTGGAAAATGTCATAATGCATTAACATATAGTGAATCATGATATTGGAATTACGGTTTGGTGATGAGTTTGTTTGAGAGGTTGAGCATTTTATGAAAGGTTAGTTGGAGTAATGATTGTGGTTTTTTTATGGTTTGTACATGGTAGAGTTGGATCTATTTCAAGAACATCATATGTGATACTAATGTTATAGTTTGGGGATCAGATTGAAATATGGTGTGTCTAGAATCAGTGATAGAGATTCACAGTGGAAGAACATTGAGTATTTGAAAAACTAACAAGATTATATCTCTATTTTTTATGAGTGATGAAAGTTAGAATGCATGGTAATAGGTTTTCCATTACATTCAGGGATGAGAATCATTATGGTAGGGAGTATGTAATGACCCAAATTTTTATGTGATGGAAATTCCTCAAGGAATTTGAATTATCCCATTAGTGGGAAGTGTGTTTTTAGAACTAGTGTTCGTGATGTAAATACATAAATTGTTTTATTCTTAAAACAAATATTTTAGAAGTGGATTGATTCTCAGGTGGATACTTGTTTCTACGAAGATCAGTGGAGGAGGTTCTGGGGTGGTTGGGGGTATTATAATGTCACATTCAAGCTAGTGGAAATCCACCGACTAACCAGATGGGTTTTTAATAACCATGTACCCATGTTGGGTTCACCAGGGAGATAGTGAACACAAATAAGAGGGCTAATCACCTATTGGTTCGCTGGTGGTACCAATTGGCCATCCATTTATGCTAATGGAGGGATGTTTCAGTAGGGGAATCCCTATATTTTTCCTATAAAAGTTCCACATGATTTTAAAAATGGGATTAATTGTGAATGGAATATTTTTTATACCTCCTCCCCTTACTATCCTCTCTTGATCCCCTATAGTTGGGGGATGGGTCCATGTTTTTATAGGGGATGATTTCGAGAAAGTTTCTCCTCTGAATTTGTTTTCCATTCCCATGTAACGAGGAAATGTTTTATCAATGGAAATTTCCTTCTAATAATCATGTCACGTAAAACCAAATTTGGAAAACAAATGCCAAATCATGCTACTAAATACCATGTAACTTTTATATACTAGTTATTAATCATAACTTTCCACCTCTTTGATTTAAATTTTGAAAATTTGACACACACAGTTGCGATCATTAATATGTTTTGATTTGGATAGAACAACCATAATTTCTCGTGAATAGTAACATATCCTTATTAGTAATAATGTTTCCCTTAGTAATAGTAGGTTTACCATTATGAATAGTAAATTTTCTATCTGAATAGAAACCTTACCAATGATAGTATAAATATAATTTTTCTAACCTATAACTGACAATATGATATAATTTAATTAGAGTGTTGGTATTTTTATAAGTAGGGAATATTTAATGATTAATTTAATAATTTAAAATTAAATGTATTTTCCTGAAATTTATTCAAAAATAAGTATTTTTATGTCATATGATAATTTAATGCGACCTTAATGAATTTTAAATGTGTTAGAAAAGTAGTTTTAATTTTAAAACATTTATTTTCAAGTAAATTATCATTTTGATTAAAAATTAAATTGTTAATATTTAAAAACATATTTTCATAAAATGAAGTTCAATTTTAAATTATACACATTAGAAAATATTTAGGGTGAATTTTTGAGATTTTTTTAAAACGCATTATTTTTACGTGAATAGTGAAATTTAATAATTTACAATATATGTTAAAGAAAAGAATTTTTGCATCATACTTCAGTCACTGATGATGTAATTGGTAATTGGACCGAAATAACATGATCTATTTAATATATTTATTCTTTTAATCATCACTATTATTGTCTGGTGTTAAATTAATAAACTAATGAATTACATATTGAGAAAACACCCCTCCCCTCAACTATTAATACCACCCCACACAACCTCTTATCCTCACACCTCTCAAGAATCATACCTTGTCCAAATTCTATCAAAATGTTATTAGTATCCCCTACCCCATTTATATTATCTCCTGGTGTCCTCAAAAGACCAATCCTAGGTTCTTTGAGGCAGACCTCAAGAGGAGAATTCAAGAGGTAATTCTTGTATCTATTTTCCATCAACTTCCTTTCAAATTTCATTTATTTTCTTATATTATTGTCAACTTATCTTATCAAAATTTAATGATAACTCTAGTATGGTTTATATACTAGTATTATATCATTATAATGGAATATTATTTATTAAAATTCTCTCTCTCTCTCATTTGTTAAAACAATGAAATCATCACCCACGATGTGTTGATTTACCTACACTCTGAGTGATGCCCTTCCATTATTCCTTCAATGCCTTCAAATATGTGAATAAAACCATTAAATGTTTGAAAATTGATTTTAATAGGTATTTTTTAACTCTTTTTATGTTATGGATACTAATTTTATACATAATACTAAATGATAAAACAAACATGTTCATTTTGATTAAAAAACCACCCAAAATAACTTCAAACTATCATCATTAACTTTTATCTAATGATTATTCCTCAAGGTATATAACCAAATTAATTATAATATCACTCAAAATCATTGAATATTTTGTATAATATGTAATGTTACTATTTTATGATTATCCCTATTCTACACGAACATTTATTCATGTGTATAAGTGAAGCATTCTTGAAAACTATGAAAACAAACACTCCCGAATGATGAAATTAACACTATAACTCATAAAAAAGAGCTTAAAAACTTAGTAAAATAATAATAAATCATGTTCATGTTTAAATTGTTTTTTATTTTTAATTAATTAATATAATTTCATTGTATGAGTCATTAATATGTATTAAGTGTTCAGATAAAAGGTAAGGGGAATTCTCAAAACCAGCATTCATTCTTCCTGTTTTCCCTATTTCACTCCATTTTCAGTAAGGTTGTTCTATAAAAATAATTTCATCATCATTATGTTACATTTTATAGGATATACAAATTTTCCAATAGATATTATGTTAGAATAAATGTTTTCTAAAAGAACTCTTCTTTCAAAAAAAGACACCTTTTACTTCTCACTCAAGGTTGATGGTTAGCCTATCAAGTACGTTATTACCTCTTAAATTTGGGAACACAAATATTATGAATGTACAATTTATGAATTGAAACTCATTCCTTTACATGGATTATTTATGTCCAATATTGATATATGTTTTATGTGGTATTCATGATAATGTAACATTATGATGTGATAGGTTCACCCAAAATTATATAGTGCAATGTTGATGTTATGAAGTGATGGGTGCACTTGGAATTATAAAATGATAAAATTCATCGGTTAATGTGATGAATTTCATGATTTAATGTGAAATATGTGTGAGAATTATGATATATTTTTCCCACAAATATGTGTAGTAGTTATCCACTAACACATAAGGTTTCATTTTCATTCATTTCCACATTTAAAGACTTCAATTATTTCATCATATCACATTTATGATCTTATGACTATATTATGATGATAATGATTATAGTCACCCAAATTTGTGTTTTCTATTGTTATTATCCTCTTACTGGGATTTTAGATCTCCCCTTTTTGATGTATATCCTTAGGTGATTATGTGTAATAAGGAGAACTCAAGGGCCAATAAGTATCTAGAGAAGAAGAAATTAAATAAATGTTTATTTTTAGGTTTTAAAAGTTATGTATGGTGATAGATTTCCTATGACACTCAAACATTGGCTCCAATTGGTTTAATGTTTTATGTGTTGTTTAATATTAAAATTAATAAAATTAAATGTATAAAAATTTGGGTCTCTATAGTGGGTATCAGAATAAGGGTTTAGTTAATTTTGGAATTAGGATTAGAAAACCTTTTTGAAAAAACCCATGTATGATACTAAGTATATTTAAGCACACAATAATATTTTAAAAACATAGAGACACCATAAGATATTATTTTAGTGTTAATTTAACAAAGGAATATATTATAAATTCATGAATTTTTAACTTATTTTTTCTTCTAAACTTTTATATTTTATAAAATAGTGGGAAACATGAGAAACTAAGACAAAATCCCATGCGATGGAAAATATAGCGATTTGTCGAACGACATCCCCAATGATTTAGGAGGAGGATTTAAAAACAACATGGGGAAGAATACCAAATTTTCTCAAGTTATAAATAATAACCTTAATATTTTTTAATTTCTTTCATCACATAAGAGGGAGAAACATGCAGTAGAGTGCTTAAAGCAGAAACGACCACTGATATTTTGTTGATATTCTAATACAATTGTTAAAGAAAATTGGTTCTACTCAATGGAGAAGATCTTAATTGTGATTCACTATTATAATACGTAGAAGGTGGATTTTTTGTTTATCAACTTTATAGAGAGGCCCACCAATTGTGGGATTTGATTAAGAACACCAATCTGAGAGATGAAATTGAAGAGATGAAGTGCGAAGAATTTAAGATAATGTTTCTTAACAAATATTTCCTAAAAACTCTTCAAACAAAGATTGAGGGAGAATTAATAGAGATAAAAAAGTTATAGAAATTCTATCACATATTATGAAGTGAATTGAAAATGGTTTTCAAGATATGATTTAGGATATGTTACCAATAATGATAGAAAATTTGATCCATTTATTATGGAATTAAAACAAAAAATTAAAAAGGCTCTTGAAATTCGAGACTTTGGGAGTTATGAATAAGTGGTTCTATGTTATTTGAACATGTATATTGAGTTTGGAGAATGGTCCCACAAATATGGTGATATGAAAATAAATATGGCACTTTAATCCCTATTATGTAATGAGAAATGTGGCAAGAAAACACAACCAAACACAAGTCAAAATTATCGGAATAAGAATCATGGGAACTGCCTCAATGGGATAGGGAAATGTTTTATGTGTGGGACATAAGGCCACCAAGATCAAGAGTTCCTAAAAGATGTGATATGGTATGATAATGTGGTGGTAGAAAGAATAGAACCGCCAATGGTCCAATGCTACAACTATTGGGCGAATGGGAACTATAAAAGAAAATGCACTAAACCTCAATTTCTAGAGGGTAATCGACATCATTATCCAAAAAATACAAGGGTGAAAGGGAAGGAGTATTCCATCACTACTACTAAATTTGAGTAAGAAATTGAATTCGTATATTGTACACTACCTATTCACTCCAAAATGGAAAAATTCATATTTTCTCTGGGTTCTATGCATACTTTTTTATCTCGAAAGTTTGTTGGAACTATTTAATCAAAGCCCTGAAACATTGAATTAGAGATATCAGTAAAAACACATAGTGTTTCAACCATTGAAACTCATGTGTTAGACTCTTCTCATATTGGAATTTGTGGAAAGATTCATCTAGAGAATCTCATAATACTTCCCTTGCTGGAATTTGATAGAATAATGGGAATGGACTGGGTCTCATTATAAATACAGCATATAAGCTATCAAGAAAAGTAAATATCTTTTCATGTTCTAATCCATCCCATTCTCCTCTATAAATTCATGGAAAATCATGAATCTCCATTTTGAAATACTTCAATAGTGTGGGTGTGATTCCATATGAATAATCATACATCGCTCAAATGGATTAGTCAATGGAATGTGTCAACCTAGATAAAATTCACCTCGTGAGGGAATATATTGATGTATTTCTTAAAGAGTTACCTAGAATAACCCCATATCATGAGGTATATTTCTCTATAGAATTCATAACTGGAGCTACGCCTATCTCAATATGTCCCTATAATATGTCTCATATCAAACTGAAGGAGTTAAAGAAACAACTTCAAAAGAATTTGGATAAAGATTTCATAATCATCAGTGTACCACCATGGGGTGCATCAGTTCTCTTTGTCAAGAAAAAGTATTAAACAATGAGACTGTGTATTGATTATCCCTAACTCAAAATGATCACCATAAGGAACAAGATTCATCTTCCTAGGATTGATGACTTTTTTGATCAGTTTAGTGGAGCCTAGTACTTCTCAAAAGATGATCTACATGATGTATATCATTAGTTAAAGGTGAATAAAAAAGATATTCAGAGGATTGAATTTCTTATATGGTATGGGAACTATGAGTTTTTCATGATTCTCATAGGATATACTAATTCCCCTAAAATATTCATGAATTTTATAAATAGAGTCTTTAGACATTACCTTGAAAATTTTTTGGTGGTGTTTATCGATGATATTCTAATCTACTCAAAGAGAAAGAAGGAACATGAATAACATCTATGACCAATGTTGGAGATATTAAAGAAAGAGAATTTGTATTCCATGTTCAGAAAGTGTGACTTTTGGATACATAAAGTCACTTTCATGGGACATGTGATCACAAGTGAGGGAATTTTGGTGGACCCTCTAGAAACCACAAAAATTGAGGAATGGACCATACAATCTTGTCTCACCGAAATCTATAGTTTTTTAAATTATCTGGGTATTGTTTATGTTTTGTGAGAAATTTCTCATGATTTTCAATCCTGATAAGTAAGTTAACTGCGAAAGGGGTAAAGTATGTATGGATCGAATTATGTGAGGAAATATCCAGGTAACTAAAGATAAGGGTGATCACTGAACCTATACTCACATTATCATAAAGAAGATAATGTTTTGTGATATATAGTGATGATTCCAAGAAAATATTTGGTTTTGTACTCATGAAAAATGATAATGTGATATCTGATGCCTCATGGAAGTTGAAGATCCCTATTCTGAAATACTAGAAACATGATATGAAGCTTGAAACTATGTTTTTTCATTAAAAATCAAGCGGTAGTACCTCTATGGTGAGAAGTGTGACATATATACCGATCACAAGAGTGTAGAGGATATATTTACATAACATGAGATCAACATGTGACAAAGGGGATTGTTAGAGCTAATCAAAGACATTGATTTCTCTATTCACTATCATTATGGAAAGGTGATCAAGGATGATGATGCTCATAGTAGAAAATAACCTTCTACTCTATCCATGTTGTGGATTGAGAAATACCCTATCTTCATGGATATGTAAGAGAATGGAATTGGAAATCATAACGTTATGGAATACATCATACCCACCAAAAATTATTTCTTGAACATCTATCTAATAGAATGTTAAGGTGGAGAAAAGGGATGATATGGAGTTACAAATGATGTTGAATGCGGTAAAGTAAGGGAGGCTTCAAGAGTTCCTTATCGATCATGATAGTGTGATTCAGTTTGGAATGTGGCTTTATGTGACTTCATCACTTAGGATAAAGAAGGATATATTTAATAAGTCACATAACTCATGTATCACTACCCATCTGGGTATCACTAATATGTACCGTGATCTCCGAGAACACTTCTGGTGGGACAACATGAAAAAATTGATTGTTGAATATGTCTCAAGTAGCTTGATATTGTAGAAAGTTAAATAATAGTGAAAAAATTACAAAGGTATGATATAACCATGTGGAAATGGGATAATATAACAATATACTTGGTCATAGGTCTCCTGAAGATATCCAATGGAAATAATGTGATATGGGTTGTGGTGGACATACTCACCAAGACTACCCAGTTTATCACTATTCGGGAATATCTATCACTTGGAAAAATTGAAAATATATAAGTGATGGAGGTGGTGATATTTCAGGGGGTTCCACTCTCGATTTTCTCTGATAATGATCAATGTTTCAAATATAAATTTGCGATGAGTCACCAGCATGCATTGAGAGTGCTAAATAGAATTTCAGCATGACCTATCCCCCCCAAACTGAGGGCCAATCTGAAAGGATTATTTAGATGCTTGAAGATAATCTAATAGGATTCTAAGTAGAATTAAAAGGTTGATGGGATCAACATCTTCCATTTATTTCATTCTCATACAACTATAGCTACCAATAAAGTATTCATAAGTATCTATATGAAGAAATGTATTGAAAGCGATGTAGAACTCCAACTTATTGGGTTGAAGATAGAGAAAGAAACCTACTTGGAACTAATTTTGTACAAGAGATGGCAAAAAAGGTTCAAGACATCCAAAAATATATTAAAGCTTCTGAGAATCATCAAAAGGGAAATGATGTCTACCATAAAAGAGAATTGGAGTTCAACATTGTAGATAGATACTTCATTCGAATATCACCATGGATGAGAGTCACGTTGTTTGTAAAGAAAGGGAAGTCAAACAGATGGTACATTGGCCCTTTTGAGATCCATGATCACATAAGTTCCATGTCTTATAATCTTTTATTTCCACCAAATATGTCTCATGTTCATTATGTGTATCTTGTATCACTCTTGAGGAACTACATACCAGACCCCTCACATGTACTGAACTCAGAGGTGGAATATTTGGATGATGATCTCTCTTACTAGTATTATCTTGTAAATATTCTTGACCAAAGATATAAGGTTATATGCCACCAGAGAACCCACCTTGATTAAGTGTTGTGGAGGAACCATATGTTTGAATAAGAAACCTGGGATCAAGGGGAGGTGATGAAGGAGAATTTACCTCACCTATTTATATAAAATGAAACTTCGAGCAGGAAATTTCAAAAGTGGGGAAGAATATAATGACCCAATGATTAATCAAGGGAAATTATCTGCTTATAATTATGTCACGTAAAACCAGAATAGGAGACACAATTCTACATCATGATACTAAAAGGCGTGTGACTTTTATAGACTATATGTTAAACATAATTTTTCAACCTTTTTTATTTGAATTTAAAAAATTTGACATACACGGTTGCGATCAGTAAGATATTTGGAGTCTGATAGGGAAAATTATTTTTTTGGTGAATAGTAACATACAATTATGAATAGTAATGTTATACATATGAATAATAAAATGAACCTTATGAATAGAAAATTAGAAATTTGAATAATAACCTTACCAATGATTTTATAAATAAAATATATACATACTATATGTGACAATATGACATAATTATATTACAGAGTGGGTATTTTTTTTAGTAATGAAAATTAAATTATTAATTTAGTAATTAAAAACAAAATTTATTTGCATAAAATTTATTCATAAACAATTATTGGGATTTCCTATGATAATTTTATGAGAACTTAATTAATTTTACAAAGTATGAAGAAAGCAGTGGTAATTTTAAAATTTATATTTTTCAGGTAATTTATTATTTTCAATAAAAATTGAATTACTCATATTTATAAAATTATTTTAATAAAATGGAGTTCATTTTAGAATTATATATCTTATAAATGGTTAAGGTGAATTTTTTAGCTTTTTTTGAAATACTTTAATTATTGTGAATAGTGAAATTCGATAATTTAAAAATATGCTAAATAAATAAATTTCTGCATCATGCTTGAGTCATGGCTATTGAAAATGGCCTTTGGTTCGAAATCACAAGACCTATTTACTATATAGAGGAATATAATCATCAATATTTATTGTCTTGATATAAAGTAATAAATTAATTAATTAAATATTGAGAAACACCCTCCCCTCCACTATAAATACCACCCCTCACAACCTCATTTACACACACCTATCAAGCATCAAGACATGTCCAAATTATATAAAAATATCTTTCCAAGATCAAACCTTATGCCTAGAATCATGTGGTATCATCAATATAACAATCCTAGGTTCCCTTATGAGGATCTCAAGAGGAGAAATCAAGAATTAATTCCTCTATCTATTTTATTTCAATTTCATTTAAAATGTCATTTATTTACTTCTCTTATACAAATATTATCTTTTCCAAATGACATGATAACTCTAGTATGATTGATATACTTTTATTATATCGTTTTAATTGAATATTATTCAGTAAACTCTTTCCTATATCACCTTTGTTAAAAAAATAAAATCATCTCCCATGATGTGTTAATTTACCTACATTGTGGGAGTTACTTTTCCATTTTCCTTCAACATCATGAAGTCTCAAAATAAAACCATTAAATGGATGAAAATAGATTTTATTATTTATGTTTTAACTACTTTTATGATCAGAAAATTACTTTTATAAATAAAAATAAATGATAAAACAAAACATATTCGTTGTGATCCAAAAACTGCCCATATTAACCTAAACCATAATCATTAAATTTTATCTAATAATTCAACCTCTTGATATATAAACAAATTCATTAAAAGATCATTTAAACTCTTTTAAGATCATTAATAACATGTAATATCAAATTTGGGTGTTTATCCATGTTCTACAAAAACATCCATTCATGTGTACAAGTGAACTGTTCATGATCACTAGGAAAACAAACACTCCCAATTGATGAAACTAACTCTATAACTCATCCATAGAACCATATAAGCACTTAATAAAACAATAATGAATAATTTTCATATATAAAAGGTTCTATAATTTTTAATTAATGAATCTAATGTCATTATACAAGACATTAATATTAAGAAATTATTATGATATAATGTGAGGTGAATTCTCGAACCCAACTTTCTTTCTTGGGGTTTTTCCACTTTCACCCCATTTTCTATATGGTTGTTTCATAAAAATAATTTATTCATCATTATATTGTTGTTTCTAGGAAGTACGTGTTTTCCACTATGGCTTATGTCATACATAATGTTTTAAGAAAAAACACTTATTTCAAAAACACCCCACTTCTCACTCAAGGTAGATGGTTGTTGTATCATGTATGTTATTCCCACATTCATTTGGAAACCAAAATTTTATGAAAATATGATTTATGAAAAGAAAATAATTATTTTAAATTTTTTATTTATGTCCAATATTTATATAATTTCTATGTGTTATACGAGGTAATTTGACATTATGATGTGATAGGTGCAACCAGAATTATATAGCGCAATGTTGATGTTTTGATGTGAGAGTTGAGACCAGAATTACACAGTAGTCAAACACATTAGATAATTTAATGAATAAAATGAGTTAAAGTGAAATTTTCATGAACATGAATATATATTTTTTCAAAACTATGTGTGGTAGGTAACCACTAAGACATAATGTCTCATTTTTATGCATTTACACTTTTCAAGCCTTTTACTAAATCTACCTATCCTGATTATGATTCTATGCCTATGTTATAATGATAACGACTATGCTCACCCCATGTTGTATTGTCTCGTGTTTTTTTCCTATTATTGGAATTTTAGATAACCACGTTTTTATGTATATCATCCGGTGATTGTGTGTAATAAAGATAACTCAAGGTCCTATAAGAGGCTAGAGAAGAAGAAAAAAAATTTATGTTTTCTATTCTAAAATTTATGTACAGTCCTGGTTTTCCCATGAAGATAAACCATCAGATCCTTAGGGTGTAATGGTTTTTATCTTTTCATCGTTAAAATGATGTTAATGTAAAACACGAAAGAAGAGTCATTATATCTTGTTTCCTTGACTTTATTTTGGATCAAATTGGGATAGGTTTTGGTGATGACTTCATTTGAGCATGTTGAAATCATCATCGAATGATGGGACCTTTTCATAGATTTCATAGATGATGTCCTGGTATGTTTTATTCTATTGTGTTTTCATTGTTTCATTGGACATTAGCCACTACCTTAATTTTATTTGGGTTTTCTAATTGAAAATGGAATAAAGTGATGATTTATGTATATTATAAGATAGGTATATCATTTGGGATGGAATAGGGGGTTTTAAAATGGCATTTCTTGATTTATTATTGATGTTGTGGAATTTTTGGGGTTCTCAGTGAGGTTTTCTTGACTTCGAACCTCACATCCCTTATCACTAAATTAAGTATAAACTACTATAATTAATTTTATATATTTATTTGAACCAGATATGTTCTCAGGGGTTAATTTGAGGCATATAAATAATTAGAGAGACTAGGAATAAGCACACATAATCTTAGAAGTCGCATTGTAGAAAATTAATTGGTGGTAACTCATTGATGGGGGTAGGTGTCCCCTTTTCATACAATCAAATATCCCTTTTATATATGTTTTTCTTTCTATATGAATTTTTTGTTGGTTGAGGATGATGTCTAAGGGTCAGGGGTTCAATAAGAAAGGTTTATATGATTGATTTTTCCTCATATTCTCAGAATGAGTGTTATATATCACTCATGATAAATGAAGATATATAGTGACTTTTTTGCAAAGGGGGCTAGAGTGACATTGAGTTGACACAAATTCATTGAAAGGTCTCATGGTTTGTGATATAATTCATGTATCCTATGATTGTTCTGATTGATATTTTACATAAATCATTATATATATATATATATATATTTGACATACATATAGATCATTTCATATTATATACAAATTATTATTTTCGTATATGTAAGGGTATATTATTTTATGCAATATGTAGTTACAAAACAATTATAATTGTAACACTTATTTATCCCACATTAGATATCATGACCTGTCGCTCAGGAAATCATGCCACAACTCCCCAATCCCACCTCCAATTGGCTAGGGGATGGTGACTAGCACTGAGTAGGAATATCACTGACGTGATAGGCATTACCTATGTACCTATACACACAAACATTACGAAGCCAAAAAATGATGAGATGTAAAAACCATTAAGAACAAAATGCATGCATATGACTAAACCCAACAAATAGAGTACAACAAAAGATAAAGTACAAAAAGAAAACAGGGCCCGACTACAATCCCCCCAATAGAAAGAGTTTGAAAACAATGAATTCCAACCTCTAAGAATGAAATAGGTAATGGGAATAGTACATGTAACTGTAGAAACACCTCATCTTGTAAGAAAGCTCACAAAACTCAGTCTTGTCCTAGTCCACCATGGAATCCATCAAAAGGACACTCATCTGCACAAGACATGAAAAGTGTGGGAAAATGTCATCAAGGGTTGAGTATAACAATACTCAAAAGAAGAACTTGAAAACTATAAAGAAATAAAGAAAGTATAGGTATAGTCAGTTCTACACAACAGATGTCTATAGAACATAAAAGAAGAAAAACATAAAACGAGAAAAAAACTTATAAGGTAAAAATATACCAAGAGAAACATATCCAGATATACTCCAAACCCAGACCTGTATTCTATAGTTATGTCACAACAACCACATGCCATCGCTAGGGATTCAGTTCAATGATTCCATGAATCACTCATTCTGGAGAACTCACTCTAAGAGTATGATAGATTTGATGATGTCCATCAGAGAGGTACATTTTTTGGGATGTTTCAAGAGAGAGATAGTTGCAAAAATAGATCTGAAGAGTGAATAGATATGTTCATTTCTGGAGAACTCACTCCTAAGTGGGGAAATATCGTGATACAAGGATGAGGATCACAGCTAGGGACTTACTGTATACAAAAACTCATCCAAATTCACCTACTATGTAGATAATTGACATCTTGTAGGATTGGTCTTTTCAATACCTGACTCTACCTAGGGTCAAGAATGGATGGAGGATCTAGTTCTAGTCCTCTGAGAGGGATTTTGAATCCATCCAGATTATACTGTTAAAGGGATCATACTCTTCTAGATGGAAATGATACCTAAAAATCAAGGGAATGTAAAATGGGGCACTAAACCAATATAAACCAATATGAAGAATAGTGGATGAGGAGATCAAGACATGTAGATAAAAGTACATGATGTGTTGAAATGCCACACACCATGTTCTCTGGCCCCGAGTACCGCCCATATACAATGGACCACGTCGAAAAGCATGTTAGGTAGAATGAGATATACAAGACCTGTGATAATGTGACACACTGTGTCTTACTATTCGGGGGATGCACTGTGTACACTGGGTATGTGCTCATACATGGCTTCAACCTATTTCTTCCAACCCCTATACCAGTACAGAGGGTAACCTGCATAACCAGCCTAGTCTAGTTCTGTGGTGAAGTGCATGATGTCTACTCCACCCCACATCTATGTATCATCTGAGATAAATGTTGAGACCTACATAAAGAACCAAATTACATTTGATAGTTTTCACATGCCATGTCATCCCTTCCTACCTTGCGAAACCCTAGTCACCACAGATCCCCCCCCCCACGCAATGTTCTTCGAAGAACATGTCGTGTTCTTCAGAATTTTATAGAAATCAATGTTCTTCCTCCCTCACATCGATGGAAACTCTTTCCATAGATATGGTTGTACGATCACCATGAAACTCATGTTTCAAGGTCATACCTCCATTACAAGGCCGATTCCATTGGTTTTGGGCCTCTGATCATCCCCAAAAACATGTTTTGATCCATTCTAATGAAGATTTCTTGAAGGAAGAATTTCCCTAAACCATGTCAATTTATTCACCGCCATCATCATCGCACCTCCTCAAGGTCGTCACAATGCCAAATCTACGATTTGGGATCATCACGTTGTGAAATGTCCACATAATTATCCATTATTCATAACCCCATAAAGAAAACTAGTTTATTAGGGGAGAATAAATCCACATAATGAATTGAGGAAGGAACCTTCATCATCCTTCGTCATAGTGTTGATCCACTCATATTTGAAGGAGCAAAAGGAGATAATAAAATGAAATCAAACCAAACAAGGATCAAATCCCCAATATTAACTCAATAAAACCCTCCCATGAGAATGAATGATCCGTGGGACAACCTGTTCATGATTTGATTCATTATTTTCCATTAAATCAATGAATGGAGAATATAATTGAAATAACAACCCCTACCTTGATTGTCGGCGAAGAGGAATAGTAGTCATCATTTAGGATTCGATATTTCTCAACAGTGATCCACGCATCGTCGTTCATTATCGTTCATCGATATTTCTCCATGGGTGGCTCCTATCCAAAGCCCTAGAGGATTCAAGGTAGTTTTCTAGGGTTATGAGCCTAACCCTTGGCTCATGATTATTTAAAACAAATTAATGTCTCATTTCTTCATGGAAATGTTTAAAATAAAAGAAATTTTAAATTTATTTTATTTTATTTCCTTTAAAATATTTGAAAACTAACTTCTGATGTTGACCTACACCGACCAATGTTAGGAACCACCTAAGGTAAATTCACTACATTGAACACAATGATACCCTGAGATTTTATAATTGAGCACCCATTTAAATGTTATTCTAACTTTTTAAAAATCAACTCATGTGAACTATTTAAAATTTTAATTTATTTTAATCCTTAATTTTGGATACATCGGGCCTCAATATCACACACCTTCAGAAATCCTAGTCTTTTAATAATTCCATATAATATTTAAAAAAACACACAGAAAATTTGACACATTACGTTATACCCACCATAGGGATTTTAAGTCCCTAAATAGCCAAAACTAAAGGCTATTGAAACAAAATTTGTAACAATGCTTGAATTTTACCCTCCCTCACCCACATGCTCTCCTCATGGTTCTCATATTTCCACTAGACATGAAACAATGTAATTTCTCACCCATGAAGGATCATCTCCTATCGATCCTCAATCTCCATTGGGTACTATATAATGGTTTCCCCATTCATGATTTCCAGTTCACCCGAGTCGATGAGGTTCAATGGTTGAGGCCCATATCTCCTCAGATGCGACATATAGAAGACATAATGTACCTGGTGAAGCTGCGGCAGCATAGCTAGGTAGTACACCACCTAACCAAATATGTGTAGTATCTAGAAATGGCAGATGAACTTAATAGTAAAATTGTCGCCATTGCCAAATCTCTGCCACCCTCAATGAGGAGAGACCCGAAGGAAGACATGGTCTCCCTCCATGAAGTCCATAGGTCTCCACCCTCTTTTATCATAAGACATATGATGGTTGTATGTCGTCTTCATCTTCTCTTGGATGATATGCACCTTATAGATGGTAGCTTTCACCAACTCTAAGCCCATGACTGCGGACTCTCTGGGGTCAGTCCAAGAAAGTGATTAATGGAAGGGTCTCCTTAATAAAGCCTCAAATGGTTCTATACAAATGATGGAGTGGTATTTATTGATATAAGAAAACTCCACAAGTTGTATGTGGTCATCCCAAATGAGACCAATGATCATGATATAGTCCCGCAACATATCCTCTAGAACCAGAATGATAATATTCGTCTGACAATCTATCTATGGAAGGATCATTGTTCTCAAATGTAGCTGTGTTCCAAACACCTCCTTCAACCTCTTCAACAACCAGGATTGTAACAACCCAATCTTTTTGAGTAGTATATTAACTTACTCTTATTGATTTAATAAGATGTTAATGGTTAATGTAGAAAGAGGAGTCGATGGCTTAATCTAGTAGACTCAACCCTTATGAAGCCCACTTATCAGAGCTTGGGAAGGAGGTAGCATCTGTGGGCTTCGCTTTGGACCAAGCCCAAGCCGAACTCCAGCGTGTCAAGCTTGAACGGAAACACCTGCGGGAGAAGTTCAAGTTAGTAGAGATTGCTACTAGGGAAATGTTATCTGAGACTCCCTCAGATTCTCTCACCATAGCACACCTTACACTTAGGTCTTATGCCAGTGTTATAAGGGGCTATGTGATGAGACCCTAGTTTCCTTGTGTAATCCTTTCGGGTGAATAAATTGAGATTTCTTCCTTTAGTGATGTTTGTGAAATTTCAAATTTCTAGATAATTTTAGAATGTATTTTATTGATGAATTTTGAAAAAGGGATATTTTTAAATATTTATGTAAACCCTAAATAACTAATGATGTGTAATGATTTTCAAAAAATATTCTTCTACAAAAGTGTTCATTAAGGAATTTGGAGTCTAATAAGATCAACTTAATTTTTGATGAATAGTAAATTATGAATAGTGATTTTACGCTTAGGATTAGTAATATGACCAAATGGATTAGTAATTTCACTCAAAGAAAGTTTTAATATAATTTAGACACCTAGATTAAGTAATGTGATTAAATAAAATGGTTAAATAACGGTTTCATAAATTATTATTCAAGTATTAGTTTTTTCGAATGAATAGTGTTTTTTAATTAAAAATTTAATTAAAAATAATTAGAAAATTATTTTTATAAAAATGACTTTATTTTTGAACTCAGAGCATCGATATTATGTTATGGTAATTTTTGGGGATTTTTCTGAAAAAATAAATTTTCGGTGAATAGTGTATTTATTTAAAAATAAAATTAAAAATATTTAGAAAATTATTTTTATAAAATGGAGTTCATTTTTGAAATCATAGCATTGATATTTGGTTAAGGTGAAATTTTGGGATTATTCTGAGAAAGTTGAATTTTCGGTGAATAGTGAAAGTATAGTTTTTAAGTTACGGGTGTTTAATGAAATCATTAAATGATGTATTAAGTATATATTCAATATGGTCGAATTATGAATAGTAAGATAAGGTGTGAGGTGTCCCAAGTGGCCAATACCATGGGAGAATACCATGGGCAAGCCCATGGTTTTGCCAAAACCACTAGTGAGGTGTCCCTTGGCCATTAATGCTTTGTCCCCTCACTTTCCCTATAAATACCCACCCTTTCCTCCTTTAGTTTTCACTCCCAACTCTTCCCCAACGAAGTTCTGGTCTTCTTACCTTCCAAGGAGCCCTCCCAAGGTTCCCCCAAGCCCTCAAGGTCCAATCCTTTGAGTTTCAAGAGTCACATTTTAAGGTAAGGGATCCGACCCCCCTCTTTCTTTTCATGTAATCTCTTTTATGTCATTCCTATTATGCTCCATGTTTTTATGTGGGAGGATGTTCGTTTATATTCCTCTTACTGCCCTTTCATGTTTATATGATGAGAGATCCCCTCTTACTCTCATCATTTCATATTATGAAAGTTTAAGTGACGCCGTTAGGCTGCCGAATTTTTTAGGGATTCTTTCACCCTTCTCATTTTTCAAGTTCGATTTTCATGTCAAGTCTTTCAAGTTCCTTTTTATTATGTTGGGGTATGATCTCTATATCTATCATACTGATCTCTTATGATCATATGATGAGGGACCCTATTTGATCTTGTCAAATCATTTTCTTTTGAAGTTAAGTGACGCCGTAAGGCTGCCGAATTTTCATAAGAGAAATCTAATCTTTTTTTCCTTCCATGTTTTTCATTTCAAATGTTATGTCCCTCAAATTTCATTACCATGTCCATATGTCCTTCTTACTCTTTCACCCTACTGTTTTATGGATCATTTATGACTGGGTGACCCATGTCCCCTCTCATTTCAATGTTTTCTAAAACCCCGAAACATAGCCGTTATGCTGCAGAATTTTCCCCTCAAAATGCCTCTCTCTTTTCTCAAAAATTATTTTATGTTATAAAGTGAATACTCAAAGCTCTTATTTCTACAAGGGTATTCACATATATATCAAAATGTTCCATTTTAAATTCTGGTATTTACATAAATTAGACCCGCTTTCCCTTTCCGTGGGTTTAAAGTGACGTAAAGATCATGTCTTTAAAGCAGTTTTTAAAACGTTATGATTATGAAACGAAACCCATTTATTTTATGCTATGTGTGTTATTTATGAAATGTTTGATGATGATATATGTGGCTCACATGATAATAAAGGCAAATTTAAGGGTGTGCCCTGATATCCCTCCAATGCATTGGGTAATGATGTAACCACTAGAGATTACAATTTTCACGATACCTTGGTGAATAACCTTGGTAATTTCCAAATGACACCTTGGGGATGGACCTTGGTGATATGTTCATGATTGTCTATGTTAAATGATGTAGCCACATCTTCAAGTTATGAAAAATGTTATTTTTATTATGAAATGCCTCATGATTTCTTTCTCATTCCTTAAAGTTCTTTTCATGTCCTTATTGAAGTATCTCAAGTTCACATGTAAAATGTTCCTCTTATTTCCCTTACTGGGCCTTCTGCTCACCCTTTCTTTTGATGTATGTCCCCAGGTTATGAGATGCAGTAATGAACCTAGAATGAACTTAAGGAGATGCCTTTCAAGTGTTTAATAAGAATGTTTTATGTTGTTTTCATGTATTATGTTCCTGGTTTCCAAGACACTAGACCTTAAAGATCCTCAGTTTTGTGTAATGTAATGAAAGTTTATGTTATAAAATGGCGGGATGATATAGTTGGTATCAAAGGATGGTTTAGTTATTTGTGGAAATTAGGATATAAAAACTTTAGGAAGAACCCTATATAAAAGTTTAAATATAGGAAAACTTCCTGGTATTTTGGTAAGTATTGAGTAAGTGGTCTATCAAACAAATGCATCTCTGTCTGGATACGAGCAGGTAGAGGCGGCTCTGGCACAGATGTACATAGGGGTAAAACCCGAAAACACCGCTTTGAGCTAGACTCGAACGGGAACTGGTGCACTATAACGGGCCTTGCTGCACTCTTGGTTACGACACTCCCGGGGGATATGTTTGGTTAATCACATGCTTTTTATGAATCATTATGAAGGAATTATAGAGAACTATAATTGTCTAAGAACGAAGTCTTAGTTAAAAGATTCATAAATGAAATAAGTTTCTCACTAAGGTTTTATTCTTTTAGAAAATGGCGGGCAATAGGAGGAACCGTGCTGATGGTAACCGCAATGCACCATGTGCTGACGGCCCACCGATGGAAGCCGGAATGGAAACATTCATGCGAATGATGAACCAAGTGACTCAAGTTATGAGTAATAACTTGAATCAAGCTGAGAGGCCGACCTCACCACGAAGGGAACAACTTTCTGTTGAGTCCTTCATGTGTCAACGACCGCCAACATTCAGTGGATCTACTGACCCATTGGTTTCGGAACAATGGATAAGCTCCATTGAAAAGATCTTTTCTGTACTTCATTGTTCGGAACAAGAAAAAGTCACCCTTGCTGTTTACCGCCTAGAGGGAGAAGCTGATCAGTGGTGGTCACTGATCAAAAACACGAAGCCATGAGGAGAGATGGAAGCTATGGAGTGGGAAGAATTTCGGGGGATTTTCTTTAACAAGTATTTCCCTCGTTCCATGAGAACGAAAATGGAGAAAGAGTTTCTCGAGCTGAAGCAGAAGGAGAATGAATCTGTCGGAAGCTATGAGATGAACTTCACAAGACTTTCCCGTTATACCTCAAGTTTTGTCATGGACCCTAATGGGAAGGTTGATAGATTCTTTGGCGGACTACGACCAAATCTGCGGAAGAATCTAGCCAACAGGGACTACGATAGCTATGAAGAAATAGTTCAAAGTGCTATGAAAGTTGAACTAGAGTTTGGGGAGACACAGTGGTCTCACAAATATAATGAGAAGAAGAGAACTCTAGAACCGAGCCTGGGAAGATGTTTTGATCAAGAAAGAGGTAGAAAGCATATGCAACATGCCACATGCAATAAATGTTGGAAGAAGCATCCGGGGAACTGCTTGATCGGAAGTGGCAAGTGCTATAGGTGTGGAAAAGAAGGCCATATTTCTCGGAATTGTCGTGGTGATGTGAAGCCTCAACTTCCCAACACTAACGACAGAGGAAAGATGGTTCTGGCCCTACCCGAAGTCACATTCTTCAAGTGTGGACAGCTTGGGCACTTTGCTAATCAATGTCCAAATCCGAGGGCGGTGGAGGGGAATCACCATCAACCTCAGAAGAGGCCAAGTGAGCAAGGTCGTGCTTTCGCTATCACAACAACTGAAGTTGAAGTTCCGAACGATGTGGTAGCAGGTACTCTTGTTGTCCTCTCAAAACTAGCAAGTGCTTTATTTGATTCTGGTTCTACGCATTCCTTTATTTCATCCAAGTTTGCAAAGAATATAGAATCAATCCCCGAATTGCTTGAGGTAGAGTTGTCAGTCAAGACTCCAAGTGGGATTATCCATGCATCAACAGTGTTTAGAGACTCTAGTGTTTACTTTGGTGAGCACAATCTTATCGCAAATCTAGTAGTCATTCCCATGATGGAATTCGACGTTATACTAGGGATGGACTGGCTCTCAAAGTATAATGCTAATATCAAATGCAGAAGTAAGGAAATCTCAGTAGTCTTGAATGAACGACCTACAGTTATCTTCCGAGGAGAGATATCCCGAAATGATCCCTATATATAATCACCTCCTATAGCTTTCTTTATGGAGTTAATCGGTGATGAGGAAGAAGGTAAAGGGAGCATACAAATTGAAGATGTTCCGATTGATCAGGAATACATGGATGTATTTCCTGAGGAGTTACCTGGACCTCCCCCAGAAAGAGAGGTAGAGTTCTCCATTGAACTCGTACCTGGGTCTCAACCGATATCAAAGACTCCGTATAGAATGGAAAATGTGGAGCTAGAGGAGCTAAAGAAACAACTCCAAGACTTGTTGGAGAAGGGGTTTATCCGACCGAGTGTGTCTCCTTGGGGAGCACCAGTTCTCTTTGTGAAGAAGAAGGATGGATCAATGCGGCTATGCATTGATTATAGAGAACTGAACGGGATCACAATGAAGAACAGATACCCTCTACCAAGAATTGATGATTTATTTGACCAACTTCGTGGGGCTCAATTCTTCTCTAAGATTGACCTTCGATCTGGTTATCATCAACTGAGGGTGAAGAAGGAAGATATTCCAAAGACTACCTTCCGATCAAGATATGGGCATTATGAGTTTACTGTTATGCCCTTTGGCTTGACTAATGCTCCTTCTATTTTCATGGATTTGATGAATAGAGTCTTTAAGGACTACCTTGATAACTTTGTGGCAGTTTTTATTGATGATATTTTGATATATTCAAAAAGTCGTGAGGAGCATGAAGATCATCTGAGGGTTGTTTTGAAAACTCTACGGAAGGAGAGGCTATTTGGGAAGTTCAGCAAGTGTGAGTTTTGGTTACAACAAGTGGCTTTCTTGGGGCACATCGTAACCAATGAAGGAATCTCGGTTGACCCTGCAAAGACAATGGTTGTGGAGGAGTGGCCTCAACCCACAACAGTAACTGAGATTCGTAGTTTCCTTGGCTTAGCGGGATATTATAGGAGGTTTGTGAAAAACTTTTCAAGGCTTTCTAATCCACTAAATAAGTTGACTCGAAAAGGGGTTAAGTTCATCTAGACAAAGGAATGTGAGGAAAGTTTCCAAGAGCTGAAGAAGAGATTGGTTACTGCACCTCTGTTAACACTACCCTCTATCAGAGAAGGATTCGATATTTTTAGCGATGCATCTCTGAAAGGGCTTGGGTGCGTCCTCATGCAAAATGACAAAGTAATTGCTTATGAATCTCGATAGTTGAAGATTCATGAGCAGAATTATCCTACGCATGATCTAGAGCTGGCGGCAGTTGTTTTTGCTCTATAGATATGGAGGCACTATCTTTATGGGGAGAAATGTGATATATACACTGACCACCAAAGTCTAAAGTATATTTTCACACAGAAAGAATTGAACATGAGACAAAGGAGATGGTTGGAGCTTATTAAAGACTATGATTGTTCAATTCATTATCACCCTGGAAGAGCAAACAAAGTCGCGGATGCGTTATGCAGGAAAGATCCTGTTGTTCTGGCAACAATGAGAATCCTGGGAGATCCCTTGATTAATGATCTAGTAAAACTGGACATGGGAATTATAAGTAAAGGGACATCATCAACCCTATCCCAAATGATTTCTCAACCTTCATTACTAGAGAAGAGCAAGAAGGCTCAAAAAGAAGATCCTTTGCTGCAGGAGAAGTTCGAGGCTGTAAAGGATGGGAAGTTCCCTGATTTCAATATTGATCAAAAAGGTGTATTGAAATTTCTTACAAGACTATGTGTTCCATCTATTCCGGAGATAAAGAAAGAACTGATGGATGAAGCTCATAGCTCTACTTTCTCTGTACATCCGGGAAGCACTAAGATGTATAGAGACCTTCGTGATCATTATTGGTGGGATAACATGAAGAGGGAGATTGCCGATTACACTACAAGGTGCCTGGTGTGTCAGCAAGTAAAGGCAGAAAGACAACTTCCTAAGGGGGTATTACAACCGCTACCCATACCAGTATGGAAGTGGGATAATATCACCATGGACTTTGTAACTGGTCTCCCAAAAACATCCAAAGGAAACAATGCGATATGGGTTATTGTGGACCGTCTCACCAAGACAGCCCATTTTATCTCTATTCGGGAAGATTTCTCTCTGGATCAGCTTGCCAAGATATACGTGAAGGAAGTGGTAAGGCTGCATGGGGTACCGCTATCCATCGTATCTGATCGTGACCCATGATTCACATCAAAATTCTAGAGAAGTCTTCAGCATGCTCTGAATACTGAATTGAATTTTAGTACGGCCTATCATCCTCAAACTGATGGCCAATCTGAAAGGACTATTCAGACACTCGAAGACATGTTGAGATTATGCTCAATGGAATTTAAAGGTGGATGGGATCAACACCTCCCATTAGTGGAGTTCTCCTATAACAACAGCTTCCATGCGAGTATTCAGATGGCACCCTATGAAGCTCTGTATGGAAAGCGGTGTAGAACTCTTACTTGTTGGGATGAAACTGGTGAGAGGAAGCTTCTTGGGCCTGATCTTGTGCAAGAGATGACAGAACAGGTTCATGCCATCCAACAACACATAAAGGCTGCTCAGAGTCGCCAGAAGAGCTATGCTGACAATCGTCGAAGGGACTTGGAGTTTGGTGTTGGTGACAAAGTCTTCCTTCGAATTTCTCCATGGAAGAGAGTCATGCAGTTTGGGAAGAAAGGGAAGCTCAGCCCTAGGTACATTGGCCCCTATGAAATCCATGATCGCATAGGAGCAGTGGCCTATCGTCTAGCACTTCCACCGAACCTAGCTCAAGTTCATGATGTCTTCCATGTATATCTCTTGAGGAAGTACATACCTGACCCTTCGCATGTACTGAACCCAGAGGTGGTACAACTTGAACATGACCTCTCTTATGAGGAGCAGCCAGTGGAGATCTTGGACCGTAGAGACAAGGTCCTACGAAACAAGACTACCCACCTTGTGAAAGTGTTGTGGAGGAATCATAAATATGAAGAAGCGGCTTGGGAGACTGAAGAAACGATGAAGAAAAAGTACCCTCACCTTTTCAACTAGGCCTCAAGTATAAATTTCGGGGACGAAATTTCTTAATGGGGGAAGAATGTAACAACCCAATCTTTTTGAGTAGTATATTAACTTACTCTTATTGATTTAATAAGATGTTAATGGTTAATGCAGAAAGAGGAGTCGATGGCTTCATCCAGTAGACTCAACCCTTATGAAGCCCACTTATCAGAGCTTGGGAAGGAGGTAGCATCTGTGGGCTTCGCTTTGGACCAAGCCCAAGCCGAACTCCAGCGTGTCAAGCTTGAACGGAAACGCCTGCGGGAGAAGTTCAAGTTAGTAGAGATTGCTACTAGGGCAATGTTATCTGAGACTCCCTCAGATTCTCTCACCATAGCACACCTTACACTTAGGTCTTATGCCAGTGTTATAAGGGGCTATGTGATGAGACCCTAGTTTCCTTGTGTAATCCTTTCGGGTGAATAAATTGAGATTTCTTCCTTTAGTGATGTTTGTGAAATTTCAAATGTCTAGATAATTTTAGAATGTATTTTATTGATGAATTTTGAAAAAGGGATATTTTTAAATATTTATGTAAACCCTAAATAACTAATGATGTGTAATGATTTTCAAAAAATGGTCTTCTACAAAAGTGTTCATTAAGGAATTTGGAGTCTAATAAGATCAACTTAATTTTTGATGAATAGTAAATTATGAATAGTGATTTTACGCTTAGGATTAGTAATATGACCAAATGGATTAGTAATTTCACTCAAAGAATGTTTTAATATAATTTAGACACCTAGATTAAGTAATGTGATTCAATAAAATGGTTAAATAACGGTTTCATAAATTATTATTCAAGTATTAGTTTTTTCGGATGAATAGTGTTTTTTAATTAAAAATTTAATTAAAAATAATTAGAAAATTATTTTTATAAAAATGACTTTATTTTTGAACTCAGAGCATCGATATTATGTTATGGTAATTTTTGGGGATTTTTCTTAAAAAATAAATTTTCGGTGAATAGTGTATTTATTTAAAAATAAAATTAAAATTATTTAGAAAATTATTTTTATAAAATGGAGTTCATTTTTGAAATCATAGAATTGATATTTGGTTATGGTGAAATTTTGGGATTATTCTGAGAAAGCTGAATTTTCGGTGAATAGTGAAAGTATAGTTTTTAAGTTACGGGTGTTTAATGACATCATTAAATGATGTATTAAGTATATATTCAATATGGTCGAATTATGAATAGTAAGATAAGGTGTGAGGTGTCCCAAGTGGCCAATACCATGGGCAAGCCCATGGTTTTGCCAAAACCACTAGTGAGGTGTCCCTTGGCCATTAATGCTTTGTCCCCTCACTTTCCCTATAAATACCCACCCTTTACTCCTTTAGTTTTCACTCCCAACTCTTCCCCAACGAAGTTCTGGTCTTCTTACTTTCCATGGAGCCCTCACAAGGTTCCCCCAATCCCTCAAGGTCCAATCCTTTGAGTTTCAAGAGTCACATTTTAAGGTAAGGGATCCGACCCCCCTCTTTCTTTTCATGTAATCTCTTTTATGTCATTCCTATTATGCTCCATGTTTTTATGTGAGAGGATGTTCTTTTATATTACTCTTACTACCCTTTCATGTTTATATGATGAGAGATCCCCTCTTACTCTCATCATTTCATATTATGAAAGTTTAAGTGACGCCGTTAGGCTGCCGAATTTTTAAGGGATTCTTTCACCCTTCTCATTTTTCAAGTTCGATTTTCATGTCAAGTCTTTCAAGTTACTTTTTATTATGTTGGGATATGATCTCTATATCTATCATACTGATCTCTTATTATCATATGATGAGGGACCCTATTTGATCTTGTCAAATCATTTTCTTTTGAAGTTAAGTGACGCCGTAAGGCTGCCGAATTTTCATAAGAGAAATCTAATCATTTTTTCCTTCCATGTTTTTCATTTCAAATGTTATGTCCCTCAAATTTCATTACCATGTCCATATGTCCTTCTTACTCTTTCACCCTACTGTTTTATGGATCATTTATGAGTGGGTGACCCATGTCCCCTCTCATTTCAATGTTTTCTAAAACCCCGAAACTTAGCAGTTATGCTGCAGAATTTTCCCCTCAAAATGCCTCTCTCTTTTCTCAAAAATTATTTTATGTTATAAAGTGTATACTCAAAGCTCTTATTTCTACAAGGGTATTCACATATATATCAAAATGTTCCATTTTAAATTCTGGGATTTACATAAATGAGACCCGCTTTCCCTTTCCGTGGGTTTAAAGTGACGTTAAGATCATGTCTTTAAAGCAACTTTTAAAACGTTATGATTATAAAATGAAACCCATTTATTTTATGCTATGTTTGTTATTTATGAAATGTTTGATGATGATATATGTGGCTCACATGATAATAAAGGAAAATTTAAGGGTGCGCCCTGATAGCACTCCAATGCATTGGGTAATGATGTAACCACTAGAGATTACAATTTTCACGATACCTTGGTGAATAACCTTGGTAATTTCCAAATGACACCTTGGGGATGGACCTTGGTGATATGTTCATGATTGTCTACGTTAAATGATGTAGCCACATCTTCAAGTTATGAAAAATGTTATTTTTATTATGAAATGCCTCATGATTTCTTTCTCATGCCTTAAAGTTCTTTTCATGTCCTTATTGAAGTATCTCAAGTTCACATGTAAAATGTTCCTCTTATTTCTCTTACTGGGCCTTCTGCTCACCCTTTCTTTTGATGTATGTCCCCAGGTTATGAGATGAAGTAATGAACCTAGAATGAACTTAAGGAGACGCCTTTCAAGTGTTTAAGAAGAATGTTTTATGTTGTTTTCATGTATTATGTTCCTGGTTTCCAAGACACTAGACCTTAAAGATCCTCAGTTTTGTGTAATGTAATGAAAGTTTATGTTATAAAATGGCGGGATGCTATAAGGATATGAAACTATCATCACTATATGATACAATCATATAAGGAACTCCTTGAAAATGAACTATCATATGCATGTAGAGACATCCCAAGATCACTACAGAACTCTTCTCTCTGATATCTAGGATGTGGGCTAACATGGTGAGTTGGTAAATGATCACATAGATATAATTATGTCCCATGGATGTTTTTGGTAGTTCCTTCACAAATTTATCGATATTACATCCCACTTATACTTGGAAACTTCCAGGTAGTGAGGTAACCCAGCTTGCCCCTAGTGCTTAGACATCACCTACTGGCACATAAGACGTCAAGAAATAAACTATGCTTATATATTCTAAAATCCTTTCAACCATAACTGATGCTAGAGGTCCAGGTAAATTTTTTCCACTATAGGATATACTGCCATGGGGGATGTCTAAAACTCCCTTATAATATCTTCCCTCAATGAAAACAAGTACAACTCTGCATCCTCTTAAAAGGATGAAGTGCTCTCCACCTTGAGGACATCCATTAGGAGATTTTCCTATAGATAATTGAGTACGTAAAGTCTCATAGTCAACATCGCCAAGCTATGCCTCCCTGACTCACCGTAAAAGTTGAGGGCTGACAACCATTGACTGAAGATAAGCTGCATCATCTCCATCCATGAAGTATAAATATAGAATGTCCAAGATCTCTAATGCCTCACTCAGAAGTTGTGAGCTTGATCTCTTACTGAGAACATCCACAACTATGTTCCCCTTCCTATGAGTATAGATGATCTCAAAGTCATATTCCATTAAGAACTCCAGCAATTTATTTTTCCTTAGATTCAAATAATTCTAGAAGAATATGTACTTGAGGCTCTTCTGGATATAATAGATGATAAATTTTTCACCCATCATGTAGTATAACCACCTCTTCAACACAAAGACTACTGCTAACAAATCAACATCATGGGTCACCTATTTCTTCTCTTTCAGCCTTTGATGGATAAAACCATAAGTAATCACCACCTGTCTCTGCATCAAGATGAAACCAATATCGACCCTTGATGTGTCTTAGAAAACTACTTACACAACACCCTCTTCTAAAAATTTCAAGATTGGTTCACTAGTTAGACTATGCCTCAAAATCTGGATATCCTGCTAGCACTTCTCCATCCTTACAAGGGGTTGACCCTTCCATGTCAATGTTTTCATCGGTCCCTATATCCATCTAAAATGATGGATTAATCTATAGTAGTATCCTGCCAACCCCATGGGGCTCCATTCCATTGTCACCCTCTGGGGTGGCTGCCATGTAAACACTGCCTCGACCTTCGCTGGGTCCACTGCTACTCCACCCAATGAGATAACATGTCCTAGAAAGTGGACCTCATGTATCCAGAACTAGAAATTCATAAGCTTACTATAAAGCTGGTTCTTTTGGATTTTGTCTAGAACCATTTTTAGGTGTCTCACATGATCCTCCTTTGACACTGAGTACACAAGGTTCTTGTCGGTGAGGACCACTAAGAACTGCTCTATGTAGGGATGGAAGATCCAGTTCATTAGTCCTATGAACACTACATGGGAATTTTTCATGGAGAAATTCATCACCAAGTACTTGTAGTGTGTTGGGAAAAAATCCCTCAAGGCATCATTGAATCATTTTTGAAGTGATTGTGTTTGTTGACAAAGTGGACATCTGAGTGGTGATTGTTGAAAAAGAAAAACAATGACATACAAATTTGTTGAAAAAGATGATATCATGATGGAATTTCAAGTTAAAGAGCTGAGTTCAATGATCCATGTTTGATTCAAGAACGTCGACAAAAGGAATGGATGATCTGGAGGCGGTACAAAAAGAACAGATACAAGGTGGCACCATTTTCCAGTGTTTGCAAAAAGTTTGGGCCTGAAAATCGACAAATGAAGAAAAGTGTTTTTGTCAAAGGGACGTGCATGTCGAGGACTTGGAGTATAGGAAACTTGCACACCATATGTTTTTCAAGATCAGAAGATAAAAATATGGCTAAGGAAACAGGTTTGTGCAAGTTTGGGAGTTTGTCGTGCAAGTGTCTAAGAGGAAAGAAGACTTGCGCGCTGAGACTGGATCGTGCAGGTGACTTGCGCGTCGTCGCACAGGGTGGTCAATTTGCCTATAAATACTAGACCACTCCTCTTCATTCCTCACCGGAGTTCAACACTTTGAGAAATCAGATCTCCCGTCGTGCAGGTGTGGTGGTCGCGCAAGTGGTGTGTGTGGTCGCGCAGGTGGGACTTGTGCGCCAGGGTGATAGTTGCGCACCAGTGTGGAGTTGCGCGCCAATATTAGATTGGGCGTAAAATAAAGTGATTCACGCAGGTTTGGAGTAGAGGAAGCTTGAGTCGTGCAAGTGTCTGAGGAGGACATGCGCACCCGTTGTGACTTGTGCACTGATACTTGTGCACCGAGATTGACTTGCGCGCCAAGTAAGGTTTATATCCAGCAGTGATTTTTGTGCTGCGTGGAAGCTGTAAGTTTCCCTGATACCTTCGGTGCAAAGAGATATTCTTCTACATGTGAAAATTGGGCATCAAAAGATCATCTACTTATAGAGGAAGATGCATTCCTTCATGCAAATGAAGAGACCTACAGGTCTATAAACTGTGAGTGGATTCCTTCCAAGAGCAGTGAGAAAAGAAAGAGATAGAAGGTGATCCTCTCCACCGAAAGTGATCCAGAGAGATAGAAACAGGGAGTGACCCTTGGGAAAGAAGTGATCTGACCCTAAACTTGTAAAGTCAGTGAGCCTAGGTATAGAAGTGATCTAGCCCGAACTTTGTATCCACATCTAGTGAAGAATAGTGGAATTTGGTACGACCGGCAACTTGTCGGTGTATGCTCCTTGGACGTAGCCCAGTGAGGTTGAACCAAGTAAAAATCTGTGTGTCTGCCTGTTTTCTTCCCTACATTACATTCAAAGTATCATCATCAGATAAAGAAGAAAATAAGTTGTGTTAATAATAACACGAGTGCAAACAAAGTGACCCTTGTAATAAAGAGGTCAAGATCCAGTGGGGCAGGAAAAACATTGCGAAAGAATATCCATACCCTGATTCACCCCCCCCCTCTCAGGGTATATAGGCCCCTATTGGTCCTAACATAGTGACCATAGTGTCATATGAATGTTGTATTTAAAATATCCTCATCTCTTACTCGTAACTGATGGTAACCTGATAGAATGTAAACCTTAGAGAACAACCATGACTGTCTTATCTGATCGAATAATTCTTTGATCTTGGTAGTGGATAGTTTTTCTTCACTGTGACCTAGTTCAGGCACTATTAATCCATGCACAACCTCAAAATCCTTTCTTCCTTCTTAGATAAATAATTGGGGCCCCACAGGGTGAAACACTAGGTCTTAAGATGTTATTCCTCTGCAAATCATCCAACTACACCCTCAGATAATGAATCTCTATGTGATCCATCCGATACAACGATTAGGATATCATGGTTGTCATAGAGTGTTAGTTGATACAAAAGTAGATATCCTGGTGGGGAGTTAATACTAGAACACCTTCTAGAAAGACACCCTCATAATCCACCACCACTATTGAGAATGGCTCCAAATACTTGCTGCTACGAGGGAAAGGATTTCCAACTCATGAGTGATCAGCTAAATCCTTCTAAGCATACACCCATTATGTTCTGGCAAGGTTCCATTTTCACTAACAAAGTAAAACCTCATTCCATCATGGCGGACACACCATACTCATCATCTGAAGCAATCAATCTAGGCATGGACGAAAGATGTCCAATCCATACTGATAATGATTTCATAATGCCTCGATGCTACCACCAAGAGGTTCCATCCAAAAACTCTCACCTCCAAGTGTTATATCACACAATTTTGAAAGATGAGTGATCATCGAGTCTCCTCTAATAGGTCTCTCTAAGAATAAGGGTTGATTCAATAGATCTACCAAAATATCAAGGTTTTTCACAAGACATGTGGTGAGGAAATAATGAATTTAAACTATGTCTATAAGTATGGAAGATAAGGTAGAAAAAAACATATCATACCTCAGAACATCCAAGTAGTACCTAGGACATAGGTCTCGACCACATGTAGTTGACGCCACCCATGAACCCCAGTACCCTGAGCCTGTTGCAGACCTCCTGGGGGTGGTCGTGGAGGAAGGAGGGTTTGCTTGCTTAACTCTCTGCCTCTATCTATGTGGTTCATCCATCGCCTCCCCATCAGTAGGGAGACGGGTTTGGAAATATCTTGAGATATCTCTCATGCCATCGCACATGTAGCAATGCCTCTCCCTAGGATTACTAGATCCATCCTGAGAGTTATAGATTACAGATCCCATGTCTTGGGACCTCAAGTGACGTCTCCCACATTCTGATCCCTGTGTCTGATATTAGATCCCAACTACCAAATTCTCTGTACTCATCATCATATTGTTAATGACCACTGGTTGTATCTGTTGAACCTAGAAGTTCTCAACCACTAAATCATTCTTGAGAACTCATACATAAGTTGAAATATGCAGCGTCACCACACTATCTCAGATTTCCCATCGTAGACCTCGATTAAAGGTACGAGCTCCAAAGTATTGATCCCTGACCATACACATCGAGTACCTAGAGATGTTGGTGAACCTCAATGAATAGTCATCCACTATTAAACAGCCCTTCTGGTGTTGAAGAAGAACCTAGATGCGCAATGATCTCATTGTAACCAGACTTAACTCCTCCCTAATTAGTCGAACAAAATCCATCCAAAAAATATTATCTGCGTCGTGAGTCTATGTGGGAAAACTCCATCATCACCCTGCCAAACCATGAAGAAGGATCACTAATAGGATAACCATCTTGTTCGATGGTGTAACGTCCCAAATATGGGTGTTACTCAATGGCTGCCTCGAACCCGGTTGGTCACATAACTTCATGCACATTTCCCCAAACTCCAGAGGTTGCTGACTAGAAGCGAGGGGCTAGATCTGATAGTGGGGAAACAATGCCTTCATTTGTCAAAGTGTATCACAGTGGAAATAAAGATATACATACAAAATGTGGAAGCAATGAACAACACCCAAGCTGAAATAGACAGATCATTAGACTAATGAAAAGACCAACATTCATATATAATGATGAAATATGTCCCTATGTCTACAAAAGCAGTAAAAAAAAGAATAAATTGCAATACAGGTGACAATAAATCAAAGAAAAATAAAATAGCACAACAGGAACTCAGCAGCATCTTAATCCTAAGATCGGTCCCATGGACTCCTACCCCTCTACAACAATCAGGTACCTATATAGGGACCCTTGACCTTATCTACAACTATAGTAATAAATTCGGTTTTGGCCAATGTCATGACCCAAACAGGGTGTGAGAAATAAATCCTAGTAGGAAACCACCAAAGGCCCATGCCGAACTGTCAATGTATAGTAATAAAATGAAGTAAACTAGGTAGTACTCAAAATTAACAATCTCAACCAATTACATTGACATTTTATTAATTATTTATAAATCCCAAGCTTGTTCTTTACCTTGGCAGGTACAACATAATAAATCACCACGGTGAATATACAAAGTAAGCGATGTTCGCATACATGAAAATCATTACCCTTAGGTAATCATAATCAAACCCATATATGAATTTCCACAGGAATAATGAATACTTCCCATAGGAATACGAGGTGTCACCCACAGGCATAAGAACTACTGCACATAGGCATGAGAAATGTTGCACGTTGGCTAATCAAAACACTGCCCTTAGGCTAACCAAGAAACTAGGCCGAGCCCAACACCTAAGCAAACAATTAATATAAAATTCAACTCAAGGCAATTCAAAGAATGCTAAACCCATGGTATACCCTCGGGTAACCTAGCCAAATGGATAAACAAGGTAACTCACCCACGGGGTGGCCCTGGATCCAAGAAATGATCCCAATTAGCCATTGTACATATTAATTTAATTGCCTAAAGAATTCTAGGTATTTAACTAATCAAGGACTCATCCATACGACACCCCAATCATGGGAACATAAACAGTGGTACACAAAAAAAACATGACAGTTGGAATTAAACATCAGAACACCTACCTTGATCTCCACAGATCAATATACGTGAACGGCGCCTTCCGGAACACCGGAGACTGATGTAGATCTGGGATAAATGATTTACCGTTCAAACGTAAATAACTTACCCTTAGGAAATAATTGTAAGTAAAGGTTAAGGAAGAGAGAAGAACTCACCCACATAGTTCAATCAAGACCATCAGCGAAGGAAAGAATGTTCTTGTTGATGATCAGGTGCTCTTCTAAGCTCCTGTCGTCACTCCCATGTTCTTCCAACGTCGTAATCTTCCTCTGTCAACAGAGGATACTACTTCCCATTATAAGTGAAAAAAACTGCACGGTGTGTACTCTCAGGTTCATGGTATGTACATTTCATTTTTTTAACTATTCCTCTAGAGTCTACTTTTCACCGCCACACTACTCATCTGTAGACATGAGTACACGGCGTGTATTTCTGAAAACATGGTGTGTACTGTTACTCAGCTGGTAGCTACTTCCACCGCCTTACTATTCACCTACTGACTGATTACATGGAGTGTAAATACTATGTACATGGCATATAGTCAATTTTACACCCTTCATCGCTGGCAGTCCTGCACACCATGTGTTCTCTTCCCACATGTCCAATGTACACGGCGTGTGGAAAAGTACACGGCATGTACCCATAGAATTAGTGATTTTTTTCACATTTCCCTTATTTTATAAAAATCAATAATGGAAAAAAGAAAAAGAAGAAACTTGTACCTCAAGAATTAGAACTGGGTTCTTACAACCTTCCCCCCTTAAATAAATTCGTCCATAAATTTCCCTTCTAAGGGTGGTGAAAATAAAGCTCAGAACAACCCTGGCCACTAAGCACGTACGTCGGTATCCCACTCCCAGGTTTGGTCCTGCACCCGACCATGCTTCAATATCACCCATATGAGAGGAATAGACTGGCCTCAGAGAACCTTCGTGCTCTTGTAAGCAATACGAATCAGATGCTCCTCAAAGGATGCATCAGCCTGTAGCTCATCCTCCTCAAGATGAAAGGCATGAGATGGGTCTGAGTGATAACGACGAAGCTGAGATACATGGAAGACGGCGTGCATGGCCAAGAACCTCTGTGGTAACTGAAGCTGATATGAAACCTGCCCGAATCTCTCCAGAATCTCAAACGGCCCACATACCATGGTGAATGTCTACCCTGTCTTATGATCTGTCTGTGTCCCATCCTCGGTGAAACACGCAAGAACACCTCATCCCCGACCACGAACTCCAAGTGTCATCTTCAGCGAGCGGTATAAGATTTCTAATGAGACTGTGTAGTAGTCATCTGCTTCTGAATCAACTGGACCTGCTCTGAAGTCTCCTGCACGAGACGTGGTCCCAGTAAAGTTGTCTCACCTGCCTCCAACCAGCACAATGGTGATCGGAATGTTCTACCATATAATCCCTTGTAAGGTTCCATATCAATAGTTTCCTGAAAACAATTCTTATAGGAAAACATGAACAGGGGTATGTGCTTCTCCCAAGAGCCCCAAAAGTCTAGGACGCATGCACACAGCATGTCCTCTAGCACCTGTATCGTACGCTCTGATTGGCCATCGGTCTGAGGGTCGTATGTTATGCTCCGAAGAAGCTGTGTACCCAGTTCCCTCTAAAATATTTTCTAGAAACGAGACATAAAACGGGCGTCCCTATCTGAAACTATAGAACGAGGAACCCCAATAAGACGTACAACCTCTCAGATATACAACATTATGAGCTCGTCAACCCTAAATGTCTCCTTGGTCAGGAAAAAGTGATCTACCCTCATAAGTCTGTCCACAAAAACCCACACGACTCACTTCCTCAAGGTGACCTCAGCAACCCAGTCACGAAATCTGTCACGACATCATCCCCTTTCCACTCTGGAATGGGTAACTGAAGTAACTGTCCAGCTAGCTTCTTATTCTCTACCTTCACCTGCTAACAGGTGGAACATCTCGCAACAAAACCAACTACTTCCTATTTCATACAAGGCCACCAATACAGACATCTCAAGTCATGATACATTTTGGTAACTTCGGGATGCACTACCCATGATGTAGCCTGAAAATCCCACATCTGCGCCTCATGTATATCCCCTAGAACCCAAACTTTTCCATGGATATGCAGTACGTAATCATCGCCTATTTTCCGATCAGGAGGAGGGTCCTCAATTTCCACAGAATCTCGTAGAACTAGGCCCTCAAAATATGAAAGTTGTCTCATCCTCACTCTATCTAGGAGGATAGAAGTTGCAGCTAAGGATGAAAGATAGGCATTCCCCTTACTATCGTGCACCTCCAAATGCATCTCAAAGAACAAATCCATGAGCTACAACTCATCGCTATCCTTTTGGACTGCCTATAACTGAGTCCTCCTACTCAGTGCATCTGCAACCGTGTTACCCTTACCTGGTGTATAGGCAAGCTCGTAGTCGATGGAATGAAGGTATTCAACCCACCTTGGTTGTATCAGATTTTTGTCACGCTTAGTAAAGATATATTTGAGTCTTCTTTGGTCCATAAACACTAGAAAATGTTCTCTCAAGAGATAATGTCTCCAACAGAGTAACTCATGAACAACTGCAACCAACTCGAGATCATACGTTCGGTGATTCATCTCATGTGGCCTCAACTGCCGAGACCCATATGCAACTACTCAAACGCCCTGCATCAATACTACTCCTAGCCCAAAACCTGATGCATCATAGTAAACATTATAGATCATCCCTTGCTCTAGATGTATTAGTACGGGTGCTGATGTCATCTTTTCCTTCATCTCCTGAAAGGCTATCTCGCAAGATTCTGACCAAACGAACTCCACACCCTTCTTAGTCAAACCCTTCAATGGCACTACTAAGTGGTAGAATCCATGTATAAATCTCCTGTAGTAACTTGCCAGCCCTATGAAACTCTGTATCTCGAACACATTCTTATGATACTCCAAGGAAACTACTGCACTCACTTTCTTTGGGTCTAGTTCAACACCTTCCTTTGAGATAGTATAACCTAGGAAGTGTATCCGGTCCATCCAAAAGTGGCACTTTGAGAGCTTGGAATATAGATGATTCTCTCTCGGTGTACTCAATATGATCTTAAGATGGGTAGCATGGTCATTTCATGTGTGAGAGTACACCAAGATATCGTCCACGAAGACTACCACAAAAGAATCAAGATAATGGTGGAAGACACGATGCATCAGAGCCATGAAAATTGTTTCCACATTCGTGAGTCCAAACTGTATAACCAAGTACTCGTATAGACCATATCTGCTCCAAAAAGCTATAAGCGGTATGTCCAATGGCATAACGCATAATTGATGATATCCAGATATTTAGGAAATCATTGATAACACTCTTGATCCTCAAAGATGATAAAAAAATATCATCAATCTTTTGAAAGGGATATCAGTTCCTGACCGTCAGCAGGTTTATCTTTCAATAATCCACAAAAAGTCTCAGGGTACCGTCTGCCTTCTTTGTAAATAGGACAGGCGAACCCCAAGTGGATGTACTGGGTTGGATGATACACTTTGCCTGCAAATCCTCCAACTCCCTTTTGAGCTCCTACAACTCTGGTGTAGCCATCCTATATGTAGGAATGGACACTGGTGCTGCTCCTGGCACTATCTCAATAGATAAATCCAACTCTCGCTACAAAGGAAGACCTGAAAAGTTATCTAGGAAGACATCCTTGAAATGATCAACTACTGGAGGGAAATCCTTCTAACACGTTCCCTGGTCATCTAGATATAAGCTCACAATCTGAGCTGTTACTCCACCTCGATAATGATTCTTGGGTATAGCTCAGCTCGCCTGGATATCCCATTCACCCTTTTAAATAAAATCTCTGCCCTCTAGTGATGTGAAACTAATCCTGCGATGGTTTAAATCTAAAAAGTCTTGAAAAGGTACCAACCAGTCCATCCTGAGAATGATGTCATAGCTCATCATCTCTATGACATAGAGTTCCCATAGAAAGTGACACCCACCAACCTCTAGGGGAACTCCCTGCACTGACACACACCAGCCATTCAAGTCCCTGATGGATTGTCTAGAGTCATAACATCAGAAGAAGAAGAAACAAAGAGCCCAAGGCTCTCCAAAACATGCACATATATAAATCTATGTGTAGCACTACTATCAAAAACTACCGAAGACAAAATAGAAGCAACTAAAATAGTACCTCTAATAGGGAAGGTCTGAGATATTTTTCTTGTTGGGTCTGTTGCACTGCTTATGCCTGCCCAGTGCCACAGCTCTATAACACAACCTATCTACCCTGAGATGACCTGTATCGTTATCTATGAGATTCTAGTTTTTGGCTACCATGGCCACGACCACTACCTCATCCTGAACATCCGAATGTATCCTTATTACCTGACTGGTAAGAAGTTGTTGACCCTACCCTAGTATGCAGAGTCTGCACAGAAACCCTCTCACTAGCCACTACTGGAAACGACCTACAAAAATGCTGGAGATGACCCTTCCTGCCACAAGCTCGACACTCTATTGGGTCACGTGGACACTAAGGCATCTTGTGCCCCTCTCTTCCACACTGGTAGCACATAACCTTCCCACCTAAAGAGGTATTCTTAATAGTACTTCCATCGGGAGAGAAATCCATCTGTCACATCCTCTTGCAGGTAGAAATAGTACCAAAAACTGATGCCGAACCGCCCTAGCCTGCACCACTAGCCTCTCGCGGGTTCCGCTCTTTAATCCGTATCTGGTTCACAATATAATGCATTGTTAGAAATCTGAAAACATTCACTAGTGCTCAGATGTGATATCGATTACCATCCTCAATGCATTGATCCCTCGACGTCTATTCTCCCAACAGAACAGGTGCAAAACATTGTAGCTTGGTGAAACAGGCAGAATAATCCATCACTCACATGGTGCCCTATTGCATATTCTTGAACTCTTGGGCTCGATCTTCCCTCAGTTTCACTTGGAAGAAAAATTCATAGAATACTACCTGAAAATCTCTCCATGCCATGTCTCAATGATGCTCGGTCTAAGTGGTAACTTCCCACAACCTCTTGGGAGAATCACGCAGCATGTTTGTAGTGACCTTGACCCTCCTCTCTAGAAGAGTCTCCAGATGCTCGAAAATTGTACGCATAGAACCTAGTCAAGACTCCATAGCCTGTGGTCCACCGTCCCCAGAAAACGTAGGCGGATGCTGATGGTGAAATATGTGCATCATGTCTTCCTTAGATGTGGAAGCTGATGGTGCTCCCTGGAAGGTCTGTATAAACCACATGAAGCCTTTACAGAAATGCCCAACATCGCATGTGACCGATATAATGTCTAGTGCCTCATCTTTATCAGTGGGAGTATCCATCGGTAGCCCGTGGCCTACCATCTCTAGAGTATACTCATTGCCACTCTCATGGGTAACAACTTGAGGTCATCTCGGTGACATGAATCTACAAGGTAAAATACACACCTTAGATCAAGATTATCAAGGACTGAAAAAAGGAGTGTATGAAGGGAACAAGAGAAAGAAAACATTCATGTTTTTAAAAAACAAGACTACACCTGGTGTATAATAACTACACAGTGTGTTCCCTTAAGTCTTCCACATGGGTGTGTACATATGCCAAAACTAGTCGTGTAACTCCCCAAAACACATGGTGTTTTGTCAATACACACGGTGTGTCCTTGATTTTTCTCCCCTGGCCGAGTCCCTCTACATGGCTAACCCCTCATCTCTCCTTTAAACAAGACTACACAGTGTGTATAAGGTCTTCACGGAATGTACTCGACAAGATTCACTGACCTGTGTTGTCTGCGACACGATCGGGTACACAGCTCAGATTACACAGCATGTTCCAAATATCCATGGCGAGTACTTATTAAATTCCAAATTCCTTGTGTTGTTAGTTACACGGCTGACTACTCGGCTGACACTACAAGTCATTTTACACCCGCAATTGGCATGTACACCACCCGGTTTCCCCAGCCACATGGCCAAGTCCACACGGTCTCTCACCAGTCAAGACTACATGGCCTTTCCCTCGGGTACACGATGTGTTTTAAGAAGAGGTAACACAGACATGTGTTTGTTAGTTACATGGCCGGATCCCCAGGGAAAACTACATGGTGTGTTATTCATTCACATGGAGTGTATATGGTCATATTTCTCCACCCGTGTTGTTAGTTACACGGTAGACATAGGTTCATCACAACCCAGCTTGTATAATAACTACACGGTGTGTGCCTTCAATGTTTCATTATCCCATGTTTCCCCTACACGGCCTATGACACGGGTAAAAACTACACAGCGTGTACATATGCTACATGGCGTGTACTTAAACATTTTCATTTCTTCTAGTACAGAAGAGTAAGCGGCATGTAACAAAAATTACATGGTTTTTCTTCTGGGTTTTTCCAGACAGTAAGCCTCAAAAACTACTCTGGAGCCCAGAAAAACACTGAAACCAAAACCTAAGTGCAAAATTCCAATCCGTGAGGGCCCATACTCCTTGATAATCAAATATAGGCATCCTTTACATGTTATAAACTAGGTAAAAAGTCAATGATCCACCAAATTTCAGTCAATGAGGGCCCATACTCCACGAGAACCAAAGTTTGGTGTTCATTCTACAAAACCTTACATAAAAATACCCTATCAAATAGTAGGTGTTTTATCAAGCCATCTATCACAACAACACGCTCTTACTAGCACAACATCTATCACAACAACATGAAATTCCCAATAAACCTAAATGTCACGGAAACTATGCATGGCATGTGATTCCAACATGTGCCTAAATAGTGCATGTGATTGAATTCACTCATCTCATTGGGTTGTAAATAAATAGAACCCAGGTACCAAAAAAATAATATCGCACCACAAGTTTGTCACCTAATAGTGAAAATCAAATCAATGGTAAACTTGAAAAATCAAAAAAAATTGCAACATGAGATAAATTGGTGTTTCCCTGTACACGGGTTAGCTACTCCCGGGCATAGCTTATTACTGAGTACCTATTGTGTCCCATATCTGACTATAGGCTCCAAATAGTAATTCAGAGATATGAATCCCTCTAATACCAATTTTTATCATCTTGGATCTAGGTGTCACTCAACGGGTGCCCCGAACCCGGTTGGTCACATGACCTCAAGCACATTTCCCCAAACGACAGAGGCTGCAGACTAGTAGCGAGGGCCTTGTTCTGATAGTGGGGAAAAAATGCCCTCATTTGTTAATGTGTAGTGCATCGGAATTAAAGAAAAACATACAAAATGAGGAAGTAGTAAAAAATACCCAAGATGAAATAGACAGAGCACTTTAGTAAAGAAAATACCAACAGTCATATATAATGATGCAATGCGTCCCTAAGTCTAACAAAGCATCCAAAACACAATACACTACAACACAAGGGAAAATACATCAATGAAAAATAAAACAACACAGATGGAACTCAGCATCGTCACAAGCCTAAGCTCGGTCCCATGCACTCCTACTACTTTGCAACAATCAAGTATCTATATAGGGACCCTTGGCCTTATCTGCATCTGTAGCAATATAATTTGTTTGGGCCGATGACATAACCCAAACAGGGTGTGAGAAATAAACCCTAGTAGGCAACCACCAAAGGCTCATTCCCACTTGTCAATGTACAGTAATAATATGTAGTAAACTATACAGTACTCAAAACTTACTATCTCTACCAATTATGTTGCCATTTTATTAATTATTTTTCAATCCCAAGCTTGTTCATTATATTGGAAGGTACAATATAATAAATCACCACAGTGAATATACGAAGTAAACGTTTTCCGAAAATATGAAAATAATTACCTTCAAGTAATAAGAATCGAACCCGCAGGTGATTGCCCACATTCATGAGAATAGTTTCCCATAGGCGTATGAGGTGTTACCCACAGTCACATAAACTACTTCCCACATGCACGAGAATATTTTCCCGCAGGATAATCAAAACACTGCCCTAAGCCTACGCAAGTAACCAATCCGAGCCCAACATAAAAGCAATAAATTTAAATAAAATTTCTCTTAGGGAAATTAAAAGCATGCTAAACTCATATTATACCCTCGGGTAACCTAGCCAAACGGCTAAACAAGGGAACACACCCACGTGGTGGCCTTGGATCCAAGCAATGATCCCAATCAACTGTTTTAAATTTTTTTTAATTTACCTATGCAATTATAGGTATTTAATAATCAAGGCCTTGGCCATATGACACCCCAATCATGGGAATGTAGCAAAATGAACACAAAAACCACATGAATGTTTCAATTAAACATTAGATCACCTTTTTTGATAACCTCAGATCAATATACGTGAACGATGCCTTTCGAAACACCTGAGAACAACATAGATCTGGGATAAAATATTTCCAATTCAAACATAAATATCTTCCCCCCGGGAAATAATTTCAAGGAAAGCATAAAGAAGAGCGAAGAACTCGCCTGCACGGTTCAATCGAGACCGTCAGCGAAGGAAACCGAGTTCCAATCGATGATCGAGAGCTCCTCCATGCTCTGGCCATCACATCTGTGTTCTGCCGACATCGTAAGATTATTTTGTCGACTGAGGAGGACACTTCCTTTTTTTAATAGAAGAAAAAAACTACATGGCATGTACTCTTAGGTACACAGTGTGTACTTTTCAATTTTTAACTATTCCACTGGAAACTACTTTTCACCGCCGCACGGTTCATCTGTCGTCATGAGTACACGGCATGTACTTTCGCTCAGCTGGCGGCTACTTCCACCGCCTTACTATTCACCTGCCGATTGATTGCGTGACTTGTAAATACTAATTAAAAGACTTGTAGTCAGTTTTACACCCTTCATCACTGGCAGTCCAATATGCCGTGTGTTCTCTTCCCACATGGCCAATATACACGGTGTGTGGAAAAGTACACGGCGTGTACCCCCAAAATTCGGGATTTTCCCCCATTTTTCTTATTTTATAAAAAATAATAAAGGAAAAAGGAAAAGAAAAATCTTGTACCTTAATAATAAGAACATGGTTCTTATAGATGGTTTCCCCACTAGATGGAAAACTCTGGTCACCGCCTCAAGCCAGTCCTCAGTCGCCTGAGGGTCGGGCTCGCCTCAGAACCTGAGAAGTATCTATCTATGAAACTCATGGAGCACGTTGAGCATATGCTTCTCATTTTTAAGTACTACACATACCATGTGTAGCTCCACTAATGGTGGTATAGTAGTCTCACCACCTAGAGGTAATTCCTGGGAACTTGTCCCGGAATCAAAACCTCATCACCTAGGGGGCCATCCACATGATTTAGAAGATGAATCATAGTGGGTATGAGTCGTAGAGGAATCCTATAAGGAAACAATTGTGTGATGGTCAAAGATTATTTTTGGATAGTTGAAGGAAAAGGACATTTAATGAACAACCCATTTCTATATGAGGCACATAATGTTCTTTTGTTTCCCTGCAACTCTGGTTCTCATGTTCTGAGTCGAAATGTAGGGTATCAGAGTCATGGTGTGTGGATATGTAGACTTCCCATACCTACACAAGAGTCTCTATCTTGAAATCCTAGATCAAAACACATAACATTGTTTCCCTAATCCAATATCATAGACTCTTGTTCCTATGGTAGAACCGACCACCACTGATACCACTCTGTCATGACCTGTCCCAGTGGGGCCCGTGCTGCGACTCCCCAAGCCCACATCTAATAGGCTAGGGGATTTTGACTAGAACCGAGTAGGCATATCACTAACAAGAGAGGAATTTCCAAATTACATGTACACATGCACACATCCCCATGTCCCCAAATTCTGAAATGTAAAAACCACTATGGAAAAAAATGCATGAATATGACTAAACCCAACCAACAGAGTAAAACAGAAAGTAAAGTGATGAATGTGAACTAGGCTAGAATAGAATCCCACAAAAATAAAGTGTCTACAAACCATAAAGTCCAACCTATAAGCAATAAATAAGTACTGTGACATCAACTCATATTCTTAGGAACACATTGGCCTATAAGGAAGCTCAAAAATCTTGGTTTGGTTTTGATCTACCCTAGACTCTATCAAAATTCCATTCATCTTCAAGTGACACAACACGTGTGGGGAAATACCATGTAGGGGTGAGTTTAACAATACTCTGTAGAGGACCATAAAAACCATAGAAAAATGTAATACGTAAATATACAATCATATCTACACAATATACATCTATATAACATATAACAAGAGAAACATATAACAAGATAAATATATCCATATATTCTAGAAACCTAGACCTGTAGTCTACTGGTAAGTCCCAATGGTTGCATTCCCATACTAGGGGTTCCGTTTGATGATTCCATGAAGCATTCATCTAGTGGAACTCACTCCATTAGTTTTATAGCACATATGAAGTTCTTCCAAGAAGTAAATTCGTCGATAAATTTCATGAGAAATATAGACACACTGATAGACATGAAGAGAGAACATATACACTCATTCTGGGAGAACTCACTCTTGAGTGGGGAAAGATCACAATACACAGATGAGGATCACTTCTAGGGTCATGGCGTATACCATGACTCATCCATATTCACATGCTATATAGTGGATCAACATCTTATAGGATTTTTCTCATTGATTCCTAACTCTACCTAGGGTCAAGAGTGGATAGAGTATCTCTCTCTGGGCCTCTCTGAGGAATTAGGACTTTATCCAAAAAGTCTAGTGATGGGATCATTCTCCTACTGATAGAAATGCAACCTGAAATTATAGGGAACATGCAAGGGGGTACTAAGCTAAATGAAACCTATCCAAGGATAATTGGATGAGGATATCAGTCCATGTATAGAAAAGTACACTACAGGTAGAAAGGTCACACACTATGTACATTAACCCCAGGTACTGCCCATGTACAACACCTTGTGTTGAAGATCATGTCATATATAATTAGATATACATGACTTCTAAGAATGTGACATGTTGTGTCATACTATCCGGGGGTTGTTCTATGTATGTTGTCCATATGCCCATACATGACATCAACACGTGTCTACCAACCAGTGTACTGATACATGGGGTAACCCGCAAAACTATTCTGGTCTGGCTGTGTGGTGGAGTACATTCCATGTACTCCACCCCATGTCAAAGTATCGTTTGAGACAAATTTCGGGTCCCACTTAAGGACCCACATGTTGTGTGAATGTTGACACATGTTGTGTCATCACTTCCCAACTTGTGAAAGCGTAGCCACAGCCGAGCCGGCCCCACACGCCATGTTCATCAGATAAAATACTGTGTTCTTTAAGATTTTCAAAAAAATGTCGTTCTTCCCCCCACCCCACCTTTTTTGATCCTTGATCCTTCAATCTAGCTATCTGATCTCCATGAAACTGAAGTTTCAGGGTTGTCCCGCAATATAAATTAAAATTTTGTTGGTTTTAGGCCGCTAATTGGCCCCGAAAACATGTTTTGGTCCACCCACACAAAGAACACTTGAAGGATGATTTCTCCTAGACCATTTCTAATCATGTGACGCCTTCGTCGTTACACCTCCTCTAGACCGTCATGATGTCGGATCTATGATTTGGGATCAATGTTTTTTGAATCAAATGCGTAGATATTTGACGTTCATAACCCCACGATGAACGTGAATAATACAGGATAAAAGGGGGGAGACGTAATGAACACAATGAATTGAGGAATGAACCTTCACCATTATTCGTCATGAAATTGATCTTCTCCTATTATATGGATCAAATAAAGAAAATCAAAGAAAATCAAACCATTCACATATTAAATCCCCAAAATAAACCCAATAACCCCCTCCCTCCATAAGAATGAACAATCCATGGGTCAACATACTCATGGTTTGATCCACATTCATAGTTTAAATCCAAGAATGTGTAACAGAATTGAAATAATAGCCCCTACCTCAATCATCAACGAAGAGGAAGAGGGTCATCGGTTGGGATTCGATCTCATTTTTTAATGATCCAAGCATCTTCATTCATTGTCGTTCATCTAGAATTATCCAACGGTGGATCTTTTCCAAATATCTAGTGGATTCCAGAGAGTCCTCTAGGTTTTTGATCTGAACCATGGGCTCTTACTTATTTAGAACTGATTAAAAAGTTGCTTCTTTATAGAAACTTTTAAAATAAAATATATTATTATTTTTTTATTTTCTTTAAAACATCTGAAGACTAAGTTCTACTGCCAACCTCTATGCCAGACAATGATAGGCCATGCCTAAGGTGAAGTCTCTACTCTAAACACAACGAAGACCTCATATTTCTGATCTGAGCACCCATTAAAAATTTATTCCACTTTTTCTGGAAAACTTATCATATGTGCTATTTAGAAGTTTAATTTATTTCAAACATTTATTCTAAGAACTTCGGGTCTCGTAATTACATACCAACATAAAGCCTGATCTCATAATAATTCTATAGAATATTTAGAAATAACACATAGAAAATCAAAGATATTTAATTTGATATGTTTTACTATGTAATTAGATAAGATTTAATTGTTGTAGGGGAAACTTCATAGTATGTGTGACCAAAAAAATTGCATATATTCATTATTTTTTATCTCAAGAATAAATGATACATCATTGAAATATCATTATTGATAACCAATATAATCTATTTCCTTATAATAAAATATGTATGGATTTAGATTCCCATCAATGGATAATCCTCCTTGAAACCATAACCCCAGTTTTTTATTCTTCTTTTACACGTCGAGATGCTAGCACATCATGTTAGAAATTAGAATCCTATATGTACAACATGTGATTTAGTTTACCCCTGTATACTTTTGGAGATTGAGTGCTTATGTTTTCTACTTTGTGCCTTTTATCTAATGTACCAGATGAATATCAAGGATTTAAGTGTCACTTTAGGATGATTACATATGTTTTATAGTAGTATTTATTAATTTTAGTTTATATGAAATTTCATATTATTATTCATTGGAAATCCTCAAACAAGTGTTTTTAATCACTTCCACTTTCTTTTATACATGTTTTTACACTTTAACAAAACCCTTTAGTGGTATCAACATGATACATGTATAAATTATATACTACATTCAATGAAATGAATAAGAGAATTGATAAATAGATCAGTTACTTGTTTCTCTAAATTAAATTTCTTAAAAAATGATTAACTCTATGAATAGGGATATGAAAAGGAAAACCAATCCATACTCTTACGTATCTAAGAAATATAATGGTTTCCATATTTTTAAGATTATATAGAATGGAATATGTAATGGTCATCTAAATATACCCTTTTGTAGATTTTTCTACATAAGGGTCATAAGATTTCACCCTCACGGTTATAGGGTTACATAAGGGCATGATAATATTTACTGTTACATGATGTTCTGATATGTAAGGATAATCAGATTATTGCTAAATTGTTTTAAAGATAATTGGAATTTTAGCCTTATATTAAATATATCCTATATAAAGGTTGATAACTCATTACCATTACACAATACCCTTAATAAGAAAATAAGTATAAGTGTAACTTCATTTTTACCTTTATGAAAATGTTTAGTGTAAAACTAGTTCCCATACATAGTGGAACCCTTTCACATTTGGACCCTTACATATCACATTTTTATATGCTTCAAAATGGTATCCCATGAATTAACTTTATGAAAAATATTATACAGATCATGTGTTACGATATTAGTGTTTACAGTTTCATAGGAATGACCATATGCCTAATGATATTCAAATTTTTCTTATAAAATGATTGAGATATTAAACATATAAAATGATTTAGATGGTTTATTAAATATTTATAAATTATTATAAGATTTATTTTGGGATACATTTTTTATAAATGGTTTATTTATAAATTATTTATTAATAGTTAATAATTTATTAAATGTTTATAAAATAGTTTATTCCCAAATATAAAATTTTAATATTTAAAATACCTTTTAATAATGTTATATGGCATAGATTATCTCTTATAAATAAAAGTGTTCATTTATAAATCATATGTGATAAATTATAATGGGTTATATATTATGAAATACCACCAAAATATAAAATGTTTCTATTTAAAATATGAATTATTCATAAACATTTATTTTGAATTTTTCAAAAAGTGGATATATTTTTATATTATTTATTCCACCTCAAAAAGATCTTTTATGATTGATGTGATCAAGGAAAAAATAATGATTAAGTATATCATGTTACTGTGTAGTGAGTTCCACACATTTATTTTCATGTGGGTGGCTTAAAAGAATGATAGGTGGGATGGCACATATCATCCAAATCTCCCTTCACATGTCACTGTGAATGAGAAGAGTTGTTTTCCTTGTTGTGTACATATTGCATGATGAAACTTATTGTAAAGGGGTGACACGTCATCATTAACTAAACTTACTGCTACATTGTATGATAGTGGGGGGCGATGTGACTTTTCCTATTACTTATATTGGAATATTCTTCCAATTGGACTCTTGGAAGCATCATTAGACCATCAGGTCAATAGTTTTTTTCCATATTTCATCTATGGTTGAAATGGGTTTCCACTTTTCCTTTTTTTTAATTGGTTCTCTTGTTTTTATATTTAATAAAGTTGGAATGGACCTTAACCACTTTGGATTAAATATATGATATTTTGAATATGTAATATGTTTACATAATAGAAATTGGATTATAAATATTTTATAATTTATATAATATCATATGTTAAGAAAGGAAATTCTATATAATGATAAATATCAAAGATTTTATATTTTAATGAATATAAAATGTACGTTTTAATAATTATGGAATGTTCCACATATAAAGATAAAATATAAAATGCTAATAATTAATTTTGATTTGTGAATTTTTCAAAAATGGTTATCTCATGTTTAAATATCTAGGCTTTACTTTATATAAAACTTTATTCCCAATTATATTCATTTTTAGTAAATTGTTTATGAAATGTGATAATTGTATATTATTTAGTTTAAAATATCAAAATATATCTATGATATATAATTGTATTACTTGATACGATTGACTCTATAATGAATTTAGTTATTCACCTTCCTCGACATTAGTTTGAAATTGATTTTATAGACTAGAATTAAGTAATTTAATATTATTTTTACACAGTATGTGTTTTCCTTACGATTAATGTTATTCTCACTTGAGTAAAGTATCTGTTGGTAGAGAGGCTTGGGTTCAGACTACCTACCTACTTAAAGGGTTATTCATTATCAATGATGGTAAATGTGGTTGGTTATCTATCAGTACGAGATTACGCATGTGGGTATTCTCAAACTCATATAACTCTATGAATTTATGGAACTGTTCATGTACATTATTCATACGATATATTTATATATGTTTAAATATGTTTGAATTCTAATTTTGGGTGGGTAACACAAACCTGTGGGTTGTGTAAATACTTTCACATATATATGGTTTGAATATATTGGTTTGGTGTAGGTAATAGTATTTAATACAAAATTAATAGGCGAATTCATACAGATAGAGCAATTAAATAGGATAATATGTTTGATATTAAAATCCTATTAAAATACTAATGGTTTTATTTTTTTATAGAGACACTTTTCTAGACATTGATCATTTGACTAGGTAGTTGTATTCCATGGCTGAGTGCCCCTAGATTATATTTTGTACTGAAATAAGGTTATAAGTTACTCTTTATTGTCAATTTATAGTCAGGTTCACCCATATTGTCATTTGTATTCTTTTTTTATCATTTACTTTGGGTAAAACTTAGTCGTGATTCCCTAATATTTGCAACACATGGGGAATAAAGTTGATTTTATCTATATGATGATTGATCAAAGTGTTTTCTACTTATATATCAAAGAATCATATATTATATGATTTGTATGATACATAAACTAAATAATTTAGTGGATAGATTAATTCCCTAGTGGGATTACTTCATAGTGAAATATTTATCTTTCCCAACTAATGGTTATGATGAATTCTAAAAGGGGTAGTAATTTTATTGGAAGCCTATTCAATAAAATATTATATTAAATGGTTAATAAAACATGTTAATCATTTAAAAAATCATTTATAATAGATAATATCATCATCATCATGTGAAAACACTTGGTCAAATACTTGATAATGGGGAGCTTAATGAAAGAATCTCTATAGACCACTATCATTAAAAAATGTATTTAAGAGATTAGTGGTCTATGAGAAATTATTAAGGAAAATTATATGTGTCATCACAATTTCTAAATTGGTAAGAAAGTGCATAAATTGTTTTATAATTGAATCTAAATGTTTATGGAAGAATAGAGTGATTCATCTTGGGTTTCAAAAGATTTTGTTGAAAAATGTATTGTTTTGGTTATTGAATTTATCCTATTATCTTCTTTGGAAATGTTATGAAAATATATTTTAATTAGAGATATGTTTTCATGATATTATAAAAGTCTTAAAAGTTAATGTACTGGGTATATTATCTCTAGATTCGATTACTTTATGGATAGTACAGGTGGATGAAATTTTAAACCAAAAGAAGAGAAATTAGGTTCAAAATTTCAAGAATGTTTCTTAAAGAATATAAACAAGGAAATTAAAACCTAGTGTTTCCATAAATGTTGAAAACTAATTCCATGTGATTCTATTATGTGGAATACTTTATGGAGTTTAAGAATATATGTTCAATATTTTTGTCAGGTATGGATACTATAGAAATTGATTTTGTAGTTTTGAAATGCATATGATATCGATTGTATATTTCAAAATTAATGTAAATATATAGGACTTCAAAATCAATGGAAGAATTGAATTATTATTTTTTACATTAAAGAAGAAAATAGTTGCCATATTTGAATGTAATGGTTTATATCAAGCTCAAATGAGTCTTCGTAAATTATTTTTGTTAAAAAAATATGTTTTATTTAACAGTTTATGATTTATCAATTTTTTAACGTGATTTGAGAATAAAATATAGAAAAAATTATTTTAACTAGGATTAAATTATTTAAACAAATATTTGTTCAATTATATATGAAATTTTTCTATAACCCATTGGGGGTATATTTTAACAAATTTATAATCATAAAATTAAAATGTTCTAAAAATATATAATAATATAAATGACACAGGTATTTTTTTATTTATTAACTATTCCTACTAAAACGATATAAATGTTGTTTCCTACCAAAAAAAGGATTTTGTATCATAGAATGATATTCTGAATAGAATATAGTGTCTATGTACATAGTGGGAGTATGTTTGAACGTAATAATTTTTAATTTTGACATATAAATAATGATAGAAATTTAGGTTGAATGTGAATTTTCATAATATCCAAAGAGATTCTGGAAGTATGTGGAGACATATGATGTTGTATGAGTTGAAGTTAATGATATATTTCCATAAGTTTTTTATGAAATCCTAAAAGAGTTTTTGATATGGATTCACATGTTTTTGTAGATGAAAAAATATAGTTTGAAATGGAAAAGGACTATTAGGATTTAGTGAAAGAGTGATATTGATCTAGATATAACATTATTAATTATTTAAATATATGATAAATACAATAAATTTAATATTTCATGAAAATTAGAATTTTCATGCATACCAGGGTATATTATTTTATATAATATTTTATTATTGAAAAAAATAGTCTTTATAATTTTATGTTCCTCCTAGATATTCTATAATTTAATAATCTAATACAAAGGACAAAATAACCTAGATAAATAAAGTTATATGATATATGAACCATACAATGAATTTATTCTTTTGTTTTAATTAATGATTAACTAAGAAAATTATCAATAAGTATCATTTATGTCCAATATAGTTAATTACCATGTGTTGGAATGGGGTATGGATTGAGATTACAATCCTTGGTCAAACCTTATGGAAACCAGAAGCTCTATTTCTTCTTCATCCTCTTCATACAGAGATTCTAGCACATCATGAGAGAAAAATGAATCATTAATTTATGGAATGTGATTTAGTTTACAAGTTTTTAGCTATGATTAGGGGAATATTCTATTTTCCCAAATTATTTCATTATAAAATAAATAAAAAGATGATCAAAGGGTTGGTTTCTCATTAGTTAATGGTATTTATGTTTTATAGTAGTATTTATTCTTTTATGTTTATAAATAGTTTCATATTTTATTTCATGGTATATTTTCACATAGGGGGTTCTAATCACATATTATTTCTTGGATAAATATATACTCTAAAAAATCATTTACATTTCCCTAGGACTTGTTGGAGAGGTTATGATAGATTACACTCTATGCTAGAGAATGAAATAGTTGAATGTATCATGTGATATGGGAACAACCCTTGAGGTTGGAGGGGTATCTTGGAGAGTTATGTGAGAACGATGTGTCCTTAAGTAATAGATCCACTATAATGGTAGGGATGTCTCTAGGTGTTAGTTGGGTGATATCCTTTTGGTCGTTTGAAATGTGTCCTAGAAATAGATCATGGAAATTTCTAAAGGTCTTGTCATGAGGTTTCCAATTTGGACTAGAGTGGGGTGGATTGTGTGTCTCCATAGGGAGTGGGACTTTGAGAAATATTAGTTTTTTATGAGGATTTATCATACCTTAGGGTATAGGTTACAGGGTTCTATAGGTAGTGTCGTCGTTATTGGGTGATGTTCATGATATGTCTTATCTACATAAGGATCAACACGGGTATTGAGGACCTAGTAAATTCCCTAATGTAAAAGGTGTGACTTGTTTGATATGAGGGGAGATTCCATGTATGTTTAGTTCCCCTGGAACAAACACTGATATAGTGTAATGTGCTATGAAAATCGATGTAATTGATGTTTTTGATGGACCTTTCCATTATGAGGATTGGGACAGTTTTCTTGAGGTCCCTTCATCAATGTTCATGAGATGGTATGTTATAATCATTCCCTCTTCTGCCATGTATATGGTCTTCGAAATTACAATTTCTTTTGGGTAAGTGTGTTGATTTTCCCCAATTTTAATAATAGCTATATTATAGGATAATCATGACTTGTTTCTCAGTATCAGGTCAATGACCATGATAAATGTGTCTTGGGTTAGTGAATGCACATTTTAATTTTTCATTTGCATATTTGGTTAATTACTTCCAAGTCAAATGTGTCATGTGATAATGTGATGAAACAAATGGACCTCCGGAAAGTGAGAAGTGGTGGGTTATGGATATTGTATGTATGAAAGTGGTTTGTTTCTATGTGTAGTGGGTCATGTTTTTGGACACCGCGATACCCTGAATATTTGGATATGGGTTGGGAATTAATGAAATAGTCTAAGAAGTGATTACATGATTATGTCATATCACTGAAGTAGGTTTTATCATGTTTTCTGGTGGCCTCAATAGAACATGGTGACCTGATGTGCAAAGAGTTTTAGTTTCCTTGTTACTACATGATGTCCATAGTGCTTATGTAACATTTTTTTATTTCCTCATGTATCTATGAATATTATACTTTATACTAGTTGAAATTAATATGAACCTACTAATATATATATCTCATAACCGAAATGGTAATCAAGGTATGTTTATAGGCCTTATGTATTATATCAAGATCAGAATAGGATGTGCAGTAGATCAGGATGGTGTAACTCGATTGTATATGGATACAGGGCTTTTGAGACCCATGGATGGGTGTTGGAATATCTATGTTCATTATATATTTTTCATTATTTTTTACTTGGGACAATTCAAGATGGAAGTTAGGATTGTATTATTAAATGGAATTATTTCATTTAGAAATGATTTATGTTTCTATTATTGATGTGTACAATTATTTTTATTTTGTATTTTATGGTTATTAATCCCTTAATTTTATGAACATGGTTTAGAGCCACAATCTCCCCACTATATGTATTATTCCCTCATAGCTAGTTATCAGCATATGAAATATAGTGAGTCATTAATGAGGACACATAAAGACCCCAACTATAGTCACTGTTGAGAATCCTTTGGTTTATTAATTAAAAACTTTCATATGAAACACATCTTGAAAATAAACTTTGGAACAAAAATAAGTGTATGGTGTCATAACCTTCAAATGTCACTATGCACACCCATTACTTTAGGAGTAAATACTCATGCACATGTTTGATGGGAAGACATTATTTCACCTATATATACATAAACCCCAAGATATAAAATTAGAACTTGTTTGTTGGAGGGATTTAACTAAACAAACCCATCTCAGTTATTTATCAAACCCAAACCATTTTAAGGCATATCTTAACCAAATAATCTCAGAGAATTATATGTACCATACTATCGTATGTATTTGTTAACCTCAAATAATCTTTGAGATTTAACATACCCAAACCATCTAAATGATTTGTCTAACCCAATCCATAAATCATCCATAATTATGAATGTGTCACATGAAATCAATCATCCATGTTTCAAACATTATATAACAATACAATTGAAAGAGATGAGTTTCATGAAGAAATTTATAGAAAATTTCATAGTCTATAATGATAAAAATGGTGGATGGTATTATAAAAACATATAATCAGTGTAATATAATGAAGGATAAAGTACATTTACATAGATGAAAAATTATAATTTATAATTATTAAATAAATCACTTTGAAAAACATAGAGAAATATCCCTTTTAAAATTACATGAAAAATCCTTCACCAAATTTCAATTAGAAATATATTCTTTGATATTGATAGAAAATTTTAAAACATAACCTTTAAAACCAAATTTTTTTCAAGAAAAAACATATTTAAAATAATTATGTTTTCAAAATCGTTCTTTGAGAATACAAAAAAATTATGATTAATTCATTCAAAAAAATAGAAGCTTTAAAATTCATTTTTCAAATTTAAAAATAATTATTAAATTGAAAATTACTATTTTTGAGAAATCTATCAATAATTAATTTTGTTTTGAATTAAATTTAGAGATAAAATTATTAGGACTCCCATTTTAAAACATTTAATAATATATTTTTTAATAGTAATGCTTTTTACCGACATATAAACCATAAATATTTTTATAAAATATTTTTACCATAATTATAAGAGATGAAGTTATAGGTCACATTCCCAATTCATTTTCCCAATGGTGAACATAAAACTTTTGAAAAAACATATATTTATAATGAAAAATAAATAAATGATCCTTAGTAAAAACATAATGATAATCCATTGGAAATGTGGAGTGCAGAATAAAAATAAGATCTTTAATGGGAGATATATTTTAATAATTTGAAAATACCATTATTAAAAACAAAATTGTAATAATATTGATAAATATTTCATTTTAAAATATATAAATAGAAATTTGAATATTATAAAAAAAGTTATTTATCTTTTAAAATTATAAAGGATAACATTTCCCAGAATAGTAAAAATGAATATTGAAGAAAAAAATATTATTTAGAGAGAATAAGAATTACTCTTAACATTATCCAATTTTATTTTGAAATAAAATCATCAATATAATAAAAAAGAAAATAAGGGTGTAATACATTATAATATAATTATAGAATATAATAAAAACTTCATTTAAATCCAAAGAAAAATTGGAATCATTTTTATTGGAAATAATGAAATAAGTCAAGAAATAAACACTCACGGTTCAAGAAACTTTTTAATACAAAAAAAATCAAAGAGGTAGATTAAAATTTAACATAAAATACCATGTATAAATGGTAATTAGTTATATTATATAACAAATTGGGATTGTAAACACCATTTAAATTTTATTATGTTTATAAAAAAACATTTCCCAAAGAAAGGAAATTGAGATGGAACACTCATACATCATCGTTATCCATTGAATTGAAATCTAATGAAAGGTGGAACATGAGATGGAATTTTAAATTCATTTTATATCATAACTAGTTATGATAAAAATAATTTCATGTATATATATACACCACAAAAAATGAAACAAGTGTTGTGTATGCATCATATCTCAAAAAATCGAAATTGAGATGCAAAAACCCTTGCCTTTAATCTGACTAAATTAAGAATGCTTTAACCTATTGTATAAAAAATTAAATATCTGAATAAACTATTATATAACATTAAAATTTCTTATAATTTTATATAAACATAATTTATAATAATTTATTAAAAATATATGTGTTATTTATATTTTATTTTCATCATCATATGTTATACATTTCAATTGTTTGCTTCGTACTAGTTTCATAATGATGATGTCGATTCATATCTATAGATTTAAAGTGATTTATTAAAATATATTTATAGGTATGTGAAAATATTTTATATAATTATTTAAAATGTTATAATAACATTTATAATGTATTTTAATTATGTTTCATGACATTAATATTGTTGACATTATTTTTAAGTAATTTATAAAGGATAAAAGGTTGTATAATAATAATAAGTTTAATACTAGTAAAACCATTCCAAATCCATTAAATATATTATTAAAACATTAATATATAATAAAATCATTATTTAATTTTTATATGTAATCCATGATTGAAATATACATCATGTCTCAAGTAAGTGGTCAAACTGGCCCATTACAGATGTATATCTAATCTATATGTTATAATGTTAAATGCATGATGAATTTTTTTATAATAATTATTAAATTAGAATAAGGATATAGATTATATTTTTTTGAATTAGGTAATAATTTCTTTTTATAAATAATTATGTACAATCGTTAATAATTGTATACATCGCATCCATTGAGGCTGTAGTGTGAATTTATGCAGCAACGTCACATTATGTTTTCATATATATGGAGTTAGATAGGTAATGTTAAAAATATGTTGATCTTAGTAAATTTATAAACATATTAATAATCCTATAAAATTTAATATAGAACAATCTTCATGGGGAGGTGTTTAAAAAACATGCACATCATACATAGAATTGATGGTATACCCATACAGATGATAAAATCTCAATTTATTAATGGTTTTAGAGGAAGGTAGAAAATTGATAATCCATTATTATGATATAATTTCATCATATTAATAATCATAATGAAATTAAAAAATTCATGGATAGTAAATGTTTGATGGGGAGGTATAAGAAAAGAAATGAATAGGAATGAAAAATAAATAAGTTAGGATGTTATCTTAATCCTAGAAAGATATCCTTCTAAAGAAGTGATTAAATAATTTTAGAGGTGAATTTTCAGAATAAAAACACATTTTTTCTATTTCTAGCAGTGTTGTGCAGTTATTTGGGTGGAGTTTTGGTGAATTTGAGAGGATTTTGTTTTATGAGAATTGGGGTGGTGAGGGATCCATTTAAAAGAGAGGGGAGTATAATTTTTTAAATATATTAAAGTTAATGTCACTATAAAAGTCTGAATTGATAAATTAATGGAAAATAAACGAATTTTAAATGATTAAAGAAATAAATCATTAACTAAACTATTCCACTCATGTTTTTGCAACTTTTAAATATAGTTATTTTCACTTATACCATTGTTTTTTGCATTTCTAAATAATTTTTAAAAAAGTAATTTTTCATTAAGAAGTAAAAATTAATGTTTATTGATTATATAATTTTGAAACAATTATGCCAAATATATTATTTATTTTTTAAAAATTTATATTTCAATGATAGAAATATATTTTATTATAAGTGTGCATAAATCATAAAAATATTTTTTAGAAGATGTATAAATTTACGCTTAATGTTATGGTTCAGATAAAAGTATCAATTTTGTTAATTTATATATCATTAAATTGTTAATTATTAAACAAATAATATTTTGGTTTCATTCAAAACAATTAAAATCCAAATTCTACCTTGCAGACGCTTAGTTAAAAGTAATAGACCATAAAATTTTTTACTAGAATTAAATATTACTCATGTTTCGAAAATTTTAATCACATGTTTCATAAATTCAACATTATATTTTTAAAATTTATTTTTTATAAAAAAATTATATTGTCTAAAGAAAAAATATCTCATAACATTTTATATAATTCTTTTATTTTTAAAATGTAATAAATTTGATAGTATTTGAAATATCAGTTTTTTTAACATTCATCCCCAAAATTTTCATTTTGAAAAATAAATTTCATAAATTAATCCTAATTAAAAAATGTCATGATAAATTGAAAATTAATGATCATTTTTTTCAAACTAATGCTATATATTTTATGAATTTATTTTATAAATGTAAATATATAATATAGTGAAAACATTTTAAATAGAGAAATCGATTTTTAGATATTAACCATTCTAATTCTTATTTCTTATAAATTAAAAATTAAATAGTGTAAAACAAAAATTTAAAACAATAGTATATTAAACTATAATATAATTAGAAATGTAAAATAAAAAAACATATTGGCTAAAAACACATTTTTTATGAAAAAAATTATTAACATTAAATGTTCTTTATAGTTAATAATTAACCTTTTTACAGTAATAATTTTTTTATTCATTAATATATATCATTAGGAAGTTACATATAAATATAATATCCAAACCAGAATGTACTTTATGGCACCTTTATTTTAATAAAAAATAGAATCATTCTTCATTTTATGGTTCAATGTTTTGTGTGAAATAATTTATTCATCATTTTATTTAATTGAATTAAAATATATATTAATGTCCATGTCATTCACATTATACCCCCATTAAAAAACTAATTCCTATAAAATTTATTTATTATTCCCCAATAAAAGAAACTAAAGGATCAATTATAAACTAAAAATATATTTTCTATTAATATATCATGATCACAATCATAGATACTAGTATATTCATCATTTCCCACATAGGAATTTATTTATATTTCCCATTATCTAAAAAATTATACTAAATATTCTTCATTATTTGGTTATAGGTGCCTCTGAAGACAAACCTATCACAGTGTTATCTTCATGATCATATTTACAAACTGATACTAAAACCAAATTGATTATGATAATATCAAATAAAACCATATTAAATGATTATATGAATATGAAAACTCACCCCTACGAATTATTATACAATGAAAGGTAAATTTCAAATTGCAATACATTTTGTTCAACTATGATATTTTTTGATCAATATATCACACCTTCAGGTTCACCAAGGTTATCTATTTCCTTTTTCTACTAGGTTTTATAATATATCTTGTAATATTTTACACACTTAATATATACTGAAATCATTCAAAATTGTCCATAAAGTGTATATGATGAACCTATGAATATCCCCCTAAGTTTACTACAGGCATGAAGTGTTAGGCCCCCTAATTATGCACTAATTAAAAATCTATGTGTTACTCAACTAGTATTATTTATAGTGATTACCCCTATATGAATTTTCACAATAGCCATATCCACTTTCTTGTATGAATAATAGGATATAATGTATATTAATAACAGATACTAAAAATTTTACCAATATTTCATGATATAGTATTTTAAACAGTCTTATCCATAGGGGTTTCAGTAAATATTTCTAATGAAAATCACTAAAAAAACAAAAATAATAGCTTAAATTAACCAAACACTCCCCTAATACAAAATAATGAAACCCAGTCCCACACATCCTGATCCGGTGCTACTAATTCATACTTTACACATAAGATTTGATACCATATTAGATAATCAAGGAAAAACATATATTTATTTTAAATAATCACAATAAGTTAATCATTATATATTATAAATAATTACAATATCCTAATAATGGACGGATTAGTGTATTGGAGGATCAAAAACATTATAAACCTATTATATGACACTTTCAAACTTTTCTATATAATTTTACCACACTATAATCCCTTACTGATTTCTAATATGTTATTCTCTTCATTGGAACATGTGGAATTGAAATATTTGAAAATGGTGAGTTCAAATTCTATGTAATTTAAAAATTATCAACATTTCATTAAGAGTCTGATGATATATCAATGATATAACATGAGAAAAGGTGAAATACCATATTAAAAATAAAAAGGAATAATAATAGTTTCTCCTTATATAAAGGCATGTAATCTCAAATGTACAAATATATTACCTAACAATGGGATATAAATCATGAGACAATATACATGATGTATGGAGAATAATAATAGGAATATGACATGGAAAGGTAACAATCTACTAAAACATTTAATTAAAATGAACATTTTCCCAAACACAAACACAAGGTATCATGAATCTCATGAGTCACTACTCACCTCAATTATTTCATGAGTCACTACTTTCACCCATTATTTTAGGGAAATATTAATTGAACCTACATATCCATAAATCAATAGATATAAACATAAAAAATCATTATAGGTAGTTAAAAAACCCAACACATCTTATGGATTTATCTATCCCAAAAAATATCATGGATTTATTAAAAATAAGTCATCTCATTGATTTACCATACCCAAATCATCTTAAGTATTTATCTGACCAAAACACCCTCAAGTCTTTATCAATCTCAACCCATCAATATTCAATACATATGTGTTCAACATAAAATAAAAATTCAATATTTTAGACATCTCTTAATGAACCTATTATAAAGAAACAAGATTCTTGAATCCATTTATAAGACATTTTAGAACCCATCCCAAGAAATAAGATGTACGGTATCAGGAAAATGTATCCTTTTTTGTGACATAAATAATTTAAAATTATGTCGAACTATATGTAAAACATGATTTTGAAATTTTTGGATAAATTACAATAGAAAATTAAAAGAAATAAAGGTTTTTATAATTTCTAAAAACTATTGAATATATTTTATTTAAAATGAAAAAAAATTATGTACAAAGATCATTTTAAAAAATACCTATTAAAACAAAAATGAAAATGTTTTTTTGAAATGTTTTTTTATAAAAAAAATGTTCAAAAAAAAATTCTTGGACAGGACATAGAAACAGTAAAAAAATATATCGTAAAAACGGACTCCATTAAATTACCTTTTAATTAAAAAATTAATTTTTAAAATTAAAAATATTCTTTTGAAAAATATATTAATATAACATTTAATTTGAAACATTATTAAGAATAGAAATATTTTTCAAAAAAAATTATAACTTATAAATGGTTATTCATAAATAATATTTTTTATAATGGTGAAAGAAAACCATAAGAGTTTATTTGGAAAATTTTTTTATTATAGTCGTAAATGATGGAGTTAAAGGTCACATTCAAAATTTATCTTCAATAATTATAAGAAAAAAAATTTAAAAGAATATTACTTTTAAAAATAATCGTCCATAATGGATCCTTGTGTAAAACAAAGATGATTTACATTTAAAATGAACAGTAGATGTCAAAAATAATAACATGCAAAGGAATTTTTTTTATATTTTGAAAAAAAATTTAAAATACACATCATAAAATGTGTGATGAATCATTCATTTAACAATAGGTAAAAATCCATTTTAATATTATCTGAAAAATAAATTATTTAGAAATAAGAATGGACAATATTATTGTGAACCTTGAATATGTATATGGAAAGAAAATATATTATTTGGAGATAATGAGTATTTTTCATAACATAATAAAATTCCATAAATAAATTCGTCCATTAGTTTAATTACCCCTAAAATCATAATTAGTGGAATTATAATATAATTATATAATATAATATAATCATCTTTTATAATGATAATCAAATAAGAATCATTATGACTGAAGAAAATAAGTTGTGTAAACAAAATAAATGTTACAAATAATGTATTTTTTTGATATAAACTCTTCTAAGGAAAAAGATTGATATTAAACGTAAAATACAATTAATAAGGGATAATTAATGATATTTTATATCAAATAATCTTTATACACCCATTTATAAGAAATTAGGTTCCTAAAATAAAACATGTCTCAATTAAAGAAAATTGGGATGAAACACCCTTGTGCAATTCTAATATTTAAATATAAAAACTGATGGATGGTTGAACATGATATTAATTTTTAAATACATTACATTAAGTGAAAAATTATGTTATGATAAACTAATTTCTAATATATAATCCACAAAAAGGAAACAAGTTGTGACTTTTCCTCATATCTCAATACAAAATAATTGAAATGAAAAAATCATTACGTTTAATGCCAATTAGTCAAATATTATGTATCCTTATATATAATAATGTAAATATTTTAATAACCTATATAGGAAAAAAAATTATACCTAAAATATTTGATAAAATTTATTTATATTTATTTTCTATAAATATCTTTATTAATAATATTTTATTGTAATCATCAAATGTTGTTAGTTATAGTTTGTCCTAATAATTTCATTATAGTAACTTCTATTATTGTGGATAAATTCAAATTTTATCATACCTATGTCAATATAGGTACTATAAAATATTTTTCATAATGATTTATATTATTATAATTTAATTTCATAAGCATTTTGATCATTATTTGTGATGTCAAAGTTACTGATATGCATGTTTAGTTAATTTATAAGGAATAAAAAGGTGGTGGAGTAATAATAATAATAAGATTAAATACTATATAGACTTTACATAACCATTAACCAATAAATATAGAATCTTCAATTTATCATACAAAATTTATTTATATTTTCATACTATTCTAAGGATTAGAATTAACGGATTTTTCATCTAGTTGGTTAAACCAACCAAATGAGATCAAGCTATAATATATATGTGATTAAAGTTAAAAGGGTGATTATTGTTTCATAATTTATTATTAAATAGGAATAATTATTTAATTATTATTATTTTATGGTGTTTAATAAAGATATATGTGAGTTAGATAAATAATCAATGGCTATATTAAAAAAATTATATATGTCACTTTTGTTGTGGAAAAGTCTTCAAAAACCCACAGGTGATGCATTCATTTTAAATAGATAATGAGGAAGGTATGGAATTTTTTTTTAAATTTTAGAATCATTATACTTTTAAAAAATATAAAATTAAACAATAAAATTTAATTTTATAAACATCCACCTGAGGGGGCGATCAAAATCAAGTAAATCATTCACAGAGACGTCAGTTGGCACGTACACATGACGACATATTCATATTTGGAATTGATTTTGAGGAAGGTAGAAAATTTATATTTCATTATAATGATAAAATTTAATCATATTAATAATACATATGTTATCATACATTCATGCATAAATCGGTTCCAGTGGGTTGTAGAATAAAACAATGGAAAAGGAAAGAAACCAGAGTAATTGAGATTGTTACATTAGTCCTTTGAAAAGATTGTTTTCAAAATATATTAAGCCATTGAGAGGTGGAATTTTTAGAATATTAGAACCTATAGAAAGTGGGAATGAGTTATATACAGTTATTTGAGTAGTCTAAGGTCTATTCCAAGAGGCTTGGGTTTTGAATATAAGGGATGTAGTGATGGATATTTTTTATGAAAGGAGTTTAATTTTAGTAATATAAAAGGTAATGTATCCATTAAATTGTCCCAAGGATACAATAATAGACAATAATGAATCCTGATATGGGTTTGGTCAATAAATACACAAAAACTAAATTTGAAACATATTTGTAAATTTTTTTAGTCTTATGTACATCAATATTCCACTTTTACCTTTTTTATGTTGTAAGTTATTTTTAACTATGTAATTTAAATTTAATTCATAAAAATAAAAAAAATTATAAAATAATTTAGACATAATGAATCAAGAAATTAAATTTATTTTTAAAATATTATTTTTGTGTGTGATAAAATTAAACTTTATTAAAATGAATCATAACATGTGTAAAAAATTTTAGAAAAAATGTATATTTATGATTAAATTTTATTTTTATGATAAAATTATTAGTGTTCCTGATTTAAATAAATTAATTTTTATATATATAACCAAATAAAATTTATGTGGCTTTTACAATAATCCAAAACATAATTTTTTCTTATTGATAATTAGTAAAAGATTAATGATTATAAATCGATTTAATTATACAAAACTATTAGTTACATTTCAAAAATTCTAAACATTGGTAAAATAAAATTAAAATTATATCTTTAAATTATTTTTTTAAAATTTTAATATAATATATATATATATATATATACAAATTCCAATTGTTCTTGTATTTTGACAATGTCCTTAAAGTAAATATTTCGAAAAAATATGTATTTTTCAATATTCACCCTAAAATTTAATGATATCAAAAAATTTCACAAATTCAACCTATGACAATTTTATCATACTGAATAAAAAAATTATGATTGTTTTTTTTTATTTTAATTCTATAATTTATGAATTTACCTTTTATATTGTGGTTTGTGATATAATGGAAATATTTTTTAAATAGGAAATTGGTTTTTTAGATATTAAATATTATAAATATTATTTCCTAAATATTATGAATTTAATATGTGTAAATATATTATTCATATCATTGATATATTATACCATAATATATTTAGTCTCTTACAAAAACACATAGCTCCTTAAATGTTGTTTTTTGGAACAATAAATTTTTAATCATAATATAATCTTATAAGTGTGTAATTAGATTTTTTAAAAAAAATTAATCATATATATACATATTTATATATATATATATATCATAATGTGTCTACCTTTATGAATCCTCTCTAAATCAATGAATATTTCACTATAGTTTTGTTTGTATGAAAAAAATATTTTGCGATTATTTCATTGTTTGATGTTTCATATAAAGTAAGATATTCAAGAAAGAATTTAATTAGGGGAAACTATATTCTACCGTAAGGAGGAATTAAAATTTCCTTATAAATTTGATGGACTTGTTCATTATATTTTTTGATTTCTACTATTTTTCACCTCTCATCTCCCTTTAAAAGCATTTTCTTCCTTTCTTTATGAATATTCTAACCAAATATAGATAGGGGATAATCTAAGCGTTACGAATGGGGTTTTAAAATAATTTTTTTTGTGTTTAGGTTTTTAAGGACCCCTCTTCTTCAAATCATGTTATATCATATGAAAATATTTAGTTTTAATCCATTTGAGTTTTGTGTCTTTATCTAATGGGTCATTAGCAAGTAAAACCTAGTTTTCACTAATTTTTTTTGTTTAAATTTATTTATTATGATGGACATTATCCATTAAGGGTTGTTGTATTATATTTCATTTTTATTATTATCATGTGTTAGATTTAATGTATTTTTCAATGTTTTTATATTTTAAAATATGTTTTTAGGAAATATAATGTCTAAGAAAATGTTTCAATGATGATTCTTATTTTGAAATAATTTTGAATGGGTTTTTTTCAGAATCAATTTTTCATTATAATTATTTTTTTTTTGTGTTTATGAGAATTAATTTAAAATGTGTTTGACTATTATATGCACATGGAAAACCATTGGTGTGTTGGTATCCCAGATGAATGAAAACTTGGTTCTAAATTATCTTCAAGCTAAGTATATTAACCTGGTTATCATGAGTAAGTTGACTAGATGTATTAGTATATTGGTTATAAAGAGTAAGATCCTGGGATTTATTAGAGTCTATATGTCCACTAGTGATCCTTTAGTGATTCCTAGTTTCATTAGAGCCATATTTTCAAGGCCATGATGCATGAATTGTGATCATTATTGATTGGTTACATATATTTTCCATTTTATTTTTTGGATTCTAATATTTTCCATGTCATGATACCCTCAATTTTTTATGTTTTCTTTTTTAATATTGTTATTAATGATTAACTTCTTAGAAATGGAAACTAAATTTTATAAAAAATTAATTCTATAAAAGAATTTTAAATTAATAATTTAAACTATATCTAATTGTTTTCATGGTGAAATACATTATGAAATTTCATGGTGGTATTAAACGTGGATTTTCATCACATCATGTCTATACCAACGTGGTATACAAAGACATGGTATTGTTGTATAAGGGTAGAAGAAAGTGTTCCATTTTGTTAGGAAACTCTTATGTATTTTTATCATCCTTCCTTGATATAGTTTTTATGAGGAACATGGTTTACGTGGACTTTCTTGGAAAGGTATAGTGTTTTTAATCCTTGATGTCGGTTTGGAATTCTTTATATCATCCACTTCTATATAGAATATATTTTTTAAACCTTTTTATGTTCATGTTTATTGTATCATAATTTTTATTGGTGGTATGAAATATGATTTATTTCATTATTATTGTTGATTTAGAATAAATTTGGTTTTAGTTATACATTGAAACAATTTATTTATGGGCATGGGATCCAAAATTATGGATGGGGAATGTTCGAATAAGTGGACTAATCTAAGTGATGGTCATTTGGATTTAAATAGGAATAATATTCCAAATATAATTAATTTTATACCATTATTCTTATCAACAACTCAAGGATATTGGGAATATAGTTTGGGATATGTGGTAAGATGGGATAAATGATTCGTTAGGGAGAGCTGAGCCAGTTCATTTCAATTTAGTTTAATAAATCTGTTATATTATAGTTAATTAAAATTATAATAGATGTAGGATTTTATGAGCATGATATGTGGGAGAGGTGGAGTTTCGAGTAAGATATTCTTCTTTTCAAAATCATGTTAAAATTGGTAATCATTTATTTAGTCTTGTACCTGAAGTCAATTGTTTTTTATCTAGAAGATATTTCATGTTATTTAATATTGATTATCAGTTTTTCAGGAGAAAATCAATATTATTTTAATAAGGATTTGGTTTCTGGGTGAAAAAGGGAGTAAAAAAATGGAATTAAATTTTATAATATTAATTTTTTAAATCATTTTGAATCTATGAGGCCATGTATTGATAAATTCTAATGGAGCCTATATGTTAGATTCATGGTTCTCCAGACTATGACCACAAACTATGAAATATATGGAAATTCTTAAATTTTCATTTTTTCACCTCTTTGGTCACTGAAATTTCTTATTATTGTTATTATTATTATATATTTTAGACTAATTAATTTAGTTTTTTTAATTGAGTTTTTTTTTAAATTTCTGTGTTGATTTAGATTCATGATTTCTATTTTATAGATTGTGCCGGCCTAAAAGGCCCCTTGGAACTAAATAGAGGGATCTATGAATTGTTTATTTTAGGATAATATTTACATGTTCGAAGATATTTTTGAGTAATTCATTCATATCATTGAGTCATTGGGTCAGGATGTTGGAAGAGATCACTTAAGAAAAGTGGACCATGCTCAGGAGTTTTAAAAGAAAATCCATTTTTCCATCATGGTGATAAATTTACTCTAGAGACCAAGGAATGTGTCAAAAAATAAAGAATATAATTAATTTTCTAAAGACCCGAGATATTTCATTTACCTCATTCCCCACTTATTTATCGGATAAATCAAGTAGGTTGTTTTGGGTATTTTTTCTGAAAATCAAGTTACCTTAGGACCTCACTTGGGTAATTTACAAGAATACTTTTAATTAAAATTATCCCCTGAGACATTGTGGGTAATGAAAGTCTTTGAGTTCATGACCATAGATAAAGGGATTCATTCTATAATTGAGTTTAAAATATGATTTTTCTAATTTCATAATATTTCCCTTCATATCATAAGAAATTATCATCTGAAGACTACAATCATGGAAATTGGGTTGATTCTTAAGATGAGTTTGAGACTCATTCTCCTATGTCTATTGACCCTTATAGAGGTAGTTTACATAGTTGTGATTAAAGAGAGATATATATAGTGGAATTGATAGGACATATTGGTCCCCTTTCAATATATGGTTAGTTATAGATATTATTTTTGATAGAAGTGTATGTTATATGAGTTCTAGCATAGAGGCTAATGTTCATGAAATGTTATACCAGTTTTATCCTTTGGATATAATGAAGTTACATGATTTCAGTACATGAAGGAAACCAACACTAATCCATATATTTAATTGGTTATTAATAAATTCCACTATTTTGGGAGTCTAGATGTCAATTTTGGTAAGATTCATTTATGGGTGTGGTGTTACTTTCTAAAATAAAAGTGTTTTCTCACATGGATAATAACACTCAAGGAGAGTCTAAGTCTGAGCATCTTTTTTTCGAAGTACATATTCCCTAGGAATCCATGTTTATCTATTCCACCCAGGTAGGTATTTTATTTATTTCTTGCTATATAGATTTATAATTGTTTTTTATGATTTCATAAAACCCCCATGATGAATCACTATGTTTCATCTAATGTGATACTTGATGTCACGTGTGCCTCCCCATGTGCAAGAGGCTCCCAACTAGAAATGAGTGTATGCATTGTTTTTTGAGGAGAATATTCATGTAGTATCTTTAAACATATACTAGAATAACAAATATAAAATGTAAATACCCTAAAAATGAAAAGTGTAACTGAATAATAAATTATTTTATATTAGATGGCATGTTATGTATCATAGAGTCATATAATGTAACATAAAATGGACCCCTAATTTGGTGGGTGAAACAAATGTGATAAGATAAGTTTATATATATATATATATATATATTGATTTGTTTTGTCCATATTTATATCTCTTTAGATACCACACTCCACATCCTCATCTACCTTCCACATTCCCCTTTCCCTTTCCGATATCCCTAATCTTGATGACTACACGAGTAATGAGAATCTAATGATGTGTTTAACTATAAAACATGTAAGACCCCACTAATTAATCCTTCAAATATGTTATCATGGTGTTTTATTACAAGATAATATGAAAATATGAAATCATGAAACAATCGTTTATGTGTTGAGTGATTCTTTATGAACCAAGTATCAGGAACCCAAACTGTACCTTCATCGACATCATACTGGATGGAAATTAATAACTAGTGTAATGATTATGGGTATTTGACAATGTCATGATATTTTTCTAATATCAACGAGGAATATATTATTTGGTTTTATTGACAAGGATATCATTACACATATCTCTCATGGGTAAATACATAAGGTCAATGTAACCCATTTCTATCCTCAGATAGGGAACAAGACAATCATATCTAGTATCTTATTTGAGTCATGCCTCAAGGTTATCACACCACTACGATGTTTCATTACTGATGAATATCATCACATAATTCAAATTATCTCCTTCTTAGGGATAATAAATCCATGATAGTCTACCTATCACATTCTATTAAAAATAAAAACCTATACATGCTATACATTCATACATAAATGACCATTGCACATACTGGAAAAAACATAGCCTATCAATAATGATTGATGATATATATACACTCACATTTTATCATTATCAATATTGGGTCTCACTATCTACACATTTACACACATCAGAGTAATATCAAAAATCAGTCCCACAGGATACACACGCACACACATGTGCTCAATATCAAACCTAGGACTCAAGGATACACATGCACATATATGTTATCAATATCAATCATGGGTATCATTACTATATAAACACATGGAATCAATAAAAAGGAACCAAAAATATACAAGTTCCTTATATGGTACGGAACTTCCAACCTCAAACATGTTAGATCCAAAAATAAATATTTTCATGTGATGATATCTAATTCATTCCCACTCACCGAAAAGATCAAAAAAGCATTCCAAGGATTCTAGAACCAAAAATAATTCATCCAAAAATGATTATATAATAAATTTAAATAAGGTAATTGTTATATTGGATTATAGTCAATTCAAATTACAAAATGAAAATTGTTGTTAATAGTAAACAAAGATTCATTATATGGATACGTCACCAACTCCATTGATTTGATGTTAATATATCTATAATAAATGATTGATTGTTTTTGAAAAAATGATATCCTTAAATATAGAAAAAAATTCAAATTTATCTGATCAATAATTTAATAAGTAGATGATTTGGAATTGAACAGGTGGACCATACCTCATGGAATCATACGAGTAATTCCAAAGAAAATAGGATGAGGGAATATAATATTGAAAGGGAGAGATATTTTGCTAATTCGAGTCTAATTATGTTCATATTAATTGTATTTTTATGACTAAATCCTTTTTTGGGGAAAACTATATGGGTACCCTTAATGACTTACATGCATGGTAACATTCATTTTGATGGAAACCCACACCAACTTGACAGTGCCTCCACTAGCTTGATTGTGTTGGACCTTTGTCCATATGGTGTACTTGGAAGAGTTGAAGCACCTCTAACTCATACAATATTTTAATGATAATCTATACATAATTATCGAGCCACATCTGGGGACACAAATAAGATTTTGTGATCGATAATATTATAGATCCAAATCAATTTCAACTGGTTGGTTGTTGGCTCCTGCAAGTTATTTGGTGGCCTCTACAACACTACTCCAACTACTTACTTGGGACTCTATCATTCAATCTCTCTAAAGAACCTAAAAAACCCTAAAAAAAGATCAATCCTGGGAAAATAAAATTTTAAATTCATCTTGGAATATGAATGTGTTACAAATATCCAACTCTACAGACTTATCTTCCCATAAATATTTCATCTCGATATATTTCTTGAACAATCCAGGCCACTAAGGCTGATCCCCCAACTCACACTCCCACAAGTCCTCAAGGATCATTCCATGAAGCCAATTTTCTAAAAAAAGTGGTATCATATTTTCCAACAACACATCATCCCTCTATTCTATAATCCATAGTGGGAACTCTACGCATGAGCATCTGGTTAAAAAGCAACATCATTGTAGTAGATTACATGAAAAAAAAATTCATAACACTATAGTTTAGATAAATATAAAATTTTATACATTCCTTGATATCATGGATGAATATCCAATTAGTAAGAAACTTCTCTTTAAATTATATGATCTAAAAAAGTGTCAAAACCATAGTGTTATCTTCTCATGCCTCTGAAAATGATGATTCCATGGCTGAGATGGAACCCCCTAAGAAAACCCCATCATCCACAAAGAAATACAGTAATCATATATTCCATTTCTAATATTATTTCTTCCTACTTTGAGAAGTAACCAACCAATTTCTATTCGGTTACACCATCACATGTGTCTCATGCACCATTCTTGGCCAAGTGAAATATTTTTCACCAACCCCATTCCAACACTATGTTTAGATACATAGTCAACTATAAATAGAATCAAATTGTTCAATAAAATATGAGGCTTGAAAACAATTATTGTTCATGAAATACATTATATCACAAATGATTGTCTTATGCTTCACTAAAATAATCAATACTTTCTTGAAGGCATGTCATCTACAATTTTTATTGTCCAATTTTACTATCAATAAATATATCAATGATATGGAAAATTCAATTTAACTATGTCCATTATTTCTTTTTTCAGGATACTGAAAAATAGTATTGTAAACCAAAAATATGTATATGATACAAAAAGGAACTTCATGAAGGCAAAATATCACTGAAATAAAAATTTCACAACTCATTTATAAATTAATTCTCAAATATCATTAAGAAATTTACATCTAGTCAGTCAATCAACTCTAAGTCATAAAATATCAAGAATTCTCGTGGTTCCGGGAAACCACATCCAAAGTTCTATCTTCATCTCATCCCACATCCACACAAGCATGGGATTTTGAAAAATCAATCCCCAATTCATTGATGTTCCACCTTTATAACATCCCAATCCTTTCATACATAAGTACTAAATATTTTTTTATGAATAAAAATATAATCTATACCAGAATGCTAATGTTTTAGGGTATTTGAAAACATTAAATGATAAACAACTGGTTCATAAATTATCTACATCATCTTTTTCTTATTCTATCATAACTAGAACCCATTTTGATATATTATTATTAATGATTATCTTCATATCCCGAGGAAAATAAACATAATAAAGGGTGAGATCATATTTTTATTAAGGTTAAATAAGGGAGATATCATGAAAAACGTAAGTATAAGGATATAAAAATATAAATATAAGTTTTTTAAATAATAACTGGAATATAATATATAACAATCACGAGTGCTTAAATAAATATTTTCATTAAATAAGACCTAAATAATAAATATAAATAAACCCTGAAAAATATCATTTTCATACAACATTGAATTGAGGAAAACACATAAGCCTAGAAAATTATTTCCTTAGTAAACAAGAATATTTTCCCAGACTATCATAGTTAAATGGGATCACTTCCCAAACCATCGTAGTAGTCGTGGTTCACTCCCAATATTGTCATGGTGGAAAAGGTCCCTAATTGAACTAAGTTCACCCCCAATTTTTGTTTTTCCAATCTCATTAGATATTAATAATTACCCAATGAATTAGAGGAAGATATAGGTTCGAACAACCACATAATAAAAATATAAATTTTTGTGATAAAGAACATAAATCATTCATTATATCAAACCCCATAAAAAATTTGGTTTTATAAACATTTTAGGATATAGTATCTTGTGTAAAAGAAATATAATTCATAAACATAAGGACATCATAATTATAAAAAATTAAGATAATGAATAATAATATTATCCTTGTATGATAATGTATGATAACATAAATAAAATCAAATAATTTTTTCTTAGAAAGGAAAATATTTTGAAATAACACATCAAATAATCGTTGATAAAAAGATCCTTTCCATTTAAGTTTTTTTTATCCACACTATTTCAATGGAAAAAAATTTATTCGAAAATCAAATTGTAATAATATAATGGAATATTAAAAGGAATTAAGTAATAATCAAAGTTGGAAAATCCTTCAATGTTTTATAAGTTAAAAAAATTAATTCCATATTTTTTTTTTGAAACAATTAATAATGTACCTTGTTCGAAAAAGACTAAAAATATTCTTCTTAAACCATTTTGTCAAAATTAATCCATTGGTCAAGATGAAACTAAAAATTCATTGGAAAATATAAGACACCATTTTAAAATTTATATTTTATAGAAACTGGACATTGAATAAAAATTTTCCCCATCAGATGCTTAAACATAAACAATCATAAATAATATTGAGATTATGAAATTAACCCTTACCATATTGTAGTCAGTCGAATATTATGCCCCGTGAAAAAAATAAAATTATAATTATATTAAAATACCATAATATTTGGTGTAAAACTAATAAATTTCATTCATGGGTAGTATATACATCAACCAAAATAAATATCTAGTGTATAAGGAAAGTGTTAAACCGAAATAAAAGTGAGAAAAAAATCAGTTACCTCAAGTCATGAATTTATTTCTTCATGTAGAAACATCATGTATAATAATTTTTAATTTATTATAAATTTATTCCATAACAATAAATATATCATATCATGTATTATATTATTATAACACCATAAATTTATTTTATTAAAAATATGTTATTAAAAACAATATTTTGGATGATTGCCGCTTTGTTTTCCAAGCATGATTCAGTTTAGTAGTACTGATACTTAAAAATTGACCATGGTATATAAATTAAATAATATTAATCATGTTTTAAAAATAATATATATTAATTAAAATCATATTTAATATCATTCATTAAAATTATAGATAAAAAAAGAATTACCCCATTCATGGAGACGATATATCGTATGTACGCAAGAATATTGTTTCCATTTTTCATTTAATGACATGAAATAAAGTTAAATAATAAAATATATATATATATAATCATTATATATATATATATATCATATAATTTTATTAAAATATTTATTATTACCATCGATATGAAATATAAGTTAAAATTAATCATGTCGCATTGTGGAGATGGTAGTCTATACAGATGCACAAGTTATCATTTAAAAAAGATTGAATAGTGATATGGTAAATAAATGTTATACTTATGTATTTATAATTATATTATTAATATCAAATTTAATCACTAATTACATCATATTACCCATCCATATAATATGGTGATGAAGAATTAATTTTATCATTAAGTTGATATGTTAAGTCATGCGTACACACAATCGATAATTTCACTTCTTGTTTAATGGGAAAGTGTGTGTATAATGGTGTTTTAATATTAATAATAATATTTCATAATATTTAGGATAAAAAATTTATTATTTTATCATATTAAATTATATATTTAGATAAGATAAGGAAGATTATATGAAGAATGTTACCGATTGGAGCGATTACCTCCCCTTCAAAACGTCTCCCCTGGATATAACAACCCTGACCTTTATTTCACACATTAACAAAATTTATTACATAAAAACATCAATTAATGAAACATAAAATATCTACATTTATAGTGTCTTTTTGGTTTAGAAACTTTACATAACAACTTAAAACATGAAATACACATCTTTATTGAAAACTTATTTTACATGACCACACACATTCCTTCGTACTTTGCATGGCATGGGCTAAATTGAGGAAATGCACAAGAAAAGGGTGAGATATAAAGCCCAGTAAGAAATTAAACAATGAATTACTTGAATAATACAGTACATGTTATGAAATAGGCATATCAATGGAGCATAAATAAAATATGAACAAAAAAGGCATGATATAGAATGATTATCATAACAGGGAAATGTGACGTCAACATTTAACATGATATTAGCATGAGACAAGGAGCATTGCAACTGGATCATGAGTAAACAAAAATTTAACATGAATTATAATTATTAAACACTGATTAATATTGATGTATCATGATAGTAATCTTTACACATTTAATCGGAGCACTATCAGGGCATTCCTTTCTTAATAACTGCATTTCATTCATAAGTGTGCCACATGGATCATATAACATGGATTCATTACACATAATAATTTATTCCACTATAAAATTATTTTTAATTCATAAATGAAATTATATAATCAATAATTAAATGTTCATAAATTTATATACCCTTAAAAGAAAAATAGGTATGGTATTCACTACACAATTACTTTGTCTTGAAAATTGCGGTGCAATTTCACCAACAAAACAGTGTGAGATTAGAATTCACAAAAAAAAATTGATGAGAGAAAAAGGGGTGTATCATCATATTTAAATAAAATGGATAGTAAGTGGATCATATAGATACATTTACCAACGTATTTAATGTAGTTTTGTATCATAATAAAAAATAATTGTTTGAATATAAATGAGAAGAGAGAAATTACATACAAAATTTCTGCATGGTAATAGGTGTACATGGGAGGAATTAATGAGATATAAAGAGGTAACTAATCCTTTAAACATAAGGTGTGAATTATGAGAGAAGTGATAAATAATATCCCACCATTATTAATTGAAAAAATGGTATTACAATATAATGAAATTTGGAAATAATGAGAATGGAAGAAATCCCATAATTGGAAGTGTGATCTCAAAGGCTTGAAAGAGGCTTGAGAGAGGATTATTGGGATATTGGAGAACCTTGGGAGTATTATAGATAGAGGATATATGAGTTTGGTTGAGCTAAAAAGTCTTTGAGTGAAGATGAAGTGGGAGCTTCGGTGGGTTTATATAGGAAAAGAGAGGGAATTCTGTTTTATTTGGGTTTTGGATACCACATATTAAACTAATCAAAACCACAAACCAACCCATGTTTTTTGCACATGGTTTTTTTCCAAAGGGTACTTGAATACAATATTTTATATATAAAATTCCCTAAATTGTTAAAATATTAGTCTTGATTATATGGAGGTGAGTCACACTCGCATGGAAGTCATTTTAAAAGTTAAAATATTTTATTAGTCTTGGAGGGTCTACTAAATCATTATAAAATAAATACAAAAAAACCTAAAATTAAATTATTTTAATATTATAACATATATTGTATGAACATCACATTTATATTATTTTATTACTTTCCTATTGGGTCATTATGATGTCATAAAACAAATTAGATAATTAAACAGTATTTAATTTTTACCCAAAAATTCAACTGTCTCAAAAAATTATCAAAAATTCACCATTGGATAATTTATATATTATTATTACGAAATTAAAATTCATTTTTTATAAATTATTTTCAAAATATGTGAATTTTTACTTTTAAAATAAAAAATGATATTTATAAAAAAATTATGGGTTTTGACAAATATAGCTTTCAAACCATAATAAAATATAAAATTGTATTTCTAAATATTATATGAAAAGTTATATTAAATAAAAATTAATTTATTAATAATATTTTATTAAAATATTATTTAATTAAAAATATCCGTTAATTCAGCAAAATAGATATCCTAATTGAATATTAACTAAAAATACTATTTGTACTATAAAAAATATTTAAAAAGTAACAACAATAAAATGAATATATATTATTTATTATAATAAAAAATAATTCACATAATAATAGTGTTAGGTTATTTTTATATAACCCCTTATAACACCCACATATGACCTAAGGTTAAGGTGTGTGATGGTGATCGACTCTTTGGGAGGCTCAGAAAACATCGCTTGGGTGGTATCTCTATCAACTTCCACTTCCCCTGTAGGCAGTTTCGTTCAAGCATAACATGTTAAAGCCTGGCTTGGGTTTAGTCTAGAACGAAGCCCAATGAAACCTCCTCCTTTTTGAGCTCCGATAAATGGGCTTCGTATGGAGAAATTATAATAGATGAGGCAATCACTTTCATTGTGTGAGTAAATTGGATTTGATAAAGCCCTATATTTATAATAATCATGTGATCACTATTCAATGGATATATTAACAAAGACAAAAGTTCATAACGGTATTTTGAAATCCAAAAACATAAAACCATGTAATTGAATATGTTTTATATAACCACTTTACATAATAAGATATTTAATTAGATCAAGGGGATTTTTAATTAATACAATTTTAGGTCATTACAATCTCCCCCCCCCCTTAAGAAATTTCCCCCTTGAAATTTTCTTTTTCCCACACTAAAATATATTAATGTTACACTGCTTCATCACTTCCTCTGATTCCCATGTTCATTCTTCAAACATGGGGTATCACCACAACACATTGGCGAGGTGTATTTTCTTATTTCGTTGAACTTTTTTCCTACGATCTAATATATTAACCGACTTCTCTTCATAAGAGAGGTAATTCTAGAGTGGTACCACCCCAATATTGAGTACATGTTATGTGTCAGGGATGTACTTATTTAAGAGTGATACACGGAATACTTCATATACATGAGACATGTTCGGTGGGAGTGCTAGTCATTAGGTTACTACTCCAATGAAATCCTCGATCTCTAAAGGGACGATGTACCTTGGACTAAGATTTCCCTTCTTCCAAAATATCATAACTCTATGCCATAGTGATATGTGGAGGAATAATGTGTCTCCATCATCAAACTTTAGGTATCATCGTAGATTACCAACATAGATCTTTTTCGACTCTGTGTAGCATTAATTTGTTGTTGGATGGTGTTAACCTTTTACACCATATCTTTTACATTTTTCGGACCTAGAAGTTTTTGCTGCCCAACTTTATCCCAACATTCCATTGTTCTATACATCTTCCAATAAAAGGATTCATAAGGATCCATTTTTATGCTTGAGTGGAAACTATTGTTGTAGTAGAACTCGACCAAAGGAAGATTTCGATCATATCCTCCTTTGAAGTCCATTGAGCATGCTATCTACATGTTCCCAAGTGTTTGGATAGTCCACTATGATTGGCCTTAGTTTGATGATGATATGTCATACTGAATTTCATCACAATATTTAGAGTATATTGAAGACTCTTCTAGAACATAGATGTGAATATTATATCTAAATCAGATACAACAAGTAGTGGTAATCCATGTAGCCTTACCACTTCTCCGATATATGTCTCTTCCAATTGATCTAATGAGAAATCCTATATAATTTCAATGAACTGTGCATTCTTTTTAAGACGATCTAATAAAACCTATATAGAATTGTTTCCTTTGGATATCTTTGGATTTACATCAAAACATTCCATGGTGATGTTCCCCCATTTCCATACGGGTATGGGTAATGGTTGTATCATCCCCTTAGACTTCTACCTCACATCCTTCACTTGCTGACATACCAGGAACATTGATGTAAACACATCGATCTCCTTCTTCATGTTATCCCACCAATAATTCTCTCGGTGATCTTGATACCTCATTTTGTTTCCTAGGTGAAAAGAGAAATTCAAACTATTTTAATCATACCAAATTTCATTCTTTATCTTAGTATTTTATGGACACATTGTATTGACCTAAATCTCAAAATTCATTCTTTATTAACATTAAACTATGAGTATTTACCTTTTTTGATAGTTTCCACTTTCATTTGAATTCCCACTTCATCCTTTTGATCATCCTTTAACCTTTCCAAAAGAGACAATTGAGAAATCATTTGTAAAAGGATTTATAATGTTCATTTCTTTATGATTATCATGTCCATATTCATAAAATTTAGGAATATTGGATCATTTTAAATTATCATCAATGATAGAATTGCTACGTTGTTCTTCTATAGAGAATCCACCACTTTTTTCACTTTTCTGGGGTGGTAATTTATTTAGAGGTCATAGAATTTGATCAAATATAACCATCTTCATTGGTATATATTCAACTCTTTATATGTGAATATATACATGAGGCTTTTGTGGTTCATGTATATATCACACTTCTCCCCAAAGAGGTAATGATGACAAAATTTTAAAGTGAAGATCACTTCATCCAACTCAAGATCATGTGTTGGATAGTTTTTCTCATGAAATTTCAATTTCCATGAAACATAGGTAATGAATTTGTCATTTTGCATGAACACACATCTCAGGCCCTTCTTCAAAGCATCACTAAATACAACAAAAATTTATCCACTTGTTGGTAGTGTGAACACGAGCATAGTGAAAATCCTTTTTTCAACTCCATGTATCTCTCTTCAAATTCATAACTCCATTCAAACTTGACCCCCTTCCGAGTTAGCTTGTTAAGACGGATTTGAAAATCGTGAAAAAAATTTCACAAATCGGCAATAATATCCAACTATGCCCAGGAAGCTACAGATATCCATTACCAATGTTTTCCTCAACCATCCTTCAATTGCAACTGTCTTGGAGGGATCCATTGATATCCCTTTGCTTGTGATGATATGAACCATGAATGATACATCCTTCAACCAGAACTCACATTTGCTGTACTTTTCGTAGAGATTTTCCATTCACAAGGTCTCTAGTATTGTTCTTAGACTCTCCTCATACTCCTCCTTGGTTTTTGAGTATATTTGTATATAGTCTATAAAGACTACAAAATATTTGTCGAGGTAATCTATTAAGACAATAGTTATCATGTACATGAATATTTCTAGTTCATTATTGCGTCTGAAAGGCATTATTATGAAATCATAGTGACCATATCTTATACAAAAAGCAGTGTTGGGATATTCTCCTTATTCACCCTTACTTGGTAATATCCTGACCGAAAATACACGTTGGAGAAGTATTGTTCTTCACACAGGAGATCAAACAAGTAATCAAGACAAAATTATTACATTACATGATAATCAATTGTTTGAGGTGAAATTTTTTCACATCATTAACTTCATTCTCTATGGGTGGCTTGATGTGTCTCTAGACGCTCACCATGGACTTTAGGCATGTTCATGTAATTCCACTGTGAAAAAGGCCTAGAGGGTCACACACTAAGTGTATCCGTAATCTTTGTTAAATAATTTTTTATTTAACAAGATGAATAAATATTTATCCTAGTTGGGGTTTAACAATTATTCATGTATGCATGATCACATTTATTTCATCACTAGTTTTTCGAGAAAAAATATTTGAGAAAAAATATTTATTTATCGGTGAATAATGAAATTATATTTATTTAATAAATAAATAGTTATTTTTCAATCACTGATAAATATTAAGAAGGATGGGAAGACTGAGTTTATGGGTCCAGTGAGAGATAATATTAAATATTATTTGATTAAATAAAAATTAAATTAAACTGGAAAATTAAAAACATGTCATGGATACAATGTTATTTCTGTTATTATTTAAAATGGGGGTTTCCCATGGAATAATAAAATAAGTAACCGAACTTTTGAAAATTATTTATTATGAATTAGTGAATTAAATACCATATTATGTTATTATTTTCTCATTAAGCCCAAGGAAAGATAATTAAAGCTATATGGGTTATGAAATACATTTTGGATAAATCACCCAAGCCTCGAAATCTCCCTTTTCTCCATGAATTTTCTCAAGAATGATTGAAACTATCCTCCACTGAATTAGAGAAGTATTTATAAGTGGATCTCAATGTGATTGAAGGTGGATGATGAATGTGAAAGGATCTTCTATTCTAGCACCTGGAGACTCCTTTGGCAATATTCATAGATTCACAAAGCACATGTGGGTTATATCATGGGGAGATCTACTATTGATCTCTAAAACGCAATGAATATGCAACACATATCTGTTGTCAAACACAACAAAGAACGAAATCATTGGAGGTATCTGTTAAATTTATTGAAATTAATTATAAACAAAATATGTTGATCATCTCTTTGAGGAATTCGAGGAATACTACCTTGTTTAAATCATTGATTTAATTCTTTGGATACTATAGTTTTCCATCGTATTAATCTCACAATGATCATTGATTATGACAACATCAATGATAGGCATCAGCCTAACCATGATTCCATTATGTCTGGAACCAACAAGTTGTATCAAAGTAGGAATTTTTTTCATTTATAATTATTTTAATAATTCATTGATGTTATACAATTTAATAATTTAGTATGTTAATTCATGTTTAATCATTACTATAATCTGAATTTCATGATTTTTTCCTCTAACATTTCTCACAGATCTAAGAGAAACAAATAATTATAGTATTAAAATTAAATCATGGATCTCATCACGCAGTGCGGATGATTACGTCCATGATACATGATAGTACACGATGTGTAATCTACCATACACAATGTGTAATCTAGATAAAAAAATTGATAGTTGTGTTTATAACATCAGTAGTAATCAAGCAATTATGCAAGCCATGTGCATTAATGACATGCATAGTAGTTAATTCTTACACTGTATGTTGACTAGGAAAAACTGGCACACAGTTAGCTGGACTACATGCCTTCTATCCCACTGGTCTCTGAGTGTAGTATCTTCATGTCAAGGTCCATTAGTGTATCCCATACATGGATTTCTCAGCTAGTATCTATATAATGCAGAGTTTACATAGTGTGTGGCAGACTGGATATATTGGGTACACCAAATAATTTTGAAGTACACCACACATTCTATTTCGCTATGTGTGTACATCAGATAGATTGTGAGGAGGGTACACACTATGTTTTCATATCTACATGACATGTACTTTATCAATATTGTGTGGATATAAAATTTATTACTATATTATTTTATCCTTGATACATATACCGTTGTGTGGGAATAAATACGATACATAACATGTGATAAGTATTATATATATATATATATAAAAATTTTTAATTAACATATACATAATTTACAATGATATTCACATCATGTATCAGTTGTATTACGATCATTCTTCTTCATTCATGATACATGTCACAAAGAATAATGTATATAAAAGTATAATACATGTTGGATAGTTCTTGAAGAGTATTCACTGGGTTGCCTCGAATGTACAAGTTATGTATACACTTAATTTTCAATGAATTTATTAATTGGATAAAAAATATATTGGATGAAAATCTCAAGGAAATTAAAAAAAGTATTAAGATAAATGGATTGACTAATTAGTGATAATAATTAATCGATTCGAGTGCAGTTTATTTTAAAAAGAATGATTAAAGAATTGAATGCTAGTTTTATGAAATGTAAAATTCATTGCATTTTTTAAGATAATCATGATATCGACCAGTCCATTGTATGTTATTTGGATTCATTTAATATATTTATTAAATTAAAATTTTGGGCCTATGTAATTTATCCTCATTAAAATATAGTGCCTAATATCCCATGGTTTATTTTATGTAAACTCCCTTTTACACCTCACTTATGTGTTAGTTAAAAGTATATGTAATGTATGGATCTCCCATGCTACTTGATGCAGTACAAGTTAGGGTCTGAGGTGTACCCAATCCAAGGAGATACAAAGGTGGACAAGTGGAATGATGTAAAAATAAACCACAAAAGGTTTATGGTGTTTCTCCCCTAGGTAATAGATTGTTTATAAACAACTAGATAAACTAATCGTTATAAAATCTTGTGATCATACGCTTTATTTTATTTCTATTAGTTGCATAGTTATTCATAATGGATGTGTTTTTACGATCACATAATTAATGAATTAACATGACTGAAACATGGAACAAAAATAAAATGTATTGTGTGTAAATATTATCAAGACATGATTAATCACATAACAATATACCACCTAATTTTAACAATCTTGTTAATTGATAATAATAGGCAATTAACATATAAATGATAAAACCCCTCAATAAAAATATTGACTCAGTATAGCCATCCTTTAATTTAGTAAGAATCGATCCAATAGTTCAAAGTTCATGACTAGTCAAATTTGGGGTGATATAATTTTCAGGGAATTATAGTTTTAGATTTTGGGTTAACATAAATTTTTTACATCAAGGATTAACAACCAAAGCAGGACTGGGGGTAACTGATTAGAAAGGGTTAAGGAAATCAAAAATAATTATTTTCGGATTGGAAAGTCCACCCAATGGATTAGGGATCTACAAGTTAATGTAGTTGTCATTTTCAATGCCTACCTAAAACCATTCAATTTTCTTGACCAAAGAATGTTAGGGTGATGAGAATGGAATAAGGATCCTTTCCACTAGAATATCCATGAATCGTGATATTTCAATGAAAATGGTGTACGTTATTGGGATTCAACAAAATAGTTAGAGACGATTGAATATTTATCTACCTATTTGTCATACATTTATTATATTAAGTACTAAAACTATGTTCATATTATTTTTAGAAACAACATTAAAAAAGACATCAATAATATCAGTGTGATCCATACTCAATAAGGAAAACCTTCTTACATACACTAATTTCTATTAGTGGAAAAGGATCATTTGGTTTATCCTTCACCGTGAAAGGAAACTATATATATCGGAAGATCATTTACTAGATGCGCTTGGAAATGATTTGAGTGATGAGAAGGTATCTATGTACGAGAAACAACTGAATGATGCTAAAAATGTTTAGTGCCTTATACTATAATCCATGACAAATGAGCTCTTGAAGAAACTTGAAGAAATGTATGCTTATAGCATGATGTATCACATTTGGGATGTCTATCAAGATAAGGAGACACAATTGAGGTACTATATCTCCAACAATATGTTCACCACTATTCTTGGATAGTCTGTTCAAGATGGACATCATTTAGTAAAGATTATCAGGTACATTGAGAATCTAGAAAACATAAGGAATATTTTTTTGGATGAGTCGTATATAGATATCATACTATAATCATTGAAAAAGGACTTATCAAGTTTTATAGTAAATTATAATTTGAGAAATAATGAGAACATCCTATTAGATAATATGACACTGATTATCCATGAGGAAATGAACCTAGGGGCATGAAAAACTCACAGAACTTATAGCAGATTGGTAGAGGAAAGAAAAGGAAAAGGGGACTATGATTTATAAATAGTATAAATCCCATGAGAACTGTCTAAAAAAGTAGAAGATCTAGAGGTTGTGAAAGGAATAGGAAGTAGTGTGTTATTCATGTGGCAAGTCAGGCCACTAGAATTTGAACAGCACCTAGAGGCAAGTGGAATCCAAAGGTGCATTCGTTATCTAGTGAAATATTTTCATTTATACACATTGGGTATTTTATATAGATTGTTGTGATCACATCGCTATTCAAATGGAGGAAAAATATATATTTCAAAATTGTTCTGTAGGAGAGGTGGATCTATTAGTTTCCAATGGTTCGAGGATGGCTTCTCTTGCTATTGGTGACTACCACTTTTTATTGCTGACTGAGATGATTTGGGTTTTACATAACTCTTATTATGTAACAACTGTTACCAAAAACATAATTTCAATATCATGTTTAGATAAATACAGGATTATTTTAAAATTTGTAAATAACATTTGTTTCTTTTAAAAAGACAACATATTTTATGTTATTGAATAGTTAAATAATGGTTTAAACGTATTAAATTATGAAAACAAAGTGTTGGAAGTCAATAAGAATTCACGTTCACATGATTAATATAACACCCAATTGTGGAATCGCCACTTTTTCCATGTAAATGATAATTTCATGAAAAATATCTTTCATGATGGTTATTTAGACTCTTCAGAGCTAAAACCACTTTATAAAAGTCACACTTGTTTAAAATGGAAAATGACCAAAACAGAATTTTGTGGATAGGGTGAAAGGTCCAGAGATATTATAGGATTTGTACACACTGATGTGTATGGACCACTTCTGGTATAATCTAGAGGTGGATACTATTACTTCATAACTTTTATTGATGACTTGAGTACATGTAGATATATTTACTTGATGAGTTATATGATCGAGTCCTTTGAGAAAATCAAGGAATTCAATAATGAGGTAGAGAATCAGTATGGTAAGAATGTAAATAATATTTGATCGGATTGAGGTAGAGAATATCATAACCAATAGTTCATCGGCTTTTTTACAAGATTTTGGGATTCAATATCAACTCACTTCACCTTATAAAACATAGTGGAATGCTGCTAGTGGAAGGAGGAACCATACATTATTGGACATGGTAAGGTTGATGATGAGTCTTGTAGATCTTCCATTATCCTTTTGGGGATATTCATTGAAAACTATAGAATAAAAATTAAACTTAGTACCCACTAAGGTGGAAAATGGAATTCCCTTTGAGTAATGGAGTAAAATGAAACCCATTTTTTATACACTTGTTTGGGGATGTGATTTGTTTTTTAGGCTTTCACAGGAAACAAACTAGTACCTTGGGGAACAAGGAGTAACATTATAGGGTATCCCAATAAAAAAATGGATACTACATATAAAACCCTATTAAAAAGAAAGTTACTATTTCTAGAAAAGCTATATTTCTTGAGAGGGAACACATCCTTAAAAAGGATAGCAGGAGAAAGATTGAATTCAATGATGTTGATGTTGATGATACACATGATTTGGTATAGGAACATGTCCCACTGGTCCCCATGGATGAAGTATTTCCTAAAACACATGTACAATGTATGAGTGTATGGGAGTTAAGGGAACCAGATTGGTTTGGTTTTCTTGTCTTGGAGGATGGTGAGTAATTATAGATGGACACTGATGTGTCAAGATCCTACTAAGATGAAGTAGAGAGCTAAAAAGCTAAAATATGGATAAAATATAAGAATTATGTGTTGAATTACATGTCTCAGAACCATGTTAGTGTTCTGTTCGATGCACCAGTTGATGTAAATCCAGTTGTATATAAATCTGTATTCAAGAGGAAACTAGAAATAAAAGGTAAATTAAGTGCATATAATGCATGGATTATTACTAAAGGGCTTAAATAGTATCATGGAATGACTAAGATGAAAAACCTTCCCCAATTTCCATATTTAAATCCATCATTATCATATTTTCCATATCCTCATACTTTGACTTTTATATTTTGAATATATATGTAAAAACATCCTTCCTTAACGGGAACCTAGATGAAGATGTCTATATGACAGACCTAGAAGGGTTTGTAACACCTGGTGATGCCAAAAATGTTTTCAAGTTGAAGAGGTCAATTTATGTACTGAAGCAATAATCTAGGTCAGGGAATATATGATTCTATGATTCCACAAGGGAATTTGGTTTCATTAAGAATGAATGTAATCCATGTGTTTATAGAAGGTTTAATGGGAATGTGGTTGTTATAATAGGAGTATTTTTTGATGACATATTACTTATTTGAAATGACATAACAATATTACAATTTTTTAATGACATATTTAACAAGTGAATCCCCATGAAGGGCCTATGAGAAGAAGCCTACATTCTAGGGATCACTATTATTCAGGATAGATCAAAGAGGCTACCTAGACTAAGTCGAAATACATATATTGACAAGATACTAAGGAGATTTATTAGGGAAATATTCAAGTGGGTAAAGGATCTAGTTTAATATTTTTTAAATATTTATACGAAAATGTGTTCCCATAAACAATAGGATAAAGATAGAATGAGTATTGTACCATACTCTTCATTGATATGATCATTCATGTATGCCATGTTTTTTACTAGACATGTTGTGACCTATACACAGAGCATGTTAGGAAGATACCAAAAAGATACTGGATAACTACATTGGACTTCTATTAAGACTATACTTATGTATCTGATAATAAATAAGGATATGTTATTGGTATATGGAGGAGATGGGGAGCTTTTAATATGAGGGTATGATGATGCTTGTTTTTAGACAGAGCAGAATAATTAGAAATCCAAACTGAGATATGTTTTCTGTCTCAATGGGGGTGGTCTGAGATGGAAGAGTTCAAAGCATCTAGTTATCCCTAATTCTAAAGCATGTTTTCAATATAGAGATGCTTATGATGTATCCATGGAATCTATGTAGATTCAGAACATTTTCTAGGAATGTGATGTGGTACCTATAAGTAAAGACCCTATAACATTGTATTGTTATAATAATGCAGCGATGGATCTCGTAAAAGGTCCATGTTCACATCAACAGAAAAAACACATACTCTGAAAGTATCACCTCTTGAGGGATTTTTTTCAAATGATTGATGTAGATGTGAGAATAGAATACAAGGAGGAGAACGTGGGAGACCCCTCGACTAAAGGCCTATTTCATAAGAATCATGAGTATCATGTGAGGGCTTACAAACTGACTGTTGTTAATAGTTGGCTCTAGTTGAAGTGGGAGTCTCCTAAAGTTGGTTCCCTTGAAACAAATTCATTTGTACATTATGATAAACATATATTCATTGGATGGATATTAATAAAATCCTTCTCTCATCATGATTGTTCTTTTATATGACATTGTATGTGATAATGTTCTAAGAGTAGCTACTGCACTAAAAGTTCATTGAGGATCTCGGCTATAATGAGAACCCATAAGTTCTAGGAAACTATTATTGAACATATGTTATGTATCCATAAAATATCATTTTAAGGGAAAAAAATAATATAGGATATCAGGGGTGGAGACTCATAGCATTGAGTCACCTTATCATGGTGTATCCCCTTCATAATGTCTATGAGGATATTATGAGAACGATACCTACTAGTAGGAAATCCACATTAATAATTGACATTGGATTTTCTTATCTACATATGTGTGTATTGGTCCATAGACATTCATATTATTAATAATTGGTATTATGAATCACACACTTAGATGTATTGGAAAAAACTGTGATGAAATATGTTTATTGAGAGGTAGGATATATTGGGTGCGTCACAAGTAATACTTCATTAACGAATAATGCGAGAAAGGATTTTTTTTCTTTTGGTTCCATAAAAATGTTGATATATCTTAACATTTTATAGAAAAAATACAAACTAAATAAATCCATGGAAATGGTGTTCTATAGGAAAGTTCAATTTCAGAGAAGTCAAAGAATTAGAAATAAAGAAAATTAGTTAATGGTACTTGTATGCAACCAACTTTATTGGAGATATCGATACAAGGGGATTATATTACATTGTAATAGTTTGTATGAGGTGACATGTCATTGCAACATTATCTTATTTCTTTGTGGATGCATTGGTGTATTTCTAAACACAGACCATAGACTTTTGGTAGGTTAACCTAATGCCACTATGAATGAGGTCTAGAGGGTTACACAATAAGTGTATCCATAATCTCAGTTAAATAATTTATTATTTAACAATATGAATAAATATTAATCCCAATTATGGTTTAATAATAATTTATGTTTTCCTGATCACATTTATTTCATCTCTATTTATTCGAGAGAATTTTTTGACGTTGAAATATTTATTTATCAGCTAATAATGCAGTTATATTTATTTTAGAGATAAATAGTCATTATTCAAGTCCCGATAAATATTACTGAGGATGGGTGGTAAGTGTTTAAGGTTATAGTGAGAAATAATATTAAATATTATTTGACTGAATAATATTTAAATATAGATTTAAAGGTAAACAAATGTCATGGAAATAATGGTATTATTGTTATTATTTGACATGGGGGTGTCACATGGAATAAAAAAAATATGTAACAACACTCGTACCAATTATACATTTTTTCATAGTGAATTAAATTACTGGTTAAGTTATTATATTCTCATTAATCCTAGGGAAAGAGAATACAAACTATAGGTGTCACGACCCACCTTCTCCAAGATGAGAGATGAGACAACAAAATTCCAGACCATTCCTTCCTCAAGTTGAAGGAGAGATAGTGACCCCTAAGTCCTGCCTTTAGTAGGCCCCAGAGTGGCAACTAGCACCAAGGGTATAAAATATCACGTAATATGGAAGGCATTACCCTTTTTATTTAGTCAAGTCGAGAGATGAAATTATAAAAACCCAAACATCTCTAAAAATTAAGGTTGAAGTAAAGTAAAAAAAATCCATTCCCATATGCATGTTGCAAATAAAGTGCTAAAAGGTTCAAGAAAAATCCAATGGGAAGTACCAAAAGAAAAGAAAAACAGAAACATCCACAGTCCCAACATCCGAGCTAATAAGGTCAACCACCGTCCATGAATTCCTCCAAGAATCCTAAAAGTAGTTTATATATGTAGAGTGAGTATACAAGTATACTTAGTATGGAAAACCTAAATCTATCATGTACATGAGGGGAGGAATTCTAATGCCCCGTGAGAAAAAGAGATAACTGAAGCACCTAACAAGGAAACTATCCACCCAATCCTCATCAAGGTAAAATCCTAAAATAATGAAAGTCCAGTAATGTAATAGTAATATATCATTGAAATTTGGGTACCCTGTACCACTTTACCACTTTTTATTTAATACATCCTACGCATTAAACCCCTCCCTCCATTCTCACCACAGTCCTACTGTCGCCCCAAAAATAACCTTTTGTGCCACCATAACTATACCTACACCCCACAAACACCGGTCCAACACAACCACACATAACCACGCCAGGATACACCTATGCCAGAATAACTACTACCATGCTTGAAGACACATACACCTGATCAACTACTGCCACACCCGAAGACACCTGTGCCTCATCCCGAAGAACATGGGATGCAGCCTTCCTGGACACTCCAGTGCCATCCACCACAACACACTCTTCCCAAAGAATCTTGGTCTCTCATGGACCTCAGGCCATCACAGTCTTCTTGAAGAGTGTTTTTATACTCAGAAAAAGGAACGGAAAAGGGACTAATAACTAGCCACTCATTGGAGTGTTTGAAAAAACACCCTCCCCCAGGAAATTGAAGGGTTCGGCATGAAGTTATAAACTTGGGTGGGGCGCGATTATGAAACATAAGAACAAAATTATATGTATAGGTAAAAAATAAGTCATCCCAACATATGGTTTCCAAAACATTCCCATACACAAACACCCTAGTTACAATTCATCCATAAAAATCACTATAACAACAACCAGGTCACAACTCATTTCCAGAAGAAAAAAAACCCACAGAACCCTTTCTTGTTATCATATTAAAGTTATTCCATTTAAAATATTCTTCACTACTAGGAAACTGAAATACATAGCCAAAAGACAAGGATGGAAAAACATTCAAGCAACAATTTAAGCATTCACCCCCAGTTCTCTTGTAAAGTCACTACAAACAAAGGGATCTGTGTGATCCCTTGAAAAACTCGAACCAAACCAAACCCCAACATATGACCCCACATGACCTCAGATCCACCAACTAATAACTACACTACAGGGGATCCCATCCCCATCTATTTCACCTCATAAGCATCAAGCAGAACAACCATACACATAACCAGAATAGAGAAAGGGAGTTTTCAAATTTAAATACATCATTCCATTAGTTCCCTCTTTCCTTTCAGTTTACCAGAGTGACCAAACAAGGATTATTATTCATTAGGCATCCATTTAATCAATCAAGTTTACGTGATTAACCAGTTTTCATGTTATAGCCATTAAATCATTGAATTTTCTAGAAAACAGAGGATCATTATTGTTCTAGAAAGGAACAACAATGTCCATGATTTTCAATGGACATATGCCCATATAATTCTAAAAATATAACAAAAAGTAAAATATTACAAAAGGATCATCAAACACACTCCTTAATTCATTAAACCCATTTATTATATTTTTTAAGGTTTGGTTTCATCCATCCCCATCGTAACATTATCATACCCACATCGCTTGATACACAGTAAAGAGAGACGAAGGAAAAACCCTACCTGGATTATCACCAATCGATGTTTTTCCATGCGCCAAGAACTAACGATGAAAGACTTATAGGGGAGGAAGTCTGAGGACTCCAAGAGTGGGCAAGAAAGGATTCCGCATAAGTGCACCATAATCCTTCAGAAGGGGGACTTTAAACACACCATTTAAAGGAATGAGACCAGCCAAGAAGAATAATGTATCCACGTGTGATAAATTGCAGGATCCTAGAGTTATGAGATATGAATTTTTGAACCACTTTAATGGTGGATCATGGTTTCTTCTAGAGGTTGGGTGATTACAAACGATTGAATTAATTTTTACTTGATAATTATCCTAGGAGAGGTTGTGATTTATGCTATGAGTTAAAGGGTTTTCTTTAAATAGAGGAAACAAGTAACAAGGGGGGAGTGTAAATACACTACATGATGAACGTCTTTTGGTAACCTCAAGGGTCTCCCAAATAATGGGGGAATAAAACATCTTTTATTGCATTTAAAATTGTTTAAACTTCATTAAATATGTATTAATCTTAAAGGAGTTGTTACGGGGGAAAAAACAAGACCACCCCCGTTGTGTGGCACCGATCGAGTGACCCACCAGTGGGTGAGTCTTATTGGTGACGCACCGATTGGTGTCACCGATTGGTGTCAGCAACATGTGACACCACAGGGATGCCCTTCCACCGACACTGATACCCTCCTCACTGACCCATGGTGTCCAGACCACCCCAATCACTGAATGTTGACAATGTTGATGACAAAGAGGGTTTTAGCCATTAGATTAGATACCTATCGCACTATTCACATCCATGAGAATCAAAACCAAACCCAAAGAAAAGAGAGTGGTCTAAACAATAACCTCACAAGATACCTCTCAATAGTAATCCTTCTTGACATATATGAACACATATCCCTCATACTGATCAACTGTAGATGCACTACCGCTCCCCTCCCTTAAGGAGCCACACAAACATGTAACGGTCATACAATCCAATCATATGGATTAAGGAGTACCATAATCCATGTCAAGATACCATCTTCATTGGGTGGAACTGACACACCCGCACGGGTTTAATCACTTCCACCTTATTGTGTCTCGATTAGGGATCAGGTTTTGCCTTCCCCACAGTCATGGCACTTCACACACATTGAGATAACAGTGGAAAATTTCCATCTCATAGATAAAAAGGCCAATCATTACATCATAGCAAGTCAGAAAACATGAACATCAAGGCAGGCTCAAAAGAGTAACTCAAAACAGCTCTGGTTACTAGGCACAAATTTGAGATTATCCCCCCATGTACTCTCCTTAAGGCCACCGTGACTCCACAATACATGAAACCATGGGATGGTTCATCCATGAAGCACTTTCTCCTTTTGATCCTCAATCCTCACTGGTCTCTCCATGGATGTGGCGTCGTCCCCTATATCCAACTCTCCCCAGTTAATGACAGGGGAATCATCAGGTTGATATCAATGAAGCTAGGAGACCTGGAAAACGCCAGGGATCCTTTTTAATAAAGGTGGAAATGCTAGATAATATGACACCTCATCGACTCTCCCTAACACTTCAAAAGGCCTAATGAACCTAAGAGGGAGCTTTCTCCCCTTGATGAACCTTCGCTACCCATATCGGGGGGGGAACATCAAGAACACATGGTCTCCAACCTCAAATTCCAATGTCCTCCTCCTACGATTGACATACATCTTCTACCAGTCCAGGGCTACCATCATCCTCTCACGCACAAGATGAACCTTCTCTGTTGTGCTATTCACTTCCTCTGGGCCAAGAACACCTTCCCCCCCAACCTCGGTCCAACATACAGTCGAACAAGACGAACTCCCGTATAAGAATTCATGCAATACCAGACCAATAGTATAGTGATCTCTATTATTTTAGGAAAACTATACTAAAGAAAAATGTCACTCCCATGATCCAAAAAAGACCAAAACACATGCTCGTATCATATCCTTAAATGTATGGATGGTCCTCTCCATCTTTCCATCTCTCTGGGGGTGGAATGAAGTGGTAAGGCATAGCTGGGTGGAAAAAGCATGCTGAAATCCCCTCTAGAATTGTGAGGTAAACCATGCATCCCTATCTGAGAATATGGACTTCAGATCTCCATGGAACTACACTACCTCATCCACATACCTATGTTCTAAGGCATCCACTACACTGGACTCCTTGATTTCTAGGATGTGAGTTGACTTCGTCAGTTGGTCCACCCCTACACATATAACACTGCAACCCCCTTGATATATTCGTAGTCCCGTGATGAAATCCATCAAGATGTTGTCCCACTTCCACTAGGGTAGATATAAATGTTGTAATAGACCTCCCGGGACGTGGTGTTAAACTTTCACCTTCTAACACATGGGGCACTTTAGCACAAACTTTTCCAGTGTCTGCTTCACCCCGAGCAACCAAAAATAACCCCTCATACCGTGGAACATCTTGGAAACTATATGGTGTACTGAAAGGGGTGATTTGTGGAAATCAACAAGCTCTCTCTTGTGCATTTCCACCTGGATGCACAACTTTCCAGAAACCATCATATTATTCTTCCCATCTTCTAATCATCCTTCTGGGTAATTTCCCTAGCCAACATGATTTCTCTTTACTTCAGCCTTTATGTCTCCCTACTGAGACTCCTCACCTGCCACAATAGATAGTGCTTTACTGTCATCTAAAATAGAAAACATCTACCACCATCCACCCTTGTATCCATGTGTAATGATGCCAACTCCTCCATTTCCTTCCTAGCAACCACACATTCTTGAAAACATTACTCCTATGACATCCTTCTCAAGTCGTCGGCCAAAAAGTTCCCCTTACCATTAGTGTAAGATATCTCAATGTTTTTGTCTTGATGAAACTCCACCCACCTTTGTTGTCACATTTTCAGGTCCCACTGGGTAAGGATATGCCTCAACCTCTTATGATCTGTGAAGACCAAAATGTGCTCCATGATGAGGTAATGTCATCAAAACAACAGCACGAACACTACTACTGTAATCTCTTAGTCATGGGTGGAATATTTATGCTCATGAGTACCTAAAAAATGAGACCCATAATAGATCACTCCCCACTGCTTCATCAGCACACACCCCGGGTCATGTACAAAAGAATCACAAAACAACTCCAAAATCACCCCTTCCTTTGGAAACATGATCACTATAACAATGACCAAACTTTCCATCATATAGCTGAATGATGCCTGACACTAATCACCCAATACGAAGGCTTAGTCCTATCTAGTAAAATTTTTCAAAGGAGCTACGACTCAAGAGAAGCCAGGTACGAACCTCCTTTAATAGCCTGCCAGACCTATAAAAATGCAAACCTCTATCACGTACATGGGTGCTTCCCAATAAACAACCAATTCATACATTAATAGATCAACCTCAACCCCTTGTTGAGACACCACATGTCCAATAAAATTCACTTCTTGTCCAAGAACTTGCAATTGGACCACTTCCCTAAGATATGGCGATCTTTATGGTCCTCCAAGACCATCCTAAAGTGCTTAGTACATTCCTCTTATGATCCTGAGTAGATCAATATGTCATCAATGAAAACAATGACGAACCATTCCAAAAAACTCATGGAAAAAAGGACTGCAAAAACACAAAAAATCCATGTCTTTTTAATTATATGGGAATTTTTCGATTCTATGAAAATTGACGTCTCGTGATTCCGAGGCCCGGTGTTCCTGGAATAAATTTCTAAACTTTTTTTATGTACATTCAGAAAGCGTGTTAGTGGGTTTTGGTAACGTTTGAAAAGGTGCTCGGAAATGAAATCTAAGGACACCGTTGAACTCGCAGCGCCATTTTTCTCTTAAAAGGACCTTAAAATCGATCGTAGTAGGTCGAGGGTGAAGGTTAGTTTTTTTGTTTTTTTTTGAAAATATAAATAAAATAAAGAACAAATTTTATTTTATTTTTATAACCTATCTTTCTAAATTCTAGTGTTGGGGACCACTCTAACCGCTCTTTAATGTGGGGAATTCACTTGGAACCGTCCCATTTATTTTTTTCAACGCAATACAATTAATTGTACCATTTAATTGTGCCAATTTTATAAAATTAATTATGCCATTTAATTTTGACATATTTAATTGTGCCAATGTAAATTAAATTTAAAAACATATTTTAATTTGTGGGCTCCTCATTTCCTTGGGGAAATCGTGGGAAAAGGGAGGATTGGGGAGAGCTTTGGAAAAATACTTCCTCCAAATAAAAATGCCCCCTCCAATGAAAAACATACTTCAGAATCAAGAATGAGGTGATGCACGAGCCCGAATTTGGAAGCGTGTTGTGGAAGCGATGATCATTAACACCCTCATCACCTTCACCAACTTCTTCTCGAAACACCTCCAACGAGCAATCGAGGTATGGATTATTGTTTTATTATCATTTTCCCTTTTCTTGATGTTCATCTTGATTTATGAATATTTATATTCTTCTTGATTCAAGAACAAATAAGCCACCTGCTACCATTCTAACGTGGAGGGTGTGGGCCGAACGAACATGACCTGACCTCTCCGCTACCATTATGGGATTATGACGGTCTTGAATCGACAACCACATCCTGAGGTGAGTGCGGGAGTATAAGGAATGGATAATGGGCCATTGGGGCGTGCTCGGTGACCCGAGGAATGTCGCTCGAATGGATCGGAAGCACCGTCCAGAACCCCGGCCTGTCATGATGACGGTGGTGGTGCAACCGCGTCCCCGGAGAAGGTTTGTGTCCCGTTGGCCATGGATGTGCAAGGGCGGTGGTCGTCGCATGGTTGGACACATGAAGGTGATGGAGGCTCACATCTTCACTGCTTTTCGTGCATGTTCCGTGATGCACCACTGTGATGGCGGTGGGGGATAGCCAGAACGCAGTCGGTCGCCGGTGGTGGCATAGCGCATGATTGCTCCATGTCTGAGGGATGTGTGTCCAGCCAGCTGTGGTCCGCCCAGTATGGGCCACCCAGTTCTCCATGCACTGTGGGATGGGTCAGACCTAGGGACAGTCCTAGGTCGGGCTGGGCAGGCCTGAGGGGTCGGACCAGTCCCGGACCAGCTTCGACCCTTTTCCACTCTTTGGCCATATCTTGAGCATTAGGCATCCATTTGATGAACCGTCTACGGTACTAGAAACCATGAATTGATACATTTCTTTTTTTATACCCCACATTAGTTTTTAATAATGTTTGGGTACAGTCAGGTTGGATCGAATAAATGTCCAACTGAGCCCTCGGGACTAAAAGGTTGATAACTCACAGACCAGGCATCTGATTGAAGCACCATCTATTGCATTGAGACCCCTATTATATAGAATTCATTTGGGATACTTCTTCATGGGACTTAATGGATGATAGAGTATCGACTTGTGGCTTGAGGAGAAGACCCTCCCAGAATCAAGCGAGCTTAGTGCAAGAACCCTGTAGCTGGCTATAACATGAGAAAGGGATCCTATGTGGGTCTGTGTTTTGTGATCCTACGTGGGTGTGTGTTTTAGGGTCCCACATGGATCTGATCTAGTAATCCACATGAGACTAATCTTAGATCCGACATTTGTATGCTATACTAGGATCCTATGTGGGTCTAATGACCTACTATCCTACGTGGGTCTGTTGATTTAGTATCCTACGTTTGTTTTCCTATTAACATAGTAAGACGATTTGGTATTTACATCTAATCATCATTAATAATGTAATTATGTTATACCTGGTGTGAGAAGAGTCCTTACATCATGGTAAACCTTTGTGGTATTCTTCAGTGTGGCATTCCATTAAAGTACTTACCTTCATGGTGATACCTTTGTGTTATTCTTCTGTGTGGCCTACCTTTGTGGTACATACCTTCGTGGTGATACCTTCATGGTATCCTTCTGTGTGGCGCAACCTTTGTGGTACTTAGCCTTGTGGTGTTACCTTAGTGGTATTATTTCCTATGTGGAATAGTTGTACATTGTCGAAGAGTTGGGCCCCGTGTTTCCTCATGAATGAGGTGGGTATACTTGATAACTTACGTATATGTATGGGCATATACCAAAGTATGGTTTTTAGATGTTTTAATGATTTTTGGTGTATCCTTTGTTGGTTTAGTGAGACCTTCAAGCATCTCGGGGCCCCTAATGAGTATCTTTATAGTCACCACTACACGAGCTACACCTGAACCTTGTTGGGTTTGGTGCAGACGACGGATAACACTGACTGAGGATGAGAATACCAAGACTAGAGGTATCTTGGAGGTGGACCTTATATGAGTCATACCATAGAGATGACCATTCAAGATCTATAACAACTATTCAAGTAGGTCTTTAGTTGGAGTTCACATGAGCTATTTTAGTTAACTTGTACTTTTCATTTTTCTTGTACTTTCTAGTTAGGCTTGTATTTTGGCCCAATGTTTTTTTACTGTACACACTCTTTTTTACTATAAAATTTACTTATGTTTGTATCTTATTGTGTGATTTGTTGCAAGTTTTTACAGGTTATAAAGTAAACCCCTTCCTAGTTTTTAGGGAATATTCCATTTTGTGCTAGTCACCAGCCCCTGGCCTATGGAAGGCGGGTGTGGGGTAGTCAGGACATGTGCCCTAGGGGACGGGTCATGAAAAATTGGTATCAGATGAGTTGGTTCTACCATAGAACATTGTAATTTGATCATTTCTTTACAGAAATAGTGTTATGTTTAGTGAGTGTGGTTACCAGTTTTGGGAATCCAGTGTTGGTGCGGTAGTTGACGTATCCATATACCTGGACCCTGACTTCTGATTTCTGACTCAGTGCACGAAAACACTGATTGCATGTATGTTTTGAAAACATTTCTTTCTGATCTATTTTGAGTTAGCTCACAAGGTATAACTTTTGACTGTGGGGCACCTGTTTCGTTTTATGATGCCTCCACGCAGAGAGCCAACTAGGGTTCCTGGTATAGTATGCGAGGATAGACCAACGAGCGACGAGGCCTCGATGCAGGTCCCTTTATCAGTAGAGGTACAAGCGGAGGCAATAGCAGTACCATTACCTATTGGGCCATCGATTCCACAAGACCCAGCTTTAGAGGGTGCATGCCACATGAGCATGTTTTACGAGTTCCAGTGCTAAAGGCCACCCAGGTTCAGGGGTGATTCGGACCCTCGAGCGGCTGAAGATTGGCTGGTGGCCGAGGTGAGATTCTTTCGACTGCTAGGGACACCAGCTGATCTCATGGTGATCCTTTTCACTCGTCATCTATAGTCAGTAGTAGTCAGATGGTGGAACTTGATGCTCCAGGTTCATGATGAAGTGACACTTCTCTGGCCAGACATAGAGAGCTTGTTTCGGGCAAAGTTTGTCCCAGCGACCCTTTGCGTAGTGTGCAACCAGTATCTTCTTCATCAGAAGTAGGACAACATGACTACGGCACAGTACTCATCAATGTTCACCTACCTCCCACGCTACTCCACAGATACGTTGTGGGACCCATTATTTAGGACATGGGCCCTCGACCATGGGCTCATAATTGAGATCAGGACTTCGATGATTTCCCTCAGCATCCTGACACCGGTGGGGGTGTTAGAGCAAGCCCTCTAAGTTAAGGGTTTTATTGATGAGCAGTCACCAGCAGTGAGACCCACCACCTGGTGTCACGTAGCAAAGTCTTCTACAGCTGGTAGCAGACAGATTTTACAGAATTCCAAGAGGACCAAACCTATAGGTGGACGACTTCACAATTTAGGGTCGGTTGCGTGGGGCACCGGTGACAGAGTCAGTCATGCGAGGAACAGATAGTGTTATGCATGTAGCGGGTAGGGTCGCATGGCTCGTGACTTCCCTTCCCAACATACGGATGGTCTACATACGGTCGAAGGACCACCTAGGCAGAGACATAGGTTTTAATACAGAGGTCCGTTGGAAGTAGGAGGATGTGGCAGAGGAGCTGGCCATGGAGCTGGTGGTGGGAGACGATTAGAGATGTTGCAGCCACCACCACCAGGTGGTCCAACCCAACCACTAGGAGCAAGTGTAAAGGGGTGATCCTAGCTCAAGGAAACATATTCCTACAGTCTTGGCACTCCAGAGATGATACGAGGTACAATCTTTGTCTTATTGACATAAGTTCCAGTCATTATTTTATTGCAACTACCCTCGTTCGGATCTCGGAGATTCTGGTGGATCCATTGGCTTGATCATTACAACTATAGACTCTTACAAAATTGGATTCGATGATTACACACTAGTGCAAGCAGTGTGATATTACTATAGGAGGCGAGACCATCGGCTGGGATCTCCTAGTAGTGGCATCAAGTCCTTATGACGTCATCTTGGGTATGGAATTGTTATTTACAGTCCATGTTCAGATAGACTATATTAGGTGAAAAAAGGGGTGTATCTACGAGTATGGGACAAGTTTTACCTTCACCAGTGAGAAGAGAGCCTTTTAGCACAATATAGACTTACCCGAAGGAGAGTGCAACCGATCCCTCATCTGTTGGCTAGCCTTACCCTTGGAGAGGTTGATGTGGAGAGTCTATGTTATCCTATAGTGGTGGACTAGTACACAGATGTCCTCCTTGATGATGTTTTGGGTCTACCTCCACACAGTGAGGTGTAATTTTACATTTACTTGTACCCTGGTATGACACTGATATCTACACCAATGTATTAGATGGTTCCGACGGATCTTTATGAGCAGTAGGTACAACTAAAGGACTTGTAGGGAAAGGGATTCATCCAGCCAAGTGTTTCTCCTTGGGCTTCCACAATTTTATTCACTAAGAAGGTGGATGGGATCTTGAGACTCCGTGTTGACTATTGGTGCATGAACCAGGTGACTGTGAAGAACAAGTACCCACTCTGGAGGATTGATGACTTCTTTGATCCGTTGAAGGTACCACGATGGTTCTCAAAGATAGACCTCAGATGAAGCTATCACTAGCTCAATGTAATGGATGGGGATGTCTATAAGATTGCTTTCAGTTATCGGTACGACCACTACATGTTCTTGGCTATGCCATTCGATGTGACCAATGCTCATGCAGGGTTCATGGGACTCATGAACTGTATCTTCTCGTCATACCTTGGTCACATTGTAGTAGTCTTCATCGAGGACATTCTGATCTACTCGGATACCGAGGAAGAGCATGCCTATCATTTTCAAATAGTCCTGGACACACTCTAAGAGCACCATCATTATAGTAAGATCTTGAAGTGACAGTACTGGATTCAAGAGGTTCACTTCTTGGGACATGCCATCTTGGATGCTAGCGTTGTGGTGGATCCAACAAATATTATGGCAATACATACTTGGGAGCCACCTAGGAGTGTGACATAGGTACGGAGTTTCTTGGGTTTGGTCGGATACTACAAGTGGTTTGTCCCATATTTCTCTAGAGTTGTCGAAGATTTATTAGCATTGATGAAGAGGGAAAAACCCTTTTTGTGGTCAGAGAAATTCCAGTAGATTTTTCAAGAGATAAGGTAGAGACTGACTAGTTCCCCAATATTGAGGCTTCCGGAGGAGGGCATTGGGTACGTAGTCTACTACGACACATTAGGTACTGGGCTCCGATTTTTCCTGATGTTGGAGCAAGTAGTTATCGCGTACGGTTCTCGAAAACTACAACAACATGAGAAGAACTATGCTACCCATGACCTGGAGTTATCATTAGTGGCCTTCGCCTTGAATATGTGGCAACATTACTTGATGGGTGAACATTTTACTATCTACTCTGATCACAAGAGTCTCAAGAATATCTTGTCTTAGAAAAACCTAAACCTGAGACAACGATGTTGGCTTGAGTTTCTCTAACACTATGACTTCAAGATAGTCTATAATTAGGGGAAGGGGAACGTTGTAGTAGATGCACTCAGAAAGAGATATGGTATATATCTTTTAAGTGAGGCAACGGAGCAGCTCGCCACTTTGCATATATCCTTTGTGGATCGAGATGGAGCAGCCTTTCTTCAGTCTCATACAGTCACTCCCCCACTTCTTCAGCAAATCAGGGAGTCACAGCATGGGGACACTGACTGCGAGGCTTGACTTTCTAAGATATCCATAGGACAAGCACCTGATGGATTTTCTGAAGGTAGGGAGCACATTATCCTCTTTAGAGGACGTACCATGGTACTAGTGTCACGTCAGGAAGAATTATTGTGGGAGTTCCACACATCCCATCTAGAGTATATCGAGGAGTGTTGAAGATGTACCGAGATCTCTAATGACTGAACTAGTTGTTGGGAATGAAGAACTCAGTATTAGAGTTTGTCTCTTGGTGCCTCACTTGTTAGCCAGTGAAGGCGGAGCATCACGTACCAATAGGCTTAGTGAATCCTTTAGAGGATCCACAGTGGAAGTGGGATGGAATATTCATGGACATCATGACAAGACTTCCATGTACATCCAGAGGTCATGAATCTATTTGAGTGATCATTGACCAACTCACCAAGTAGGCCCACTTTCTACTAATCAAAGAGAAGGGATAAGTAGAGAGCATGGGATGCCTCTATTTACTGGAGATTGTGAAACTACATGGAGTAACCTCGACGATTGTCTATGATCATGATGCAAATTTAACTTCCTGCCTATAGAAGTGGTTGCATGAGGCTTTTAGGACATAGCTTCATTTGAGAACCTCCTTCCATCATCAGACTGATGGCCCGACTGAGCGGACCATTTAGACCCACGAGGACATGATGCGTGCTTGTGTCCTTGACTTCGGTCGTAGCTGGGAGGATCCCATTCCCTTGGTGGAGTTTTCCTACAACTACAGATATCACTCCACAATTTGGATGACAGCTTTCGAGGATTTGTATAGCTGACCATGCATATCGCCTTTGTCCCGGACTGACCCTGGGGAGTTAGCACTCATGGGACTAGATATGGTACAGGCTACCATAGATAAGGTGCATATCATCTAGGAGCAGATGTAGACTGCATAGAGAAAGAAGATGTCTTATGACGACAAGTTATGGATACGATTGGAGTTTGAGGATGGTGATCACGTCTTTCTATGGGTCTCACCTAGAGGAGGTTTGAGGAGATTTGGTCAGGGCGACAAGTTATCTCCAAGGTTCTTCTGACCTTTTCAAGTCCTCAGAAGAGTGGGCGAAGTGTCTTACCGCTTAGCACTTCCACCTCAGCTGCAACGGATTCACGGTGTCTTCCACGTAACCCAGGTGGGGAGATATGAGCATGACCTTTCACACATCATTGACTGGGGAGAGTTGGACATCGACGATGGGGAAACATTAATGCAGGTTCCATTGGAGATTGAGGATTGATAGGAGCGGGTATTTTGTGGGTGGTCGATACCTTTGGTGAGCGTATGCTGGCAGCATAGGGACCTCTAGGAGAGTACATTGGAGTAGGAGGCTCAGATTCATGCTTAGTACCCCAACTTTATTTCCTTTTTTTTTAATGTGGCTTTTTTAGAAGCAAATCCATGACGTGGGGAGAATGAAAAAACTTAGAAATTCCATGTAATTTTTTTTAATTATATCGAATTTTACGAGTCCATGAAAATTGATGGATGTGATTCCGAGGCCCAGTGTGCCCAGAATGATTTTCTCAAATTTTTTATGTACATTTAGTAAGCGTGTGAGCGGGTTTTTTTAACTTTTGAAATGTTTCTTGGAATTGAAATATGAAGACACCATTGAACTCGCAACGCTGTTATTCACATAAATATACCTTCTCCCCGACTATAGTAGGTCGAGGGTGAATGTAAGTTTTCGTGCTTTTCATGTAAATGAAAATAAAATAAAGAACAACTTTTATTTTATTTTTATAACCTATCTTTTTGAATTATTGTGGTGGGGACCACCATAACCCCTCTTTAATGTGGGGAAGTCCATTGGAATCCTCCCATTTATTTGTTTCAACGCAATAAAATTAATTTTTCCATTTAATTGTGCCAATGAAATACAACTAATTTTTCCAACTATAATTGTGCCAACATAAATTAAATTGATAAAACTATTTTAATTTGATGGATCCTCATTTCCTTGGGGAAATCGTGGGAGAAAGGGAGGCTTGGGGGGAACATTTTCAAAACTCTTCCTCCAATGTAGAATTAACTCTCCAACGATGAACCTACATTGGAATCAAGAATGAGGACAACACACGAGCCAAACTACATAAGTGTGTTGCATAAGTGATGATCGTTGGCACCCACATCACCTTCACTGACTTCTTCTCATGACACCTCCAATGAGAAATTGTGGTAGGGATTGTGGTTTGATTATCCATTTACCTATTCTTGAAGATCATCTTGATTTAAGAATATTTATATACTTCTTGATTAATGAATAAATAAGCCTTTTGTTACCGCTCTAACACGGAGGGTGCGGGCCAAACAAAGATCGAATTACCTCTCCAAAACCATTGTGGGATTTTCATGGTCTTGAATTGAAGAAGACATCCCGAGGCGAGTGTAGGAGTCTACATAATGAAGAATGGGCCATCGTGGCATGCCCGATTCCTGAGGAACGTCACCGGAAGGGCTCAAGAGCGGCGACCAGCACCCCGGCCGGCCGCGAAGATGGCGACGGTGCAACCACACCGCCAGAGAAGTGTCACGGCCCGTCGGCCATAGTGGAGTGATGTTAGTGGCCGGTTCATGGTTGTCCACGTGACGGCGATGGGGGCGCACCTCCCCGCCGCCCGACGTGCACCTGTCGTAGCGCAAGGCTGCAGCATCGTGGGAGGGACGACCAGCTTGCTGCTGGCTGCCGGTAGTGGCGTGACTAGTGAACACTCTGAGGAGGAGGGTGTTCATCTTTTCAGCCGTAGGCTGCCCAAAATTGGCCACCCAGCAGGCTGGGTTGGACCGACTGGACCCGGACTAGCTTCGACCCTTTTCCACTCTTTCGGCCATATCTTGAGCTTCGGGTGTCCGTTTGATGAACCGTCTGTGGCACCAAAAACATTGGATCGAGACTGTCCTTTTTTTATACCCCACATGAGTTTTAGATAATGTTGGGGTATGTATGGGATGGATCGAACACGAATCCAATCGGGCCCTCAGGAATAAAATGCTGATAACTTACAAACCGGGCATCCGATTGACGCATCGTCTATTGCGTGGAGACCCCTATTACATGGTGGTCCATTGGGGTAATTATTCTTGGGTCTTAGTGGAACTTGTAGTATTTAACTATGGATTGAGGAGTAGACCCTCCCAGAATCAAGCGAGCATAGTTTGGGATCCCTATAGTTGTAAGTGACATGGGGAAGGGATCCTATGAGGGTCTGGGTTTTGGGATCCCACGTGGGTCTGTGTTTCAGGGTCCCACATGGATCTGATCTAGGAATCCACGTGGGACTACTCTAGGATCCTATGTGGGCCTGTTGTACTAGGATCCTAAGTGGTTCTGATGATCTAGGATCCTACGTGGGTCTGATGATTTAGGATCCTATGTAGTTCTACCTCTTAATAGAGTAAGATGATTCGGTAGTTACATCTAATCATCATTACTAACATACCTATATTATAAAAAGTTTGAGCTGAGTCCATACCTTCTTGATATTACCTTTTTGGTATTCTTCTATGTGGCATACCTTTATTGTACTTACCTTTGTGGTGATACCTTTGTGGTATTCTTTTGTGAGGCGTTCCATTGTTGTACTTACCTTCGTGGTGATACCATTATGGTATCCTTATGTGTGGAGCACCCTTTTTGGCACTTAACCTTGTAGTGTTACCGTTGTGGTACTTTTTCATATGTGGAATAGTTGTACTTTGGCTAAGAGTTGGGATTTGTGTTTCCTCATGAATGAGATGGGTATACCTGATAACATATGTAAATGTATGGGCATATACCCAAGGAGGGTTGTCATTTATTTTCATTCATTGTTGTTTATACTTTGTTTCTTTTGTGAGACCTTCGAGGGACATGGTTTCCCTATTCAGTATCGTTATACTCACCCCTGCATGGGCTGCACCAACACATTGTTGTGTTTGGTGCAGACAACAGACAACGTTGACTGGGGATGAGAGTACCAGGACTCGAGGTAGGTTGGAGGCGGACCTTAGAAAAGGAGTACCACAGAGATAACCGTTCGAGGGATATACCCACCCTTCAGGTAGGGTCCTTGGAGGGATTTCACATGAGTTGTTTCAGTTTACATGTACTTTTCAGTTTACATTTACTTTACAGTTGGGCTTGTATTCCGGCCCCTTTTTCTTATTATAAACACTCTTTTTACTATACAGCTTACTTGTGTTCATATCTTGTTGTGTGCTTGGTTGTGTTTGTTTACAGGATATAAAGGCAATTCCTTCCCAGTTATTAGGAAATACGCCTTCCGATGTTAGTCATCATCCCCTGGCCTATGGAAGGTTGGCTTGAGGTAGTCACGACATGGTTCCTGGGGGACGGTTTTTGACATAGAGTTCATGATACCCATTAACATAGTAGGTGAATTCATAACACCAAACAACATGAATATGTACTCAAAGTTCCCATACCTGAACCTGAAAGTAGTATTTGGGATATGACTGTCTTTCACCCTTAACTGGTGATACCTAGACTGCAGATCGATCTTAGTGAACCAACCTTCTCCCCTCTACTAGTCAAAGAGATCATCTATCCAAAAGAGAGGGTAACAATTGTTGAAATTTACCTGATTCATTCTCCAGTAGTCTATGCACAGTCTGAGACCACCATCTTCCATCTTAGTGAACAAGGATGGAGCACCCCATGGAGACACGCTGGGTCAGGAAAAACCATTCTTCATCAGATCGTCAATCTGAATCAACAACTCCCACAACTGAGAAGGCACCATATGAAAAGGAGATATCTAAATAGAAAGGGCACCGGGATGTAAGTCTCTCCGGAACACAACGTCACGTCAAGGGGGTAGAGTAACAACCTCCATAGAAAAAGCATCCATCAATTATTTGAAAACTCCATGAACATCCATCATCTCAGCATCCACTGATTCTGCTGAAAGCTTGGCCAACTTCGAAAGAAAAGGCTCTACATGACATCTTTCCACCTGAAAACTTTGTTCGCAAAAAAAAATCCACATGTTGTCCATCATTATCAGAGAACAGGACTCTTATCTAGAAGAAGTAGACAATAACATGCATAAAAATAGCCAGTGGATGCCTATGATGACATCGTATTGTTTCATTTGTAGTAGATGGAGATACTAACTAGACTGATGTGGCCCCAACATTAGTCTTCATCCTCGAAAAACATCAAACAGGCAGGTATGACCCCCAATTGGAGTAATCTACACTAGGGGCATTGAGAGTCTCTCTACGTCTAGGCCCAAGGCATGTGCTAGACCGATTGTAACAAAGGAGTTATAATCTCCTGAATCAAACAAGGAACATGTAAGAGTGTTAATCAAGATGATCATTCCTCAAATGATTTCAGTCCTGTTCTAAATGAGGCCTCCACGGTGTGAAAATTCCAATGCCTGACTCCTCATCCCCACCACTGTCGGCCAACTCCACGGCCACGACCTAGACGAGGTCCCTAAGGAGCACCATGCAGTCAGCCTCTTCCTGCAATGTCTACTCTCGGAGGACTGCGATACCACATTCTCTACTGCTTCCACTGAAATGGCATGTGTGGAAACTAGTGCAGCTGAGGTGGGCACTGAGCCTTCCCACCCCATTGTACTGCACTCATTCCGAGAAATGATTCTGAAGTTACCCATGACTGCCATAGATGAAACATCTTTCTCCTGTTACCCCAAAGAAAGGGTGAGGACCGAGAGATCGAAAATTGAACAACAAGGGCCTACTCCCCACTAGACTAAACCTAGAATTCCCTAACGCTGGAGGCCTACTGCTAACATCCTTCCCTTATGATGGTCCCAGATGGATATCATCTTTTGGTACACCACCCAGTTTGTGCGTCCTCTCCACCACTTTATCCATCTTCTAGACCTCCATGTATGTTGGTATGGTGAAGGGAGTAACCGCATACTGAAGAGAATGTCAGAGTTACCCCTCTAAACCTATTTCCCTAGACTCTTCGTCTGCAAAAAAGTTCAATGAAAAATGAAGTAGATCCTTGAACATGATCCCCAACTCCCTCACTGACATACTCCCATACTAATGGGAGAGTATATCCAGCCACTTCTCAGCCTTCATTGTAGAAGAAAGAAATTCCACCATGAACTCCATCTCTAAGTCAGCCCAAAAAAATCTCACTCTCCTTCCTCTCTCTAAGGTATATCATCCACCACTGATGTGATGCTCCACTCATCAGACTGACTGCCAACAAAACCCATTACTCAGCTGGATCATGGATCAAGATGAAATCTATTACCAACTCCTAGAGTCATCTTTCAATCTACATTTCTAAGACGTTTCCATGATACTTCCCGAGGGTCTTCCATTGAAAATCATGAATCATACTCTACCACTATTCGTCCTCCTTCTCTCGATCATCCCTATTCTGATCAGCTAAATCAGCCTCTTGGGACTGAAGCACATGAACTACTCTTGGACATCGTCAAGGTGCCATAGCTACAAAGTAAACTATGAATTCCAAAGCCCAAGTAGCGTAGACGATTTATTTTAAATGTTTCTTAAACATTTTATTTATTTAAATTCATAGAACACCCAAAACACACAAGAATACAAGTCATTATGTGGTGTGTACCTTTCCTAGGTTCTCTAACCTGCAATCAAAGTGGCCTCACTTGGTCGTTCGGTTGGTCTAGAGTCATTGCATCAGATCAATGGGGCCCTAAAATCCTATGTCCTAGCCAGCCTTCTATGGCATATTTCACACACCATGATCACCTAACAATGTTTCTCTACCATCCCATGAAATATTCACTATGCCTATCCCTGAGTTTCATTCTATCTCTCAAACAATCTCCCTTTGATACAATTCTATCACGACCCGCCTTCACCAAGATGAGAGAAGAGGCAACAAACTACCAGACCCTTCCTTTATCATGTTGAAGGAGATATAATGATCCCCGAGTCTCAACTTCAGTTGGTCCCATAGTGGTGACTAGCACCAGGGGTATAGAATCTCACATAATATGTAAGGAATTACCCTTTTTATTTAGTAGGATCAAGTGATACGATGGTAAAAACCCCAACAACACCAAAAATGAAGGTAGATGTAAAGTAAAATAAAATATCCATTCCCATATGAATGTTCTAAATAATGTGCTACAAGGTAAAAGAAAATATAAAGGTAAGTACCAAAAGAAAAGATAAATAAAAACACCAATGGTCCTGTAATCCGAGAAAATAAGGTCTGTAATGGTCCTAGAAGTCCTCCTGAAAATCTGAATGCAGTTTTATATAGGTAGGGTGAGTATAAAGGTATACTTAGTAGGGAAAACCAAATTCTCTCATGCATAAGGGGGTGGAATTCTAATTCCCTGTGAGAAAAAGAGATAACCAAAGAACCTAGTAAGGGAACTATCCACCCAAACCTCACTAAGGCACACTCCCCAAATAACGCAAGTCTAGTAGAGTAATTTTAATGGTGCATAAACATTTGGGTACCCTGCACCAATTTCCCACTAGTTATTAAAGACATCATATGCATCAGACCTCCCCCCCCCCCCCCCGCCATTCTCACCACAATCCCACTACTACCCCAACAGCAACCTTTTGGGCCACCACAACCACAACTACACCCACAAACACCTGGGCCACCACAACCACACGTAACCATGCCCGCAGACACCTAGGACAGAACAACTACCGCCACGCCCATATACATCTATGCCTAAACAACTACTTCCATCCCCGAAGACACCTGAGCCTCATCCCGAAGTCACATGGGAAGTAAAATACCCACACTCACCTAGGCTAACCACAAAAACACACACTGGCCGAATAATCATGGCCTATAAGGGACCTCACACTATTATATCCTGCCTGAAGAGTCTTAGGATACTCTAAAAAGGGAGTATAAAATGAGCTATTAACCATCCACTCATAGGAGTGTTGGAACACACATTCTCTCCCACGAAATGGGTGTGTTTGGCACAAAGTGCCCAACTTGGGTGGGGTGCGAATAAGAGAAACAAGAACTAAATTATACATATAGGTAAAAAAGCCCTTATCCCAACCTAGGGTTTCTAAAACCAGCCCATACACAAACACCCCTGTTACTATCCATCCATAAAAAGCACATCAGCCTAAACCAAGTCACAACCCATTCCTAGAAAACAATCCCACATTGAACCCCTTCATGTTATTATATTCAAGTGATTCCATTTAAATGATTCATCACTACTAGGATACTAAAAGATGTACCCAAAATAAAAGGAAGTAAAAAGAGTCAAGAAACAATTTAAGCATTCACCCCCAGTTCTCTTGTAAGGTAACAACAATAGAAGGGATCTGTGAGATCCATCGAAGTACTAGAACCAAACCAAGCCCCAACATACGGCCACAAACGGCATCGGATCCACCAACTAACAACAGCACAATAGTGGATCCAATCCCCATCGATGTCACCTCTAAAGAATCAAGTTGAACAATCATACACATCACCGTAACAGGGAAAGGGAGTTTTCATATTTAAAAACACAATTACTTTAGTTCCGTCTTTCTGTTTGGTTAACCAGGGTGACCACATAATGATTCTTATTCATTGGTAATCGATTTAATCATCAGAGTATATGTTATTAACATGTTTCCATGTTACATCCATTCAATGACAGAATTATCTAGATAACAGAGGTTCATTAGTGCGCAAGAAACAACCACCAATGACCATGATTTTCTCTGGACATAAGCCCAAAAAATTCACAACATATGTGAAAAAGTAAAAGAGTGTAACAAGATCATAAAACACGCCCATTCATTATTTTAAAACCATTTATTACATTTTTTATGGTTTGGTTTCATCCATCTCCATATGAACATTATCATACCCACCCCACATGATACAAAGTAAAGAGGGATGAAGGGAAAACCCTCCATGGATAATCACTGATCAATGTTTTTCTCCATGTGACAAGAACATGGGATGCATGAATTGCAGGGGATAAAATCTGAGGACTACAATAGTGAGGAAGAAAGGCTCCAGAATAGGTGCACCACTAGCCTCGTGAAGGGGGAATCAAAATGCACCAAGGAAAGTAAATAGACTAGAAAAGATGAAGAAAGAGTCTATTTACGATAAAAAGTTGGATCCTAGAGTTATGAGATATGAATTATTAAACTTCTTTAATGGAATATTGTGGTTTCTACACATTGTTTGGTGGTTACACATGATGGAGTTAATTGTTATTTAATCACTCTCATTGGAGAGGTGGAAATATAGGTCGTGAGTTAATGGGATTCCTTTAATGGGAGGATATGCGTAATAGGGGGTACTATAAATACACCACACGAGGTACATATTTTTGTAAACCCAAGGGTCTCTCAGTTAATGGTGGTTTAAAACATCATTTAATGCCTTTAAAATGGTCTTAATCCTCTTTAACGTGGTATTAAACTTAACGGAGTCGTTGTGGGGGAAAGAAACCCGACACCCCCCCCCCCCCATGTGGCACTAATCGGGATGCACCAATCCGTGACACACTGATCGGGACACACCGATCAGTGAAACAATGGTCGAGACACACCGATCGGGACACACCAATCGAGACTCAGTGATTGGTGACACACCGTTTGTTGATGGACTGATTTGTGACAGACCAATTGGTGACCCACCGATCCGTGACAGACTAATATGTGATCCACTGATCAGTGACACACCAATTAGGATACACCGATCAGTGACACACTAATCTGTGTCACCGAATGGTAACACCACAGTGAAGCCCTACCACCGACATTGATGCCCTCCTCACTCACCCATGGTGTCCAAGCCACCCTATGCACCAGATTGTGACAACGTAATGGTATAAGAGGGTCTGGTCCATTAAAATAAGAGTTTTGAACTATGTTTTAATGAAGTATCTCAAGACTTGAGAGCTCTACTCTCTACAATTATGTTTTCAAGAATGATTTAAAACATCCATCATAGGATTAGGGAATTATTTTAAGGTGACTCTTAATGCGATCAAAGGTTGACGACGTAAAGGCAAGGATCTTCTATGCTCACACCCAAAGACTCCTTCTATGATGTACCGAGATTCATGGAGCAAGTGTGAAACATCGCTAGAGGAGATCCACTATTGGTATCTATATCAAAATTAAGATGCACCTCAGATCTGTGGTTAGACAAATCAACAATTAATGAAACCCTAGGAGGTATTTGTTTAATTTAATTAAATAAATTAAAAACAAAATATTTTGATCTTCTATCTTTGTTCAAAGAAAAATTAATCCTTTTATATATCTTCGATTTAATTTTGTTTATATAGGCATTTATCATCGTATTGATCTTGGAATTATCATTGATTACGAAAAAAAGAATATTAAAGCGCTAGAACAACCATGCTTCCACAATGCCCAAAACCTATATGAATTCCATTAAACAACTCAATTTAGATCCTTATGTATTAATGGTCATGTTAAATTAATGAAACACAATTTTATATAAGCTTTAGTGTCATTTTATTATCCACGTAATTTTATTTCTAACTTAAATTACATAATTTACTATTTACCGTGGAAACAAAATTTACCAAAGTTACTATTTCTATCTGCCAAAGAAAAAAAGGGACCTATTTATTTAATTCAAAACCTATGAATCTGGATATGTTTTCCATTTTTTATCATTCAAAAAACATAAGTTGCATAATTTAATATAAAAAATATTGAAAATAATAAGAAAAATAGTATTTTGGAAAATGACCTTTTTAGTATTTTTTTATAATTAATAATGAATATAACCCAATTCAAAAACATAATTGGATCATATTAAACAAAAATAAATTAATTATTTTTTATAACTAATAGAAAAAAATTTACATTGAAAATACAGTAAAATAAAATATATATTTCATTAAATATTAGTAATTTCACAATTCCCTGAAAAATAAAGCTTTTTTAAAAATTATAAAAAAATAATTTAAAGATAATTTTTATATTCCAAATTCTAAATTGTAAATCATTTTTTGAATAAAATAAATATAAAATTTTTAAAATAATATTCACTCATAAAAATAAGAAAAACACATTTTTAAAGAAAACATTTTTTTGAAGACTAAAGTGACTTAATATGAATTGTGTGATCATGTTTCTAAGAACATAACAATTCATTAATACTACATTGGAAATTTATATGTATTTTATATTTTATTTACTCATATTTTTTCGTTCCAATTTTATTCTTAGGGTATAATAGACATATAATATATTTTTTGTTCTTCAAATGATGTTATTTCATGCAACACGAGCTATCAAAGAAAACAATATATTTATAAATACATTTTCTAAAAATAAAGATATTTAACATTATACACCGATTAAAATTAATTTATAAATAAAAATTATTCTTCTTTATTATTTGTTCAATATTGTGAAATTCATTTTTAGAAAACCATATCATAAAAATGAAAAATAAAACTTCTCTTGAAAAGGAAAAGTTGGAATCATAAGGATCTTTTATGTAATTCATAACTAGGTTTTAACATCATAAAAACATTAAAAGATTTATTTGGAATTAAAAAACTAAAACAACTGAACTAATAGATAGTGATAGAGAACATGGTCAAGATAAGGTTAATGGCCAAAAAACCATTGACCAAAAATTCAAGGAAAAGGACATTGATATCATAAAAAAATGATGACAATGTGATAACTTTTTATTTAATAATTATTTGAGAATATATATTATCTTTATTTCATTTCATAAGTAAAATATTACTTTTTTGTGGTACCTTGATCAATTTATTCTTCCTATCATGCTCTAATAAATGAAGATGAAATTTTATTACATAAATAACTAGTAGATCATAAGATCAATAATGCAATGATAATATATTTATTTTTTCTCTACTTATCATTATATAAAAATGGGTAAAACAAGTTTTTCAATATGTATAAATATTCATATGGTGATGTAATACAGTAATCTACAAAACCACATCCAATGTTCATCCTAAACAATTTCATTAGTGGTTACCCTTATAAACCAACCAAAAGATTAATCTCCAAAACGAGTGAAAGAAGGTCACTAAATTTCCAAAATCAACATAACATTAATACCCTAAAAATCTGGATGTTGATCTAATTTTTCAAACACCAAACATGCGCTGGTCATTTTTATGTATTTTGTATAAACATAGTAGAAATCTAATATAACGTTAATCCTTTTTGAAAACATGGATTATTTCCAAAATCAACTCTTTTCTCATACCATAAATCCACAAATTCTATATACTCAATTCATGATATTATAAACAAACTCATAATCTTATTATCAATCTACTCCAAGGTTATCAATAATATCCAATTTATTTTATCTCACTCAAAATAATATTTAACTCATCATCCATATATTATGTTTTATCATTTCCTTAAACAAGTTTTCTCCAAAAACACCAACTCAATCACTTTTCATGGTTACAAGTACCATTTAACATATTCTCTCAAATTCATATGGAAAAAATATATTGTACCAATATATTGATGATTGATTATTCCATAATACCATTAAAGTACATCTATGTCATTATAATGGAATTAAAATACATAAACACTCTATAATTTTTCCACTTCATTATCATACATTATAACTCTAATAGTGGCCACAAGAGATTATCCTTTTTCATTGTATTTAAGGGGTCACTGAATTAAATAATTATCATTAAAACTTGTATTTACAAACTCATTATCATAATTTTCATTTTACTTAAACGTGAAGTATTGAAGTGAGGAGGTGAATTATTTGCAATCTTCCCTCTATTTGCATCATTGGGAAAGTTCTTCCCAATACATAGGAATTCATTTTTTCAGTTGACATTCCTTTAAAATCAGGAAACATTTACTAGACCCTTAATAAAATTTTCACCATTATTCTCCCACATTTTGATTATAATGTAAAATCACCTTCTTCTATTTAAGATTTTTCAAATTAAATTTGAATTCCATTTTTTCAGGTCAAAAGCATGAGATTGATGGCTAACTCCAAACACCATCTCTACCATAAGATAAAATAAAACAATTTCTTGATATATATTAATGTTTATTATGTATAACACCCTTATGAGACTTGGTTTTAATCCAATGAGTAATTGGTAAACCTTAGATTCATGTTTTATGATAATACCAAAAGCATACCTCAAAAGTCTTGTAATGTTTTCCCCAGAGGTAACAATTTTTTCAAAATCTATTTTTCTTTTTCTCAAAGAGCTATTTATCCATATTTTTACATGGAATATGAAGAATGTTCTTGTAGAAATATTATATCATAAAATTATCCCACTCTAGGGAGTTAATTTCATCCCATTACCTTGTATTATTAATATTATTCCACCATAAATCTGATTCACCATCCAAATCATATAAATCAAAAAATGATTTTCTCTTATTTTAAAAATTATGAACCCAAAATATCTTTCTAGTTGTACCGATTTATTCTTTATCCACTAGTAGATCATAAGACCAATAATAATAAGGAAGTCTCTACCTCATGAATGGGTAAACAGAATGTTGGTCCCTTCTTAGTTCATTTAGAATTCCATCATGATTCTTATCTTGATAAACTTTTATGAGAATGCAAAACTATTTTTTATTCCTTCTTACATAACATTTTGTTTCTCCTAAGGGCTGTCATTTAATTTCCTATCTCATTCATCAATTACATTGATCCTTTGAGTCCCATCCATTTAATTATAACAAAATTATAATTTGAGAAACACTAATCATATTGGAAACACTACATAATCAAGGGAAATTATTTCCAATCTATTACATCCTAAGTTTAATATTATGTTATTCATAATCATTACCTAAATACTAGGATTGCATCTTATACATAGACATATCTTTAGCAGTCTTACTAAGGTTTAATCATCCCAGTTTAAAATTTTAACTAAAACATTATTTGATACACATAATAATGGCCCAATCATTTCATACATAGATATTACATCTTTTTAGATGAATAATAATATAATCCATGATAGAATAATATAGATTTAGTGAATTGGGAATCTGGGAACCATAAACAGATGGTTTATAAATTATTTATATTATCTAATTGTTATTCCATTGTAACTAGAACACTAATTTACATAACATTCTTAATACAATTATTTATATCATGGGGAAAAGAAACATTTGAATGGGTGAGATCGAAATATCAGTAAGGGTAAACAAGGGATATATCAAACAAAAAATGATCATAAGGATATAAAAACATGAAAATAACTTTTTAAAATCATAACTTTAATAACATATATTGTAATCCTAGGCCATGGAATAAATATTTGATATTTATAAGATATTAATCACAATAGAACATGATATATGAGAAAATAACATTCGAATAAAACATTCAATTTTTAAAAACACATAATCATAAAGTATAATTTCCATTTTTCTCAAGGATATCTTCTAAGACTATTATAGTGTAATGGGTTCACTCCATAATCCATTTTATTAGTCATTGTTCACTCACATGACAATCGTGGTCGATAAAGTCTCTTAATGAACTGAGATCACTCCCTATTCCATTTCTTTCTTTCTCATAAGATATAAATAATTACCCAACTAATTGTAGGGAGATATACATCTCAACCACCACATAATTAATATCATAAATATTTGTTCCATAAGAACATAAATCATTTATCATATTAGAACCCATGAAAAAATGGGTTTAATAAACATTTCATGATATCATAACTCATGGAAAAGAAATAGAACTCATAAAAATAATTCCATCATAAAAATAAACCATTCATTGAAAAAATAATAAGGGTATCCTTGGATAATACCCTAGTAAAATACAAGTAACAGGAAATAATTTTGTGTTACGTGGATAATTATTTTCAATGATCACTTGAAATAATTCATGCAGAAAAATTCATTCCCATTTCGAAAACATTTTTTTAAAAAACTACATCATTTAAAAGGATAATATTTATGTTGAAATCAAACATGTAATATTATAAAGTAATCTCCAAGACATTAATAAATAATTAAATAAGTAATATTAATTAATTCCATTAAAGGTAAAAAAAATCTTTCTGTATTTTTGTGAAAAAAGTCACAAATATCTTATTTGGAAAATGAAAAAATATATATTTTAAAACATTTTTTAAGATGTAAAACATTGGTAAAAATTACCTTAAACTATAACAATATAATATTAAAATTATTTTTGGAAGCATTTTTAGAAAAAATATATATTGAAGATAAATATTCCGCAACAGATACTTAAACATAAACAGTCTCGAATAATAATGAGATCTTAGAATAAACTGTTACCACTTTTTAATCAGTCAAATCAGATGCCCCATGATAAAATAAAATTATATTGATATTCAAAAACCATAATATTTAGGATTAGATGCATAAAATATATTCATGGGTTTTATATTGACAACATAAAAGAAAATAGTAGTCTATAAGACATGTGAAAAATAGAAATAAAAGTGAGACAAAAATATATTACCTCAAGTCATGAGTTTATTTGTTCACATTGCATCAAAATATATTATAAATATATATTTATTATAAATTTATTCAATAAACATATATAAATCATATAATTTATTATTTTTTGTAACATCTCATTACCAATTTATTAATTAATTATTATTAAAATTATTGTTCTGGTGGATAACTGTTTTTCTTTCAAAGAACATATTGGTTTGGTTATCCAGATCATTAAAAATTGATCATAGTACATAATTTATGTAATACAAATCATTTTTTTGACATAAAATATATTCATTATATATTTATATATATATTTTTTTATCAATTTTATAGATATAAAAATGAATTACACTGTTCATAGATATGGTAATTTATATGTACATGTGAACATTATTTCCATTTTTCTTCTAATAAAATGAAATATATGTAAATATTAATTCACATTTAAAGAATAATTATTATTTAATATATACAATATATGATAATATAAATCATAATTATTACCATACAATTTAATTAAAAGTGAAAACAAATCATGTCGTATCATAGAGATGGTAGTCTTTACGTATGCACGAGTGACTTTATAGTTTCCCAAAAAATTTGATAATGATAAGGTAGACATAATATTATTATTCTAGAGAAATTATTATATTATATATATCATAATTAATAACTCATTCCATCTTCATAAATATTCATAAAACATGTTGCTGGTAAATTGATTGTATCTCTACAAAGAGACAGTGTGACATATATACACATGAGCGATGCATTAACTTCTTATTTGATACGAATGTGGGTTTATTGTTGTGTTTTCATAATCATAATAAGACTTTAGTATATATATGATACTGAAATTATTATTTTTTATAAAACTCATATATTTATAGATGTTAAGGAAGAGTAGGAAAAGAATGTGATCGTTTGGATCGATTACCTCTTCTTTGAAATGTCTCCCTTGGATATCCTCTACAGGGCTCTAGAGTTTTTCTTTTGAGAAGACCCACACCTCTATATTATTTATTTGAAAGGTTATAACAAAATTTTTTAGGTTATGGTAAATCGATATTATAAGACCCCAGCCTTAAACCTTACTTAATCTTGAGTTATTACAATATTACACATTGAGGATCTTTTCAGGTTTAGAGTTTTAGAGAATTAGATCATAAAACTTGAATTACATTCCACATTCAAACAAAGTGGTTACATAAAAGATAGTATTCATTTTTTTTCATCAACGGAATCATATTTAAAAATAAAGCATGGATTCTTTCTTGACACTTCCGTGTCACTATCATCATATCATGTACCTTTCCCTTGACCTGTGAAAAACATTTAAAAAAAATTGGGATGAGCATAAAAATCTCAGTAAGGGTTATGAAAAATATGGAAAGGAAACATGAGTTCATATATAAATAAGAATGAAATCATAATTTACCCATAAAACATAGGCACTTTAACATACCTCATCAAATCATGAATAAAGCATAGAAATCATAAGACATAAAGGTAACTTGAGGAATTCATAACATTCTTACATAGGGAGTAACACTCTTGGTTACGTTTGGAATACCCATCATAGTATATTCCCTAAATCTCTTCGGAGAAACCTTAACTCATTCGCGTTACCCAATGAATTGGAGAGCTATATCGGGCTCACCTGCCCTTATTTTATCACGGAACCACCCGTCTTCATAATAATTCCCAAGAACCTCAACATAATCGTATCACATAAAACATGCATAAAGGAAACATAGCATTTCCACCTTTCAATCACAAGATATCAATACAACACATTGATATAAAAACATTATGAAAACCATTTTCAATACCAAAATAAATGATAATTAAAACATGGTATTTATTTTTCTTTTAAAAAAAGGTATGGCTTGTAGAGGAATCCGAAACTCAAATAACGGTCACGGCGGCGGAGAATTCGTTGTAGATGCATACGTATGACAAAAACATTCCCTTTTGTCGTCTAGTAAAATGCTTCGTATAAAAAAGATTCCTTTTGGATAAACATAAAATTCAAAGGGGTTTATACACCGTATAAAATAAGGTTGTGTATAAAACAAAATATGTCTCAATGAAAGGAGATTGAGAATAAGTCCCATACAAAGACGGTATCCTTGGATTATGGATAAATCAATTACATAATTATGTGTGACAAACGAATACATGAAATATAAGTGGGTATTATGTGTAATACAATAAGATTACATTCACACATAATCGTAGAACGACATATTCAAGGAGTACAATTTTATCCCAAAGAATCAAAATTGGGTTAAGAAGTTCCCTTGCAAAAATTCGACAGCCTAACGGCGTCACTTCAAAATTCAGAAAAAGAGTTGATGAGAGATAAAAAGGGTATATCATCACTTGGTCATAAAATCTACATCAATAAGGATATATAAGAACATATCCATTTTGGAAGTTTTGAGTGGCGCCGTTAGGCTGCCGAATTTTTCGTAAGAGATCCAACCTCTCTCTTTCTTTTTAAGTACTCTCATTTATGTCACTTATTTTAAGCTCCTCTTTGTTATATTGGGGAGTGTTATTTTATATTACTCTTTCTGTAAACATTATGTTAATATGATGAGAGACCCTATTTCCTCTCATAATATGAACATAAAAAATTACTATAAGAGTAATATAAAATAATATCCCAATAACAAGAAATATGATCTTGAAAAGGAATGACATAAAAGAGTGTACTTAAAAGGAAAGAGAGGTGTAGGATCCCTTACCTCAAGTCCGACTTGTCTTGTTCGTTTCTTTATATTCATGAATAATAAACATTGTTCAATTTATAATTGCCTATGGACCTACTTTAAAGATCATTATTCAGTTCATATCACATATTTTAATGTTATAATAATTGGTTAATAATATGAGTTCATATCAGACGTTTTTGTCGATGTTTGGTACATGAGTCAAAAATTGAACTCGTTGGAAAATAATTTTCCATGTAGTTATAGGTACATCATATCCAGAATAGTATTGATGTTTTAAATATCATATATATCTAGTATATATCCATTTTATACAATTCCATTGCATTTGGAGATAAAAAATAAAAGCACCGTTCTTGGAGACGGTAGGCCGTACGTACGCATGAACGCTACTATCATTTTTTGTCATATTAATTGAATTAAAACAAAATGAGATATATATATATATTTGTTATAATTCCATAATTATATCCATAATTTAGATGTAATATATTACATATATATCCATTATATATATGTACTTATAATAGTACATAACATTTTGAGATAAGAACTGAAATGTACCGTTCTTGGAGACGGTAAGTCGTACGTATGCATGAAGGCTACTTCTATTTCTATTTCATATTTAATGGAATTAAAACAAAATGATACATAATAGTATTTAAATTACATTATTTTATCATATATAATATCATTAAATATATCCTTTATACATACCACATATGGTATTAACGAGTCAAATCACTTTGAGGGGGAGGTAGTCCGCACTTCCTTAAATTAAGATATCGTGTTTACCCATAATGGAAACCATAAAAGAATGCCATAAATGAAAAATACAGAATCTTAAGTAAAACATAAACATATTATATATCATATATAAATATAGTGTCATCTTAATGTCCACCTTTGAAGGTGTTAGATGAATGTTGAACAATCATCGTTTCGTGATGCATAAATTCGCCATCCACAGAAACAGTATGTTCTTTAACCATTAGATGTAGGTGTGTGTAAGTATAGCTCTAAACCATCTTATAACAACATTCTAGTATATTGATGATACTTTATTTGTTACAAAATAAATGAATAAAAATATTTTAGGGGTTGGAGAAGCAAAATAAAACAAAAGGACACAAGTGAAGACATTACCTTAAAATCGGGTAACTCCCTTTGGTTTGAGCTCAAAGGCTTCCTTGGGAAGACTTATGCCCAAAGTGAGGCTTCAAGGAGTTATAGAGGGATGTGTAGAGACAAAATGGGACGGTGTTGGTCGAGCCAAAGGCTTTGGAATTGTGGGTAAGTAGGTAGAGGTGGGGGCCTTTTATAAGAGGAGAAGAGGGGCACTCTTGGAATGGTATAAAATGTAACTTTATTTTCAAATGAGTTTCGGATTTTAATGGTCCTAAATTGATGTGTTTCGAGGATAAGGTGATAAGGGTTATAAATAAACCCATCCAATAGGTTTTGGACATGTGTAGGTATTATATTTTACAGTATATTTCCATTTTATTTAAATCGTTAAATAATGTGGTCATCGCTGCATCATCATGATGTCATAAATAATTTAATTTATTTAATGTCTAAAAATTATAAAAAAATACTATGATGTAGGAAATATTTTTATATTTCCAATGAATATTTATAGTCCAAATGATAATTTATGTAGACAAAGTTAAAAATATTTTACTTAGGTGATACATTCTTTGTTACATTTAACATTCTTTAGAAATAAAAAGATAAAAAGTCACTTTCTCACAAAAGTGATACCATGGGGCCCCCAAGTTTGGCACAAGGCATCCCATGGTCGTCCATGAGACAACCAGTAGCCTTAGGACACATTTTGTGGTCATTTTTTATTATTATGATATTATCTTATTATCTTTAACTACCCGATTACTCATTAATCAAGATAATTAAAGATAATTACCGCTGTTACTATTCATAATATCCAAAAACAAAAGAGTCTTAATTACATAATTTGGACCTTATGATTCCAAATATGTAATAAATTTTACCAAATTCCAAACACATAAATTTCAATAATTAATTTTAAAAAAAACTTCATGTTGTCAAAACAAATAGCGGGTTTTTTAGAAACAATATTTATGAAAAGATTGGCAGTTGTTTATGCCTAATTCCAAAGTGAAATTAATCCCAATGACCATCATTGAATTACATGGTAAAAATATATTCTAATTAAAATTTAAAACAAATTAAAATGATAATATAACCATATAATTAAATTATATGAAAAAGTAGTTTTGATGTAAAATGCAGTATTTTTCACAATTCATTGAAAAATGAACATTGTCAGAAAAATACCAAAAATTAATGAAAGGTAAATTTCAATGTCCCAATAATAAATAATATGTTTATTTTGAAAAATTGAGCTTATAAAATAGTCAAAAGTGGATTTAGAAGAGGTTCGCCATTAAAAGGCGGTTAATCGACCTTTTAAAGAATATTGGAATGTTTACACTTAAAATTGGATTCATTTTCATTTTTAATCCTATAACATTTATTGTAAGGAGTAAAAATATTTGACTAACATATATAATCATTTTTTAGTTAGTTCTGTTCATTCCTACCATTACAACGGCTAGGCGTTAACTACCATTTAAAATAATATTATTAGAGTGCAACGTAAGATTCCCAAGAAACTCGTTGTTGCGTGTTGGGTACGCCATCGAGCATAGCATCCCCTTTAAAGTAATATTAATATTTTATTCACAAATATGGATAAATATAAAAATTTCATATTATTTATTTACCTGGGGTGTTACATCCTTCCACCCTTTTGGGAATTGCGTCCTCACAATTTTAAAATTGAGCTTGGAAACATCCTTGAAAGTCCCACATCGGAACAAGAGTCGGTAAAACAATCACTTTAAAAATAAAGAAAGGTAAGTACAAAGGTCACCCGAGTTAACCCATACTAGGATTCCAAGTATGAAAATATGGACATGGAGGAAAAACAAATGGTCATGTTCTGATGGAGAGTGATAGTATACATGTCTAGGAGAAAGTTAACCGTAAGAAAATCACAAACTTGTGATGGGTTAAACGGTATTCGATTCCCCAGTAGGAAAAGTTAATAGACAACATTTTTGTTTTAAGTTACTCTTCATTGAGGAATTTATTTTTGATCTTAAGGAAACATACTTACTTTTCATGTTGACTTTCAACTTTTACTAGATTTCTTACACAAACTCATACTTTCCCCAAAAGATGAGTATCTAGGAAGACTTGTTCACATTAAGAGTACTATAATAAACTTCTAGAGGATCACCTAATCCACAAAAGAGAACCATATACTTCCCATGTCTTTTTAATTTAACCAAAACCAAAACCAAAAAGGATAGTACAAGATCAGATAATCCAGAAAAGGATAACCCTTTATAAAAAGAAAATCTATTCCTAATCTCCAAAATTTGTCCAACAAAACCCAAAGTTAAAAGAGGACCATTTGATAAACAATTTGTCCATAAAATTATTCAATGTAAACCAAACTAAGATTGAAACACAAATATTTGAAGGATTTAGTCACATAGTCTTCCAAGTTAAATCGTAACATTTATCTCCAAACAACATCAGTTTCTCTTAATGTCTCGTATTGAAAAGTAATTAACCTAATCACATATCCTCCATGATAGGTTAATAAATTTCAATAGGTAACCCAAAATCAACTTACTCTTAATTCATAAAATCATCTAACTAAAAATAATCATTCAAACTAACCAGGGACTTCACGTAGTCCAGTGGTAGGCGATAAATACCAGTTGCACTTTGGTTGTGGGTTCGATTCCCGCAGCTTTGTCCGACACGATGGGTTGTCACACGGTCTGCATGTTGTCCTTTTTCCAAAACTATATAATTCTTAAAACATTCCCCAAAACGAGATAAAATCTTTAAAAATGATCATAACATATTTTAACCTCATTTTTATCTCTGGCCTTTCATTTTCCATCATAACATATAATAACCAATAATTACCTCAAAAGTAAGGATCATATAAACTCTAATGGTTACCTTTATAATTATTACCTGAACTTCCACATCGATTGGTCATCTCGTACATGATGAATTACAGATTATACCAATGTTCAAGTGGTTGATCATGACTCCTTGAAAGTTGGTTTATAACAACCAAGAGTTTCTTCATTGAATCCCCCATTTTTATCTAGTATCTTAATCAGAGAACCACCACAGTTTCCTTTAAATCTGTTGTCTCTTTGGTGCCTGCTAGATCCTTCCATTCACTAAAAACAGAAATGTTAGTGAGAGTATATCAACAAAACCATAATTTACTAATGGGGATGATAAACACTAAGATATACTTACTCATTCACTTTATCTAAAAACTATGACTCTTTCTAAAATCCAAGCCAATATGGTAATGTCAGTTATGCTTAAAGAATACCCTAACCTCTAAAGTTATCTAAACCGACCTTTGATACAAACTATAAGACCCTAGCCTTAAGCCTTACTTAATCTTGAGTTATTGTAAGATTACACATTGAGGATCTTTACAGGTTTAGAGTTTTAGAGAATTAGATCATAAAACTTTAATTACATTCCACATTCAAACAAAGTTGTTACATAAATGATAGTATTCATTTTTATTCATCAATGGAAACATATTTAAAAATAAAGCATGGATTCTTTCTTGACACTTCCTTGACACTATCATCATATCATGTACCTTTCCCTTGACCTGTGAAAAACATTTAAAAAAACATGGGATGAGCATAAAAATTTCAGTAAGGGTTATAAAAAATATGGAAAGGAAACATGAGTTCATATATACATAAGAATGAAATCATACATTACACATAAAACATAGGTACTTTAACATACCTCATCAAATCATGAATAAATAATATAAATCATAAGAAATAAAGGTAACTTGAGGCATTCATAACATTCTTACCTAGGGAGTAACCCTCTTGGTTACGTTTGGAATACCCATCACAGTATATTCCCTAAATATCTTCGGAGAAACCTTAACTCCATCACGTTACCCAATGCATTGGAGAGCTATATCGGGCTCACCCGCCCTTAGTTTATCACGGAACCACCCGTCTTCATAATAATTCCCAAGAACCTCAACATAATCGTATCACATAAAACATGCATAAAGGAAACATAGCATTTCCACCTTTCAATCAAAAGATATTAATAAAACACATTGATATAAAAACATTATGAAAACCATTTTCAATACCAAAATAAAATAAAATTAAAACATGGTATTTATTTTTCTCTTAAAAAAAGGTATGCTTGTAGAAGAAGTTGAAACTCAAATAACGGTCACGACGGTGGAGAAGTCATTGTCGCCGCATACGTACGATAAAAACATTCCCTTTTTTCATTTAGTAAAACACTTCGTATAAAAAATATTCCTTTTGGATAAATGTAAAATTCAAAGGATTTTATACACCGTATAAAAGAAGGTTGTGTATAAAACAAAATATGCCTCAATGAAAGGATATTGAGACGAAGTCCCATACAAAGACGGTATCCTTGGATTAAGGATAAATCAATTACATAATTATGTGTGACAAAAGAATACACAAAATATAAGTGGGTATTAAGTGTAATACAATCATAGGACATTCACACATAATCATAGGACGACATATTCAATGATTACAAGTTTATCCCAAAGAATCAAAATTGGGTTAAGAAGTTCCCTTGCAAAAATTCGACAGCCTAACGGCGTCACTTCAAAATTTAGAAAAAGAGTTGATGAGAGATAAAAAGGGTATCTCATCACTTGGTCATAAAATATACTTCAATTAGGATATATAACAAAAATATCCCAACATAATAGTATGTGAATTAAAAGACATAACAAAAGAAGTCTTTTAAAAAGAGGAGGGTGAAAGGTTCACTCACCGACATGGGTATCTTTCGAGACATGCACCCCATGAAAGAAGGAAAATACAACATTGATGTTGATACTCATAAATGAAATTATATTACACAATGAGTAAAATAATGGGAAGTACATACACCACACAAAGGAAATTGTGGCAAATATAACATAAACTCGTGTGAATAAAAGTGAGATGAAAAATCCCTTACGAAAACTCGGCAGCCTAACGGCGCCACTTAAGACTTCCAAAATGGATTGATGAGAGTAAATAGGGTCTCTCATCATATTAACATAAATTTTAAAGATAGAGGAATATAAAATAACATCCCCCAACATAAAAAAGAGGATCTTAAAATAAGTGACATAAAGGAGAGTACTTAAAAAGAAAGAGAGAGGTTGGATCTCTTACGAAAAATTCGGCAGCCTAACGGCGCCACTCAAAACTTCCAAATGGATTGATGAGAGAGAATAGGGCCTCTCATCATATGAACATAAAATTAAAGTAAAAGTAATATAAAATAATATCCCAATAACAAGAAAGATTAGCTTTAAAAGGAATGACATAAAAGAGTGTACTTAAAAAGAAAGAGAGGTGTAGGATCCCTTACCTCAAGTCCGACTTGTCTTGTTCGTTTCTTTATATTCCTGAATAATAAAATTTGGTCAATTTATAATTGCCTAAGGACCTACTTTAAATATTATTATTCAGTTCATATCACATATTTTAATGTAATAATAATTTGTTAATAATATGAGTTCATATAAGACGTTTTTGTCGATGTTTGGTACATGATTCAAAAATTGAACTCATTGGAAAATAATATTCCATGTAGTTATAGGTACATCATATCCAGAATAGTATTGATGTTTTAAATATCATATATATCCAGTATATATCCATTTTATACTATTCCATTGCATTTGGAGATAAAAAATTAAAAGCACCGTTTATGGAGACGGCAGGTCGTACGTACGCATGAACGCTACTTTCATTTTTTGACATATTAATGGATTAAAACAAAATGAGAGAGATATATATATTTTATAATTCCAGAATGATATCAATAATTTAGATGTAATATATTACATATATATCAATTATATATATGTACTTATAATAGTACATAACATTTTGAGATAAGAAATGAGATGTACCGGTTATGGAGACGGTAAGCCGTACATACGCATAAACGCTACTTCCATTTCTATTTCATATTTAATGGAATTAAAAAATAATTATAAATAATCATATTTAAATTCTAGTATTTTATCATATATAATATCATTAAATATATCCTTTATACGTACCACATATGGTATTAACGAATCAAATCACTTCGAGGGGGCGGTAGTCCGCACTTCCTTAAATGAAGATATCGTGTTTACCCATAATGGAAACCATAAAGGTATGCCATAAATGAAAAATACATAAGATTAAGTAAAACATAAACATATTATATATCATATATAAATATAGTTTCATCTTAATGGACACCTTTGAAGGTGTTAGAATAATGTTAAACAATCATCATTTCGTGAGGCAGAAATTCGCCATCCACAGAAACAGTATGTTCTTTAACCATTAGATGTAGGTGTGTGTAAGTTTAGCTCGAAACCTTATTATAACAACATCCTAGTATATTGAAGATACTGTATTTGTTACAAAATAAATTAATAAAAAGATTTTAGGGGGTTGGAGAAGAAAAATAAAACAAAAGGACACTAGTGAAGACATTACCTTAAAATCAGGTAACTCCCTTTGGTTTGAGCTCAAAGGCTTCCTTGGGAAGACTTCTGCCCAAAGTGAGGATTCAAGGAGTTAGAGAGATATGTGGAGAGACAGAATGGGTAGGGTTTGGCTGAGTCAAAGGATTTTTAAGTGTGGGTAAGGAGGTAGAGGTGGGTGGCCTTTTATAAATGGAGAGGAGGGGCACTCTTGGAAAGGTATAAAATGTAACTTTTTTTTTAAATGCGTTTCAGATTTTAATGGTCCCACATTGATGTGTTTAGAGTCTAAGGTAATAAGGGTTTGAAATAAACCCATCCAATAGGTTTTGGACATGTTTAGGTCTTAGAGTTTACATTATCTTTCCATTTTATTTAAATCGTTAAATAATGAGGTCATCGCTACATCATCATGATGTCATAAATAATTTAATTTATTTATTGTCTAAAAATTATAAAAAAAGACTATGATGTAGGAAATTGTTTTATATTTTCAATGAATATTTATAGTCTAAAAGATAATTTATTTAGACAAAGTTAAAAATATTTTACTTAGGTGATACATTCTTTGTTACATTTAACATTCTTTAAAAATAAAAAGATAAAAAGTTACTTTCTCACAAAAGTGATTCCATGGGGACCCCAAGTAAGTCACAAGTCATCCCATGGTCGTCCATGAGACAACCAGCAGCCTTAGGACACATTTTGTGGTCATTTTTTATTATTATGATATTATCTTATTATCTTTAACTACCTGATTACTCATTAATCAAGATAATCAAAGATAATTACCGTCGTTACTATTCATAATGTCCAAAAACAAAAGAGTCTTAATTACATAATTTGGACCTTCTAATTCCAAATATTTAAACCGTTTTACCTAATTCCAAACACATAAATTGCAATAATTAATTGAAAAAAAACTTCCCATTGTCAAAACAAATAGCGGGTTTTTTAGAAACAATATTTATGAAAAGTTTGGCACTTTTTTATGCCTATTTCCAAAGTGAAATTAATCATAATTACCATCATTGAATTACATGGTAAAAATATATTCTTATTACACTTTAAAAAAAATTAATAAGATAATATAACCATATAATTAAATTATATGAAAAAGCAGTTTTGATGTAAAATGCAGTATTTTTCACTATTCATTGAAAAATGAACATTGTTAGAAAAATACCAAAAATTAACCCAAGCTAAATTTAAATGTCCCAATCATAAATAATATGTTTATTTTGAAAATTAGTGCTTATAAAATTTTTAAAAGTGGATTTAAAAGAGGTTCTCCATTAAAAGGCGGTTAATTGACCTTTTAAAGAATATTGGAATGTTTACGCTTAAAATTGGATTCATTCGCATTTTTAATCCTATAAAATTTATTGTAAGGAGTAAAAATATTTGACAAACATATATAATAATTTTATAGTTAGTTCTGTTTATTCCCACCTTTACAACGGCTAAGCGTTAACTACCATTTAAAATAATATTATTAGAGTGCAACATAAGATTTCCATGAAACTCATTGTTGCATGTTGGGTACGCCATCGAGCATAGCATCCCCTTTAAAGTAATATTAATATTTTATTCACAAATATGGATAAATATAAAAATTTCATATTCTTTATTTACCCGGGGTGTTACATATATGGCTCAATGTTAAGTGAAAAAGTAATGGATATGGTTACCAATTATAATTGTGGTGATGGAAACTTTTATAATTTCTCAAATGATTAAATCATAATAAACACATTTCTATCCAAATGACCCAAAATATCATTTATTAGAATAAGGGATAATATAAGGTTTTTATATTATCAACCAATATATTTTAGACAAGTTTTTATTTCATTTTAAACCTTTTCATTTTGATTAACACTTAGTTAACCAGTTTTAATTTTAACTATGTTGACAACATTTTAATTATTAATAGATTTTAATTTTTATATATTATGTTTAAATTGGACCATAAAGAGAAAATTAATCATAATGTAGAATTTATCTCAGAACGTTTTCCTTAGTTAATATTTTTATGATGTTTAAAAAAATAAATAAAAATATTGCTGGCATAAAATATCATTAATGTCAATTTTGACACTATTCATTACATTAACTCTATGAAAATTAATTAAAAAATATATATTCGAGCCAAATAATTTAATAAAACTTTAATATGTCATAATAGACATTGAAATTTGTTTATAAAATTAATAAACTCAGATTATATTTATTTTAATACATTTAATATCAATAATTTTATATCTTGATTAATTAAATAATTAATGCATCATCGTTGTGTTATTATATTATGTACTTGTTTATTATAAAAAATTTAAAATAAAATACCATGATTTAGATTAATCATTTATCCGTAAAAATAATATTTATAGTTGAATATATCTTTTTTTTAAATCATATTAAAAAGTATAATGTTTTTAATAACATGAATGTGACAAGATTTTCATTTAATTAAATTAAATATTGTAAACATCATAGTCTCATATATGTGGAAAAATAATTCATAAATAAACTCATATCATTGAAAAAAAGATCATTAATATCAAATTTTAGGCTTATATTCGTTCATAACCTACCATTCTCTCCATTTGGACACATAAGACATATTTAAGACAACAAATGTGACATTTTTTGACATTCATTGATTTAAATTGAATATAAGTAATTTTCAATGAAAAAGTGTACATGAAACCACTGTATTTAGATAATTATATGTTATTGGTCGATTTTACTTCATCAAATTACATTTTTCAAGTGTAAGTGTCATTTTATAGTCAATGACATTATATTTTTAAACAAAATTAACAAATTTTTCCCTTTACCGTTGTAAGAAAATTTACAATGATTACTACTCATATTGGATAAAAATAAAAGAGAATTTTTTAATAAATTTGAACCAAATGAATCCAATAATGGAATACAATTTTCAGAATTAAAAATTTCTATTTTTTAGATTTTAATTTAAAATAAAATTGAAAAAATTCCATGAAATGCAGATTTTTAGAAAATCACATGTTTAATCAAAAAAATTCTATGATTATTTAATGAATAATGAACTTTTCAAAAGAATTATTGTATTATTTTAAATAATAATTATCTAATAAAAACAAAAAACTAATCTACAATACATTTTTACCTTGTAAATAAACTAAATGAAATTATGGTTTTAAAAAAAATCAGTATATTCAACATTCCATGAAAAAAAATGATTCACAAAAATTTTCAAAAAACGTTTAAGATAATTTGGTCATTATTATTTTCAAATGGAAATTTTTTTTTTCAAATAAAATTTATATAACTTATAGAAATAAATATTCAGTCATTAATAATCATTTTTGAATAAAATATATTTTTGAAGAATAAAGTGACTTACTAAAAATTGTGTGATCATTTTTCGAAGAACATACAAATAAATTCATATCGATTTAGACCTTTATATTTATTTCCTAATTTAGTTTTTATATTTATTCCCAACAATTTTATTGTTAGATTATAATTTCTATACAAGATTTCAGGGTTCATCTAAAAATGGTATTTCTTGAAATAGAAGCAATCAAAGAAATCAAATTATTTAACAATATTTTTCTTAAAAATCATGAGGTTTTAAATAAATAATCATCATACATATTAGGAAACAATAGATTAATTTTTTAATGACTCTCTTCATTTTTAGCCACAAAAATCATTTTATAATATCTTGATACATCTTTTTAAACCATGGTTCACTCTCCATTAAGAGTAATGTGATTCCCTAATAATATTATACCTCATTTAAGTAGGAACAATTGATATTTCATGAACATAGATCCCATCATCACTATCCACCAACCATCATTGAATAGATTCACTAACTAGTAATTGTTCCTCCATCACTAAGAATTTTGTTTCAATATCCTTGTTATCTTTTACCTAGTCGACCAAAACATATGAGATAAATGAGCAGAAGTAATTATCACATATTCCTATAATGAATCCACTAACTACTCATAAAATAAACTTATTAATAAAAATTCATCATTTTCATGTATCTCTCTATGTACATATGTTTTGTTTCTAATATCACATGTAACAAATTCACCATTTCCATTGGAATATTCCATTTAAAACACAAATTACTTTATATAATCTGACTAGTGCCTATATGAGGGAATAATGTTACACAAGGAGAATAAATACAATGGTTTTTTGGTCCATGTATAGAAAAAATATCTCACCAATGAGAAAACGGATCCATTAATTTGGAGCATGGTCCAAAAATTCCCACTCTAACTCAGGTGTTGGGTAGTTCCTCCCATTACATCTTGGATGGAGTGACCAATAAGCTTCTACCAGATATCAATGCAGCATCAAAACTACTAAAATACACCTAAAGAATCACATAGAACAACATATTAAATCACATGTTCGAAAAATGTTAGGAATAGATTGATCTTAAGTCCCCTGTTAAGCTCTAAGAATGCCTCGACCCAGTAATCTAAGAATGAAAACGTCATCCTCATCTTAATAATACAAATATTAGTAATTTATAAGCTATAGAAGTTATAAATAAACAATCTATTATACCCAGATAAACCAAATAAGATCCTAATCTCAAACACTTTTCATGGGTGTTCCCAAGACTTAACTGCTTCAACCTTCTCTTGGTATATAAATGTTCCATCCAGATACATTACATACAATAGAGAACAGAACACATGGATCAAGAAAATGATGCTTTATTATCTTATAATATATTCAACAGTCTAAATGTGTACTCAACATAATCTTCATGTTATAATCATATATATGTATGGTTTATGCGTATTTTATGATATCATTAACTAATAAAAAATAGAGTCTTGATATGGATACATGATCATTTTTATGAGATCCATGAAGATCGTTTATTTATTTCTAAAATTGAAAATCCTAAAAAGGCAATCATAATGTATTTATCTAATCATAAATTCAATCATAGGAATATCAAAACATATACCATTTTGTAATTCGTTATTTTAGAACCACCAAGATCCTTGTAATAGATCAAACATGTTATATATCCCTGAAAAAATGTCATTATTCTTCATGGTCAAATGGTTCATCTTCAAGTAGTCCAATACAAACTAAATACTACCATCCACCATCCTTATGAAAAATAATGGGCAACCCCAAGGAAATGTGCTTGGTATGACAATGGAATTCTCCATGAAATCCATGAGGTACACCTTCAACCATTTAATTTTATATGATAATATATGATAAAGGGTAGTTAACATATTCTTCACTCCGATTATAATTTTTATATCAATATCTATTCCCCAAAATTTTGGAATCCTAAATAATCCATCAGGAAAGGCATCCTAATATAGGTCCACTATTTTCGAAAAATAATATAGAGTTATTGGATGGTCAATCACATAAACTATTACGAATACATGCACCATGATATTCCCAATATAACTATGGTCTAGATGCATTCTTCTACCTCCAATATCTGGTTATCCTGTCAGAATGACCATCTCTCACTTATGTAAGTTAATGGATACTCACCACCTATAAAAGTCGACGTGATCTTGATAACTTTTCATATACATCAGGTAAAAATATAAAATTTAAAAGATTGATATCATGAATAATGAAATCCCATATATTTATATATCAGGTAATAAAAGTAGAACATTTTATAAATCTCTATAGACGATCCACTTTCTTCCCAATAGCCTAAAAAGAGAGAGTATCTCAGAATATAACATTATCTAAATGTCAATTAAAGTATCAATTTGAGTATATATAAATAAATCATATTATCATGTATCAAATAAGGTATAAAATAGTGTAATTATGAACAATATCATACTTAAAATTATTTATAGTCCCTATCAACCATCAGTTTTGAGATAGTACACTACATAAACTCTACATTCCTGAGCTCCACATCCCTTCACCAAAATATTGTCACCCCCCATGGTCACCGATGTCTATGAGTTCTAAATCTAATAATGAGTACTGCATCTAGATAAATTGGAAACCATATATTTCTTCCCAGCATCATTGTGAGATCCTTTCTACAACATCCATGAGAAAAAATGGATGAAAATTCCCCATCATTCCATACTGATGATATTTTTTGTGATTCTAGGATATATTTGTGATATTTCACCCACTTTATATTGTAGAAACATCATGGAAATTCTCCTACTATTGATGGGGTTGAAGAAAACCCAATATTCTATGACTTTCTACAATAACCCTAATACTATAACTCATGTTTCATTTTCTTACAACCATAAAAGGTCCACCTTGTAACACTGGGATGTTGACCTGCTAGTCTACTAATATTAAGAAAAATAAATGAATTCGTATGTGTATTTATGCCATTATCAATAATCAATGTCCTTTTGAATTACCTCTGGGTATGTCTCTAGGGTAATGATCCAATCCTAATTCCTCAGTTCCAGATGAATACCGATCTAAAACATCCTATCCTTCTATTCCTTTTCCCGATCCAGAGCAGATCAAAATGAATAATCTTCTTGAAATTGGTCAAGTACGTAGAACTTGTCATGATCCCCTACTAAAACTATTTAATCATTTACACACGATCCAACATCATCATATCTTGGATGAAGTCATTTTTAATGCATCTATGAAGGTAACCCAAGTATAACCCTCATGTATTCCTAAATAGTTCATAGCAACCCACCATCTACTAGAGGACCCATAATGAATGACGTTATCCATCATTACATTTCAGTGCTATAGTGTATCCACATGATCAAATATCTCCTCAATGAAACCAATCCATAGCTAGTTAAAACAAAAATACTCAAGTACATGAAATATATTTGGTATATTAGAGTTAAAAGTCCCATGTATAATAATACATTATCTTGGAAGCACCTATAACTTTGAATTGGGACTTTTCAGTAGAGCCAATGATAGTATAGTTTATCTTCCTTAACCATTAGAGTAGGTTTGTGTGCATTACCAGTTACATCCTATTATACATCTATTGGTTAAAAATGAAATTTGTTATTGTGGGATAACTCTAGTGAGCACCATTAGGAATCCATATCAAATATCTTCTTCATGGGAAATTATAAATTCAAAAAGCAAGCTTATAACACCAATAAAAATTTAGTAAACAAAAAACCTATGGATTTTTTTCATGTAAAATGGATTTATATTGGAATCCCTTTTCTACGAGGCTACCCACAATGATAAGGAATAGACCTCCTTTACTACACATGACATATTCTATGTATTCTATACCTATAGATTAATCATAATATTATATATAAAAACGTGCTTGATCAAGATAATGTAATTTAAATGTTAGAATAATATATCTCACAAGTAAAAAAGGTTAGATCATGATATTTAAATCATTAAACATTAATTTTTAGAAAGAATAGGTATATATGATATGTGAAAAATTTTTTATAGTCATGATGAATGATCATATGCAAAAAAAATTACAAGGTACTATTAAAATTAACTCAAGATAATTATGAAACTCTAAATCAATAACTTCAATAGATGTACATCATTAGTAACTTAGATGTATGTTACTCATGAGCTAACCATTTACACTTCCAAATATCCTGCCTAGGTCTGGCAATGACTATATATTTTATATGATATCTTGAAATTTTACATGAAGAAAATAAAAAAAATACCCATCCTATAATTCTATTTTCAATCACCTTTATTTGGATCATTGGTTCAAGGCTGATGTGCTACATGCACTCATTGTAAGTTACCCATGTACATGCGGATGTTAACTCATAGAGAGCATCTCAATGGTTCAACGGGGACACTATACTCTCAATATTAATTTTAATACACTATAATCCTACCAAGAAAATAACAATTTCCTAAAAATTAATATCATAACTAAATAATAATATATTCAATATCTATTGGAATTTCAGGTATCATAGGGTCATATAATATAATGGAACCAAGAACGTAAAACGTACAAGGACAAACCAATTATACAATAATTGAAAACATGTTTCAAATAATTTATAGAATTGATTCATGAATCAACTCGATCACCACACTATGTATTTCAAAATATCATCCATGGGACCCTTTACCTTCCCGAGATCCCCTATATTTAATTCTATATGAACACAGAGATTATCACTCAGAGTGTGAGTATAAACCTAGTAGAACACTTCCAATTTGTCCTTAACATATGTTCACATGTCCAAGTGGTGTATGTCAATAAATAATTAAATTCACAAGAAATAAATATTAAACCATGTTTAATGAAATTGTGTGCTAATAAAAACATGATAATCCTCGAACGTACCTTATTCAGCTACATTCTAGAATGAAATTGATAATGGAAGCTATCATGAGAGGTTAACCCTATGACAACCATATATCTCAATATATTCACATATAAAAAAATACCTAGGATGGTTTATTCGTCTCTATGCCTCGTTTAATCATGGGTCAGTCCAAAAGGTCATCACACCCACATATATCACTAGTCGGTACATAAGGCTATCATACCCCATCTGTACATCATGTTGGGATTCAAGATCAGCATTTCCATGATGTGTATCGTGGTCTATTTTTATAATTATTTCATTTCAAACATGATCCCCCCTAAGGGCTAACCAGGACATGAAGATAAACCTATCACTTTCTATAGTATGAATAATCATCCTCATTCCATATATTCACTCACAAAAGGGAATACCATACATATGAATTGACATATAATATAAATCCGGATTCATGATATCCATAAAAATAATATCAATAAATATGAAGAATGGGACTCATGGGACACACAAACACATAGGATTAGTATAAAACATGGGTCTCACTAGCTACACACACACCGACATGTGATCAATATCAAACATTATTCTGATGGATACACATGTACACACATGAGATCAAAATCACACATGGGTCTATGACTACCCATACACTCACATATTATTAATACCAAGGAAACAAATTTATTAATGGGACATATCTGGTAAGGAACATCATACAATAAGAACATTTTTTCCATATGTCATGATTTGTTAACTAGTAAGACTAAAATCATTGAATCACACTATAATGATCCAACTCAGATGCTAAGGGTCTCTACAAACTATACCAATCCATCAAAAAAATAGATTTTAGAAAATATTCAAGATAGGGATGGTGACATATACTTATATTCAAATCTAATAACCCATTGAAAACTACCACCAATGGTATATCCATATTTAGTCTATGGGATGTTCTCCAGCCCTCAAAATATTATGTTAATATATGAAAAAAAAATCCTTAATTTGAAAAAAAAAATGGGATCAATTGATATGTCTCACATCACTTAGATCTATGATAAATTATTTAATAAATAGAATATTCAAGATAGACTAGATGAATCTCATGTAATTGAACCCGACAGATAGATCTAGAATCTGAATTCCAATAATAAATGGTAGTGGGAACTCATGATACTAAGATAGAGATATTATATTCCTTATGGATATAAGAGGGATATATTATATGAAGAATTATACTTATGTCCAAATTACTGTTAAAAATATATTATTTCCATAAATAGGTACTCATTCGGGCGAAACCAATGCCCTAGTACTCAAACTTCAGATGATTGCTATATCTGATAGATGTGCATCACCTCTGCCTCTTCCACCGACTAGACGATGTATTTCCAAATTACTGGCCAGTGGGGTATATAGAGTTACTATTCTATATCAAGGGCCACTATCTTACTGTTGGAATCTTTATAATTATAGGTCCACTTCTATGACCACTAGATTGTTGATAGCTCTTAATAGTTAGTTAATGGACTTTGTAGGACTTCTTCATGTACTTTCTCTAGACTTTATCTTGTTATCTATCCAAGACACCTTCCATGAGATCAAATTAAGACATAATCTAGAAACATAAAAAGGTAAAAGTACCCAGGAATATGAAGCTATTATAAACATAATCCCATTCTTTTATTTCTTAAAATATGACTAAATATATGATATTGAAAACAAGATTTCATGAAATTTTTAATTTCATTTTACACTCTATTAGAAAATTTAAAGGATCAGTGCTTCAAGTTTTTAGAGTTTTGATTTATTATTGTGGATTATGATATTCTGTGGTATTTCAAGGTCCTTATGATAGTTTTTTTTATTTCATCATTCTCATATATTGGATAATTGTTTTAAAAAACTAGATCAACTATTATAATTTTAGAGTTTAGTTCCCATTTCATGATGGGATAAAAAACATCATTCAAGGTGAGTAGGGTCCATATTTTAGTAGGACAAGGTTAATTTTTATATATATTGGATTGATCTCAAGAAATGTATCTATTTATTTGATATAGTTGAATGTATTTCAGTAAAATGGCTTTTTTAATAGTAGTGGTGTATATCTTTCTATTTTGGAATTATAATTATTTTTGTTATATTTTTCCACTAGATGTAGTGTTATCGATCTATATACTTCTTAGTATGATACCAATATCCATTACAAAATACATGCTGGATTCTATGGTGCTGAATGAATTTAATGTCTATTTATAATGTCCTGATAAAAATTGATTCATTTGATTATGTGTGTCACATAGGGAATTACTATCCATGTTTTCAATGGTGGGAGATGATGTCCCAAACATTTCATCTAATACTGAAAGCTCAAATCTTTGACCATCCATAATAACTAACTATTTTCCTAGATCAAAGTTCTTTGTTCAGCTTAGGGGATCCTTTTTTTTCAAAAAATTATTTGAGAATGGGATACCATCAATGGATGTATTGTGATGTATATATCCCCATGACCACTTTCTGGAGTATTTAAATCTATTATCAATATTTAATTATGTTGTTTACCATACTAATTATGTAGTGGTTTTTATGGACATGATGAATTAGATTTTCCAAAAAAATGAATCATTCATAGTGGTGTTATTGGATGATCTCTTGGGGTGCTCCATGACAAAAGAGGGGCATGGGGACCATCTATGAATGTTTTTGGAAACCTTAAGGGAACACCATATTTATAAAAAACCCTTTAAATGTTAGTTTTGCATCCATGAATTGAGATTTATTTGTTATGTGGTATTAGAGAATGGACTCTCATTGATTAGTATGAAAATATAAATTTGGATGAATTTGGAGATTTCCTATAATGTGTTTGAATTTGGTATTTTTTATAGTTTGGATGGATATTACAATGAATTTTCTTAGGAACTCAATAGCGTGAATTCACCATGGAAAATTTCACTAATATGGGGATACCTTTCTATAGGAGATAGAATTTATTGATATATTTTGATGAATGGAATGTGTGTATCATTTTAGCTCTAGTTATGATTTATCTTAAGCTGGTTTTCAGTTATGTTATGTGTTTTTATTAATGAATTTATTTCATTAATACATTTTAGTGAATTTTAGAACATAAATTTCTATATTTAATTAACAATTGTTGAGAAATGTTGGACTATTTGAATTTTTTAGTGATTTTGGGAGAGAAAAATCGATATGTGGAAAATGATTGAAATGACATGATATTAAAATATGGAAGACACTACATTCCCTGAGCATCGCTAGTGGAACAATGCCATATTTTTAGGATGTAGCGGAGCTATAAAATCAGAAGAGAGAATTTAAATGTCATGTATCTCATTACAAAAAATGTTATTTCAGGGATAATGATATACTTAAGAGTAATTCATGATGTTGATACTTACTTTAAAAAGAAATTACATGTCATGTACACAAATATAGAATGTGAGTATTCAGGAAAACATTGGTTCAAAAACGTTCTTTTGGACATGGATGACACATTGTGTAAAATTACATGTCATGAAACGTTTTGCAACAAGAAAAAAAATCATATAGAAGAAAATTTATTTAGTAAATAGTTTAAGGTGATTCCCAAAACAACTATAAAAGAACCCCCAATCAGACCAATTATTGGTGATCTGGGAGTACCACCTTGATGAGGGATGCCTTTTGGAATGGAACACACCACTATGGAGCCCTGCCCCTTCCACCATTATATATATTATTCCTAATTCTTTTATGCACTATCTCATGGAATGAATGATTTCATGATTTATTTCTACCATGGAATGTGTGATAAACATGGATTTATTATATGAGGTATTTTATTACTGATTACAATTTATAATGAGATTTCATGTTAGTTCTTAAATAATATCTATTCCCTAATTATTCTTGTTTGACCATTATGATCAAGGTTAAAAAATTATTAATATCATTATTTCATAGAGCAGGACTATTACCAGAGTAGATTGAATGAATTTTTTAATGTGATGTATATGTTTTAGACTTCTCCCATGACTATTGGGTTAGTTCTTTCTAGTTTTTTAAACTAGGATTTTTGTTTCCATGTATTGAAATATGGCATACATGACTATGGTAAAATAAAATTTTGTGATGGTCAAAGATTACCATGGCCATTGGACTCACAATAAATGGTTATGAAGAATTTAAAATTGTTAGTTAATTGTTTTATACATTTTCAACACCTGAACCTAGAAAAATTGTTACCGAGAACCAATTTTATATTTTCTTCTCCTAATTTCCTCACCAATAAAATTCTCATTAGTCTAGATTTAATTTCTTCCAATTGAAATTAGTTTAGGTTTAATTTATTTAATTAACATTTTATCTAACCCTTTCTTTGTGGGTTTAACCTTGTATATTTAATTCCTATAATTTGTTATATTTTAGTGGTCTGTTTGTTCTATGTTTATAAATTTCTAAATTAGGTATCCCTGTGGGAATTAATGATTCCCCATTGGCTATCAAATTTTTTCTATCATTACCTGTTATATGAACTTAGAATCTATTATTTTAATAATATAGGAAAATTATTTTCTTATATTATCTATTTTCTAATTTTAGCATATATTTTTAATTTTTTAATTTTTTGTATCATTATTAGTTCACTAGGTATTATTGGTTGTGATTCCAAGGCTGTAGAATGAAATTAATGCCAAGGAAAAATTTTATTCCTACAGGATGATATGAACAACTACTCTTCAACGTTAAAATGATGAATAGTCATTTGAAAGAGCTCCCAAAATTGAGAACATCCTTTGAGTGTAAAATACATCATATCCTAGAGTAATAATTCAATAATGAAGACCATGAAAAAAGAAGAATGGATTATGAAGAAGAGGTATATACCACTTATGAAGATGATTTTAATGCGAATTATGATGCTGTATATTTTTTTGGTTTGTAAGATGTCGAAGAGTGGAACCTCGCAGTAGAACATGGGTGGTTCAAATAAGAATTAAAAAACTATAATAAGTAGAAGAAATTGAAAATGAAGAAGAATAATAAAAGGAAGAATGATAGGCCTCACCTGCTAAAATTCTATAAGGCATACCTAAATAACATGGACCATAGTTGAAGAAACAAAGATACAGAAGAACTAGCAACACCATACACTAACTACACATTTGAAAAAATAGAATCAACAACAATAGAAGAAGTTGAGACTATTACTAAGAAACCTGATGAAATCATTGATGATACTCAACCAATGCATCTAGCCACTAAAAAAGAATAATTTTACTAATTATAAAAAGATTCTAAAATACTATTTGTTATACTCATACTATTTAGCCTCTAGTCACCACCTTCATGTTCCATTACAATTTCACTAAGTAGAATTCATGCTGAGATGGGTAGGATTGAAAGTCAAAATTCGGTAAAACCGAGAAGGATAACCCTATACCACTCTCCATTTGTCTAATCTTGTTATGTTCAAGTTAAAGAGCATTAACAAATACCATATTTCTAGAGGCTAATTTTTTTATAACTTTATAGGAATTTTGATATATTTATTTATTAGGATTTAATACTATATTAGTATTTATTATAAATTTTCATTTTAGTTTTTGAGTTTTATTGAAATGATCTATATATTAACTAATTTATCTATAATTTTAGTATTTTATATAAATAATAGTAAGTAATAAGTATGCGGCATGAGAATATTTGTAAATATCATTTCACTTCATAAACACCATTCTGGTCATTAAGACCATATAAGACATGTCATGTAATAATTACATGTTTTTTAATATAGTGCAGGAAAAACATATACAGAAAACATAAAATCATTAATGAAAGGGGAATAAGTATTTCCTTCAGAATTTTTGTACTTTATTTACCAAATTTAATTATTTTTAGCATTAATTTCCAAATTTTCTTCCCTCACATGATTCATAATTTAATCAACCAAACTAGGAGACATAAATTGATTTAGATAAATACCATTCCATGAAATTTAAACTTATTCTTGTGATAAATTTTAATGAGAATGATGGGAGAAAGAATTAGTAGATATTATAAAGTGTATTTTTATTTTAAAAAACATTATTTAGGGGAGAATATTGATTTTGGTAAAGTAATGTTTTCTAAAATTATGCATGCTTTGAATTTTTGATATTTTCATTAATGAATTATTTACATATTTTTGTTTCCAAAAGTATTTGACCCAACCATTCTACTAATTCCCTAAACATTAACCTAGACCAATTTTACTTATTCATTCATTCATATATTTATTATTAAACCTTATAATTATTTCTTCTAGAACATTTTTTCCATCATATCAATGCTATGGCTACACAGAATCATTTTTAATATGATTGGGGCATTATTTTTGTTATCCCTTTTTCTGAAACCCCCATTGCATTAATCATTCTTAATCCCATATAACCCATGAACAACCTTATTAATGAAACATGACATGTTACAATCTTCTCTTTTCCATTACAACATTCCTTTAGATATGTTTCCTGTCATTTAAATGAATAAGTTCGGGGAGTGATTTTCAAGGGTGTACTAGGATTTTTTCATTGAGGATATTTTGGTAGGGGATTTTCCATTTAGATTTGGTGATAGGATATTTATTTTTCATTATAATTAATTATACACCACTCCTACTAAAAATATCTTCTTTAAAAGACATTAATTTTTAGAAATGAATATGGGTTGTGACTTGGGATAATAAAAAATTTCCATTTTCAAGACATAAAATTTTTTAATCCTATGTGGTTAGGTTGTGGATGTGGGATTTTTAGTAAGCATGGATTTTAAAAAATGGAAAAAATTAATTAAAAAGGGTGAAATAAATGGTTATTCATTAATTTTTATTTCATTTATTATGATCCCAATTTGATCATTTTGGGGGGATGAGAGAAAAGAAATCTCTAAAGGGTGATTTTTATTATGATTGTATTTTTACATCTTGAATTATAAATTGTGTTCAAACATCCTTTTTAGTTTTTATTTGATTGTATCATTTATCTACCTTCTTTAAATCCTTAGAGTCGTGTGCTCCTAAGGGTGAAGCCATTATGATTATTTATGATCTCTATCTTTACACAGTGTTGATGTTTTATGCCTTGATAGCCTATGGTAAATCACATGATTCTGTTGTATGTTCTAAATTCTATTTACAATTTAACACTATTTATGAGTGGAAACATTTATGTGTGGTAAATAAATAATTTAATTCTTATGAATATTGAATTGAAACATTTAAATGGATGACTGAAAATGATATTTGACTTCAAAAGATAAAATTAAAATAATTTATTGATTTGTTTCATTGAAAATGAGGCATTGATTATTTTTCTTATGTTATTCATGAAAATTTAATTTTTCATTAGATAAATTTATTTTTTTTTTAAATTTAATTTAAATAAATTTATGGTGGATGATCTTTGTAGTATGTTGAAATTCCATTATTTAGGAGAAGTCTTAATTCATGTGTGGTGGTTTTTAATGATTGTATTTCATGTGTAAATTATTGAGTGTTTTAATATATATTTTTCTATAATTACTGGACTATTATTTCCAAATTCAAGGTAGTTTTTTTTCTTTTTTATTTTTGGTAGAAACAATATATGTATAGAAAAGGATTGAAAAGTGGTGAAAATAGGAGCTAAAAAAGACTTTTCACTGCAAGCGAGGAAAAGTAGCACATAAATTGATTTTTTAGGATGAAACAGAGCTGTGGTATTAGAAGAAGGCATTTAAACCTCATGTATCTCATTACGTGATGTGATATTTTTGAATTAAGTTCCTCCTTTGGGTAAATTTGTAAATTTTTTACATGAAGTGAAAATCAATTACACATCATTTACAAAAATACATTTCATGAATGTTAAAGATAGGATATATAGGAAAAACCTGGTGCTAACGTTGATTAAATGTCATGTAAACTTACATGTCCTGAATCTATGAGGAAACCTAAAATAAATTATAAGATATGAAAGATAATTTTTTTAATGATGATTGTCAGGGGATTGAAAAAAAACCCCTATAAAATCTCCCCTCGACAGAACCATGTATATATGATATGGGAGTCACAACTCAATGAGATATGCCTTCCGGATATGAGTAAACCACCATAGAGCCCTACTACTATGGCCTTTCTATAGATTTTACCTTATTCTTTTATACGCACTATCATGACTAGAATTGTCACAACTTGTCCTTGAGGCCCATGTCGTGTCTACCCCAAGCCCGTTTTCCCTAGGCCAGGGGCTGGCGACTAGCACCAAAGATGTAAATCCCTAAGCTGGGAAGGCATTGCCTTTTTAAATTTTAAACACAAACAACACAGTATGCAACTAGAAGTAAAAAACTATGTAAAACTATATAAAAAAGATATGATGGAAAGTAAAAGGGGCAGGAAATACAAGCCCAACAGTAAAGTACAAGGAAAATACAAAGAGGTACAAATAAAAAGAAAAATAGAAGTATGGTGTCTTACAACTCCTGGATCTTCCACCACAGATCCTACCTAAAGGGTAAGTAAAAATAGCCTCCTTAGCTCTCCACTTCTGTCTATCTCCTCCGGGTACCAACTCGTCGTGAGGTCCACCGCTGGGTACCGTCTGGTCCTCATACACTCTGCCTCGGTCTGTGCATCTCATTGTCTGCATCTAACACAATGAGGTGCAGGCAAAGCTCGTGCAGGGGTGAGTATAATGAATCTCAGTAGGGACCCCGAGACACTCAAGGTCTCACAATATCCAACAAGGATACACCTCAAAGTAAGGATTCAATGGATAACCCATACATATGTATATACCCATACATATACATATGTTATCTAGTAACTCATCTCAATAATGAGGAAAACACAAAATTCATGACTCACCTCAAACTGGGATTTTCATAATTGAAACCACGGCTACTAGAGAACTCCTCCTCTGTCAATAAAAGTGGGCATTTCATGACACTAAGGTGCTTCTCACAAACCTTGGACTGCTGAGGTACTCCTCATGTCGAGTACCGTGGGTCTACCACCAAATACCAGGTTCTCCTCCACTGTCGGTCTACCACCAAATACAGGGAGCTCCCCCTAATAGCATATAGAGGTACTCTGCCTATCGAGTACCGTGGTTCTGCCACCAAATCCTAGTCACTACTCCACCATGGTTCAACCTCCAAATGCCAGGCACACCCCACTGGGATAGTCGAATAACTCCAAGTCAAATCGGTCAAGTAGTCATCTAGTCTGTCAGCTAATAGGTCTACGCACTCTGTCTGCTCGTCACTAGAAGGATCCACTCCAAGAGCTACTTGGAAATACTCCAACTGTCACTAATTTCCACGAAAAAGTATCTCAATGGTCTGCCACGTGATAGGCGTCTCAACCCAACAGGCGGCGTGTCAATTTGATGTCTGGTCTGTGAGTTATTAGCCTTTTAGTCCCAGGGGCCCAGTTGGTTTCGTATATGAACCAACCTAACTATATCTCATCTATACCCTGAACTCTCGTGGGGTATTCTCAAAGGGATGGATTCGATTAAAGAATATTGGTGTCGCTGATGGTTCATCAAACGGACGCATGTAGCCCAAGATATGGGCGAAAATGTGTAATTGGGCTATGGTGGGTTCGGGTCCGATCCGACCCAGTTAGACAGACCTGGACCGACCTGGTCCTAACCGGGGTCTGATTCCGTTTCTGGGGCCAACCCGGTTTGAGGAAAACGGGCCGGCCCGAAGGGCCGGCCCAGCTGGCCACACCGCGGGGGGGGGGGGTGAGGAGGGGGGGCGCCGCCCCCTGGTTTCCGAAGGAACAAATGCTAAGCGCCAGTTCGGTGAACCGTGGGACCCAAGGGGTCCCTCCTGTAGCGCACACTGGCGGGCGGCTTATCCAGCTTCCCTGGTTCCTCCACCGCGGAGCGAAGGCATCGCGGTCCTGCTAACCACAGCGCGGTACGATGACACCACGCTCATCGTCCGATCGTCGCAGCCCTCCTAGTCATGTCTCTTCCTTTCGGCATAGTGCGGCGACACCACACCCCTCCAGCACTGTTGCGGCCCACCTGGTCGTGGCTCGGTTATCTACGTAGTATGGAGGTTTCGCGCCCTTATGGAGACCCTTTGCAACTGGCACGTTGTCGGTCGCCGCGTGTAATTCCTCGATCGTCATCAAAGAAGAACAAAAAAAGGGAAGGGTCGGGCCATGTTCGTGCGGTCTGAGCCCTCCACATCATGGAGAACCATAATCCAGAAATTTTAACGAAGAAGAATAGAGGATTATACTGATATATAAATTTACTCAAAGACCCCTACCACGCTTATCGGTAAATGTTGACGGAGTCAAAGGAAGGCGGTGTCGTTCCGTCAATGTCGGAGGAGGAAGAGGGTACTCATCGTTGGCAGACGAGCGTTCGAAGGTGACGAAGTCGAAGACGATGTCAGCATTCTTCATTGGTGTCGCTTTCATTTCTTGCACCAGTTGAATAAGGTATATGATGGCGTCGTTCTTCGTTGGAGAGAAAAGGATCCTCCCTAGCTCTCCCCTTTCTCTATTCCTCCCAGGAATAATTCCCAACAAAATGAAAAAATAGATTTTCCTATTATTTTATTGTTGGAATTAATTTGAAAAGTTTTAAAATTATTTAGGTTGCCTCACTAATTTAATGGGTGAAGTTGGCCTAATTAATTGGGGGAGGAAGGTGATGAATTTCAATGGTTTCCCCCAATTTATGGAGAGTTGCAAGGGAGTTAAAACTCGTGTGGGCCCCACCCCTTTGATTATAATAAAGGTTAAAACTTTGGGTGGGCCCACCAAATAATATCCTTCCATGGTAGGTTATGTGCAGGTGGACCCCACCTCTATCCTCCCTTTGTAGGTTTTAACCACCTCAAATAAAAATAAGTACACCTTATTTTTATTTAATTTAATTAAAATCCCCAAAAAACTATCTTCCATTCTCTTTAGAACGTAACTGTGGTGATGGTCTTACTAAAAAATCACCGACGCTACGAGTTCAATGGTGCCCTCAGGTTTCAATTCTGAGCACCAGTTCAAAAGTTATAAAATCCCACTCGTACGTTTACTAAACGTACCCAAACAAAACTTTAGAAATTGATTCTGGACACACCGTTCCTAGGAATCAAGCACCGTCAGAAGCTGTGAACTCGTAAAATTATTCCTGTATTTAAGAAAAAAAATTTCCACCGAAATTCAGGGTCTTTACATTCTCCCCACCTCAGGGGTTTATGTCCCCATAAGCTATAATTTGAACTGAGGGAACAAATGGGGGTACTGAGCACGCATCTGAGCCTCCCACTACCATATATTCTCATGGAGGTTCCCCTTCTGACAATGAATGCGCACCAGAGGTATCGACTGTCCACATAGGACCCACTCTTTTCGATCCTCGATCTCCACTGGGACCTCCGTAAAAGTTGCCATGTCGTCGATGTCCAGCTCTCCATAGTCGATGATGTGAGAAGGGTCATGCACGTATCACCTCAGCTGAGATACATGGAAGACGTTGTGAACTCGGTGCAACTGAGGTGGAAGAGCTAAGTGGTAAGCCACCTCACCTACTCTACTGAGTACCTGGAAAGGTCCTATGAACAATGGAGATAACTTGCTACCTCGGCCAAATCTCGGAAAACCTCGTCGAGGTGAGACATGTAGAAAGACATTGTCTCCATCCTCGAACACCAGAGGTATCCATCTCCTATAAGAATACGACTTCTATCTACTATGTGAAGTATTCATCCTCTCCTGGATGATCTTCACCTTCTATGTGGTAGCCCGTACAATCTCAGGTCCCACTAGTGCTGATTCGCCTAGGACTATCCATCACAGTGGCGATCTGTAAGGCCGACCATACAAGGCCTCAAAATGTGCCATTCCTATAGTGGAGTGATAGCTTTTATTTTAGGAAAACTCCACCAAAGGCAAGTGAACCTCCCGAATGTGACTGAAGTTGAGGACACATGCACAGAGCTTGTCCTCGAGGGTCTAAATTGTCCTCTCGGTCTGACCATCTGTATGAGGATAGAAGGCGGTTCTCAGATGCAGCTGCATCCTGAAATCCTTCTACAACCCCTTCCATAGTTGTGATGTAAACCATTCATCTCATTTGGATACAATTGAGGAAGGTAATCTATGTAAACTCATTATCTCCTTCACATAGAGGTGTCCCAAGCTCTCAACTGATCCCTACTCTCTGATCGGTAGGAAGTGGGCCGACTTGGTGAGTTTGTCAACGATCACCCATATCGAGTCGGGACTCCTAGATGTACGTGGAAGACCCATCACGATGTCCATGGATATCCCATCCCACTTCCACTATAGGACCTCTAGAGGCTGAACAAATCCTGATAATACCTGTTGCTCCACCTTAATTTGCTGACAAGTGAGGCATCATGAGAAAAAATCAGCTATCACCTTCTTCATACCTCTCCACCAATACTGTCGTCGAAGGTGCTGGTACATCTTTTCCACTCATGGGTGTACCGCTAGAGGGGAAGTGTGGAAATCCATCAACACCTCCTCTTCAACTACAACCAGTACCAAAGCACGTCCTCTAAAGGGGATGACATGCTCCGCAACTTCAGAAAATCCATCAGGTGCCTACCCTGTGGATATCTAAGCACATCATGTCCCGCAGTCAGCGTCCCCACGCTGTACCTCCCTAACTTGCTGAAGAACTGGAGGAATAACTATAAGATACTGTAGATAGGTTGCTCCATCCCTATCCACAAAGGATATCTACATGGTAGCCAGCTACTCTGTCACCTCACCTTACAGCTGAATACCATTCCTCCTGCTAAGCGCATCTGCAACAATGTTCCCCTTCCCAAGAGTATATACTATCTCAAATTCATAGTCCTGGAGGACTCTATATAACACTGTTGTCTCAGGTTCAGGTCCTTATTAGAGAAGATATAACTGAGACTCTTGTTATCAGAGTACACGGTATAGAGTTCTCCCATCTGATAGTGCCACCACATCTTTTAGGTGAATACCACTACTACTAACTCAAGGTCATGGGTAGCATAGTTCTACTCATGATTTCTCAACTTCTGAGAACCATTAGTGATCATTGCTCGCTCTTGCATCAAGACACACCCAATTATAGTCCCTGACATGTCATAGTAAACTACGTACCCTATGCCCCCTCTGGAAGCCTCGATATGGGGGCAATAGTCAGCCTCTGCCTCAGCTCCTGGAAGCTCTGTTGGTATCTCTCTGAACACATGAAGGTTTTCCCCTTCATTATCAAGGATGATAGTGGTGCTGCAACTCTGGAGAAATCTGGGACAAATCTCCAATAGTATCCAGCCAAGCCCAAGAAAGTTTGTACCTCCGTCACACTACTGGGTGGCTCCCAAGAAAGTACAACCTCAATATTCGCAAGATCTATTGCAACTCCAGCCTCCAAGATGACATTTCCCATGAAGTGAACCTCTTGAATCCAAAAATGAAATTTTGATTGATTACCATAAAGGTGGTTCTCTTGGAGTGTGTCCAGTAGTACTGACAAATGATAGGCATTCTCCAACTCATTAGTTGAGTAAATAAGTATGTCGTCGATGAAGTCTATGAAAAATCAATTGAGGTAAGGCTAGAAGATCATATTCATTATACTCATGAACACTATTGGAGCATTGGATATGCCAAAGGGCATAACCAAGAACTTGTAATGGTTGTACCGACAACTTAAGGTCATCTTCTGCACATCCTCATCTCGAACTCTGAGCTGGTGATATCCTGATCTGAGGTCTATCTTCAAGAACCATTGTGCTCTCTTAATCTGATCATAGAGGTCATCAATCCTTGGAAGTGGGTACTTTTTATTCACAGTCAACTGATTTAGGCGACGGTAGTCGACACAAATCCTCAAGCCTCCATCCGACTTCTTCACAGAAAGAATAGAGGATGCCCAGGGAGAAACACTGGGCCAAATGAATCCCTTCACCTACATGTCCTCCAACTATACCTGCACCTCACGAAGCTTAGTTGGATCCATCTGATATGATGGAGTAGATATCGGTGTCGTCCTGGGGTACATGTCAATATAGAAGTCCACGTATCTACGAGGAGGTAGTCCTGGATCATCGTCATGGAAAAAATCTGCATACTGGTCCACCACAACAGGATAAGTCGGACTATCCACATTGACTGCTCTGAGGGTAAGTCAAGCCAACTGGTGAGTGATCGGATGCACCCTCCTCCGAGTAAGTATGTTCGGTGCTGCAAAGTTTCTCTTCTCGCCAGTGAAGGTGAACCTAGTCACAGTTGTGCATACACACCACACTTTGCACCAAATACAGTCGATCTGATCATTAACTATAGATAACCATTCCATACCCAAGATGACATCGTAAGGCCCCGACGCCGCTACAAGGAGATCTCAGTCGAATCTCTCGCCTCCTAGAGTAATCTTGCATTGCCGGCACTAGTGCATAATCGTCGAGTCTGCTCCCTTAGGAGTCTCCAGCTGTAAGGATCGAGCCAAAGACACCTTTGGAATCTCCGAGATCAAAACGAGGGATATTACATTGAAAGAGTGACTGGGACCTGTGTCTATAAGAACTGCTGCTAAGGTGGGGTAGACACAGATCATACCATGAATCATCTCTGAAACACCATGGTCGTATGCTTCAGCTGGATAAAGATGATCTCTCCCTTGTCCACCAGCTCCATATGGTTGGGGTGGTCCTCCTGGTGTTGGAGGTAGCACCTCGTAACATTGACCACCACTAGATGCTTGACCACCTCCTCTTCTACATCTTCCTGCGCCTTGCGGGCCGCCTCGATCGAACCTCTGCCTCTTCCTAGGAGGTCCCTCAACTACCTGATGCTCGTCAGAATGGCGGGTCGGACAGTCACGAGCCATGTGACTAGGCCCACCGCATTAGTAACATTTCCCACTCCTATCATGACTGGCTATGTCTCTACTCTGGGTACCCCGCACAACCAATCCGGAGTTTTTCATTCGTCCCCCTGTAGGTCTGGTCCACTTTGTTCTATACGTCATATATCTACTACCAGCTATAAAAGACTCTACTGCAAGTCAACTAGTGGGGGGTCTTGCTACTGGAGACTGCTTAGCAAGGAAAATCTCCATTAGGAGGTCTCTCTCTAGCACCCCCTCATGCGTCGAGATGCTGAGTGAGATCATCGGAGCTCTGATCTCTCGCCTGAGTCCCTGATTGAAGGTACGGGCCCTGAAAAATGGGTCTCGTACCATATCAGTCGAGTAGCACAAGAGGTCAGTGAACCTCTTTGTCTACTGTTCTACTATCATGATACACTACTGTATATAAAGTAGCTCTTGTACCTGCACCGCTTGAAGGGTGGATGGAACAAACTCCACCCAGAGCAGGCTCTCAAAGCCTACATAGAATAAAGTCTCCTCATCATGGACCTGAAGAATCAGGCTCCACTATCTGCCTGCTTTTGCCTGATGGAGGATAGAAGAAAGGATCACCATGTAGTCTTCTGGTGTCCCAACTATCTTGAAGACTCTCACCACATCCTCCAGCCAATCCTCATCCATCTTTGGGTCCGTCTCTCCCTGAAATATGGGTGGCCTCTGGGGCTTGAACTCCTGAAGCGCACTCAAATGGCGTGTATCATCTGCTGTTGGGGCTGGTGGCATCGGTGGCCCAACGGGTGGTGGTACCACTGGTGCCTCCACTAGTGCCTCAATTAGAAAGGGGCCCTGCACTGAGGCCTTGTCACTCGATGGGTTGTCAGTGCGTATAACTCTCGCAGCTCTAACTAGTCATCTGCGGGGAGGCAATCTGAATGAAACATATGTGACACAGTCAAACTATTATACCTGGTGAGCTGACCTGGTTGATCTGATATAATGAAAAACATTTTAAACACACATGCAGTCAGTGTTTTCATGCACTAAGTCAAAAATCAGTAGTCAAGATCCTGGTGTACGGATACGTCTACCGCCACACCAACACTGGACTCCCTTAACTGAAAACCGCACTCAGTACCCTTTACACTATTGCCTCAGAGAATAGAAATATTAGAGTCCTAAGTTATGTCATAGAACCGACTCCTCTGATACCAGGTTTTCACAACTTCTCCTCAGGGAACGCGTTGTGACTACCCGATGCCCGCCTTCCATAGGCCAGGGGTTGGTGACTAGCACCAAAGGTGTAAATCCCTAAGCTGGGAAGGCATTTCCTTTATAAATTATAAATAGACACAATAGAGTACACAACTGGGAGTAAAACACTATGTAAAACTATATACAAAAGATAATATGGAACGTATAAGGGGATGGAAATACAAAATCAATAGTGAAGTACAAGGAAAAGACAGAAATGTACAACTAAAAAGAAAAACTGCTGGAAGGTGTCTAGCAGCTCATGGATCATCCAATACAAATCTTACTAGAAGAGTAGGTACAGATAGCCTCCTCAGCACTCCACGTCTGTCTGTCTCCTCTGGGTAACGACTCATCATGAGGTCCACCTCCGGGTATCATCTGGTCCTCGTACAATTCGCCTCGGTCCACATTGTCTGTCGTCTACACCCAACACAACAACATGCGGGCAAAGACCGTACATGGGTGAGTATAAAGATACACAGTAGGGAAACTGAGATCCTCAAGGTCTCACAATGTCCAACAAGGACAATCCACCATGTGAGGATTGAACGGATAACCTATACTTAGGTATATTCCCATATATATACCTAAGTTATCTAGTTACCCATCTCAATCATGAGGAAAACACAAAAGTCAAGACTCAGCTCAAACCAAGATTTTCATTATCAAAACCATGTTTGTTGAAGAAATACACCTTTGTCGAGAACAGTGGGCATGTTGCAACACCAAGGCACTTCTCACTAACTGTGGACTGCTGAGGTACTGCTTCTATCAAGTATCTGAGGTCTTCCTCCAAATATCTGGCACTCCTCCACTGTGGGTCTGCCACCAAATACCGGGCGCTCCCCCTAATAGCCTACAGAGGTACTCCTCCTGTCGAGTACCGTGGGCCTATCGCTAAATGCCATGCGCCCCTCTGCTATAGATCTTCCACCAAATACAAGGTGTTCCCCACTAGGCTAGTCAAATCACTCCAACTCCAATCGGTCAAGCAGTTCTCAGGTCTGTCAGTTACTAGGTCTCTGCACTATGTCTTCTCGTCACTAGAAGGATCCTCCACATGAGCTACTGGGAAATACTCCAACTATCGTGAATTTCCATGAAAGAGTATCTCAAAGGTTTTAAACATCATAGGGGTCTCAACGCAACAGGTGGCGCGTCAATCGGACGCCCGGTCTGTGATTTTTTAGCCTTTTAGTCTCAGGGGCCCGGTTGGTTTCTTGTACGAACCAACCTGAACATATATCAACTATAACCTGAACTCCCATGGGTTATTCCCAATGGGTGGCTCCGATTCGTCCAAACGGGCGCTAGTATCCCAATATATGGGAGAAAGTGTGTAATCGGGCTATGGTGGGTTTGGGTCCGGTCCGACCTAGTCGAACAGACCAGGCTCGAACCGGTCTAAACCGGCGTCTGACTCGATCCTTGGGTCTAACCCGGTCTGAGTATAATGGGCAGGCCTGAAGTGGCGGCCTGGCTAGATAGCCCGCGTGGCCTGGCTGGCCACGCCGTGGGGGGGGGGGGCTGGTTTCCGATGGAACCGGCGCTAGGTTCCAGTTCGATGAACCGTAGGACCAGAGGGGTCCCACCTATAGCACGCAGAGCCGACTGGATCATCCAGCCACGCTGGTTCCTCCACCAAAGCATGATGATGTCGCGGTCCTGCTGGCCTCTGCGCGGCACTGCCCTCGTCGTCCGACCGAAGCAGTCCTCATGGACGCAGCTCTTCCTTCCGACGTGGTGCGATAGCACTGCGCCCCTTGGGCACCGCCGCGGCCCACCTATCCATGGCTCGGTTCTCTACGCGGGATTGCGGTGTCGCGCCCTTATGGAGACCCTTCGCATCCAACTCGTTGCTGGTCGTCGTGTATACCACCTCTTTCGTTATCAAACAAGAACAAACAAAAGGGGAGGTTTTGGCCATGTTCGTGCGGTCTGAGCCCTCCTCATCATGGAAAATCGTAATAGAAAAATTTGAATGATGAATAAAGGAGTTATTTACTCATATAAAAATTTCTTCAAATCCCCCTACCTCACTTTTTGGTAAATGTTGACGGAGTCACAGGAATGCGGCATTGTTCCGTCAATGTCGGAGGAGGAAGAGGTTACTCGTCGTTGCCGGACAAGCATTCAAAGGTGACGATGTCGAAGATGACGTTAGTGTTCTTCGTGGGCTTCACTTCCCCTTCTTTCCCCTTTTAAAGAAAAAAGAAGATGGCGTCATTCTTCATTGGAGACAAAAGGCTCTTCCATAGCTATCACCTTTCTCTATTCCACCCAGGAATAATGCCCAACAAAATAAAATACTAGGTTTGCTTATTATTTTATTGTTGGAATGAATTTGAAAATTTTTAAAATTAATTAGGCTACCTCACTAATTTAATGGGTGAATATGGCCTAATTAATTGGGGGAGGATGGTGAAGAATTTCAAATGTTCCCCCCACTTTATGGAGAGTTACAAGGGGGTTAAAGCTCGTGTGGGCCCCAACCTTTTGATTACAAGAGAGGGTAAAACATAGGGTGGGCCCTACCAAATAGTATCCTTCCAACGGAGGTTATGTGTGGGTGGGCCCCACCTCTAACCTCCCTTTGGTGGTTTTAAACACCTCAAATAAAAACAAGTACACCTTATTTTTATTTAATTTAATTAAAAACCCCCCAAAAACTATCTTCCATTCTTGTTAGAACACAACTTTGTTGATGGTCTCACTAAGAAATCATTGATGCTGCGAGTTCAATGATTCCCTCAGATTTCAATTCTGAGCACCGGTTCTAAAGTTATAAAATCTCACTCGTAATTTTACTTAATGTACTTGAAAAAACATCAGAAATGGATTCTGGACACACCGGGCCTTATAATCAAGCTCCGTCCGGAACTGCGAACTCATAAAATTCCCATGTATTTAAGAAAAAAATTTCCATGGAAATTATGGGTCTTTACAAGAATGGTGGTGTGATTTCATTCTTTTGTGTCATTCATGATGATTGATGGTTGATTTTATGAGATAAATTATTTTTATTGAAATTTATACATGTATTTCATGTGAGTTACTCAATTATATATCTTCCATGGTTATTCGTTCATGACCATTTTGTGTGGGGTTAGGAAATGGTTTTAGTTTCATTATTTAATTATGAATGACCATTGTCTAAGTTGATTGAATGTATTTTTTACTATGAGGTATATGGTTTAGAAGTCCTCCATGACCATTGGGTTTATCAATTCCCTATGATTAAATTTGGTTTCAAGTTACCCATCCTTTGTAATTTGATATACCTAACCATGAGAACATGATTGTTTTGGATGGAGAGAGAATACAATGACCATTGGACTCCCTAGGACATAATTATGATATATGTATAATTGTTAATAAACTATTTTTTACCTTTCCATCCCATGAAAATCGATTCATTACTACCAGACACCAATTTTCTATTTTATTCTACAACATTATTCACCAAAAAAATTCTCAATAGTCTAAATTTAATCTATCAAAAAATATATTTTTTTAGTTTTAAGTTATTTATTTAATATTCTATGTGATCTAGTTTCAATGGGTTCATCCTCAAACATGTAATTCCTATACTACCATTTAGTTTAGTGGTTTTATTGTCTTTATAAATATCTAATTTTAGTAAACTTGTGGGATTAAATGATTCCCCATAGGATAACTTTGATGCTTCATTTCTTGTTTTTGGGACTGTGTTGATGAAATGGGACCATATATTGTCCTATAACCCTCACCAATTACTCCTTCGTGAGAGGAATTACCCCTATAAAAATCTCAATGTAGATGAATTGATGCAATCCTTAAAGTCACTACAATATTATCCTATTAGGGAGATATTTACACTGTTTTTTATTTTTAATATCTAAAATATATCGTCACTCAGGGAGACTTAAATCATTTACCGAGACAATAGGAGGAGTATCTTCATTATGGAATATGAAATTAATTAATTTTGAATATATTATTCACTGTTAAAATCACCTAAAACCAAAATTAAAATTGAGGTTAATAAATATTTATTATACTTTTGTTTGTTTGGGATAAAATTGATAAATATATTTCAACCTGTTTTTTATATGTTTAATTTATAATTTTGAATTAATTTAAATCCTTGAACTTTTTTGGAAATCTGGAATATAGTTTTTTTAATATTTTGAATATGAATTTTATTGTAAAACCCAATGACCATGCAAAATGTTCATTTTAGAATAAATTTATTTATTTTCATAAATTTATTAAAATAAAAACCCCGAGGTATGATTATGTTATTCAAAACATAATTTTTTTTCTCTACATGGAACAACATGTTTAGCTTGCGTCAAATACTAGACTGAGTTTTACTAATCAATAATATATTATTAAAAATATTATTATTTAATAACATAAAACCTACATGTTAGAATAATCGTAGGGAATAAGATTAAATAAATTGTTAAAATATATGGTTGAATTCATTGGTTACTAATGAATTAGAAATGAATATATAACCAATTGTATATAAAAGGAAAATTTTTATTGAAAACTATTGTTATGCTCACAAAGTTGTTTTATCCTAATAAATTAAATTAATTAAAATTATAGAGTGATATTAAAAATAAACACATTATATATTCAATGAAGTATTTATATATTTTTCCAAAGTATTTGATAAGGATAAGATAATTACAAACACAATATTACGCATACAAACATATATTTTTTTTAAAAATAAAATTTATTGCTTTTTCATGGCGATCATATGTTAAATAAGAAGTTTGAAAATTTTATTAATTTTTATTTCAATATAAAATTTTATTCTTAAATTTTATTACTAAAATTATCTTATGGTGACTTTTTGGTATTTTTCTATGATGGTTCATTTTTAATGAATAGTAAAAATTACAAAATTTTAATTAAAAACCGCTTTTTCGTCTAATTTATTTATAAGGATTTATTATATTTTTTATTATTTTTAATGTTTATTAAGATAAATTATACAAAAAGTAATCAAATTTAGGTTATTATAATCAATTTCACATTGAAATTATATATAAAAACATCTAAACCTTTTGAACATTTGTACTTTAAAAATCTTAATTGTTTTCTGTTATACTGGATTAATTTTAAATTATTTTTTTCAAATAATGCAATTTTAATTTTGAATAATGTATTCCATATTTAAAATCCATAGAATTTATAATTTCTAATAAGGTCAAATTATTTTTTGACCGAAAATATCAGTGAATGTGATTAACATTAATGAAAATAATTAAGAGAAAATTTAACTTAACAGGGGACTAAACCATAGACTGAAGGGAGAAAATGATCTAGAAAATTTTCCTAAAACCAATGGAAATATTAAGAAACTATACTCAATTTTATCGATGTAGGATCATTATTTTAGGATTGTTTCATAGGAAAAACTTGGATGGAATTCCCATTCCGGAAATTTACAAGAATGCCTCTCCTCCACTATAAAATGACACACACCCCTACCAGTTCCTCACACCTCTCATGCAACGTTGGATGTACCAATATAATCCAAAATATTTTCTCAAAATTCCTCCCCTCACCCTATATGCATAAAATTGGAAATAAAACCATCTAATGAAGCCCTTTGGTGCAACTAAAATGGAGTTACTGAAATAAGAGGAAGATAAAGACACATGTGGCAAGTCCAACTCAATATATGGGATTTCATTTGAATTTAATTTAATTGGGGAATATTATAATTTTATGAACCAAGTTTATTTTATTTGGTGTATATAATACCCTTTAACATGTTATATCCGGAATCTCTTAATTCACATGATATTTTAAGCCTCATTAATTGTTATTCGTTCAAAGGGATTATGTTTCCAAATATTTCAAAGTGGTATGAGAAACATTATATTATTTACAGATTATTTACCAATAGATTTTTTAAACTATATTTCTATTGTATTCCCATTAATCTGTATTAGAAACTCTTGATGTTACTGATCCTCCATAGGTTAATTGTTGAAAAATTTGTATTATTTATTCAATAATGATATATGATAAGGAACATAGTAATTGAATTAGATTAAAAATTCAATATATGTGTAATGATTTGGATAAGTACGACACTGGTGGGACCTGATTATAGATTTACCCTCAATGCATTGGTAGACTAGTGAGATTAAGCTGTTGGCCAAATAAAAGTTCTTTAAATTGTCCTCTGAATAAATCTTTATGCTAAAGGTACTATATACCAAGAAAACATAGAATCTAAAAATTAATAATTACTATCAGTTAGAATCAATTATTATTTATCAATGTTATTTTTCATTGAAAAATCTATTCTACTATCACTTTATTTATTATTTCTCATGTGTTTTTTGTTTCTTAAATTTCAATATAGATGTTTTCCTATCTAGTTATTTAAATAACATGTGTTATTAGTTATTTCAATTTCTATATTCATTATCACAATCAATTATTTATTTATTATATTGTACTTACCCATATTGAAAATTTTATCTCACTTTTAAAATGCTTATTTTCACCAGGTTATGAATAAAATTCCATTGAAATTTTTTATAGGAACCTTTTATTTCATTTTATTGTGTATTATGTTTTTATTTTACCTTCCAATGTAATAGGGGTATTACGTATGTAATGTGGTTTTCCAAATCTACTAAATTGTTAATTACATTGGGATATGAAGGTTGTACATATTCTAATTTAACTAATTAAGGCTTTGGCTCTAGGCTTCTAGGGTTTTGATATTATAGTAGGTATCAATGTAGGTTTAGTAGGAACCCATGAAACAAGATTTTGAATTTTTTTATTAGGGAATAAAAACCCTAATATAGAATTCAAGGAATATGCATAGATGAATATCATAGAATTTATTAAGGTACATATTATTTTGTTATTCCTAAAAACATATCCCTATCATGTTTCTACTAGTGGAAGTGGTTTTTCCACAATTATACATATGGGTAACAACTCGAGCATGGTGTATCATTCCTCACTCGGTGTAACCTAGTAAAAACAACAGGCATTAATGTGCACCTATTTTTACACTCCTGGGGGATATACTTAGGATAACTCACATTTACTATAAAAACCATTAGTATGGATTTAAAGGTATAAATTTCCCCAAAGACACAATTTTTAAGATTATTATATTAGTTAAAAATAAACTTTTCAATTTATTTAAAGTATTTAACTATTTTTCAGATTATACATTTTGTTTTATAATTATATAAACTAATATAGTTCATGTAATCATTTAGAAATGGGTTATTGGGATGAAATATTAACCTCACAAATGAACATAATATAAAGGGTAATAAAGATCATATCATTTATGTCCTTAGGACAATATTTCAAAGTGAACGAGTCTCCTTAGAATTCTCATAATATAAATACATAATATGTTGTAATAATGAGATGGGTACATAATTCTCCAAATCCTAAGACTTTGATCGAAATCATGAAAAGAGGAGGTTGGAAGGTCAAAAAAAATTTAAATGGTATAGGAGAAAGAATTATTTTCCCACTAGTGTTAATTGAGGAAAGAAAAATATTTTACTTGATTTAATATAATGTGAGTTTTTATTATAATTGTGGAGAAAAATTACACAATGTTCATAATTTCATGGGAAATAAAAATATTACAATGTAAAATACTTCAATAGTTAATATATGGGACCCCACATAAATCAATGTTTCATGAAATAAAGGAATATACCCCATAATAAACTAATGTACCATGATCAAGATTAGGGTACAACCCCTGACGAAGATGAATGATTATTGTGTTTATGTTTGGATTCAAGAATAATGTAATTTGATTATTTTATCAATGATGTACTTACTATAATAATTAGGGAATATATAAGGATTGTACTATAGTACCATTTGGCTATGTATTTGATATCATATGTTGAATGGTACTAAGAAACGAAATTTGGTAGAAAGTAAAAAAAATTTCCAAACACATGGTTAAAAGAAATATAACCCTTAATAAGTTCGTGATAATAAGATAATTATTATGGAATAAAAAAGAGAATAATTTGGATAAAATAAATTACATAGTACCAAATACATGGGAACAAATCATTTAGTGTTTAAAAAAGTGGATTATGTTAACATTTATGAAGTTTACAAAAATTTTGGATTTGTGGAATATGTTTAATATCATGTGTTTTACTTAACGAATAAAGATGAATGAATGTCCCAATTAAATTATTATGGAAAATCAATTTATTACCATATTTCAATTTAATACATGATTAAGGAGTTAACATGTTATATATATGATAATTATAGAGGAAATTCATGATTATTGAAGGATAATGATAAGTTAATTTGGTAAATATAGTGACCTTTCTTCAATAGAGTTAAATCATAATCTTTTTGAAAAGTTACCCATATCTGAAATGGATTATGTTGATGTTTGGAAGATATTTTATATTTCAATGTATTACTTCACCACATGATACATATTATCCTATGAAATTATGTATAAATAGTTCAAGGAACAATCAAGGTATAATATATTATTTATGAAATATAAATGTATATTTACTTATACTACTATATAGTGAATGAATTCCACAACAAAATGAAAAAAATTATTAAAAAAATTTTCCATGTTATCATAATTTTTTCTAATATTAATAACCTTTTCATAATAATGGTTTAAGTCTTTATGGTGATCAAATTTCGGTGGAACATGTTCTCTAGGGATCTCAATTAGATCTTGTTTATTAAATTTTTATTCAGTGTCCATGTCTCTATTCCCCCCAAGGTTATCCTAATAGTGAAACATTTTTACAATACAATTGTATATTAATTTCTCAATTATAATGAATATGTGTTATTAAACCTATAAAATATGTGTGTTTTTTAAACAATAGTTTATTTTGAAATATGAGTCTCTTGATTACCGAGATCAAATTTTAATTGTGAAGATGAAATTTATTTAATGTGGGTAGAATGTAACACCCAAAGAAATTATAATATTTTTATTTTAGAATAAATTTATTTTTTTCTTAGACTTATTGATAAAATAGCCAAAGTTAATCTTGAGTTACACACACCATAAATATTAGCTTGATCTACATAGAACAGAAAGGTTATCTTGTGTTACAGGCAAGATAGAGTTTTACGGAATAGTAATATATTATAAAAAATAATAATATTTAATAAGAAAAAAAATATCCATTAAATTAATGGATATGAATATGATTAATTATTTTATGAAAGTATATGGTTCAATTATTTGATTAAAAATGAATTAAAAATGATTATAATAACCAATTTAATATAAACGAAATATTTTTATTGAATGGTATTATTATGCTCACAAAGCTGTTTTATCATAATAAATTAAAGTAATTAAAATTATTGAGTGATATTAACAAAATATATATAGTATATATTTAATAAATTATTTTTTATATTCATATAATATATTTTATTAGTATAAGATTATAGGACACCCAATATTATGCATAAAAACCTACATTTTTTATTTAAGCAATTTTATAACCTTTTAATGGCACACATACATTAAATATGAATTTTGGAAATTTTATAATTTTGTATGTAGAAATAAAATTCTTTTTTTTAATAGGATTATAAAAAATAATATGGTTAATTTTTGGTATTTTTATGTGAAATTTAATCTATTTATGAATATAAATTAATGTTGAATTTTAAATCAAAACTACATTTTTTTCTAATTTATTTATAATGGTGAATTATAGTTATGATTGGTTTCAATGTTTATTGACATAAATTATAAATAAATTAATCAAATTTAATAATTTTTAATAAATTTCACATATAAATTATATATTAAAGAATCTCAATCTTTTAATCATTCTTTCATTAAAAACCATCTTTGTTAACATTTTTATATGATTAATTTTAAATTAATTTATCCCAATAATGTGATTGTAATTTGAAAAAATGGATTCAATATATGGAATAAACCTATAGCTAAAGAGTTAAAATAACCTAGGAAATATTACAAAATTTATTGGATGGCCATATTTCAATCCTATCATCCCATTTATCAGCATCAAACTATTATTGGGGAAATTATTCAAATGTATAAAAGTGTGTGTAATTCCCTTTCCAAAAAATTTACAAGAATTATACTCCTCCTCAATTATAAAAATTCACTCACACATCCCACTTATATACACCACTCAATCAACTTTGGATCGACTATGATCTACACAAATATAACCTAAAAAACCTCCCCTAAACCTAAAATCCTCACCTTAGAATGAAATCCATCAATGTAATACCTCTGTTGAAAACCAAAAGGAGTTACATGAATAAGAGGAAAATAAATACAAAAGTGACAAGTCAAACTCATGGTAAGTGGTTTAATATTTATTTCATTTATTTGGGGTATATTATAATTTTATGAACCTTGTTTATTTTTTTTAGGATGTATATACTTCCCTTTTACCTGTTATATCATCAATATACCTATTCTCAAGATATTTTATGTTTTATTTAATGTTATTTATTCAAGGGTATTATTATTCCAAATGTTTCAAAGATGTGTCGAATACTTTGTAATTTTTACTAATTATTTTCCTCAAGAATTTTGTAATGGTATATATATGGTATTATCGATATAAACCTCAAAAACCCTTGTTATTACTTATCCTGTACTAGGAAAGTTTTAATAAACCTGTTTTATTAAATCAATATATATATATATATATTATAATTCATAGAGTTCATGAATTAAATCAGTTAGTTGATATATGTGGAAGGTTTTGGAAATGTACGACCAGGGTGGGGACTAGTTATCGATATCCCATCGATGCATCGATATTCTCAAGAGGGGAATATTTTGGCAAAATTAGAATTTATTAAACTGTATTGAGAATAAATATTAATGGTAAATTTATTGTGTACCAAGGTAAAATGGAATCCATAAATTAATAATTAACCTTTGTTAGATTCAGTTATTATTTATCTATCAGAATTTTGTGTTGAAATATCAATAAATGCTTTCTATTCTCAGTTTATTGATTACATATCATGTGTTTTTGTTTCATACCTTGAAATATTGATTTTACCTTATCTAGTTTCTTATGAGAAATGTTTTATCATTTATATACCTTTAAATTTTGATTACTCTCATCAATTAATTATTTATTCTCATTTACTTACACTTACTGAGCTTTTGAGGTCACCCTTATTATGGTTCCTTTCCATATGTTATAAAGAAAATTCATTTGAAATTGATTCAGGTATTCTATTTATTTTATTTCATAGGTGAACTAAATCTTAACTGACTATGTTCATTATAATTAAAACCCTTCTTATACTTATCAAAAATAAATATTTTCTTCATAACATGGAGAAGAAAATATAATAATGTGTGCAAACAAATTCTTATTATGGGTAATCGAAATAGATATAAATAATCACATAAGTATATTATGAGCATAAGGGCATTATATTAACATTGTAAAATAATTACATTCATATCATAGATTATAAACTTGTGCCATGGAATCAATAAAGGTATACATAATACTTGAATCATAACTAAATAAAATTACATATTCCATGAGATTGCAAAATTTTCATAAGACATAGATTGGGGAATACACAAAAGAATAAGAAAACATACATCAAGGATACCTAATAAGACAATTATAACATGTTAGGATTGGGATAAAAACCCATGTACCTACATTAGACTTAACATAACCTCTCATATATGATGTTTTGGACTCAGGATAACCTTCTATGTACCATATTTTGAGATTTATATGACATCGTCTATACCATTTGAACACATATAACCTTAATAATTACCTAATTAATTAAAGAGTGATTGTAACGCCCCGACCCCAGCTACCCAGAGTCGGTGCATTAATTACGTAACATTGGCATGATCACAAGAAAGATCAAATCTCGAAAGACCGATTGGTTTAGTAGCCTTGGAAACACTAGATATATTCATAAAGTTTTACATTACATTTCAAAGTGAAAAACTACTACAACAACAAAGTCTTCATATACACACTATTAACCCCTCATAATATCCCTGCAAGTCAAACATAATTTACTTCTTCACTACCTGGGAAAAAATAAAACATAGAAAAGGGGTGAGCTCAAATGCCCAGTAAGGATAACAATATAGCGGAACATTCAAAATAAGCATAAACATTTAAGGCAATGAATTACTAAAACAAAAGCCTTTTAAAATTGAACTTCAACATAGTATGGCAAAAGTAAAATGAAATAATGCCATTTACTTGTTCACATGGATATTCTACTAATCGAATAATCACATGCAATATCAATAACCACTTTCATAATGTTGGAATGCATAATGCTAAACGTTAATTTCTTTGTCTAGGCCTCATCCCAAGACCTAGGGGTTACTTCTAACCGGAACCCAACCCGGAGTGCCTCTAATAACCGGACACCAACCCGGAGTGCCTCTAATAACCGGACACCAACCCGGAGTGCCTCTAATAACCGGACACCAACCCGGAGGGCATACTTTTACCAGTCCCTAACCTGGAGGGCTTACTTTAACCAGTCCCCAACCTGGAGGGCTTACTTTAACCAATCCCCAACCTGGAGGGCTTACTTTTACCGGTCCCCAACCCGGAACATACTTGTTTAGCACATTCATCTGAAGAAAAGTTTGAAATATAACATAAACATTCGGGTTAAAACTAGCATACGAAATGTCAATAGTTTCACCATAAACTATGAATGGTATAAAATAGCACATCCACATTCAAACATATCACAAAACCTTCAATACAATATAGAAGTTTTGTATTATAATAAATCAACTTCAAATAATCTTAAAATCCATCAAAGGATGTTGACATAGATGAAATCAAAATTCTTTTAAAAGAAGTATCTCCTTTTATTTTGAAATCATTTAAGATCCATATAAAATAAAACATTTTCTTTGAAAATATTCTTATAAGCTTGTAAGGAAAGCTTCGACGATTTTATAACGGTGGAAAATAACCGCACCCGCCGTATAAGTTAAAAAAACATTCTTACCTCAATTCTGTCGAAAAGGTTAAAAAGGACCTTGTTTTGAAAACGACGGAAAGATTCCTTTATAAACCTCTTATAAAAAGTCAAACAAGGGTATAAATGACTTTAACCCATATTCTTGTAAATAGTAAAAATGTTTTGAAATACATTTCGAAGAAACATGGATGTGGATGATAAAGAGATCCCAGTAGATTATTACGTATAATACAACCTCGGATAATGAAGAGATTGTGAAATAACCCTTACCTTGTACTTTTCCTTGGTTGGGGTAGGTTAACCTCCTGTATAATGGTGAAATAATTGTTATTAAATTATACAAGAATCATATATATTAATATGATATCATATATGATCTTTTAACATTGATTTGTTAATAATATCTTAGAATTATCGTCGTTTCGGGTGTTAACTTACTCATTTTCTTTTATATGTTTTGTTACATAAGTCATGTTTGTTGTATCTTATTCATATCCAGAATGATATCAAGTCCTTAAACATCATTTTTAAATCATTAAATGATAATTATACTTGAATGGATACGATGGAGAATGAATCTCATCGCGTTCGTGGAGACGGTAGTCCGTACGTACGCACGAACGCTACTTCCATTTAATTTTTATTTTAAAAGAATCGAATCCAAATGATACATAGGTATATTACTATTCCAGTATAATATAATATTTTATATATGTTACTTAAGTTCATTAACACCATCCTTTATACGTTCCAAGTGTGGTATGAACGAGTCATATCATTTTAAGGGGGCGGTAGTCCGCACTTCCTCAAATGAAATTATCGTATGTATATACAACATGAAACGAATGATGGTATGAAATAAAATGGAATTACAGAAGATTATATATAAAATATATATCATTAATATCATATTTAATTACAGTTCCATCATAATGGCCACCATGAGAGGTGGTAAGATGTATTTGAACAATCATCATTTCGTGAGGCGTTAGTTTGCCATCCACAGAAACATTATGTTCATCATCCATTAGATGGAGTTGTGTGTATGTGTAGTTTGAATCCTTCTTATAACAACATCCTAGTATATTGAGGATACTGGTGTTGTTACAAAAGAAAGGAAATAAAAAGATTTATGGGGTTGGAGAAGCAAAATAAATGAAAATAATTTAAGAGAAATCGTTACCTTTAATTTAGGTAACTCACTTTGGTTGGAACCAAAGGACTTCTTGAAATGCTTTCTTCCTAAGGGGAAGCTTCAAGGAGGAGGAGAGGGATGTGGGGAGCTTAGTTGGGCAGAGTTTGGACGAGCCAAGTGGCTTGAGAGGTGTGAAGAAATGAGAAGGAGGAGTGCCCTTTTATAAGAGGGGTGAGGGGCACCTTTGGAAAAGCTAGAAATATTAATTTATAATAAATTCATATTCGGTTTCTAATGGCTCCAAAATTGACTATTCAAAGGTTAAGGTGGGGATAGGTCGAAAACCACTCAACCAATAGAATTTAGACAGGTTTGGGTACTTATATTAACCTTATCTTTAAGTATTAACTCTAAGTTAATTAGTTTCACTTTTACAATGTCTCTTTGTATTTTTATATAATATGGTTAATAAACTTACTATATACATCCAAGCGACCCCCAAGTGGTCCATTAATGAGGAACCTATCATAATATAAGTCTCTTGGCCGAACCTTAGATTTTTAGGAATTTAATATCAATTAATAATATAATATTTTTTTTTAAGAATTCTTTTATGTCAATTTTGACACTATTCAATAGTTGATTTTTGTGAAACTCCTAACAGATTGATTACTTCGAAAAAAGTCAATTAAATCAATCCTAATATATCTTATTATCATAGAAAATTAGTTTAATTCATTAAAAGTTTCATATTATAATTATTTGGGTATTTATAAGATCAATTATTTTAATTTTTCACTATTTTAGTAATTACTGCATCATCATTGTGTCATAAATAAAATAAATTATTTAATGTCTAAAAATTATAAATAAAATATAATTATGTAGGAAATCGTTTTATCTTTCTAATGAATATTTATAATCTAAAATCCAACATGTATGACCCTATGTAAAAATTGTTCTTCTAAAAGATGTAAGCTTATGCCATTTTTATTTTTATTTTAACTTTATTAATATAATGTGTCATTATCACTTACAAGTGGATCCATGGGGTCCCAAAATAGACCCAAAGATGCCCATGGTCGACCATGTATCAACCAATAGGGTTAAGACACGTTTTAGGGTAATTTAGTATTATTATAATATTATTTTTTTAACCCTTATTTACCGGATTTACCCTTTAACCATGGTAAATAAAATATTTACCACAGTAACTTTTCAAAATGTCTAAAAATAAAAGTTACCTATTTACACAATTTGAACATCCTGATTCCAAATATGGAATCCATTTTCCTAAATTCAAAACACAGAAGTGGCAGAAATTAATTTAAAATTAATTCCCGCTGTCAAAACAAAAAGCGTGTTTTTAAGAGATAATAACTATCAAAAGATTGACACTTGTTTATGTTCGGTTTAATTGTAAAATTATGTCCAATGACCAACATTATATTAAATGGTAAAAATATATTCTAAATATACTTTAAAACCACTAAAATTCATAATTTATCACTATTAATTATTTTGATTAAAAAAGTTGTTTTTAATTAAAATTTAGAAATTTTCACTATTCATCAAAATATGAAAGTTATCCGAAATGTACCAAAATTTCACCCTAGGCTAATTTCGATATTCTGAATCCAAAAATGAAGTCCATTTTGAAATATAAAATATATATGATTTCAAAAATTAGGTATTACTATTCACAACGGCTAGTTTAATCGGTTGTGGTGTGTGTTAAAACTCGAAGTTGCGTATAACACACGCTACTGTATTATTCAAAGGAAAGCGTACCGTGGAAGCTTGGGATGTTTCATTTTAAATTTTTTTGATGTCCCCATTTAGTCAATATGTTTAAAATATTGTATTTAAAAAGGGTTCACTATTAAAAGTTGATAAAAGTGCAATACTGAAAATGAATTTGTTCTTGCATTATATCAAAGAAACTCATAATATGGATTCTAAAATTATAAGGATTATATAAAGTTTAAAATTTAGATAATACTATTCATAACCGCTTTTGAATGGCTTATTTTTGTAATTCATGGTGTGATTGAACTCGGTGTTGCGTGTAGTGTAAGTTATTTAATTATTTTGAAGAAATAACACACTATGAAATCTTGGGGTGTTACATTCTCCCCTCCTTCAATAAATTGCATCCTCGCAATTTGAAATTGTTCTTAAAAAATAAAAGGTTGAAAATAGAAAATATATTTGTGGGAAAACCCACATCGGAAATTGGGTTACTAAAATTTAGTCTTAATATGAGGAAAAGAGAAATGAAAGGGTCACCACCAAATTATGATCTCGATTAGGAGAACATTGGTGGCAATTAGAGACATATAATTGGAGGAAAAACGTAAATATTTATAGGTAGTGATTGAGGTCATCAATCACAAAAAAATGTAAAATTGAGGTCCTTAAACTCATCAATCTATGATGATTTGAAATACCATCGGTTCAACAAAACATAGGGTATTAGGATAACACATTTTTGACATTTCAAAATATCTTAGTTGAAATCCCACATCGAAAAATGAATTAATGAGGCCTCTATTTAAAATAAAGAGTGGAAAGTATGAAGATTACCGAAAATAACACATACTAGGGTTCCATGTAGGAAAATATGGATATGGAGGAGAAATCTAACCATCAATTATCTGATGGAGAGTGGTAGAGAACATGGCTATGAAAAGGCCAACAATCCTAAAGCCATAAATTAGTGATGATGTAAGGTACCATCTAGGACAACATTTTTGTTCTAAGTTCCTTTTATTAATGTTGAGGAATTTATTTATGAGTTTGTCTAAGATCATAAGGAGATATACTTACTTTATAATTAGAGTTTTATCTAATAATAAATTTCTACCACAAACTCATCTTTCACTCTAAGAGATAATAGAACGTAAAAAAAAAATTTATACAGGGTTCCAAAATAAATGAATTTATAATTCATATACCAGATCTTTTAATAAAAACTAAATTATTTAATCCAGGACATCTCGTGGGCCAGTGGTAGGTGATACACCCTTGTCGCCCTTCAGTTGCGGGTTCAAGTCTCGCAGCCTTGCCGGACGCGACGGGTTACCGCCCAACCTCCGGGTTTTCCTTTTATGGTAATCCAAAATAATCCAAACTAGAACTATCCAAAATACTTCTATCCAGACTCACAGTCCAACATTTATAAGTAAGGTAAACATAATGTAGAACCTTTTTACAACGTAATATCATATGAATACCTTCATCATGTATTCTTTTAATACACTGAAACATCCTGAATTACCATATTCCTTATTGATTACATTCATGCTCCCTTATTCCATATAGAAAGCTGGATATACTTCATTAATCCAAAATTGTTTTAAACCCCAAAAATGATGGAATATACAAATCATTAATCAGTTCGAAGGTAGTCAAGAATATCCAATATAATTTATCCAAAACAATCATGTATTATTCCAAAATCACTACTTCGGTATCAGAACTATATTATGGTTTATCATTCTCTCAACCATATATTTTCCAAAAATTTATCCTGCTATTGAGTCACTTTTCTTTGTTCCACATAATCTCAAGTCCTTAATGAAATAGTACTGCAGTACAATCCTTATATACTCCATAATTATTATAACAAGTACATTGTTGATACAACACTCAATTGACATAATCAACATAAGAACTCTAATCATTCCTCCTCATCTGTGGTAGTATCATAACTTGATTATTATCCAATAGCATCATTTGCGGCATAGTCTGATGACTGGGACATAGGTTCGCATAGTGTCCAAACTCCTTGCAAATGAAGCATTGTACATTTGAGACCATTTTCTCACCCTTGCAGTCACGTACTTTGTGCCCTTTTCCTCCACACTTATAACAAACTCTCATTCCTTTCAGGCAAGTTCCAGGGTGTTTCTTTCCACAGTTACCACATATGGGAAAATTATTCTTTTCCCTCTTCCCTTTATCCATCTTTCTCTCTTCCAGCCTTTTCTTCTCTTGCTTCCCTTCAAAGGCATAGGACTCAGTAAACTCTTTACTTATCTTATCAACACATGATATTATTTCTTCATATGATGATAATACATGGGTGACTATTTCTCTTATAAATTCTAGCTTAAGACCATGAAAGATATGATCCTTCCTTCTCTTTGAATCATGTGTATTTCTGGAGTTCTCATTCCTTCTACTGGGCGCCATTTCTAAACAATGGCATAAACTAGATCAGTTTATGAATCAAAATACATAATCCCATACTTATAAAACACTTGACATAAATTGAACTATTTATGGATATAATCCATAATCATAAGAATGTTTTCTTTGAGGAAGTATATACTCATAATCCCTTCAAAATGATTTGTAAAGAAAATGAGAGTTATCCTAAGCATATCCCCCGGGAGTGTCGTAACCAAGAGTGCAGCAAGGCCCGTTGTCGTGCACCAGTTCCCGTTCGAGTCTAGCTCAAAGCGGTGTTTTCGGGTTTTACCCCTAGGTACATCTGTGCCAGAGCCGCCTCTACCTGCTCGTATCCAGACAGGGATGTATTGCTCGGAAAACTCACAAAATCTCTACAATACCAAAATTCTAGGAAGTTCTTCTATACTAATCCTCAAAGTTCATCTTAGGTCTACGTGCTCTAATCAGAGTTTATCTAAATCTAGCTTCCAAGGTTTGTACTAAACTTCCTCTGATACCAACTGTAACGCCCCGACCCCAGCTACCCAGAGTCGGTGCATTAATTACGTAACATTGGCATGATCACAAGAAAGATCAAATCTCGAAAGACCGATTGGTTTAGTAGCCTTGGAAACACTAGATATATTCATAAAGTTTTACATTACATTTCAAAGTGAAAAACTACTACAACAACAAAGTCTTCATATACACACTATTAACCCCTCATAATATCCCTGCAAGTCAAACATAATTTACTTCTTCACTACCTGGGAAAAAATAAAACATAGAAAAGGGGTGAGCTCAAATGCCCAGTAAGGATAACAATATAGCGGAACATTCAAAATAAGCATAAACATTTAAGGCAATGAATTACTAAAACAAAAGCCTTTTAAAATTGAACTTCAACATAGTATGGCAAAAGTAAAATGAAATAATGTCATTTACTTGTTCACATGGATATTCTACTAATCGAATAATCACATGCAATATCAATAACCACTTTCATAATGTTGGAATGCATAATGCTAAACGTTAATTTCTTTGTCTAGGCCTCATCCCAAGACCTAGGGGTTACTTCTAACCGGAACCCAACCCGGAGTGCCTCTAATAACCGGACACCAACCCGGAGTGCCTCTAATAACCGGACACCAACCTGGAGTGCCTCTAATAACCGGACACCAACCCGGAGGGCATACTTTTACCAGTCCCTAACCTGGAGGGCTTACTTTAACCAGTCCCCAACCTGGAGGTCTTACTTTAACCAGTCCCCAACCTGGAGGTCTTACTTTTACCGGTCCCCAACCCGGAACATACTTGTTTAGCACATTCATCTGAAGAAAAGTTTGAAATATAACATAAACATTCGGGTTAAAACTAGCATACGAAATGTCAATAGTTTCACCATAAACTATGAATGGTATAAAATAGCACATCCACATTCAAACATATCACAAAACCTTCAATAAAATATAGAAGTTTTGTATTATAATAAATCAACTTCAAATAATCTTAAAATCCATCAAAGGATGTTGACATAGATGAAATCAAAATTCTTTTAAAAGAAGTATCTCCTTTTATTTTGAAATCATTTAAGATCCATATAAAATAAAACATTTTCTTTGAAAATATTCTTATAAGCTTGTAAGGAAAGCTTCGACGATTTTATAACGGTGGAAAATAACCGCACCCGCCGTATAAGTTAAAAAAACATTCTTACCTCAATTCTGTCGAAAAGGTTAAAAAGGACCTTGTTTTGAAAACGACGGAAAGATTCCTTTATAAACCTCTTATAAAAAGTCAAACAAGGGTATAAATGACTTTAAACCATATTCTTGTAAATAGTAAAAATGTTTTGAAATACATTTCGAAGAAACATGGATGTGGATGATAAAGAGATCCCAGTAGATTATTACGTATAATACAACCTCGGATAATGAAGAGATTGTGAAATAACCCTTACCTTGTACTTTTCCTTGGTTGGGGTAGGTTAACCTCCTATATAATGGTGAAATAATTGTTATTAAATTATACAAGAATCATATATATTAATATGATATCATATATGATCTTTTAACATTGATTTGTTAATAATATCTTAGAATTATCGTCGTTTCGGGTGTTAACTTACTCATTTTCTTTTATATGTTTTGTTACATAAGTCATGTTTGTTGTATCTTATTCATATCCAGAATGATATCAAGTCCTTAAACATCATTTTTAAATCATTAAATGATAATTATACTTGAATGGATACGATGGAGAATGAATCTCATCGCGTTCGTGGAGACGGTAGTCCGTACGTACGCACGAACGCTACTTCCATTTAATTTTTATTTTAAAAGAATCGAATCCAAATGATACATAGGTATATTACTATTCCAGTATAATATAATATTTTATATATGTTACTTAAGTTCATTAACACCATCCTTTATACGTTCCAAGTGTGGTATGAACGAGTCATATCATTTTAAGGGGGCGGTAGTCCGCACTTCCTCAAATGAAATTATCGTATGTATATACAACATGAAACGAATGATGGTATGAAATAAAATGGAATTACAGAAGATTATATATAAAATATATATCATTAATATCATATTTAATTACAGTTCCATCATAATGGCCACCATGAGAGGTGGTAAGATGTATTTGAACAATCATCATTTCGTGAGGCGTTAGTTTGCCATCCACAGAAACATTATGTTCATCATCCATTAGATGGAGTTGTGTGTATGTGTAGTTTGAATCCTTCTTATAACAACATCCTAGTATATTGAGGATACTGGTGTTGTTACAAAAGAAAGGAAATAAAAAGATTTATGGGGTTGGAGAAGCAAAATAAATGAAAATAATTTAAGAGAAATCGTTACCTTTAATTTAGGTAACTCACTTTGGTTGGAACCAAAGGACTTCTTGAAATGCTTTCTTCCTAAGGGGAAGCTTCAAGGAGGAGGAGAGGGATGTGGGGAGCTTAGTTGGGCAGAGTTTGGACGAGCCAAGTGGCTTGAGAGGTGTGAAGAAATGAGAAGGAGGAGTGCCCTTTTATAAGAGGGGTGAGGGGCACCTTTGGAAAAGCTAGAAATATTAATTTATAATAAATTCATATTCGGTTTCTAATGGCTCCAAAATTGACTATTCAAAGGTTAAGGTGGGGATAGGTCGAAAACCACTCAACCAATAGAATTTAGACAGGTTTGGGTACTTATATTAACCTTATCTTTAAGTATTAACTCTAAGTTAATTAGTTTCACTTTTACAATGTCTCTTTGTATTTTTATATAATATGGTTAATAAACTTACTATATACATCCAAGCGACCCCCAAGTGGTCCATTAATGAGGAACCTATCATAATATAAGTCTCTTGGCCGAACCTTAGATTTTTAGGAATTTAATATCAATTAATAATATAATATTTGTTTTAAGAATTCTTTTATGTCAATTTTGACACTATTCAATAGTTGATTTTTGTGAAACTCCTAACAGATTGATTACTTCGAACAAAGTCAATTAAATCAATCCTAATATATCATATTATCATAGAAAATTAGTTTAATTCATTAAAAGTTTCATATTATAATTATTTGGGTATTTATAAGATCAATTATTTTAATTTTTCACTATTTTAGTAATTACTGCATCATCATTGTGTCATAAATAAAATAAATTATTTAATGTCTAAAAATTATAAATAAAATATAATTATGTATGAAATCGTTTTATCTTTCTAATGAATATTTATAATCGAAAATCCAACATGTATAACCCTATGTAAAAATTGTTCTTCTAAAAGATGTAAGCTTATGCCATTTTTATTTTTATTTTAACTTTATTAATATAATGTGTCATTATCACTTACAAGTGGATCCATGGGGTCCCAAAATAGACCCAAAGATGCCCATGGTCGACCATGTATCAACCAATAGGGTTAAGACACGTTTTAGGGTAATTTAGTATTATTATAATATTATTTTTTTAACCCTTATTTACCGGATTTACCCTTTAACCATGGTAAATAAAATATTTACCACAGTAACTTTTCAAAATGTCTAAAAATAAAAGTTACCTATTTACACAATTTGAACATCCTGATTCCAAATATGGAATCCATTTTCCTAAATTCAAAACACAGAAGTGGCAGAAATTAATTTAAAATTAATTCCCGCTGTCAAAACAAAAAGCGTGTTTTTAAGAGATAATAACTATCAAAAGATTGACACTTGTTTATGTTCGGTTTAATTGTAAAATTATGTCCAATGACCAACATTATATTAAATGGTAAAAATATATTCTAAATATACTTTAAAACCACTAAAATTCATAATTTATCACTATTAATTATTTTGATTAAAAAAGTTGTTTTTAATTAAAATTTAGAAATTTTCACTATTCATCAAAATATGAAAGTTATCCGAAATGTACCAAAATTTCACCCTAGGCTAATTTCGATATTCTGAATCCAAAAATGAATTCCATTTTGAAATATAAAATATATATGATTTCAAAAATTAGGTATTACTATTCACAACGGCTAGTTTAATCGGTTGTGGTGTGTGTTAAAACTCAAAGTTGCGTATAACACACGCTACTGTATTATTCAAAGGAAAGCGTACCGTGGAAGCTTGGGATGTTTCATTTTAAATTTTTTTGATGTCCCCATTTAGTCAATATGTTTAAAATATTGTATTTAAAAAGGGTTCACTATTAAAAGTTGATAAAAGTGCAATACTGAAAATGAATTTGTTCTTGCATTATATCAAAGAAACTCATAATATGGATTCTAAAATTATAAGGATTATATAAAGTTTAAAATTTAGATAATACTATTCATAACCGCTTTTGAATGGCTTATTTTTGTAATTCATGGTGTGATTTAACTCGGTGTTGCGTGTAGTGTAAGTTATTTAATTATTTTGAAGAAATAACACACTATGAAATCTTGGGGTGTTACAGTGATATATTCCCTACTAATCACATAATAAAATTCATATATACGTGTCACATAATATTATAAAACATTAATCATATCAGATCCCGTAAAATTAAATGGGATTCATGAACATTTCCTCATAACATAACTCATGGAAAAGAAATATGTTTCATAAATATTGTGTCATCATATAAATTAACCATAAAAATAAGGAATAAATATAGTATCAGTGGATCATATCCCTAGTAAATCATAAATAACATCCAAGTATTTCATATTATATGTAATATTATTTTGAAATATCACATGGAACATTTCCTATTGAAAATTCCATTTCCATTAAGAAATAAAAAGGTATTAAAAACCATTACATTTACAAAACAAAAAACTTTATTTGAAACTAACGTTATAAAAATATGATATGATATCAAATTAATTAATTAAAAATCATATAAATAAAATGTTATCATGAATTATTAGTTAATAAATCATTTTTCACATTCATTTTTCCAAAAAGTCACAGAGTACCTCTTTTGGAATAAGAGTAGAAGATTTCATTAAAACATCATATTAAACAAAAAAACATGGGTAAAAATAAATTTAAACCATTTAAGTAAAATTATAATATATTTTAAGAATTATTTTAAAAATCATAGAAATATGGAGAGAAATATTCCCCAGTAGATTCATAAACATAAAAAATCTCAAAAAATGATGTGATTATGAATGAAATCTTTAATACTTTTGAAAATTTGTAATCATAATCCCCATTAAATAAATAACCTTATATTGATATTTATAAACCATAAATTTAATTATAATATTCTTCAAAGAAATTAATGATTAGTTTATACACCACATAGAAGAAATGAGTAGTGAATAAGGAATAAGTCTACCCAAAATTAAAGTAAGACTAGAAATATCATACCTTAAGTTAATCTTGCTTAAAAAGCACTAAAATATCATATTTAATAAATATATATTTATTATGAATGTATTAAATAATAATATTCATAATTATAAGACAACTAATTATTTATTTATGACATCTTTTTACCCATTTATTAATATTTTGTTATTAAAATTACTATTCTTGTTCATAACTCCATTTTTTCCATTATTATTCCAATTCTACTATTATGGTCCTTATCAATTGACCATAGCACCATTATATCCAAAATTTTAATAATATTATAGAAATAATATACATCCATTGTATAAAATTTTAGTTTATTATATAAATTTCGGATATATAAAATAAATTACCCCATTCCTAGAGATGATAGTCCATACGTATGCATCAATGCTATATTCACTTTTAGATAGATTGTATAAAATGAATTGTTATATAATTATAATATTTTCAAGAATAATTATTTTCTAATTTTAATAATATTTTTTTCATAAAATCATTCCTCGTTATTGTCTTAGTAAACTTGAAATTAAAAATGAATCACTTCGATTTAGGGATGTGGTAGTCCATACATAACCACAAGAGACAATATAATTTTCCAATGTTTTGGAGGGTAAAAAGTGACGATTATATTATCATTATAGAAGTATATTTATTTTATAAACAAAATATTTAAATATTAAACACCTCATAATTAACATCCATAAAATATGATGATGAAAAATTAATTTTATCTCTTCGTGTAAATAGTAAGCCGTATGAACACACAAGCGATAATTTCACATCACATTTGGTGGGGGAGAGGGTAAAAATTGATGGTTTATCATCCATGATAAAATTTAAGTATTTTTAGGCTACTGATTTTACCATTTTACGATAAATAATATTTATTTAGAAGAGGTATAATAAGATGTAAAAAAATTATGTGATCAGTTAAGATGATAATCTATTCTATAGAATAACTCTTTGGGATCTCCACATAAAAACACTAGAGTTGGTATTTTTAAGAGACTAGAAACAATATAATGTGTATATGGATGTTCATAATATATTTTAGCAGGGTGTGGTCGAGTTATAATGATTTATGTGGTGTAAATAAGTCAGGTATTGGGTGTTGTTTTATAATTGATGTATGGGGAACTTTTGGAATTTCCGAAAAAATATAAATATATTAAGAATATTATATAATAAAACTGTTTCAAATTGTTTTTAATTCAAATATAAATAATATAGTTCGGAAATAATTTTATATCCTGAAATTTTGGTAGGTTTTAATTTAATTTTAATCCTTATCATTTTTATTATCCTCTTGGTTAATTATTTTTAACCTTATCTATAATGGAAAAAAATTTAAATACAAATAATTTATAATGTTATTATAAATGAAAAAGTGACTCATAATTGGATCACAGATTACGTGTTCAACCATGATACATTAAAATTGTTTAATTTAATGTTTTTAATACTTTTAAATAATTTAATAAAATGTAATGCTGACAACATACTATCAATGTGAATTTGTAGAACTTTTCATTACTTTGACATTTATATCATCATGTCAAAACGTAAAATTAAAAAAAATATTTTTCTATACCACTAGATTTATTTTTAATGTATAAAATTATTTTAACACTGTATATATCTAAAATAATATTTCTTTTAATATTTTCAATATCATTTATTTTATTTTTACATTAGTTGGATATTTATAGTATCAACTTTGTGTAAGCATTCAAGGTAATTATTTTTTCACTAAATATAAAAAATTATTTCGAATGAAGAAGATAAATCTTTATCATTTCATGAGAAAATATTTAATCTAATATATACTCCCTATAACGCCATATTTAAAATATTCAATATATTAATCATAAGAGTTTGACATGTTAGCCTTTTCTTGAAATAAAATACTATAATGGTAATAATCTAATCCAAATGGAAAAAATGAAACATATTATAATAATGTATTATTATATATGAAATATACAAAAGAACTACTATTTAGGGAATGTTTTAGTGTTATTTTTATAGTCCCTGTCATTTTTTAACATTAATTTCCCATTTTACCATATACCATAATAACAAAAAATACTAGTGTTGCTACCCACATTAAGGAAAAATAAAAGGGGCCTATTTAATGAATTTTTTTCATCATAATTATAATTATGGAATGAAATTTAAAAATTAAAAACAAATAATTTACATAATTTCATTGAAAATTATACAAAAAAAAAGAAAATCAAAAAACATTTTTAAAGAAAAATATCCATTTCAATGAGAAATTATTATAATATAAATTCATGTTTAAAATTTATTTTAAAATCAAAATTTGTATATTTTACAACCAAATTAACTAATTTAAATTTAATACTAAATAGAAATATAATTTTACATTATAAAAACATAAAAATAAATTGCAATTTTCAATAAATTTTTTTAATTTTTACTATTCTTTAAAAAAAAATTATTTTAGAAAATTATCAATATAACAAATTAAGATAATTTTTACATGATTATTTAAAAATGAAACTAATTTTTTAAAAAAATGTTTTCAAAACTTCTAGAAATTAATTATAATATTCAATCATAAAAATAAATAATTCTTTTATAAGAAAACTTATTTTATATTAATAAATTTACATTACTAAAAATTTAGTGCTTATTTTCTATGAATTTAACAATAAAATTATATTGATTATGAAATTTATATTTATTTCTTAAAACAGTTTATCTTTTTATACCCACTAATTTAACATCTTGGTTATTACGGTCACATTTAAATAAAAAAATTATATTGTAATGGAGTTTTTTTAAATATGAGGTTTCATATAACATAAGCAATCGAGGATATAAAATAATTTGAAGAGAAATATTTCTGAAAATTTCCGGGTGTTGCAATATCACCCCTTTGATAAATTTTATTTTCACAATTTAAAATTTTTCTTGGTAATCAAATGTTTTATATTTTAAAAACACTTTCTTGAAAAAAAACATAGTAATAATGGTTAATAAAATATCATCTTAAAAAAGGAAATTGGAAAAATTAAGTTCATATAGAATAACACAAATCTATGATTACAAATAGAATAAAATTAGTGGCAGTTGAATATATGGATATAAAATAAAAAATTAACTCCCAAGGACTGATAGAGTGTGATAGAAAACATCGTTGGGGGAATGTTAATCATCAAAAAACTATAAATCTGTGATGGGTTAAAAGACCTATATTATTAATATGAAAGTTAAATAGTTATCATTTTTATTTCTTGGTATGTTTCCTAAACTCTATGGATTATCTTAATATATATCTAAATATCTTGAGGAAATAAACATACATGATTTCTTTCCATATCATAAGTATAATCTCATACTTTGGTTATACTTAAATAAATTTCTACTTCATTTATTACATGAGGATATGAATATTATAGAGTAATTATTTTTCATTTTTAAATTACATTTAATGGATAATGTTATCCATAATTAATTATTTCAGCCTCTAAATATTTACCTAACCTAAAATGGTTATTGTAGATTTTGATAAATAATACTTTAATGACATACAATAATATCCAAATATCATAATAGTCCATTTCACAAGTAGTGAAACTTAATAATCCTGCAAAATATTACTTTCCATATTCAAAACCCAAAAATTATTTGATCTCATATCATTACGTGATCATTATAAATTTAATTTCAATTAGTCATAAAATATCATAAAAAATATATATACCTTGATCAAATATTCTACATTGTATTCTAATCATTTACCAAAAGGTGAAAATAAAATTATATATGATTCTAAAAAATAATTCACCCATTAGTATTTAAATAAGCTCTTATCTTAGTTGAAAATATTTCCATTAGAAGTTTGTTTTCAACCTTTGTAATAAACCTAACATTTATAAATAATATTTCATTGGTGATTATATTAAATTATATATAATGGTTATTGAAAACAACTGCACCTATTTTCTTTCAAAAAATCAGATTTAAAAAGACCATTAAAAATAATGACCATTGATAAGACAGCCTTTTAAAAGTGATCATGTGATTACTAAAAATATATGGTTTTGATAAACCCAATTGACATAGAGAAAGAAAGTCATGTCCTTGACCAATAGGATTGTGCCCTATGAATCCCATTTATTGAATCTTTCGAGTGAGATAGAATCAAATGTATTTTCATATGACCATGCTCAATCCATGATCTAATAACTAAAGAATGATTGTTGTTGCTTAAGGGAGATGTTCAAGATCATCGATTTCATAGATCAAATCATTTATGTTGATCCACCACATGAAAATAAAACCATCTTGCATGTAACTCTCAGGGGAATTTCTTCTATAATGATGGGATATATATCAAGAACATAATAATAGAAATATTTTTATTCTATTTTCAATTTAATAATTTTTATATTTAATTTTTATTATTGTTACTATATAAATGTTTTTTATTTTGATATGATAAAAAAAATTATTTCATATGTAATATGTAATATAAATTAATTCATTCTTTTTTATGAATTCATTAATTTCAAAAGCATATTGTTACTTAATAAAATATATTAAATAATAAAAATTTATTAAATATAAGATGTGGTATGATTTTTATGAATTAAGATGTAATTTTTATATGAGTTCAAAAACTGTTATTGTCAAACCCCATCATTTATCAATAAATTTCTATTCTTTATTTTAATGTAAAAATAAACATACATTTAAAATTAGTTCAACAAAATAAATATTATTTTTAGAATTATAATGTATATATTATCCAATGGTGGATTTTCCATAATTTTCTAAGATAGTTGAATTTTCCAATAAAAATAAAACAAGTTACAAATATATTGTTGGTATTATGACATAATAATGACCCAAAAGTGATCTAATAAATGATATAAAGGGAATTAACAACCAAATACATGTTTCGCATTTAAAATAATGTTTTTAGGATACTGTATTAATTTTATAAAGCCTGTATACATCCTTCAAATGTTATATTATATTTTAAGGTTTTAAATCAATTTTGTATAAACAATAATCACTTCCAAATCACCAAGGTAATAGTTATAATTTTAGGCCATTATGGTTATAAATAAAATAAATCCACATTGCATAGGAATGATCCATTTGATAAACCATATAAATGTTTTTATTACATTATTATGTTGAGTCCAAAACATGATTTTGCTAAGTAATAAATAACACCCCTATCTTTTACTAGATAAAGTCACAAAATATCCCATTAACCTTCACTAAAAAACCATGGATCCCATACCTAATCTAGCCTCAACTCTTTATATTCCTCCCACGTTTCCTCTAATATCTTATGAAGTTCCTCCCAATTTTTTGGAATCACCCTCTCCAAGTAAGGGAGAATATCCTTCTCCTTATTATTCAAGCATCATCTTCATTTTATGTCTTTTATTTCAAATTAATTTTTTTGGATATATTTTTACACTTACCTATTACTATAATTTTTATGTAAATGTGTATAAAGACCTATTTATCTCTCATTAAACAACATTAAAAATCTTTTTATATTATTTTTTTCCTGCTGAAAATTATCTGTGATTTTTCAATGATATGTTTTTATTATAGAACCCTCCTCTTCATATGCATATTAATTTCATAATTTTCATTTTTTATTATGATCAAAAATATCCTCAATACATTATTTTCTTTACTTACAAATTATTATATTCCCCTTTCCCTCTTATTGAACGACAATGTAAATCATCACGTACTGTCATTATTTCTCTGAAACGTGAATCTAATTTTTCTTATACAATGTTTATGAGGTGTACCGTCATACCAATTTCTACTCAAGAGTATTTTTCACCTAGTTTTACCTATAAATAATTTTTTGGTAACATACAAGTATTTATCCCGTGATCCTTAATCATGGGATTTTATGTGATGAAATATCTATGTATGTTATATAATCTATGCATCACACTTATTCATGTAAATGAAATGATTATGATGGGTACACCTAGAAAGCACTCCAATGCATTGGGTAATGTTTTTTTCTCAAGATACATTATGTGTGTTCCCTTATTGGTTATACTATTCACATTGTGTTAGGATGTATTGTTGTTTAGATATGAATTATAATTATAATTTTATTTTTAATGTTGTTTCAACATTACCATGTTTATTTTATTTTATCATGTTATATAATTCCTCACTATTCATGTCTATGATTCTTTATCATTTTATGTACCATTGAAAATAATATTTTCTAACATGTAATTCATTCTCTATCTTATTATTTGTTTATTTTTTTAATGGAAATTATATGTCACCCCTTTCTTATGTATGTCCCATAGTTATCCAAAACAGATTTAAGAATTATTTAATAATAAACTCTTGTTAATAACATTTTATAAAATTTTGATGTACCCCCCCCCCCCCATTTTAATTTAAAATTTAATGTACCAAATTATCAAAATAATCTATACATTTCAATCTTCTAGGTTTATTTTGTGTAATAAATCATTAATTTTTGCGTAATAGTGAATAGGGTTTTCAAAGATAGTATGAGAAGGAATGTTTAGTTATTTTTGGGACTACGATTATGAAACTCTATTGAAATTCTTATGGATAAGACTAAAAGTCATAAAACATACATAAATTATTGTAATATATAGTTTAATTGGTTTCCATGAAAATAAATCTTTGTCTAGATACTACAAGTGGATGTTGATATCAAATAGATGTACATAGGGGTAGCATATAGAAAAAATATATATTGAGCTACGCTCAATATGTAACTAGTTCACAAAAAATAACCTTTTTACACACATAGTTTGACACTTTCGGGGGATATGTTTTGGTGAATTCACAATATCATTATGGACCATTATTAGGGTAATGAAATTTGAAATAAAATTTATGTTTGGAAATATATCATGGATAACATAGATTGAAATAATAAAAATCAAAAGTTAATGAATCAATTTCATTTATAATTTATCCCTTTAATGTTATTGGATTATTTTTATGTGTTTATTATTTTGAAAATAATCCTTCTTTTATGTTGTTACAGCCAATGGATAGAAATAAGAGGATCCGAGTAATAAACCAATGTGAAGGGAAATATGATGACTACCCTAAAGTGTTTCCCAACACAATGGGGGTAGAAATCGTGATTTTTTTATGATAATCTCTTAGTTTAATCATGTTATGAATAGTAAACTAAATAAGGAGGAACACCCAAATCTACCAAATAAATAACAAGTTTTAATTGATAACATTATTGGCCTCTTTATTTCAATTGATTATTTGAACCATTAATCTCAAATCAATGGATCAAATCCATTGAGAATTTCATTTCCATCCTTGAATGTTTAGAGAAATAGAAGGTTATACTGGATATTTATCATATGGAGGGTGATGTTGATATATGGTGAAAATTGATCAAGAATTCAAATAATTATGAATATATTAAAGAAATTTGGAGGAAGGAATTTTAGAAAATGGTGTTCGATAAATATGGTCCCCATACAAGGACATAAAATTAAATGGGATTTCCTTTCCAAAAAAAACAAATGATGAATCCATCAGGGTGTGTGAGTTATACACGACACAATGTGAATGACACCCATTAGGTTTTTTATTACCACCAAATGTAAATTGAATTCATCTATTTTTGTTCTGAAACATAATCTAAAAAATCACTGGAGATCTAGACATTAATATTTGAGGACCCTGGAACTCTCTGAGAGGGGATGGGTGAATCATAGTGTCAAAACATTCTTCAAAAGTGATCTATATTGTTCCCATGTTGGTATGAACTTGTCGTACCTTTCTGGTTATAATGAGTAATAAACAAAAAATAACATATAAAGAGGAAACCTATATATTTTACATGGTTCACTTATAAGGGATAATCCTCAGAGAATATTCTGACAATGTTTCATTCATAATTAATACCACTAATCATCACTATTTATAGAGTATAATTTTTTTTACACAATCACATTGTGCCAGGAACACTGCCATTACAATGTTTTAGATATATCTCACTACATCCCTTGAATAACTTCTATCGACTCCCCTTATCTCTCTACCTTGGTAGGAATCCACAAACAGTTTAAGAACATGAAGTTCCATTCATTTTTATGAAATTATATATCCCCAACTATAGATAAATTATTTATTTAAGTCCCATTTTTACTCATAGATGTAATCCACTTTTCTGCATAATTTTAATCCACGAACTATTCCTCAGTGAACTACCCTGCATCCTCCATGAACTGTCATTCACTAGGTGGTGTGAGTTTTTCAAGGACCACAACTTCCTCCAAGATTTTCCTCCACCTCCACGTACAACCTACTTTCTATGGGTTGTCCCTAATTCGTGGACAGATTCCTCCACCATAGACTTTATCTCTTTCATGTATTGTTTCCTCTTATATGGAATTCTACTTCTTTAGTGGGCCATCAACCATCTAATAACAATAACCACTTCCCTGAACTACCTCCATCAAGCATTCTTCCTTTTTGGTCTATAATATCCTACAAAACTCCTTCGATGAATAATCATTATAGAACTCTTATCCTTCCACAAAATCCGCCCACATGAGCATCTTCCTTCTTAGAGATATCTTCACTCAAAGCACTTTGGACATCACCGAATTTATCCAATATTTATAACCGAAATCCATCTAAGAAATTAAAGGATTAATTCTCCTTATATAGGAAAATAAATCTAAAATAACAATAATCATTTTTACTTGAATAATCAAAGCGGTAATTCCTTCACTATGTTTATCTCCTACCATGAACTATTTTCCCTTAATGGTTTTCAATGCACCATTATTCCTTTAGAACATCCAAACTCTTCAAAAAATGAATCTCTACAACAAACATGCAAACAATATACCTCTATCATTTTTTTCCGCCTATGAACAACATGGTTCCCTTGAACAATATCCATATGCAGTCCTCATACCAGGCTACACAATTCACATATCACCACTATGAAAAAGTCTTGGTTGTTATTTTTTTCTTGGATGTTCCATGAGCCTCCTATTTGATCAATGAAATATCCTTCGTTGTCCAAATATTATGTACTCCAACACATAAAATAATCCTTTTTTCAAAATAAACTCTCGATTTTGAGGTCCAAATAATTAGTTAACCCTATGAAACTACACCACCTTAAACACCTTCTTTGGCCTATATTGTAAGATAACTTGTATTAAAAAAATCCATGATTAATCCAATTTGTATAGATAAAAAACAAACCATACTACATTTCATAAGAAAACATTATTGGGTCCAATAATCTCCCCTTTGGGTTTGTTAGAAAGATGTAAATAAATTCAATAAAGTGCCTACAACTTTCAAACCTAATATGAACAAAAAATCTCATTAAGAAAAAAATGTATATGTTAGAAATGATCCTTGATTAAAACAATAGGGTAATCATGAATCGGGTTCTTTTATCTTCTAGTTAGTAAGGATTTCCAATCCATCATTCAAAAATCTACAACCGGTAAACCATATTTTTTCTTATTCGTATCCCAACTCTCATAAAAATTCTCATTTCTCTTCCATTTGTCTTCTAAAATCTTAGAACATAATTTATCCATTCAACCCCATTGAAAATACTTCAAATGAAACTATTATTGATCTATTGGAGCTAAAAACTCACTTATCCTGGATTATATCTAACCCAAAAACTTGCATCTCTACCATAAACAGATTAAAAAAATTCTCAAAACTAGGCAGAGGGGAGAAAATATTACCTCCTTATGTACTAGGAGGTGATTGATCACTAATGTTGAACTGATGTTTCTAAAAAACATTTGATGGAAATGGTTTGGTCAACATGACATCCACTTGATCATCAGTTCCAACATCATCAATTTTAATCATGGTGTGTTCAACATATTCCATGATGAAATGGTAGCTGATTTCAATGTTATTCATATGATAATGATGAACATGATTCTACATAAGACTAATTGCACTATTATTATCAAAATTAACCACCATGGGTTTCTTCACTTCATCACCAACTTCATTTATTTGTTTCTTCATCCAATGTAGTTGAGTAAAAGCCTTTATAATAGAGATATAATCTAATTCAGTAGTACTAAGTGAAGTGATTTCCTATTTCTTACTTAACTAGGCCACACATTTCAATCTAATTAACAATGTCCCACATCTTTTATAATTTCTATACACTATATCTCCTTCTCATTCGACATCAAAAAATGACAAAAATTCATTATACCTTCTTACTGTAAAGAATAATTCATAGTTTTGAGTCCCTTGAATATACCTCATGATTTGTTAAACTGTCTCTATATATTCTTATTTTGGATTACATTGAAATCATGCTTATAAGAATGTTGAAAAGACAATAACTATCCATGTTATAGTTAATTATAGTAAGCTTCCAATTTTTCTCCTATACATGGTTGGATCTACCAAAGTCTCATACTCATGGTTTCCAAGTGCAGCTCCATCAGAAACCAAATTGGAAATTGGTTTAGAGTCATGAATGTTGAATTTATTCTATTACTCTCTTGCATACTTTTCCTGAGACATAAATTTTTTATCCTTCCTCTAAATCACTTGTAGGCCAAAAACAATTATGTGAGTTAACCAATCATAGACATTTAAAATTCTGATTTCATTTTAATCTTAAATTTATCCACTGATACCTGCATGTTTCCACCAAATATAACATCATATGTGTACATTAGTACCATAAACTGATCTTATTATGAATTTTTACATGGAGATTTTGGTCCAATCCTCCTCTATTAAAATCGATCTTCATTAGATAAGAATCCAGTCAGGAATACTATGCTCACTCAGCCTGCTTCAAACTATAGAGTTCCTTCTTTATTCATTAAACATTAATTTTATCATTAACAAGTAAAAAACCTACCAGTTTTTTAATGTCAACTTCTTCATCATGAACAACATTTAAGAAATTTGTTTTGACATTTATTTGGTACACTTTGTATAATCTTTGAATTTCTATGGAAAGAAAAATAATAATCGACTCTGGTATATCCACTAGAGAAAATTTTGCTTCAACATCAATTCCTTCAATCCATGAATATCCTTTACAGACCAACCGTGCCTTATTTTTATCACAATTTCATGATCATCAAATTTATTTTTAACAATCCACTTCTTAAAATTCACATTTTTATTTCTATGTCTCTTAACTAAATTTTGTGTTCGTTTCTTGTCGATATTATACAACTCTCCATTCATGGATATATCCCATGATTCATACTTTACATCTTCATAAAATGAGGATGGTTCCGCAACTGATTGGAATACAGATTATGAGTTACGCCTCATTTTACATGTATGTGTGGGTATGGTCCAATCCCCAATGATTTCGGATTGACCAATTCAAGATCTTAGATTTCTCTTGTGATGTTTAGAAGAATTTTCTTCAGCAATGGGTTCCTATTTTAATTCTTGTTCTAATTCAACATCGTGAGATGACTCATGAGTGTTCTTTACACCTTCCTCTGCTTCTGTATTTGGATCTGTAACATGTCCAAATACTTCTTCATCTTATACCACATCAACAAAATAATTTATTGAGGGTTATGTGGTTGTATCTTAAATGATATTCAAATTAATTAATTACAAAAAAATTATATAATCATTATTAAAACATTTTTATTATTTTATATTCATTAGTAATAAAATGAAAATTCCTTCCTCAACAACATCACTATACTTACCTTAATTTCCTTCTTTGATTCGAAAAAAAACATTTACTTATGAAAACAAAAAAATAATTAAAATAATTCTCCCATTTAACCCATATCTCATATGGTGTCTTAAATTCTCCGACATAAATCCCTATTCAGTTTTGAATATACAATGAATCCTGAACAACCACTTTCCAGTTATGGAAATGTTTATAACTATCAATCTGTATAGTTATGTCCAGATTGTTCACCTATCTGTCCATGAATTCCAAAAATCCCTTTTTCTATGGGGTTTACATAGGATCCACATCACGTTGTGTTCCATGTTTTTCCATGTAATTTTTAAACTCAATGGACGTTCTCTCCCTTCCATTGTTAGATCACAAAAAATTGAATGTTCATCGAATATCATTCTCGACAATTTAGGAATATGTTTTTGCGCAATTGAGCACTTTCTATTTCTTGTGTATAATGATCACCCAATCCAATCTACTGTAGTCATCAATGAAAATAATAAGGTACCTTTCTCCATATTTTCCAACAAAATTTATCAGACTACACACATTTCTATGGATGTGATCCTGAAAAATTGATTCCATTTTCTTCTTTGGAATAAGTTAACTATAGAATAACTAACCTCATATGAAACCATCAAAAGTATTTAACCATTCACGTTTTAAATTGGGGATATTAATTATTATCTTCATAATAGATATAATTTCCATGTATTGTTGATTAATGTGACCTTTCCTCTGGTTCCATAATTTTCATTCTTCTATAACTTTCATGTAGAAAATGATCTTATTAATATCAATTTGATATTGGTTTCCATCTATTATGAAACCTTTCATGAGATAATTCTCTTTTTTTTATTGTTCTAATTTTTTCTAAAGTCATAAAATGTTTTAAATCACAATGTTGACTCACACTCAGGATATTATAATGTAAACCTTTCTAATAATGAACTTCATTTTTCTTCCGCTCACCATTAGGAATCTCAGTACTTCCACAACCTTTGATCTTCAATGAAAAATCATTACCAAACCATATTTTTTCATAAAACCTTTTCATAAAATTCATTAATAGGTATGAATTTCCCATAATATTTGATGAGAATATTCTATTTATATTCAAGGTGCTACTATTAATTTTGGATTTGAGGGATACTTTTGCAAGTTTGGAATTTTAAATTTTATTCTTTTCTATCTGGATAATGAGTGTTGGCTTTTGTTTGAGTTCTTTACGTATTTTTCATGAGATTACTCTGACTTCCATAAAAAATATTAGGAGTAATGTTAGAACAATTAATATATAATCCATATAAACTGTTTCTTCTATAAGAAGCATGATACGATTTTTCCCCTTTTTATACCTCCTATTTCTTCCCCAAGAAAATATCTCCTTACATCTTCAAAATATAACATGGTATGGCCTAGATAGCCACAAAACTAACAATTCATAGGAGTAATTTTTTTTCACTTCTATCTATCCTCATGTTCCCTTCCATGGGATAAAATATTTACTACTAATAATTTTTTGAAACATGATTATAGTTTTTAGTTATCCTTCCTATTTTGATTTGAGACATTTTTTATTTGGACTTCAGGTGACTTTGGGATATGTCTACATTTCATCTTTACGTTATTTTGTCCCGTTTTATTTCCATCATTTTTTTCTTCATTATAAAAACAAATCCCACTATATCATATGAATTTGGCTATTTGATACTCCAAAATAATTTCAACTCCATTAGAACCACTCCTGGATCTCTTTAATTTCTCACAATCTATGAATTTTCCAAACTAAATTTTAATCATTAACTCTTTTGAATTTTATTCACCTTCATGTTTACTCCTAAGATTAAAAATATCTTCTTCAATTCCCTCAATTATTTAGTACTTTTACACTACTATGGATGTAATATCATAAATTAACTTTGCCTCTTATTCAATTCTAAGCATTAGATCAACTATGTATCCTATGTTTTCAAAAGTCATTGAATGTTCTTTTACATATTCCTCAATTCAATCAATATCCACATCCAGTTGACCTATATATTCTCATGTGTCCTTCACAAATACTCTAAAAAAATTTCTTCTATATCATTGATTCTTAAGCTTACTAAGAGAGTACTCTAGTTGTTATTTGAGATTAGAAACAGTAATAAACTGATTATCTCCAGCTTAATATTTTGATGGTTCTAACTTTTGAGCCACAACTATCATGGGTTCTTGTGTTTGAGATTTAAATTCTTGTTCTTCATCCTCAAATAATTCATTATCATCATCTTCCTCTTCAATAAAAAAATTATTTCTCTATAATTTCGTTTCATATTTATAGTCTCTGCTTTTTAAAAACCCTTTTTGAGGCATCTAAATGATTTTACATTTTCTCTCAGCATCATCCAACTTCATTGAGCATTGATAGTATGTGTTCCCAACTCAACCACAATGAATGAATGACAATGGTATTTTTCATTTAAATCTCTCTTTTTCCCTCTTTAATTTCATAGAAAAGGGGTAATGAAATTCATCTTCATTATTTCCATCATTAAAACATTATCTTAAAATTTCTTGTTTTTTAATGGCTTTAAAATCCAATTACATGCTTACTCAAGTCGTTTCATTCTCTGGTTTGACACTCAGTTTATATGCTACCAAACTTCTCAAAACACCATATAAATAATGTTTCAAAAGGACTCTTTCCTAAAAAGAAGACAATTTTGGATTTTAAAGAGGGGGAATTGTTCTCAAGATTTTATTTACAATGTCAATGTCTTTGATTTCTGCAAAAATCCATTAAATAGATCCTATGACTTTAATAATTTGGTTGAAAATGTATATGAATTTTAATCAGGATGCATCTTCATATTGTCAAACATATTTTGAAAAACAAGAAGTTTGCCTCTTTCACATTGTTATCACCTTCGTATATAGTTTCATGATTTTCCCACACATTATTGTATGATGTGAATCTCATCACCTAAAGATAGATTTGAGTAGATATAGAGAAAATGAGAGAATTTTTCACATTAGTATATGCATAAATAATTTTACTATCTGAATAAGTCATAGAAATTATTATTGGATCAGTGGCATGTATTCTGTTTTCATTGAAAAAAGGAATTATATTCCATGATATATTAGATGAGATCTCATCATATTCTTCCATATCTGGATTTTACTTACATAAAAAAGGTGAACTCAACTCAAAATAACTTTATCATCCATAATAGAAAAGAATGATATAGTTAACACCAGTAACATGTACCCTCAGATATTATTTTAAGGTCCATGGAATACCCTAATAGAGGAAGGGTGAATCAGGGTGTCAAATTTTTATTCCAAATTGATCGATCTTGGTCCCACATTTTTAAGAAATTGTAAAATCTATTTGATCATAACAAGAAAGAAACATGATATCACTTGAAAAGATGATAAATAGTAATTTTACATTATTAACCAATAAGATCCAGTCTATGGATTTTACAATGACAATGTTTCGGTCATTCTAAAATCCACTAATCTTCAGTAGTTTTGATGTAGAAAAGGATGCACACAATCACTTTTTTGAAGGTGCACTCCTTTTACATGATTTTTAGGATAGCTCACTATGTCCCTTAGTTAACTTACATCAACTCCCCATTTCTCACTACCTTGGGAAGAATCCAAAAAAATTATAGACAAGTACATGCCTTCATTTTCATAGAAAAATGAATCAATAAATATCAATATATGTTGTACTTGAGTACCATTTTTACACACAGATTTAATCCACCTTTCCACCTACTATTTGTCAGAGAATTGTTCATCCATGAACCAACATGCTTCCTCTAAAAACTATGCTACACAAGGAGGTGCATGTTCTTCACAGACTATATCTTCCTCTACAAACTTCCTCAGATTTCACAAACCACCTATCCTACATAGATTATCCCTTCTTTGTAGATAGATTCCTACTCATACTGTCTCTCTTCTACAGATCGTTTTCTACTCCACATACCTCTACATAATCCATAGACCATCATCATTATTTTGACCATTAAAAAGTCTATGTATTTCTTCAACTAATTCTTATTCATTCATATTCTATTGTATCCTACAAAACTCATTCCAAAAACAATATCTATGAAACGTTTCTCCTTTCATAGAATCCTCCCTCAAGAACATCTTCCTCTAGGGATTTGTCTTCTCATGGGCCACTTCTGAGCTTACAAAAGATCTCCCATAATTATAATAAAAATATTTCTATGTAATTAAAATATTATTGATCCTTATATAGGTAAATATATATTAAAATACTTCTAATACATTTTACTTAAATCTTTGATGTGGTACTACATTCACCAAATATTGTTTCTTCAGTGAACCATTTTATCTATGTCGTCCATGTACCCCAACTCTTCTTTCATGGATGAAAACCTTCTATATAGATGATTCTATACCTCGTATCCCCAAATGACACTCTTGCGATGAACTATTTTCCTCCTAAGAACCTTAAGTCTCTCATAAACCATGACCCTACTTGTTCTCCATACAATGATATGTGGTCCACATAGCACCGCTATGTGGAAGTCCAACCTTTTTTGTTTTTCCTTTTCCTTCTTCTTACCTTAAATAAGGTCCAGAAAATGTCCTTCATTGTTGAAAAACTATTTACTCCTATACGGAAAATCATCCATTTCTATAAACAAACTCTTGAATTTGAGGCCAAAAAATTGGTAAACACTGGGAAACTATGAAACCTTAAAACCCTAAATTTTCCTATAATGTAAGATAAATTGCCTTTAAATCTCATTGATCAACTTATTTTTGATTGACAACAAACAAAAAACTAGACTCTATTTTTAGAAAATAACCCCCTCGTTTCCAACAGATAGCTATAAAGAAATTGGTTTTTGTTCCCTTAAATTTGAAATAGAGATCATCCAATATAAAGGGTAGCATAAGTATAAGAAGTGGAAAGGGAAGTAAAATTATTGTGGTGTGATGGAGAAATATAATAGTGGTTAAAAATTTCAACACCCTACTAGATGATAGTGTGTACAGAAGAACCCAAAAAATTTCCCATGGGGGTTGTTGAAATGATTTATGTGAGGAAAGGAAGGGGACCTTGAAAATTTTTAGTGACTGGATAAACCCAACAATGTAATGGATGGGGGAGAGATAAATTAAACCCTCATCCTATTTTCAAATGATTCAACTACAATGAATAAGAAAACTATGTGAACTGCTTCCCAAATAAATTGTTTTTAGAAATAGTAAACCCCAACAAACTCCAAGGTTGAAAGGTTGGGGATATTCCATCACAATCACTAAGAATGATCCAAATAATTATGTAGGGACGTGTATTGTAGTTAATAATTCATGAATAGAGAATTCACTTTTTGATTATTTTTCTACACATTATATTATATAATAAAACGAGTATAAATTCTCATGCACTACCACAATGCATGGAATTATATATTTTGGTGAAACTGAAAAATGGGTCAATCATTGAATCCCATGTAAATAACTCATCCCCTATAAAAATGAATAGGATGAAAATTACCAAGAATATTATGATACTCCCTTTAGAGTAATTTGATTTAATTATCGGTACGGGATAGCCTTATTTATATATATCCAAATTTAATTTACATAAGAAGTAAATCACTATATATAATGTGATTTGACCTCTAATTCTATAAAAATAAAAGGAAGAGGATAATTTATTTTAGAACCAAAATCTTAAGAGTGGATATTAATCACATATGGTAAATAGTATCTGTCTCAAATGAATGATTCCAATGAAAACATCATCCATAAATACATTCCCATGTTAAGGGAAAACATTAGAGTTTTTCATAAAAATTTTCCTAGTATTCCTATAAGCTAAGAGGTTGAACATTCAATAGATTTTACACCAGGAGAAATGAAAATATAAAAGGCTCCATATATAATGTCTATGGTGGAATTTGAGAATCTAAATAAAAAATTTAATTAGAATCTCGAAAAATGGTTCACGCACACAAGTGCATCACCATGGGGTACAATATTCCTCTTCATAAAGAATAAGGATAATTGGATTCACCTTTTCATTGATTATTGTTAGATCTAAAAGATCATGATAACTAACAAGAATCATATTCCATGTGTTTTTTAATTGTTCTATAAACTAAGTGGATCCCAATAATTCTCCATGTGCAATATTTGGTGAGGTTATTGTTAGGTAATGGAGAAGAAGTAGGATATCTTCATGACTACATTATATATATGGTATGGGAAATATGATTTCGTTGTAATTCCATTTTTAATCATTAATGCTCCAAAAAAATTAGGGACTTGACTATAATATTATTTATATATTATGCCAAAAAATATATTGTAGTCATGATAGATGATATTATGATATAATAAAAAAGAAACTAGGAGCATGATAATTATCTAATCATTGTGATAAAGGCCTTATGAATGAATAATCATAAAGACAAGTTAAAAATGTGATTTTTGATTGAAGGATATATCATTATTGGGAATATTATCCCAAGTAATGGGATATCAGTGGACCCTTTAAAGATAGATGAAATTGAATGATGGTCTATGCCAACATAAAAGATAAAAATTTATAGTTTCTATGGATTATCATGGTATAATTTTTGATTTGTGAGAATTATCGTATGTATTTCAATCCCTATAACCAAGCTAACTCAAAATCCAGTCATGATGTTTTAGAATAATTAATGTGAAGAGGGATTGAATGAGTTGAGAAAGTGTCTTATCATTTCACCTGTACTTATGGTACGCAATAGTGGGGAACTTTTTTGGTATACAGTGACACTTAAAAGAAGGTCTTGGTATTTTTAATAATGAATAATGAAATAGTGATAGCTTATACCTGATGGAAATTGAAGGATCATGAATAAGACAACCAAATGTATGATCTATATTTTGGGGAAATAATATTTTTGTTGAAAATATAGTAGTATTATCTCTATGGAAAGATGTGAGATATATATATGAATCATAATAACCTTATGTACTTATTCAATCATAAAGATATGAATATGAGATAAAAAATATGTTTAGAGGTGATTAAGGGATTTGACTTCTCAATCCACTATTATCCTAGGAAATAAAATAAATTGACAGACACTCTGATATAGATATAAACCTAAAATTCTATCATTTATGAGAATTGAGAAGGATCCAATCTTCTTATACATGAAAAAATGGATATGGGAATCATAATGGAGGTAATTTCATCAATAATTTCACAAAATAATTCCCAAACATCCCTTTTGAAGAAGACAATAGACTCTCAAATAGAATATGAAGAAATTATGAATAATGTGGAAGCTATAAGAAAATTAAAATCTTCATAGTTAAAATCATTGAATATATATTTTTAACTATTTTGATCAGTACTATGTGTACCATTAAATTATGGCTTAATAAAGGATTTTATTGATGATTCACATATCACATCCAACTCCATCAATCAAGGGAGTACAAATATGTATCAAGATCTCTGAGAGCATAACTGGTGGGAAAATATGAAGAAGGAAGTCATGGAATATACACCAATATTTCTTATATGTATGAAAGTGAAGGATTAAAGGGAAAAGGGGTATCAGTCAATTATTACCCATACCTACATGGAAATAGAAAATCATAAACATATACATTTTCTCGAGTCATATGAATACATCAAGGGGAAATATTTTGATACGTGTTGTAGTGGATTGACTTTAAAATATCTCTCACTACATTGAAATTCAATGGGACTACTCATTAAATAAACTATAATATAGATACATTAGATAAGTGTTGATTCTGCATGGAACACCACTATCGAATGTGTCCAATCGAGACCCATTATTTATCTATAAGTTTTAGAAAAGCATCAAACATGCTCTAAACACTTACTACTATGTCAATATTATAAGCCCCATGAATGAAATAAACCTAGATGGATATGTATATTGAATAATTTTAAAAATACTATTCATTAAATAAATTCATGGGTAGAATATACACGACACAAAATAAATAAGTGTTGAATATGAAAAAGGTCTCCTAAAAATAAAAGTGAGACTAGAAACTTATTACCTCAAGTTTTCGTTACATAAAAAGCACTCTAACCACCTATATACTAAATAATAGAAATATTATACATGTATTAAATATCCATATTAAAATAAATAATATAATTAATTATTTATTTATAACAACTTATGACCCTTTTATTAGTAGTTATACATTAAAATCATTGTTTGGGGTGATAATTACTTCATTTTCCAAGCATTTTTTGGTTCGGTAGTTCTGGTCCTCATACAATGATCACGATTCCTTTTGTTCAATAGATTTAACCATGGTATAACAATAACATATATTAATTATATATATTATTATTCTAATCCATAAATTCTAGAGATATAAAATTAATTTCACCATTCAATGAGACAGTAGACCAAATATATGAATGAACACAATATTTAATTTTAGATGGATGGAATGAAATAATGGTTAGATAATTATTAAAATTAACATAATAATTATTAAATAATTTAAGTAAAATATATTCAGAAAATCTATCTATGTTACCTTCTATTTAAGGTATAAATTAAAAATGAATAACATCGTTTCTCAGAGGTTGTGGTCCACATATATGGACGAGCGATGTTATCATTTCCCATCGGTTTTAATGTTCTAAAGTTATATATTATAATATCATTATTGAAGTATTATTATGTAATATATATAATATATAAACATTAAACCCATAATAACTTTCATCCAAAAAATAGGGAGATGAAAAATTAATTGAATCGATACGTAGAGAGGGTATGTTGTGTCTACGCACGAGCAATACTTTCATTTCATGTTAGATGGGAAAACATTGTTGATAATGGTGGTTTCATAATAATTAAAACATTTAATTATAATTATGATACTTATTTTATCATTTTATGATAAATATTATATATTTAGAATATTTATAGTAATAATTAAAAAATAAAGTGTCTGTTTAAAGAAATTACATCTTCTTTTGAAGAACTCCATTGGATCTCCTCTTAAGGGTCCTACAGCGGGATGTGAGGAGACCATGACCACTAGAATGTGTATAAAGATTTTTAGACAATATTTTGTTAGGTTATGTTTAATATATATTGCTCAATGTATTGTAAATAAGCGAGGGAGGGGTGTCTTTTTATAATTGGGTTTAGTAGCACTTTTGGAATTTTATTAAAAAAAATATAACAATACTATTCTGTATCTATATACATTGAAATTGTCAGAAATTATAATGAAAATTTTATGGGGTTGATATAAAATCATAATATGAAATTTATAAATGTTTTTAGGTCATATGTATTCTTATATTTTTTTTATTAACTTCTAGTTTTGTTATTTATTACCTTAACAGTGATAACAACAGTTCTAATAACAAAGGGTTAATAATGTCACAATATATAGATAAGTGACTAAAAAACATGTATAATTTAATGACCCATATTTTATTCACATTGTTTGATTTTAATATTTGTATGAAATTTAAAGAATTAAATAGCATATTATTTTGATAAATACTATTAATGTGAAATTTTAGGTAAATTCATTACATTGACTTTAATAATATCTAGACAACATATAAAATTTAAAAAAATATTTAATTTTCTCTCTAACATGAATTTTTTTCTAGAATATCATTAGATCACCTAATTTATCCAAAACTATATTTACTTATTATCTTTAATATAATTTATATTAATTTTAAATTAATTTAATAATTACTTCATTAACGTTGTTTAAGAATTTAAGGTTATTATTTATTCATAAACAAAAATTAAAAATAAATCACCCTGATGAATAATTCATTTAGATTTAAAAATAATCTTACTAAAGAACATATCTTCTGGATAACTGTATATTGAAAATCATTTTGTTATTGGTAAAAAGAGTGTGACATGTTTGAATTTTCATCAAATAAAATACTATAAATTACATAATATCATCTAACTGGACTGTAATTTCCATATAACCAAATATTGGATAAAAATGGATTAAATGGACTCATAAAATAAATTGAGGAATGTTTTAGGGACATTTCATTTTTAACTTCAATTACCAGATTTAACATTTACCATGTTAACAAAAATTACTATTATTACAATTAATATTAATTAATAATAAAAGGTAAATAATTACTAAATTTGGGAATACTAATTCCAAATATGGATTATATTTTCTGATAATTAAAAAATATAGATTATATAATTTAATTTTTAATTAAAAAGGAAAAACACAATGAAAAGTAGTTTTTCAAAAGAAAAAACCCTTTAAAAAATAAAATGTTTTATACCAAAATCAGGTATAACATTTATTTCAAAAACAATAATTTTTTTCTTAAAATAAATAGGCACTTGTGAATATTAGAAACAATTAATTTTTTTAAAATTTTTATTATTTGAAAAATATATAAATTTTAATAAAAAATTGTATTTTTAACTATTTATTGAAAATTGATATTTTTAGAAAATTATCAAAGATTTACCTTAACATATTTCTTACTTGAAAAATTCAAAAGTGAAATTAATCTGCTAAATTAAATTTTATAGAATTTTAATAAAATAATAGTAAAATTCACTTATAAACAGAAAGAAACCCATTTTTTCAAGAAAATGTATTTTCGAGGAATAAAAAGACATTTCTAAAAATTTAGTGATTATATTCTATGATTTAACAAATACATATATATTATTTAAGACCTATTCATTTATTTCATCGACCAATTATTCCTATTCAAAACCACTAGTTTAATGGCTAGGCTATAGGAGTAACATTTTTATAATATTTGAATTGTATATTGCAGTTCATTTAAACTCAGTGTTTATTGTAACTAAAGCTGTAAAAGAAGTAAAATTATTTAAAGAGAAATATTTTTGAAAATCACAACGTGTAGCACATAAAATTTGACTTTTTATTTTTCATAGGCTTTTATTTACCCTTTCCAGATGTTATTCTATAATGTAGGGTTGAATGAAAAAATAGAAAAGGTTTACGGATGAAAATTGGAAAAGGCATCGAACTACAACACATTGATCTTCCTGATCAACTGCATAAAGAAATCAACTGTCCATGGCCTGTAATATAACAACAAGAATATAGTCAATCAACCATGCATCTAATTCATGTTATCATATACAGCCTACTTAATGATGGAAACAAAACCATTCCCAAGAATATTTAAAATAATCCCTCACCCAACTTACTATGGTGTCCCACATATGATCACATGAAGTCTTCAATTAAACATAAACTCTAAGGATTGAAGATACCCTGATAATCCCATCAAACTTAACATTCCAATACAAGAAATCATAAGTCATAGAATGACCATGGATGCTAAATACACCCGAATAACTCAAGTGATCACAAACTCCAGTCTTAGATGATAAATATATAGTTGAAATGAGAACCTACTAGAGACATAATCAATCATCAAGCCCACACATAAATGTTTTTCGTGACCCACATTTACTTATTCTGATATTTGATGTTATTAGATCATATTTTCAATTGCAAGAATAAATAAATATAACTCTATGGATAAACCAACTTTATTACTCATATCATAGAACCTTCCCATAATATTTATAATCATAGAGTATCCTTGATCCATGAAATCCCACAACCACCAATTCCAATATTTCAACATTTTGAACATGATATTATATGAATATTTTCTAAATAAATTAAAACAAATAAATCTTATGTATAAACTCATTCAAATAAAGATAATGACCATTGTATGGGAATCATGATCAATTTATTTTTCATTGTTTCGTATATAGGTTTAATAGTAATGATAATGGGGCCTCAACACTACCAAATGTGGTTGTTTTGACATTACTGAAAAATATACAAACCTTTAATAAATATTTGTTAGATTAAAACTAATTCCATAAGTTCTGGTCATCTTTATCGATATGAAAACACATGTTTCTTGTTCTATGTTGAATATATCAATCTCACATTACCAGTTTAGACACACAACGTTGAATATGTTGTTTTACTTTTTTGACGATGTATTTGGGATGGTTTTCAATGAACTAAAAGTTAAAGTTTAATATTAAAGAAAATAATTTCACCTAACCACAATATGAGATTATATAACTAAGGACTACTCCATTTTCTCAATGTTTAATCTAGTATCTTATTACCACTTCCAATATATAAATTAGTCATTCTAATTGACCAAATACTAGAAAATACCACTGTCATTGTTTTTTCATTCCTAATTCTTCAAGAATAAATACATAATAGAGAGTCACCATGTGATATTTAAGAAAGTTTTTTTGAAGTGGATCCTTGATAATATTTGTGCTTTTATGATTTTATATTTACAATGAATCATAGTTTCTTAATTATCAATTATCATAGTTCTTATTCTATTTCATTGTTATTTATAACCTTGGTTAAAAAAAGAGTTTTTTAAGTATACATATCTTGTAAGAAAACCTATTGTTATAATTAATTTTTTTATATTTTTATTCGTTCTCATGTATTTTATATAGAATATGTAGGGGGAAATTTCACTATATGTTTTAATATCGCATATACTACATCTTTGTAGATTACTCAATATTTCAAAAACCATGAATGTCTGGAATGACTATATGAACAAAATTTATGTGACAGCATGCAAAAATCCATGTAGTCGATTTATTAAAAACAACAGACCACATAAAATAAAAGACAATACAATATATAAAGATACTATTATAAAACATATGAATAAACATTACTAATTCCATTATTATTGATTGATCATAAAATAGGAAGTAAAAGAAAAATTTACCTAATTACCAAACATAGAACCTAACATATAGCCTACATTTAAACCTACCATATAAAATAATCACTACTAGAAAATGGATCTACTGCCCTCGACTTATAGCCATGGTTTTGAAACTGTGGGTATTGGATGTTATAGCTGTGGTTATGTGGCCTATAGCCACGGTTCTAAAAATGTGTCTATAGGCCTAATATCCTTGGCCTATGGCCACGATTTTCACAATCATTGTAATATCCCATAGCTATTGCCCCATTTTTTTGGCCTACGGCCATGGTTTAAAAAATTATAGATATAGGCCACTTTTATCAATGACCTATAGCCATGGTTTTCCAAAACCGTGGCTATAGGGTTCCCACGCTTCCACGGGAACAGAAATTCTCGCCAAAAATTATGTGGGAAGCCCTACCGCCATGGTTTTGAGTCTATTTCCATGTTTTTTATTAATATGTATATCATAATATATATATATATATATATATATATTCGAATTGTGGTGTGGTGTAGTGTTAAGTGCACTAGATTGTAAAGTAGAGGTGCAGAGATCGAATCTCACCGGGGACATTTTGTATTTAGGATATTGCCACATTTTTCTAAGGTAATAGCCATGGTTAAAACCCTGTCAATAGCCTCATATAACCACAGTTTATACTGTGACTGTAGGCCAACCTCCATAGTGACTAATTTGGAGGCCTATTCCCATGGTTTTCAGAACCTTGGAAATAGGTATCTATTGCCACAGTTAAAACCGTGGCAATAGGCCAGGACCAACTGCCATAGCGATAGCGGCCACAGTAGGCCAAAATCATGGTTGTAGCCTAGGGCCATGTTTTTTGGGCCTATTTACATGGTTTTAAATTGTGGCAATATCCCTTTTTTCCAGTTGTATATTTATGACCTATCAAAGGACAGCCTTTATTATATGCCTTCTGAACTGCCTTATGACCTTCCTTTTGACATATTGTATGACCTACAACAATTCCTATGACATTACCTAATGCATACCCTATGACATGAACTACAAGATGACCTACCATAAAAATAGTCACTTCAGACTCTCAAGTTACTCAATCCTCGCTATTACTGTAATTATTCTGATCCCTTAATGAGTGTTATTTTATAGTTGAAAACATGCCATGTTTCAACTATAATTATTGTTTTAATGTTAATACTTGTTTGTTTCACCTATTTCATTTATATAAATATTTATTAATTAAAATTTAATTATTGAAATACAATGTATGTTTGTTTTTAAGTATTATATATTTTATTTAAACAACACTAATTATGATCATGAAAGAAATAATATAAAATGTTTTCTTGAATTTGGTGATATTTAAAGTTTAATTGTTTTAAATATTAATAGTATGTCTCCAAATAATTAAGTGAATGTTCCAAAAAAAATTAATACTATTTGTTATTTATTTTTAGTGTTATATTAATTCTTTTAAAATGATTCACCATAATGTATATTTTGATAAATAAAATTATTTATGTGAATTATTTTTCAATATTTTTCAAGCGAATTTATTTATTAAATATCATTCTATATTTTGAAATATGAAATGTAATGGATCTTATTATTTTTATTTTATTTATTATTAAATTAAATCTATATAAAAATCATCGTACATCCAGTTCAAATTAATTTTTTGAGTCTATTATTGAATTATACAATACGATACACCTTTTTGATCAATTGCTTATCATAGATGGACGAAATCGTTAAATCCATTTCTTTTTTAAATAACTTTGTTTCATTGACAACCAAATAATTTCTTATCCATCTAGTTTATATTGTTATTACTTAATAATGATTTATATGTTCTTAATATTTTCTGGATTATACTACCCATAAAAGGCATGAGTGGTGTTTATAACACCCCAAACAAAATGTAATATTATGGGTTTCACCATTAGGGGTGAAAAAGAGTGGATAATTGTGTTTTGAATATAGGTGTGAAATTTTTTTAGTGGATTGTGACACGAGGTGATACAAATTAATCATTGGGTGTTTTCCTCTAGGGTTTAAATAGAAGTTGTAATGGTTTCGGGATCTTCTAAAAATTCTATGATCGTATATTTAGTGGGTTATATATCTATCATCATTTTAGAGAGTTTAATATTATAATTGGATTATTTAGATCTGAACTACTAAAAAAATAGTTATCATTTATCTTTATTTTTATGCTATATTAAAAAATAACTTTGATTATAATTCATTAAATGTTTCTAAATATGTGAATTCACCCCATCTTTCACATTGAACTATTCTCACATTGATAACTAAAAATTGTAATGAAATGGAGTCCCCAAAATATTCTATATATATATATATATATATTATATGGGATAATAAAATTCATAATAAAACATTAATGGAGAAATGATTTTTTAACATGGAATAAATGAATGAAATTGATGGTAGGACCCCACAAGGGCCTCCATTCATTGATCAAATGGATTTTTGTTATTGGAAGTCTCACAAAAAATCTTTTCATAATAATCTCAGGATTGATAGTTAGAAAATCATAGTGAAATCATATAAACTTAATAATATTTATATGGTATTATTGATAGGTAAATATGTTTTTAGATATGATTTTTAATTATCAGGTAATTAATCTTTTATAATATTAAATTAATTAACATTTTTATAGACATGTATCTCAATTTAAAACAACAGATGAAATAGAGATAATTATTTAAGTTTTTTATTAATGTTTTTATGATAATAAGAACTGTAATTATCATGTTATGATATGACTATCAAGAGTTAAATATGGAATAGAAAGATATAGTCAATAAAATGCTTCATAGTTTTACAAGTTTTTTTAATGGTATGAATAGATTTGGATACAAAATTAATAATTCTATTCTTGTTTAAATGGAAATTAAAAGAGATAGGATTGTATAGCCTCAGAGCGGCCTCTCATTTCTCCCCCACGGCTCCTAGGGTTTCTCCTCTGGTCTTCCATTTCTTCCCTCCCCAGCCTTCTCGTCCTGTTTCTCCCCACTTTGAATCATCCCTCTGGCTTGTTCGTCTCGGCTTATCGATGTCGACGTTTGTGAGACTCGATTGACCGGGCCTGGTTTTTATGGAGGTGACTTCTCTTCATTGTGGTTGACGACAGATCTGGAGTTTCCTAGGGAGGGGGGTTTTGTTTCTTGTTTTCTTTGTGTTGTTTTTCAGTTATGAAGGATTTCTCTTAGCAGTTTACGCTTGAAGCTGGCAGAGCTAGGGTTTCTCGCCACTGCCTCTTCCCTCTGGTGGATTTTCTTTGGAGGTCTCGGGTGCTCGTTGCGCCGGTCTCATGGGGTTCTCTTCTTGCTGTTGCATTGCGCATGGACTACTTCGTCTCCAATGATCTGATCCAAGGGCGTATGTCTAGATTCACCGGCACACTCTACGAAGCGTCCAAGGGCTTTCTCTTGGTTATGTGATGTTGTGATGTGGTGGTTTTTCAACTTATGGATTTCGTCTTCTGAGCTGCAGTGGTGGAGTGCGTTTGAGGGTTTCTGAGGGTCTTCTTCGGTGGTTGGGGTGGCTGCTGTGGGGTTCCCTTTGTGTTTGGATTTTTTATTGTCTATGGAATGCGCGATGTTTTTTTGGTTCCTTGATTTTGCGAAGGAGATGACGGGTTCTTGTCGGCATTGTTATTGAAGGTTTTTTTATGATGGTTTCTGATGGGATCCCACCAGCGGTTCTTCGGTGTAGAAGCAGTGGTTGATGGTGCTCCGTTGCTGGACACCGGTGATGGTGATTGCAGGTGACGATGGACGTCGGTGAAGCTCACCGGTGATCTAGGGTTGTGGGTGCCGGCTCTCTCACCGGTGGATTATACCGATGATGTCGAGCTTTTGATGTTGATGATGGTGGTGATGTGAGGAGGGTACGATGGTGTTAGTAATGGAACGTGATGGTCGGCGATGTGATGATGGCGGCCCATTGACGTGGCCTTCCTCGATGAAGGGTTTCTCGGGCGGCTCATTTTGCCCGCATTTTGAGTTTTCCAATTTCAAAATTTGAATTTTGAATTTGACTGTGACTTGGTTTGAACCGTGTAAATAGGTGACTTTGTGAGGTTCCCCCTCACCCAAAAGTGGTTTTCTAAAAATGTAAAAAAAAGGGATTTTGGTGTCGATTCTTGTTTAAATAATTTTAAAAGAATTACTTAACAAATATCATGATAAAAAACCATCAATTTAGGAAAGAAAAAATTTCATGGAAAATACCTTAGATGATCTTATCATATCATTGCTGTAATATAAATTTTAATAAAAAATTATTTCTCAAGTTGAAATTTCAACAACGAAAGGTATTTTATTAAAATAAAAAATACATGTTACCCTATACTCTTATAATTCTGAATTACATAGAATTGAAAGGGAAAATGTTTTACAGTTCACATAGGGGACATGATAGAAAAGATAATTAATTATAATCAAAATGAATTACCAATGGGAAATGTAATAAATAATGGTAATGATGATAATGAATCAATCTGTTTTGAATACACAGAATGGGATACATTAATTCGGATTTAAAATGGATAAATAATGATAAAAACCCAATAGAAAATTATAAAATGGATTATAAATAAATAAAATCATTATGGAGTTATAATTTATATTCAGAATCATGTAATGAATTAATTTTAAAGAGTATTTTTGGACATCCGATTAATGGTTTCAAAATATTTAAATTGGAGTTAGATTTCTATTTCTATTATAAATCTAATTTTGATTCCTAAAAATGTATCTTTTATGAATATGTTGATAGAATGAATATTTAATTTAGTTGTATTATATGTTTATTCAAAAATATCAATAAAAAATGTAAGGATGTACTTGCTAAAAATGAAAAAATGAAATGAAAACTCTACTGATATCAAATTATTAGTTATGGGATGATGTAGAAAATGTTAAACATGAAAATATTATAAATAACGATGATATTATGAAGAATAAAAAATAAATTAGATTCTATTTTTTAATGAAATGATAAAATTATAAGTTAAATTTATAGTTTTATGGTTGTTCTATATATATTTTTAAAGAGATACAAAGTTATAATAATTATTTGTATTCTTGATTACTTATGGAATAATTTTTAAAATATATATGGGTTTCCTTTAATTCATGTACTAATTCCATAAGACCTAGGTTATTAAGGGTAATAAATATTTCATAAATCTGATTCGGTAGGAAAACAATCTTAGAAGAATAAAAAATGATGATTGGTACACGGATAATGGATGTTCCTCGTATCTAACAAAAGATATCTCTAAAGTTGTATAAATTAATCAGTGTAATGGTGGTAGTGTTACCTTTATTGATAATACATATTTAAAATTATATGATTTTGGAGAAGTTAAAATTCCAAATTTTGTTTTTATTTTATAAGATGTCTATTATGAAGGATTAAAACACTATTCAACAAGAACATCAAATAATTTTTATGATAACATGAATGTTAAAATTATAACTAGAAAAATTATTATATTAAAGGAAGATATATTATTAGTTTAGAAATAAAATATATGAAAATATTAATTTAATTAATTTTACTGAGTTGACTAAATGAAACTTAAAATTTTAATTTGATTTAAAATCAAAATAATTTGGCATAAAATATTGCTCTAAAAAATTTCAGGTTGAAACTCAATGTTTTCAAAAATAAAATGGTGTTTGGTCTACTAGAGTAGATTATAGAAAATTCATATATATATTATTCAAGATTAAAAGTTAAGATAAATATATTCATTTAAATCCTTTCATGTGGTACAAACTTACAGAATCCTTCTATATTAACATTTGAACGTATTTTTCCCCAATAAAATTGCTATCCCTGGAGAAAAATGGTATGTTTTTGTTACTAATGTTAGTTATATTACATATTAATATTTATTTTACTTGGAATTAAATCCTTGAATCATTATATAATTTTACCCTACTATATATAAGGTCAAAATTAAAAAGGATATAAAATTTTATCAATTGTATGTGATAGATTTTTTTAGTGTTAAATATATAAATTGAAAAATTATTTTTAGATATTGATTATATTCATAATTTTTTATATAATAGGTCCCCACAAAAAAAATTTGTAGTGGAAAGAAAAAAATTACATCATAAGACATTCATTGAGAAATTTGAAAAGGGTATTCATATCCAAAATATTTCTCGGTATAATATGATAACTCAGATTTATATGTTTCTAATGTAATTAGTCATTGTATATTATTTATGAAAATAACATATAAAATTTAAAAATAATCGAAGTGTAGAATTTTAAATATAGTATATTTTTCTATAAATTTTACATTCTTAATGCCAATGATTCATGAAAAGTTTTATTCAAAATCCAATGATGAATTTTATCCACGATATTCTAATTCTTGTAATGCAAATAGATTTTGTATTAAAAAATTGTAGTTAATGAACTTGTGAATGTTAAATTTGATGAAAATTATTTAATAGAACAAAAATTCAATTTAGATAAATCTAGGGAAGAATTTTTTTTTTCCTCAGTGAACTTAAATATTTAGAATTATATTTATGTACTAAGGGAGAGAGTCTATCTAATGAATAAACATTAAAATTTCATAATCATCCATTTAATAAATTAATTGATGATTATGATAATATTGTTAAAACTATAAATACCTTTTGAAAATTTTTTACTTGTATATATTTTAATTATGATATTTTCCTTAAAATGTTTCTGAATATTTATCTAATTATTGATTATGGAAATTCATGTGGAATCAAATTAGTTTGATAGGAATAATGTTATGATATTATAAGAACACTTTAAGGAATATAATATTATTATCACCAAATGGATTCTCTGAAATAGGTTTGATGATTCGGGTCAAATAACTACCAAAAAATCTATATTAGTGTCTGAAGGTTACAATCAATAAGATATAATTGATTTTAACCAATAATTTTCTCTAGTTTATAAATTATAATCCATAATAATTATTTATAAATATAAATTTCATTATGGAATTAATCGTTATCAAATGGAAATCAAAATAGTATTTTTTAATATATATAATTTTGAAAATGTTTTTTTATAATTTCCCTTTGTATTTTGGTGTGATTTTAAATGCAATCGTGGGTAGAAACATTCAAAATAACTTATTTCTATGAAATAATATCCTTGAGTTTTATATGTGTGGTTTTCATTCCATATTTTGAATAGTAATTTTGAAAATAAAGTAGTGGTTGGATGTATCTTAGTTACACTATGTATAATCTATACATGTCGTGTATTTATAATTCATGTCCATCATTGAATATGTGGCATTTAAAAGGTTAGTCGTACCATTTCAATGTTGTGAGGTGGGTTTTGCGTAGGGATGGTACACCGATATTTATACTATGTGTAATGTATTTACATGTCATGTAAATTCTAGAAACCAATTTTAAAATTGGTAGATGATCCTTTTTTAACATAAGACCAATTTCCTCTAGTAGTAGTGCATGAACAAAAACTTCATCCACTTCAACCAAGACTTTGGGGTATCTATATCACCTAGACTCTGTTTTCTTCACTTTTGATCAACTTGGATCAAAAATAATAATCTCTCACCTACCCTAACATTATTACTTATTTTTTATTCCCATATCTTGATAGTTTTTTGAAATCTAATATTTACTATATTAAGTGTTTTTTATTAACTTTTTATTTTCTCCAATTATAGATATAGTCAAATTTGGGGAACACACTTGTGGACATATATTAACTCAGGGTAGGTGGTCTAGTTATTTTCTCTATGTTTCATTTTATTTATACTATGAATTTTAATTCCACATGGAAAAATCTTCAAGGAACACCTCAATAATTTTAATTAAATTAAACTAAATGGTTCTTCTTTCTTATGACCATCCTTGATAGCAGTGAATCAACACCATGGGTTTATTTCCTTGAATTGTGCCACCATATGGGTTTTCCTTCCATAGAATCCTATTTACCGTTTTCCTTATATTTTTTAGAACACATATTTATGTGTGACGTCCCTTCTAATAAATTTATCAGAATGTTAAATGAATTAAGACGATTCTTATACTGAGTTAGTCCCTATACTATATACTAAACATGAAATTCAAAAATTAAATGAATTGCACAACATGAATAATGTAGCCTGACTAAATTTAATTGTAATTTTATACGATCTATTGATAGATAACTTAATTATATAATATGATGATAGTGATATAAGCATCCAAAATTAAGGATTCATCGGATGATCTCTTAATTATTTTTAAAATAAACTTTCTATGATATTTATACACATAGAGAGTGACACAAATCATTCCTATAATGGTATCACAGTGAATTTTATTTACCTATACATGGGAAATACCATTTCCCTGTGGGATAAACCACAAACGAGCTGAGTGGATAGACGGCCAGACTAGGTTATGAGTAATACATGATCCCCTACGTGACATACTCTATTTGCAATTAGAGAGTTGTTTCATGCCATTTTGAGAGTGATGCATTGTATTATATTTTTGAAACTCCTTGGATAGACTCTTATGGTATTGAGATTTTATAGCACCCCAGATAGATACTAGGGATTATTCAACAACGAATTGGATATCCTCAAGCTACCTCATTATAAATACTAAATATTCCATTATAAATTAAAGAATAATAATTGGTAACTATAATTCGAGGGATGTATCCTCCACATCAAATCACATGATTTGGGAGGGAATGTGTTTTGATGCATTATTTTTAATGACCCATATATACATTAAATAACACTTGTATAGGTTCACCTTGGTTGATAGAAATATGTGTTAGGAAAAAGAAGGAAGTATCAATCTGGTATCCCATGAGGAACCATGATAAATGTATTTATTTATTTAAGGTTTGATTATATTATTATTTGAAGAATAATCCTTTTATATGAATGGACTAGATTGATATAGACACCATTAGTGGTGTCCTATAAAGTTTTTCTATCACCATGTATGGGATTCCTTTGGTAGAAAATCATATTTCATGATTAATGGTATGGATAAAGGGATGTGCCTAGGTTTTGATGATTGAATTTTAGTTCTAGGAAGGAGTAAAATAGAGGAGTATTGAGCTTTTTCTCATAATTATAATAGTAGTTGCTATTAGAATATTTAATATTATTTATAGCATATGGGATATTCATGTTTTCACAGTTTCTATGTGTACTCATTTTTTGTATATCTACATGAAATGTTCATCATAATGATTTTTTATCTATTTATTATTCATCCTCATCATATTTATTATTACTAGAGGATTGATATTTACTATTCCTTTAAAAGATGTTATTATCTATTTTCTATGTTTATCTATATTGATTACTAATGAAATATACTCTGACTCATGAGGGTAGAGTCTCCAGATGGACACACCCTAGAACAACACTACTAGTAGACAACATCTTCTTTATGGGGATGCACGCTTGAAGTCTTTTGACCAGCCATATTGGGGCTCCACTATGTGACTTTTATGTAATGATGCTATAATAAAGAAAGAAGATGGTATCAAATAGTTATATATTGATTATCAAAAACTGAACTCAGGTATAGTTAAGAATTAGTATATTGTACCTGAAATTGATTACATGTATGATCCATTAAATGAAATTAGGTGGTTCACTAAGATTGATATATACTCAAGATTTTATTTTCCTAGATTTAGAAAATAGGATATTCTAAAAACATAATTTTTGAGTCAGTATGACCATTATGAAAATTCAATCATGTATTTGGATTTGGAAAATTCACCTACACAACTCATGAAACTATTAAACCATATATTCTATAGGAACCTGGTCTTATTTGTTGTTGTATTTGTTGATAATATTTTTTTCTACTCTAGAATCATTAATGACAACATGGTGCACATTGAAACTATACTGAGTAAATTATAGAACCGACATTTGTATTGTATGTCATCTATATATGTCTTTTGGATCCATGATTTCAATTTCATCAGTAATATCATTTTCTAAAGAAATAATATCATTTGACCATGGAAGTATAGAAGTAGTATTCTCTTGGTAGACACGATTTTTTTTTGAAATGTTTGTTTTTTATAGGATTAATAGGCTATTTTCCAAAATTTTCCTAGGATTTACTTAATCATTCTTCTCTGATGACTGATCTAAAAATAAATGGGTTTCTATTTTTTTGGATGGATGACTATTATAAAATACTTCTAGAGCTTAAAACTCATCTCATTTTGGAACCCATCCTATGATTTCATGAACCATGTAAGGAAAATGTGGTATAATATAATGTATCTGGTCTTTTATTGGATATTTAATTATGGGAATATACCATGTCGTATCCTATGGTTTGAGTCAGTTTTGACCACATGAGAACAACTACCCTACACGTGACAAAGAATTGGAAGAATTTTTTTGTGCCTAAAAACTTTTTTGTATTATCTCTTTAGATAAATGTTCAGATTCTTCACAAACTAGAGAGAGTTTCAATAATTTTTTCATTTTATCACCTGAACTTTTGTTAATGAATATGGATGGATTAACTCAATATGATTGATTTAGATGTTGGATTCCTACATGAACAAGGGAATTCTATAGAAGACACATATATTTATAAATCATATTGTGAAGTGGTTTGTGGTTAACAAGACCAATGGTAGCTAATGAGTGTGATTTTTAAAATTAATATTGATTGATTCAAGTACCAATGTTATTGCCTTTACAGTTTTCCTTTTTGGTGGGCTTTGTTGTAAGTGTGTGCATCCTTAATTTGAGGTAGGTGGTTCTATATGTAGACTATGTTGGATAAACTATATTGATCCGTGTTTAATAAATTTTTATGTATATTATATAAAAAAAGTAATTGATTGATTTATATGTGTGAAAAAGGGATTTTTAGGAATGTTGGTTATCCCCATATTTTGGTAAAAAAGGGTAATTTAATTAATTGTTAAATTGATTTATCAAATGTTTTCAAATAATAGTTTTGATGAAATGTTTTTTAAATTTGATAACATTGGAAAGCATGTGTACTTAGGATAATGTTATTGTAATAGGCCTTGTCAATTTTTAGGGGGGTCATTCATGGGGTGTTCCTCTATTCCCTAGTCCCGTCAATATAGGAACTTAATAGAATAGTTGGGAGGTTCACTTTTCGGTGGTATAACTCTACTGTCTTGAGTTTATGGGATTATCTCGGGACTTGATGCACATGATCGTCTATGACTAGGCATGGGATTCCTAGAAATCCTAACCTATAGTGATCATTGGAATTATGCTGCCTTTTATTTTTTTAATATTGTTTTATCCTTTACTTCCATGTGTTTGATATTATAAGTGTAACATGATATTTTTTATTTACAATTATATATGAAATTATATATAATTGATTTACGTATCTTATTTTGGAAATTTGAAAAATGGGAAAATAAATGTTTTAGCATGGTTTTGATATAAATTTATTAAATGTTTACCATTATTTTTTTTATTGTTTATCATGTTCAGGTTATTATGTAGAGACATCATATAGTACATCTAGGTGGGATCCTACTGATCCTATTTTACGCAACCCCTATTCACCCATTACATTGTGCATAAAACATTTTTTGTCATTAAAGGCATGGAAAAAATATTTCCATAGTGGGGAGGAGAGGATTCTATTTGGTGACTCTGGGTTGTTGGTGGTGAGATGGTTGGAGTAATATGCACTATCACATAGAGGAGCTATTTTTGTTTTTTTGTCTTTTTTTTTGACTTGTCTCTTAGATATTATTAATCTACATTTAGTTTTATCACTTCTGTTGATTCATTTAAATTATGATATATATACTTGTTTCTTATTACATTATTTTTCTCATAATGTATATATATATATATATATATATATGTTCATGTTTTCTAACACAGAGTGGGATAAATCATTTTCCCGGGGTTTTTTATACTTGGGTGAAGGTCGCTTGCCCTTGGGGATTGGGAACTCCCTTATGGAATAAGGAAATGAATGTCAGGTACAATTTTGAGAGGGTATCAAGGTTATGATATCCATATTTTGGTATAATATGGCCGTTTTTCATTAAGATTAATTGTCTTAGGACATTTGAGAGAATGACAATATGATTTTCGGGACATTAGAGGTAGGTTGTGGTTAGTGCATGGTCAGAACTTTTCATGATGAGACTCGAGTTACTATGGGATGTTGCGATGTGTGTCCTTTATTTTTTATTTTTTGAACTTAATATCAGTTTTTTGTTGTGGTATTGTTCGATTAAATTAGAATATTCTATTGTTTAAATGTTTCATATTTTTTTGGTGTGTTTTAGTATGCAATTGAGATGCCTTTCACAAGTTTCTTAGGATGGTGTGGCATATGCACTTCAAGGGATTCTACAACTAGATTGAAATCTTATCAAGACTATCATGTGGTCATTTTGTGTTGTATACCAAATGTAAAACAAGTATATAATATAGTTATTGAGGTAGATGCAGGGGTTTGATGGGGGATTGATATATCATGGGAGTTATTGCATAATAATCCACCATCCTTTAAGGGTACAGATTAACATCAAGATGCAGAGGATCATATAGAATAAAGTAATCATACCTATTACTTTTTAGATACAACTGAGAGTATAAAGGGGAATTGTGTGGTGTTCTGACTTTAGGGTCCCCAAAATAGATTGTTTGATTACATGGAAGAGGAGGATATCCATGTTGTATTAGAATAGAAGCATTTCAAGAATACCTTCTTCCATCATATTTTTTAGATTCACTGATGATGTATAATTATCAATATTTCTTCTCCTTGTTGCAAGAAGAGAGTTTGGTGTCCATGTACACCAATCACTTTGCAGAGCTAGTATTTTTTCTTCAATGCTAGTAAATAACATCCAACAGAATGCTTAGTAATACCTATCGGGGTTGTGAAATGATATCAGATCATAGGTATTTATTCTGTATATTTAGACAAATTTAATGATGGTAGACATACCTATGATGACTAATATTGATATATAATGCATTTTTGGTTATTCTCTTCCATATATCTCACCTATTATAAGATTCAGTGGAATGAAATGTCAAAAGTGAAAGTGGAGGAATCTTCATAGGAGTGGATGGGGTGTTTTTCAGTGGAAGGCCTCCTCTATACCTTCGGTTTCATCAAGTAGTCCATCCATAAAACTATATCAGAGCTTAAAGGTATGACACGCAAGGTTTTCTTATTCTTCACCTATGAATATGTTTTATGGTTGTGGACATTATTTCCATGTAAAACATTTCATTCATGTTATGCCAAAGCCTGATTTAGGTTAGGTATCGTGAAATCCAAAGACTATTAATGAGTATTCAGATGATTCAATGACTATAGGGCTCTAGCCATAGGTCTTAGTAGTGAATCACCTTTATATATAAAATACTTTTCTAGTGGAGGTAGACATGGGTATAGTAATAGTGAGAGGTAATGTCATTATTACATCATTAGTTGCGATTTACATATTTAATAATGGTTCTTAACTCTCATTTAAAACATTATATTTTATTTATATTCTTAAATATCTGAAATACATCATATAATTGTTTATGGATTTATTGAAACCTATAAAAAATAATGAAGATGATGGTTTTTTATGTTCTTCTTGTTCGCTGTTGATAGATGATTCTTTGTTAGTTGAGGATTTTCTCATTCTTGCTCAGTATCTATTTGACATCATCATCTGAATGTATTGGATTCAATCTCATCATGTTGTTGTTGATTTTTATCATATTCATTTATCATTTATTATGGTTTATTAGAACATATAGTTGTGTTAGGCAGAGTTGGATCTGAGATCTGGTCATGCGGGACCTTCTCAGTATGAGATCAAGAGTTTGTTTTTTTTTCCTGTAGTAGTAGAGCCTGATGATTCTTCTTCATTCATTTCTCATCCCAAAGTGTATTGGGACGTTATTAAATATATAATAGAATATTTATTTGGTCTTCATATAGAAATATTAAAAGATTTAAGTATTGAATTGGTTCTAGGTAACCAGCGGGTTTTGATACCTTCATATCATATGGTACCAGTAGAGATTAAAGAGATCATGATTCAGTTGGATAATCTTACGGAAAAAGGATTTATTTTCCCTAGTTTCTCACCATGGTAAGCCCATGTGCTATTTTCCAAGAAGTTACATGTTTCTCTATAATAGTGTTTAGACCATCATATATTGATCTAGGTTACAATTAAGAATAGTTATCATTTTCTTCATGGGGATAATTGTTTTGATTAGTTAATGGTGGAAATAGTTTTTTAAGATCGATCTTCAGTCAGGATATAATAATCTGATAGTTTATGAGTATGATATATCAAATATAAATTTTAGGAGTATTTATTTCCCTTATTAGTAACCTCTCATTTTATTTGGTCTAACTTATAATCCCATATTTTTTCCTGAATGAGATATTCCATGAGTATCTAGAAACATTTATGCATGTGTTCATGGAATATATTTTTGTTTATTTGAGATTTGATAGAAATAATGAGCACCAATTGTGTTTATTTATATAAATCCAAAGGACCTACTATTTTAATGGAAATAATTAAAAATATAATTTTTGGATACAATAATTGTTGTTCTTGAGGAATGTAATTTCTAATCATGGATTATCTGTTGTTCCTGGTAAGGTGGATGATTTTTTTGTCTTGGGAGGATTTTTAAAATGACTTTTATATTCATAGTTTCATTGATATTTTTGGATATTATTAAAGGTTACTCAAGGTGTTCATAAAGCCAGTATCACTATTGACTTCTCTTACAATTAAAGAGGTTTAATTAATATAGGATTAAAAGTGTACATATTCATTAAATTATCTATAAAATATTTTAACATCATCTCTTATTATGATCATACATGAGCTTGATAAGGGGTATGTGTTTTTCTGTGATTCTTCTAGTGATGGTTTGTGTTGAAAAATTATGAAATATGATCATGTGGTAGCTTTAAACTCGCACAAACTCCGACCATATGATAATAATTACCATAGTCATGATTTATATTTTTCTTCATTTATGCATGATCTTACGTGTTGGTTGAACTATATTTTTGGGGATAGGTTTACAGTCTTTTATGACTATAATATTCTATGTGATGTATTTTCTAAGAAAGACTTGAATCGTAGATAGAGGTGTTGGTTGGATTATCTTCATACTTTTGAAATTGAAAATGTATTAACCCAATGGAAGGAAAATGTTTTTGTAGCTTCACTTAGAAGGAATGGACCCTCATAGGTTGGTCAAGAATCTAAGGAAGTGTGGAAAATTATGGGGATCATCATTTAGTTTCACCTGGATGACTAGGAGGATTTTTAGGTTTGCTTCTGGATGGCGTATAGTTATCAACACCCCTCTAAGGTTCTATTATAAAGGCTTATTAGTAGGATAATGATTTTTAAGGATTTTCAGAAACCATTTTGGTGGGGAGAATTTTTATGGTTGATCTATATCTTTAGATGTTATTTTCATTTTGGGGATAATTTTTTCATCTGAACATATATGAAGTGATTAGTTTTGTCAAACTATCATAGTTATTTTTTGATCATTTAACTAGGCACTAAAAATATGTATTATGACATGATATAGTGATTCTGGTGACCAGAAATGAACTGCAACATTAGATATTTCGTTTCCTAGTATTACAACAACCAACAAATTAAGGTAGAGAATCTTAAACCCTATAGTTTTCTCCAGTGTATTCTAGTGCTGCTATGGGAATGAGATGAGGTGTCCATGTAAAATTTTTTCAAATCAAAGACTCAACGAGGGAGTGATTCTATCATGGTGTTTAGTGATCATTTGAAAAAGTTAAATCATTTCCCTCTGATTAGGGACACCACTAAACTTAGTGATCTGGGTAATTTATATGTGTATGAGATCATGAGGTTATATGAGTTTCCTTTATCTATTATTTTATATAGGGATTCCTTGTTTACATTGAGTTTCATGTGGAGTCTACATGTTGAGATGGGGACTTATGACATGATGATTATAGATATAATCCATATATAGACTATCAAATGGTGAATATTATTAAGAACCAAGAAGATATTCTCCATGCACGCACCTTGGATTTTGGCGGACCATGGGATATCCATATTTTAAGGGTTGAGTCTGATTTAAGAATATTTATCTTGCATCGATTGGAATGGATCATTTTGAGGATTTTTATGGTTACTACTATAGATAATCTCTTTTATGGGAAGAGTTTGGTTATACCTATTTTGTGTTATTGAGTCTTGTTCTAGAATCATCAGAAAGAATTCGAGATATATGTTATAATATGGTTATATATCCGAGTCAATGGAAATCAAATGCTGATCGGTGGCATCATCATTTTTATTTTTCGATTAGCAACCAAATTTTCTTGAAATTTTCTCCCTGGTTGGGTCACCGTCAATATGGAAGTCTAGGAAACATGGATCCAATATATTTGTGATCTTATGAGGTCTTTGAGAATCATGGGAATGTTTCCTATCAGTTGGAATTTATTGTTTAGTTGATGGGAAATCATGATATTTTCCATATATCACATCTCAAGAAACGCTATCTCGATACCTCTCTCAATTTGAGTTGGGATGAGATTGAGTTAGAGATAAACATTTATAATATGGAGTATCCAATGGATATCATTGTATCTAATTTTAATGTTTTATGTGGGAAGTAAAATCTATTTTTCCAAGAGTTGTGGTGACATTGATCATTTTTAAACATAATATGGGAGAGCATGTTATTGAGGAGGGTGAAGTGAACTCACCTTTTTCATGACATCATTCTTCACATGACTTCCTGGGTATATAAACATTAATAGTGGGGAGTTGGAAACATCATGTTACCCAATTTCATTTATTTCTATACTACCGTATCATTTCCCTCTTTATTTGGGTGAATTTTGGGTCTCTTGAATATGGGGAGAATTTTCTAGGGAAAACGACTTAAATTTTTGTGATTTATGTTCGACTTAATTCATGGATTCTTGGTATAAATCTATAAAATAAATTTTTTTTCTCACCAAATTTGATGAATTTTGGCATTGGTTTGGGTTTTCGAGATGAATCTATAGTTTTCCTCTCTAATGGGAGATTGCACACTATGTAATGATTACAAATCCTGAATGTTTTACATTACAAGTAATGAATTCACATCATATATTGGTCATTGGGAAGATATCGTGAACTTGTATAAGGAATGAACAATTAACATACTATGAATTGGGTTCACATAATGTAATTTATTAATAAATGATTTGGTTCATGTCTTGAATGGTTTACATATAGTTGAAATATTACACCCCATTAAATAGTAAAAATGAAATTTTAAACCCCGTTTGATGAGTTATTCTGTGTGTTTGTGTTTCTTGGATTTCATTATGTGAAATGGGGTTTCACACCATCTAATTATAATGGCTTGTGCTTTTAAGGTCACTACATGGATTATTTTTTGTTTAATTTGTACAAAATTTTATCCCTATCGATCTAGGATCTCTCCCAAAAAAATTTATATCTCCAACACCAATAGATTTTTTCTTTCATCAATTTATCTCGATTTCGATTGTGGTGTATTTCCCAAGGTGATTAATACCTTTTCTACATCATTTTTTTTATTCTAGTAGAACCATTATGTTGATTTATAAGACTTTTAGGTATTTGATGTCAATATTATTGATCGTTTCATGATATTTCATGCGATCCTCCTCTAGAGTGTATCCCATTTTTTAGTTGTGGTTCTAAATTTGAGTTTTAATGAGGGTTTTATATTATGTCTTCTCTAAAAATAACATTTCTTTTCAAATTAATTCATAGATGTGAGGTTTGATTCAATAACCTCTGTTTTTGCATTAATTTTTTTTGTTGTTGGTGGATTCTGTTGTGGGAATGTGCTGCCAAAATTTGAGGTAGGTGGTTCAACTGTTATCTTATGTTTCATGAACTATATAGATATGGGTTTGATAAATAGTTTTACAAATTAAATTGCGGGATTTAATGATTGATTTTTTTCATGTGAATTTTTTTTTGTGAAAATATGTCATTGCAATTATTTGGGTAAAAGAAAAGGTGTTCATGATGCATTGTAAAATTGATTTATGAAATGTTTTAAAATAATTTTTTGATAAAATTTGTTGAATGATTGAGGAGATGGGAATCCTTGGGTTCTTAGGTGGTAGGTGAAGTAATATGCCTCATCCATTTGGGGGGCACTCTTAGGGGTTTTATTTACTCTGTATGCCAGTTGATCATGTAACTTGATAGAACTTTTGGGAGGTTCACTTAATGGGGTGTTTTTATGCTCTCTAGATTTGATGCATATATGAAGAGACTGTATGTACATGATTTTCAATGAATATATAAGAGTGTCCTACATAGCCTGGCCTATAGTGATCCTTGGTGTGATGTGAAATGGGTTTTATCTTGTATTGTTTTAGCTTGTACTTCCATGGGTTTAATATGATATATAAAAAATTCTTTGTATGAATAGATTACTTTTAGGAATATGAAATGAATTGAAACTATTTAAATTGGATTGTTTGGGAAATGTGGAAAAGAGGGATATTATATGTTTTTCCATTATCTTGACATAAATATTATTTAGCATATTATCGCTCCAATTATTTTTTAAATTTGAGAATTATGATATCATTATTTAGATAATTTCTATTGAATACCTATGTGGGAGCGTATTAATCCTGTTTTTCTCATATCATGTGCACCCCTTCTGTTATGCATAGAAATGTGTATGTATAATGATGAAGGGAAATGAAAGGTGTTGTTGTGAGGGGTGGGGTGACTATAAACTGAATATGGGTATTTGGTTGTATGTTTGTGGGATATTCCCACACAATCACATGGAGTATTTGTTTTGGTTTTAGTTTTCCTTTATTGTTGGACATGTCTCTTTGAGATTGTTTAGCTACATTTAGTTGTATTGTTTCTAATTTTTCCATTTTGTAATGACATATATACTTGTTTCTTATTCCAGTATTTCATTCCATAATGTATAGATATTTTCATTCCATTTTTTCACCTTTAGGTTTGTAGAAATATTTCCCTCCGGTTTTTTGATGCCCATGTGCTAGTCACCATCTCATGGGGATTAGGACCACCCTTTGGGTATGTTGTAATTCTGGTCAGGTACAAATTTGAGAGGGTATCTGAATCTTGTTTTCCATATATAGAATGATGAATGACTATTTTCTATGGATTTATGAGGTTTAACTTTATTATTTTATGTAGTTTGTAGTGACCTAGGTCCTAGTATAATACTCATTATTGGAATATAAAATTTATTTTAGGAATGAATGTAATGAATTTTTTATTATTCATTTAAAGAATGTATAAAATGTAAGGAAACCCAAAGATATCATATATAGAGGTTTTGGAGTTAATTTTTAAATGTGGTGGAATAATGTGTCCACTAGGTAATCAATCACTTCTCACTAGGAACCCAATAAGCAATCCAGTGTGGTTGTCCCCAATAGGTAGTGATAGGGTACTTGGTGGGACTACACCAAGTACTAGATTTTTTTTTATTTTCTATTAATGTGGGGTATTCAAATTATTTTCCCTATATATCCCTAAAACCCAAATTTTGGGTCCCTCAACCCCAATCATCCATCAAAACCCAACCACCATATAAAACCTCTCCCCCATCTCTCTCTCATATTCACATCACTTTAATTATTTATTCAAGTTTTCTTAATGAATACATTTCTCAATAATACTATAGTAATCATCCCTCTTAGAAAATTAATTTCATCATTCAAAAATGAGTTCTATTATCACCCAGTCCTAATTAAATAACATAATAATATAGGTACTCCAAATATATTTCATAAAAATTATTTTCTAGGTGTTTTAAATTTTATTCATCATTATATATATATAAATTGGATGAGGTATTTTTTATTATATTTATTTTATTATATTTATTTGAAATTCGTTAATTTTTTTTCAAATTATCAATTTTATTTGTTATAATATTTTATTCATTTTATATTCTATCTTGTTTAGTTGTAATTAATTTATAGAGACTATTCAATTAAATTTTTTGTTAAATTTTTTTTTTTTATTGCTAGGTGTTTTTTCGTTATTGGGGTATGTGGAGAACATTTAGGATTAAATATGTCAATTGGTCTTGTCCCTCAGTGTGATTTGTGGTTTGTGTTTGTAAAGATGCTTCTACTTCTTTTTCTATTTAAATAATATAAATTATTAATACATATTTGAACAATTAATATATGGTTTTCATTGATACAATGATATATCAAGTTATTCATTTGTAATTGGATTCAATATGAAACTATGTTATGGTTTTAAGTCATCTTTTTTATTTAAAAACATCATTTATAGCTAAGATAAACTCACCATGACATAAATATAAAATACATCATTTAATATGAATATCGGTGATATGTTATAATAAATCACTACTATGTTTCTATATATTTATTATATTTTCATATTAAATAAATAAATGAATTATTTTACAACACTATAATCGTTTCACAATATTTACACCTTTGTCGAACCCTTTCTATACATATAATATGTCATATTCTTCTCTATTACCAATACAATGGAAGAATAATAAAGCATTATATCTTACGATTAATATTGTGTAAAACACTTTATAGGTTACGGGCATAGCGGAAGTGAATTGGTGGGTGTACCCAAAATTAATTTGATCATTAACAATGTTCAATCTGAGATCTGTCATGATAATAAAATGCTGGATCTTTGTAATAGAATGAACAATGAAGAAGAAAGAGGGGAGTCGCAGAACCCTAGAAAAGATCATCATATATTGGTTATAAGTGATTTAATTAATTGACAAGAATTACCTTGATGGAATTCTTTCTTCATTGATGTTTCTAGTTATATTTTGAGGTGATTCATAATTTCGTCATATAATCCATGTGTAGGATTCCTCTAGCAGTGACCCACACATGATCCACATATCTCAGGATGTTGCTAAAGGGATCTTCGAGTGCTATCATAGAAGACGCTTCACTAGTGAAGTCCTCCTTCGATCGCCTTGATCTGGTGGAGGAGGATCTCTCGCTCATTACTTGAGAGAATTCATGGAAGAAATGAATTCTCTCTTGGCTTGAGAGCGTTCTCTAGATCCTTTGTGCACAACTACAAAAAAAGTTCTAGTGTAATGAGAATTATATAATTGGGATTTTAATTACATATAATAATAAAATGAATTAATTACCAGAAAGCATTTATTCATTTCATTTAATTATTATAAATATCCCATGTATAATAATAACAGTGGACTATTATTGTTACCTGACATGTGCCCCAAGAATTACACCTAATATTATTTAATTAAATAAAATATATTATTTCTCATAAATTCCTAGAAAAAAATACACGACGTGTACTTTTTTTCCATTTTCATTATTTCCTCCACCACATTTATTAGACCTTGAATAATGGGTATATATTTCTCAAATAAATATCACTGCATTACTCACTAATAAATATATATTATTTCTCCCACAATATATTTTCTTGAATAACTAGTGTCGAAACAAATTCCATCATGCATCATTAAATAATTATTAAACCACAATCGATAATAGTATTTATTCAACTTGTTGAATTAATATTTAATTGAGATACTTGAACACACCTTGTGTGTGAGCCTCTAGGCCTCTATCTCAGGGGAATTAGGTGGCGCCTGCCTAAATTCCATGGTTTGCATCTAGAAACATGTCAAGGTTCCCATATAGATAGAATTTAATGCCGCAATGACGTGTCACCTCCTACGAATGCTTATAGTGTAATGTAATCCTTTTGTCTCTATATCTCGAATGAAGCATGTTTTATTCTAGTGAAATCAACCCATGTTCTCAATTATTCATTATTTGACATTCCAGAATTGAACTTGCCCATTCCTGACCATTGAAAAGTATTTATTTAGGCTATATTATTTCCATCAATGGTTCTCAAAAATCAACTTCCATTATGGAATAGAAGGGACAAATACTTTCTTGCATTATCTATTAATGCAGTATCACTCATGATACACCGAAACTATCCTACCTCAATGTGAATAGTGTGTCGTCACAGTTTTCATCAATACATCTAAGAGGACGAGTTGTAATACCCATTAATAAAAATCATAATGTATAAGGACCAATACATAGGTCCATAGATAGAAACATCCAATGACACTATGAAATGAAGTTTTTTTTCAGGTGGATGTCATTCTCATAAAATCCTTTTAAACATTACTAAGGGAGCACACCATGATAAGGTGCCTCAAAGTTTTATGAGTCCCCACCCCTAATGGCCTATATTATTTCTTTCCCTAAAATAACATCATCCAATAATAAAACATATATTCAAGAATAGTGTTACGACACTTATAGGTTCACATCATAGGAGGGATCCACTATAACCCTTTAATGCAACAGCTATCCTTAAGACATTATCACATGAATTATCACACAGAAGAAAAATCAAGATGTCATGAGGTATTTAATAATGAATGAGTACAATTTAGTTGGTTCAAGGCCACCTACTCCATCAGTCTTGCGCTTGGACTAGAGCTAACTGCTAAAAACCTTTATCCCTCTAGCTCTCACATGATATTCACGCTTCTGCTGAGATAGGCCTTTAGTCATGGGGTCCTCCATGTTCTCTTCTGTGGACAATATTCTCACTAAAACATCACACCTTTGATAGAAATCCATCAAGAGGATATACTTCTAATGTATGCTCTTTTTCCATTGATGTGACCCTGGTTCTTTTGCAAGAGCCACCGCTGCAGTATTATCACAATGAAATGTGATAGGATCGTTACTGCTACGCACCACATCCTTCTCTTAGACAATGTACTAAATCCTTATGGTTTCCTTGCATTATTCAAAAGATACAATATATTCAGACTTTGCTTTAGAATCGGATATAACTAGTTGCTTTGAACTATTCCAGCTCATATCTCCTCCATTGTAACAGAAAACATATCCATATTGCGATTTCAGATCGTTCAGATCATTATGAAAACCTACATCAGCATACCCTCTGATGAAAAGCTCCTCATCTCTTCCTTACACCAGATACTTATCCTTAGTTCCTCTCGGATACTTAAGGATTGTCTTAACAGTAGTCCAATGTTATTCTCCTGGATCTTCTTGATATCTTTATTCCATGATCAGTGCATAGGTAACATCAAGCCTAGTACATGACATGGTATAAATTATGGATCTTATAGCCGAACCGTATGGGATCTTACTCATTCTATCATTCTCTTGTTGTGTCTGAGGACACATTTTCTATGAAATATGTAGCTCATGTGACACTGGAACCAATCCCCTATTGGATTATTCCATACTAAATCTCTTTAGTATCTAGTCTGGGTATGAGCCCTGACTTAGTCCAAGTAGCCTTTTGGATATATCACGAATGATTTTGATCCCTAAAATGTATGATGCATCACCCAAGTGCTTCATGAAGAAACACTTGTTTATCTAGTCATTAACTATCTGTAAGACTGGTACAACATTTCCAATAAGCAATATGTCGTCAAAAAATAATACTAGGATAATGACCACATTCCCATTAAACCACTTATAAATGCATGGTTCACATTCATTATTAATGAAACCAAATTTCGTTATAGCTTCATCAAATCGAATGATCCATGACCCAGATGCTTATTTCAATTCATAAATGGATTTAAGCAAATTCTAAACCCATTTAGCTTCACGTGGTGTCACAAAACCTTCTGGTTGTGTCATATAGACATCTTCATGATGGATCTTGTTAAGGAATGCTATTTTTGATATCCATTTTTCAAATCCCATGGTCATGGTAAGATACTATGGAATGTATGATTATTATGGATTTAAACATGGAGACTGGTGAGAAGGATTCATCATAAAAAATTCCTTAACGTTTCCTGAATCCTTTAGTCACTATCCTTGCTTTATGAGTGCTAACATGACCTTCCAGGTCTAGTTTTCTCTTTAATACCCATTTGTGTCCAACAGGCTTTACATCAACTAGATCATCGTCAAGAACCCATACTTGGTTCTGATACATGGAATCCATCTCAGAGTTCATAGCTTCTAGCCGTCTTATAGCTTCTAAACTTTTTACTGCTACCTTATAGGAGAGAGGTTCATCATTGTCCAATAATAATTATTCACCATCCTTGGTGACTAGGAAACCAAATCTCTCTGGTTCCCTTACCTCTCTTGAGCTCCTACATAGTACATGTGTTTCTAGAGCCTCTTCTATAGGGACCTGTAGAACATGTACCTGTACAAACTCATGTGCATCATGCGCATCAATTTCATCAATGTCAATCATTCTCCCACTCTCCTTTTTGAGGATGTTATCCCTCTCATGAAAGACGACTTCTTTGATGACAGTCACTTTCTTATCTGAAGGGTTATATAAGTAATATCCTTTTGTTTCCTTGGGATATCCTATAAAGACACACTTCATGCCCAGGGGTTCTAGTTTGTTTCTTGATAAGGCCTTAACAAATTCCTCGCATCCCAATACACGTGTGTGTGTGTGTGAAAAAATGGGTTTCTTTCCCATTCCATAACTTGGAGGGAATTCCATTTGTCACCTTAGTTGGTACATAGATTAATGTTTATGATATAGTTTGTAATGTATGTCCCCAAAAGGATAATGGAATAACTTCAAGACTCATCATCGACCTCACCATGTCTAATATGGTGTGGTTCCTCCTTTCACTAACACCATTACATTGTGGTGTATAAGGAGGAGTGAGATTAGATAGAATCCCAGACTCCAGTAGAAGATCGATGAACTCTTGGTTCAGATATTCTCTACCTCGATCTGATCAAATCTTCTTTATCATCTAACCAAGATGATTCTCCACTTCATTCATGATTTTCGTAAATTTATATATGGATTCTAACTTATACCTCATTAAGTAGATACATCTATATCTACTCAATTTATTAGTAAAAGTAATGAAGTAAGAATATACACTTCTAGATTCGACTAGAAACGGTCCACACACATCAGTGTGCACAAATCCTTGAAGCTCTGTGGCCCTTTCACCCTATCCACCTAAAGGCGTCTTGGTCATTTTTCCTTGTAAACAAGTGTGACATCTATCAAGTGGTTTTAGCTCATTAGAGCCTTAATAGACATCTTGGCAGAGATTTGAAAAGTACTTCTCATTTACATGACTGAGAAGGTGATACCATAACTGGGTGGTGTTTGAGTTATGTGTGTTTGTTTCGTTTTCGATTTCCCACACAGTGGTTTTGTAATTTAGTACATTCAAACTATTATTTAAATGTTCCATACCAAAGAAAACATTATTCTTCTAAAAGAATCAACCCTTATTTCCAAACTTGAAAATAAATCAATCCATATAAAAAACACGATACAAAAGTTTTGTTTCTGGTAACACTAGGCACATAATAAAAATTATGTAAAATCAAAATCATCCTAGTTGGAAAAGAGAGATGGTAATTGAAAATGGCTAATGCAGCACACCTCATGCCCTTGGTAGCTCTATGATCCAACTCTTCTATTTAAATCTTTCTAAATATTCTTGGTTCCTGCATTTGAATACATATGTGATCCCCATAAGCAATATCTAATACCCAATGTGTAGAAATGAAAATATTACACTTGATAACAAACACAACTTTTGTGTCCCCACACTTCTGGGTGTAGTTCCTCTTCTAGAGGCCTTGCTTTCCACATAAAAAACCTACCGCCTCCCATTACTTTCCCTGCATGTAAATATTCCCCTTCTTGAAGGGTCGGTGATCGGGGGCTTCAGACCATTTATAAGTCCTTGGCCCCTTTTCCTTGTCCTTCCTTTTCTTATTCACCTTAAGAAATGTGGGTTTGTCACGCCCCATGTTCTTATCTACCTAGATAATTAAGGTCAGAAGTTGCAATAGACTCTTCACATAGATTCTCATGTTATAGTTGAAAATAAATCTAGAGATGGTATTGGGAAGCAATGATAGGATGAGATCTGTATGTAACTCATATAGGGACAGAATCTATAATATGTCTAGGTATTCAATATAGCCAATAATATTGAATAAATGAGTCCCATTTGGCGAAAACACTCCAAGATTAATTGTAAAAAAGTTTTGGAGATCTCATATCCCTCTTGTCCTTCCTTCTCTTGGTATAGATCCTTAAGGTGAGACATCATGCTATACGCGACCATGTTTTCATGTTACTTCAAGAGTTCATTAGACATGGCTGCTAGCCTGAAACATTGGAATTCTATGGAATCATCCATATATTTCATATAGAGAGAAAGTTCCTCATCACTGGCCTCTTTCCTAGGTGCAACTAGAACATGCTCTTCCGGAACATACAATTCCTCTCATAGAAATGGATGATGCGTAAACACCTCTGCCACTCTTGTAAATTGGTGTTAGTGGGAAGGTTTTCCTTATCAAGTATGGTTCTAAATGATATGTTTGAAGTCATTTTTTTACCATTTGTAAAGATTAAGAAGAGAGAAGGTGTAGTACTTAATTATGATAAAACTGAGACAAATGAATAAATTAATACATATTATTCTCCCACTATTTTATGGAAATCCAATAGTCCTCACAATTGACATGAAAATATTCTATTGCTGGAATATTCCAGGGGAAAGAATCCATATTTCCCTAAGAATTACCCCAACTATGGCTTGTCAAGAAATGTTAAGGGTTTTAGGTAGGGAATCCAAATTCCTACGGCATTAACTCGCTACTCCTTGACCCGTTGAGTGGACTCCCTAATTCTGAAATCCTTTTTATTTTGGATTTCCTCATCCTTTGTCTCTTGGTCACAAAAAGTACTACTGTGGCAGTAAACCCTTGATGTGAACCAAGTCAAGTCATCCCAAAACATTGAATTAAAATTCCCTGATAATTTAAAGCACACCAACTAGGGTTGGTCAAGCACTTTGAACTACAGTTCGATTATAACCAAGATTATGGAAGGCTATACCGACTTAATATTTCTTTGAGGGATTTTTCCTTATACATAAATTTACATCTTATTATCTTTTATTACATGCATGTTAATAATAAGTGGGATATTGTTACACCCCAAGTTTTTGTAAAAATAATTAATTAATCAATTAATTATTTACTAGTTTTTGTTAATTAAACATTAATTCAATGATATTTTTAATAAAACAAAATAATGAATGAGTAATGAATTATCAGTTATAGAAATAAATAATTTATAATGATAATTCATCAGATATTATTTTATTTAAATATATAACACTATTAAAAATAAATCATTTTTTCAAGAATTGATATTTAATATTTAAATGTGGTTTTATTTTATGTTTTCAACATTAATAAAAGTTCATAAAACAAAGGAAATAATTTATTTCAAAGTATGAATTCTAAGGTAATATATACATACATAAGTACTATTTTAAATTATAAGTACATTATAATAATACTATTATTATAAATTTATATTACAACCCAAATTTTATTTGTTTTCCATTATTATATATGAAATATTTGTTTAAGTTATAAAATTAATGTAGTATATTTTATAATATTTTTATTAATTATCATATTATTATCATTGAAAAAAACAACATATATATATATATATCTGATGAAACAGAATTTAAAAAAACATTGAATTAAAAAAAAGTGTCCGAACTCGTTTAGGGTTATGCAGGGGATTCCTGCATGAGGTGAAGTGAATCCACGGGTCTCGTTTCTGTCGACCTCGAGCGACAGTCTAGGTTGAGTCCAAGGCGTAATACTTCGTCTTTTTCTTCGTGTACAAAGGTCGAACTCATACGAGGAGTGGGAGAGCGTGAGTTCGAGTTTGGATGGGCTGCGTCAACCTTCGATTGAAGCTCGGGCGTCGTCTAGTGTTCATTTGCATATAGAGGTTCTGAAGCATCAGGTTCGAAGTGAGGTTAGTGTTCAAATGAACTTTATTTGTGTCATGTTGAAGGTTGCGAACTCAGATTTGGGGAAAACGACCTCTGATTTGTCTGAAAACTGAAACTACGTCTGCTTTGATTAAGTTTTGTTATCTGAATCTTCCGTAAATCTAGTTTTTTGTTCTCAGTTCTTCATATCGACATCCGTTAGTGGTTATCCTAAATTTTTTATTTCATCAAACAGCTTTATACCACTAATTTTTGTACCGATTTTTCTTCAATTCGATTCGATTTAGATTATTATATTTTTTGTATTATCAATTTGTTGTCTAAATCAGTTTCACGTCATTTTCTAGAAACTGTTTCATGTTTTCACTGAGATTTATTTATTCAATCCACCATTGAATTGATTTGTTTTTTATTGAATATTTCAAAAAATAGATACACTAGAGATATAAAAATTTTAATTTTTGGACTGTATGTATAATTATTTAATAATTCTTGTCGACTTGTCAATTTTTCTTTCTAATTTTGTCAACTAGTTATGTTTCTTCGTATTCATCCTCATTCATTGAATTCTATTTGATTTCATTTTAATATTGTGTTCAAATTTCTTTTAATTTATGATAAATTATAATTTAATTTAACACTTGAGAACTCCTATTTATAAAGCAGCGCTCTACTACAGTAGGGGATACTAGGAGAGCGTTGTGTGTGAGGCTGGAAAGGTAAGTAGTATCTTCTTTATTATTTTTCTCTTAGTATACTTTCTAATACAAATCGTAAGAGAGTTGAGTGGTTCCAATCAGATGAAGAGTTCTTCTATGCATAAAACTTGTAAGGGAATTTAAATTTTTATTGTGTCAAATTATTTGTTTCATTAAAGTTTCTTTATGGGTTTCTTAAAAAAACCTGTTTTTCAAAATAATAATAGATTGCTGGAAGGTGATTCATACTGAAAATATTTCAGTGTAAATTTTGTATGATGTTTCGTCACTCTTGATGGAAACTGAATAATTGTGTTTTTTTAAGGGACTATTTCTAATTATTAAGTTTTGTTTCTTAATTTACAAATATATTTTTTATATAGTTATATGTATTATGGGTGACAAACATATATTTCCAAATATAACTTGATTAAGGTTTTCAAAAACAGTAAGTCTATGTATGTTATTGTTATTAATGTTTTAAACAAATGGATATATTATCAATTGTATTTTTTTTCATAATATAATCTGTAGTTTTATGTAAGGATTAATTTGTTATTTATTTTCAAATGATGGTATTATTTTTATGAAGTCGTGTAAGGGTGATTATTTTTAAAACTCTATTTTTTCTTAAAACATGTATTCTGGTAACATTTTTTTATTGTATTAAATCTTGTTATATATTTCTATTTATGCAGTTATATATATGTGTGTTTTTATTTAATTACAAAACCCCACTTTGTTTAAAGATTTTCAAAAATGGTATAATGATTTATAAGTTAATGTTTTATTGAATACGTGCATGTGGATGAAATAAAAGTTACCATTTTACAATTTTATTTTTAGTTTATCGTCATGTTACCAAAAAAATCACATAACATTTCAACATGTTTAATCGACATTATGGGAATCACAATTTCACGCATACATGGCCATGTGTTTATGCATATAAATGACGTTCATTGTCCTAAAAAAACTTATAATTTCAAGATAATAACATAAGGTTTTATTATCAAGTTCATTATTTACAAGAATTTTATTAGAAAATTGAAAGTCACATTTATAATTTTTTATTCATAACTTTATGTACAAAACATCATTAATTGTTATAATTAATTTAAAGTAAACTGGGCATATGTGCAACAAAGTGGATTTGAGAAAGAGTGATTAATTGCATGGATATACCTTGTAAAGTGTATGTGGTCGAAGTGTTGGTCGTGACCAAACTTATAGATGATAAAAATATGGAAGTCTTCTTCTAATTATGTTATATTTGTAAATACATGTGTATTTTAATGCATTGATAAGTTAAAGGAAAAAACTCCACTGACCAATACTATTATATATATATATATATATGTAAAGAAAACTTTATATGTTCTCAAAAAATATTGGCGCTTATTCGTTGTGAAAATAGAAGGTCATTGGGAAGTGAACCCATCCTTCGCTAAGTGGGTAGGCCGAAGACAGCCTTCGACAAATTAAGTTACCTCAAAATGGTGTTTTTTTCATGAAGATTGCTTAATATTTTCCAAAGAAAACCACACGATTCGTTTAAAAGTGGTTTCAAAATATAATTCTTTTTCAAAATCATTACATTATTTTGTAACGGTTGTTTTAAAATATATTATTGAAATGATATTTTTAAAAGTGATTTGTCAAACGTTTTCCAAACCCCTTACTGGGCAATTGAATTCTCACCCATTTATTTTAAAATGATTTTTTACAGGTATCTTAGGAGATTATCGTAGATGTCATCGCTTTTGGAGTTAGCGCACGCTGAAGCGTAGTGGAAAGTTGTTTTATTTTTGTTCCAACTCTGATAAATGTAAGGTTTTGTCTAATCCTCCAGAACCTAGACCAGTAAAAAGGTCCACTTTTGTTTAAAGTGTTGTGTAATTGTTTAGTTTAATTTATTTAAAAAAAATTACACAACATTTTTAAGCACTGAGTCCAGAAGAGCGGGCTCGGGGCGTTATAATTGGTATCAGAGGAATGGTCTACACAGCTTTAATGATTAGATGTTGTTTCTTCATTAAAAAACACATATATGCTTTGGAAATTTATTTAGTTAGTTAAGTCCCCTTAGTGTTTCTTTAATTCTGAAAATGGTAATTCAGAATTTTCGTATGTCCGACGAAAGAACTGCGAGGGCGCAATTCATTTTAGGGGCGGATAATGTAACACCCCATGTTTTTCTAAAAATAATCAAATAATTATTTATTTATTTATTTATTTATGAGTTTTTGTTTTAATTAAACATTAATTCAATGATATTTTTAATAAACCAAAATATTGAATGAGTAATGAATTATCTGTTAAGAAAATAAATAAATTATAGTGATAATTCATCAGATATGATGTTATTTAAATTTATAATACTATTAAAAATATGTAATTATTTTCAAAAAATGATATTTAATATTTAAAAGTGGTTTTATTTTATGTTTTCAACATTAATAAATTTTCATAAAACAAAGGAAATAATTTATTTCAAAGTATGAATTCTAAGGTAATATATATATATATATAGGTATTATTTTAAATTATAAGTAAATTATAATAATACTATTATTATAAATTTATATTACAAACCAAATTTTATTTATTTTCCATTATTATATATGAAATATTTGTTTAAGTTATAAAATTAATGTAGTATATTTTATAATATTTTTATTAATTATCATATTATTATCATTGTAAAAAAACGATATATATATATATCTGATGAAACAGAATTTAAAAAAACAATGAATTAAACAAAAGTGGTGGAACTCGTTTAGGGTTATGCAGGGGAGTCCCACGTGAGGTAAAGCGAAGTCGTGGGTCTCGTTTCTGTCGATCTCGAACGACACCCCAGGTTGAGGCCAAGGCGTAAGAGTTCATCTTTTTCTTCATGAACCAAGGTCGAACCCAAACGAGGAGTCGGAGAGCGAGAGTTCGAGTTTTTTGGGCTACGTCGACCTTCTATTGAAGCTCGGTCATCGTCCAGTGTTCATTTTAATATAGAGGTTTTGAAGCATCGGGTTCGAAGTGCGGTTAGGGTTCAAAGGAACTTTATTAGTGTCATGCTGAAGGTTTTGAACTCATATTTGGGGAAAATGACCTCTTATTTGTCTGAAAACTGCAAGTAGGTCTACTTTAATTAAATTTTGTTATCTGAATCTTTATTAAATCCAATTTTCTATTCTCGGTTCTTCATATTGACATCCGTTAATAGTTATCCTAAATTTTTAATTTCATCAAACAGCTATATACCAATGATTTTTGTACCGATTTTCCCTCAATTCCATTCTATTTAGATTATTATATTTTGTGTATTATCCATTTGTTTTCTAAATCAGTTTCATGTCATTTTCTAGAAACTGTTTCATGTTTGTATTGAGATTTATTTATTCAATACACTATTGATTTTCTTTGTTTTTGATCGAATTTTTCCAAAAATAGATGCGCTGGATATATCATAATTTTAATTTTTGGACTGTATGTATAATGATTTAATAATGCTTGTCGACTTGTCAATTTTTCTGTCTAATTCTTTCAACTAGTTATGTTTCTTCATATTTATCCTCATTCATTGAATTCTATTTTATATCATTTTAATATTATGTCCAAATTTCATTTAATTTCTGATAAATTAGAATTTAATTTAACACTTGAGAACTGATATTTATAAAGCAGTTCTCTTCTACAATAGGGGATACTAGGAGGGCGTTCTGTGTCAGGCTGGAAAGGAAAGTAGTAGCTTCTTTATTCTGTTTCTCTTAGTATACTTTCTAATACTAATCGTATGATAGTTGGGTGGTTCCAATCAGATGAAGAGTTCGTCTACGCATAAACCTGGTAAGGGATTTTAAATTTTAATTGTGTCAAATTTTTTTTGTTTCATTCAAGTTTACTTATGGGTTTCTTAAAAACCTGTTTTTCAAAACAATGATAGATTGCAGTAAGGTGATTCATACTAAAAATATTTCAGTGTAAATTTGATATGATGTTTCTTCACTCTTGATGGAAATTGAATAATTGTGTTTTTTTAAGGGAGTATTTCCAATTATTACATTTTTTTTCTTAATTTACAAATATTTTTTATATATAGTTATATGTATTATGGATGACATACATATATTTCCAAACCTTATTCGATTAAGGTTTTCTAAGACTATAACTTTGTGTATGTTGTTGTTCTTAAAGTTTTAAACAAAGGGATATATTATCAATTATATTTTTGTTGAATAATGTAATCTGTAGGTTTATGTAAGGATTAATTTGTTATTTATTTTCAAATGATGGTATTAATTTTATGAAGTCATGTAAGGGTGATTTTATTTAAAACTTCGTTTTTTCTTAAAACCTGTATTCTGGTAACATTTTTTTTGTTGTATTAAATCCTATCATATATTTCTATTTATGTAGTTATATATATGTATGTTTTTATTTAATTACAAAACCCCAATTTGTTTTAATGATTTTCAAAGATGGTATAATGATTTATAAGTTAATGTTTTATTGAATACATGCATGTGGATGAAATAACAGTTACCATTTTACAATTTTATTTTTAGTTTATCATCATGTTACCAAAAAAATACACATAACATATCAATATGTTTTATCGAAATTAAGGGCATCACAATTGCACGTATACATGGCCATGTGTTTATGTATATCATCAACGTTCATTGCTCTAAAATAAAACATATAATTTCAAGAGAAAAACATAAGGTTTTATTTTAAAGTTCATCAATTACTAGAATTTCATTAGAAAATTGAATGTCACATTTATAATGTTTTATTCATATATTTATGTACAAAACTTCATTAATTATTATAATTAATATAAAATAAACTACGCATATGTTCAACAAAGAGGCTTTGAGAAAGAATGATAAATTATAGGGATATACCTTGCAAAGTGTTTGTGGTAGAAGTGTTGGTCATGACCAAACTTGTAGATGATATAAATATGGAAGTCTTCATTTAATTATATTATATTTATAAATACATGTGTATTTTAATACATTGATAAGTTAAAGGAAAAAACTCTAGTGACCAGTACTAGTATATATATATATATGTGTGTAAAGAAAATATTAAATGTTTTCCAAAAATATCGGTGCTTATTCATTTTAAAAATAGAAGGTCATTGGGAAGTGAACCCATCCTTCGCTAAGTGGGTAGGCCCAAGATATCCTTCGACGAATTAAGTTTCCTCAAAATGATGTTTTGTTTCCATGAAGTTTTCTTAATATTTTCCAAAGAAAATCACTGGATTCGTTTAAAAGTGTTTTCAAAGTATAATTATTTTTCAAAAGTAGTAACTTATTTTGCAAAGGTTGTTTTTAAAATGTATTATCAAAATGATATTTTTAAAAGAGATTTATCAGAGGTTTTTAAAACCACTTACTGGGCAATTTAATGCTCACCCTTTTATTTTAAAATGATTTTTCACAGGTATCTTATGAGATTATCATAGATTTAATCGCTTTTGGAGTTAGCTCATGAGGAATCGTAGTGGAAAGTTGTTTTATTTTTGTTCTAACTCTGATAAATGTAAGGTTTTGTCTAATCCTACAGAACCTAGACTGGTAAAAAGGTCCTCTTTTTTAAAAAATGTTGTGTAATTGTTTAGTTTAATTTAAATAAAAAATTTACACAACTTTTTTAAGCACTGAGTTCAGAAGAGCGGGCTCGGAGCATTATGGATATACTTAAGTGATTAAACATTTATAAGATAATATTTTACACATAATCCAGTATTATTTTTGTTCTATCTTTCATGCTTGTTTAATTCATTAATTTTGTGATGGTGATAACACACCCACAACAAATAAACCATGAAACAGATAAAAAAATTGAATGATAATGATATTTTTCTATTGGTTAGTTTATCTAGCGGTAGATATACTATCCCAAGACCTAGGGGAGAAAAACCTTGAACCTTTTGTGTTCATGTTTACAACGTTCCACTTGTTTACCTTTTCATCTCCTAGGTTTCCTTTCACCATGGCTCTTATCATGAGCCGCCTCCACCATCATGAGAGCTCCATCCATTACATATTCTCTTATCACATACATAGGCAAGGGGTAAAACAATGTTTTAAATAAATGAAACCTTGGGTGCATAGGACCTACATATTATTGAGGAGAAGGCTCACAGGCCAACAAATTTAATTTTAAAAAATAAATTAAAAGAAACCATTCACATAAAAATGTCTTAGTCTAGATCATGATCAACCATAAATGCAGTGATATTTATTAATAAATAAAAATAGCATTAAATTCTTTAATCATTCTTGTTTAAGATAAATCACACTCAGATCAACTAATAATATTTAATTAATCAATCCTTTTATCCTAAATTTTTTCTAAATTCTGTTGAGATTCTCATTCGTCATAATTTTAAACAAATAAATTCATTTAAAATTATCTTTTTACGTAACTTGTACCATGGTGGAAACCTGGTGAATTCTCATTCTTAACTACCCAATGAGTAGAAATGAACATTACATAGATGTTAAATTAAACACATATATTTATAACAATAATCATGTGTTGTGCCTCAGCTTTACGCCCTCACTATGGTACATGTCTCAAGGGTTTGTATAATATAATAATAAATTTTAATAAATCTATGTAATTTGGATGAGTACACAATATGTAGTTCTGACTACACGTTGTGTACATCTGTTCACCGTCCAACCGAAGTACACACATGGGGACATGTCATGTTGATGTACTTCAGAAATCTTCAGAGTATACAATGTGTTCAGTGGGACACATGTTGTGTAGTATCTGCATTACACGGTTTCCAGCTGGGCATACAGTGTACGAGGTACACGGTCCAACCCTAAACTAAATGGACTACACACTGTGTTCCATGGACCACATGGCCTATAATCCAAAAATTGTGTGCCACTTGTTCCTAGTCAACACACTGTGTCATTTAAGACATAGAAATACTCCAACACACATCCTGATTTGGTGGATCCGTCAAATTCCATGAATCTAGAATACATGGCATGTATTATTGAATACCCATAATCTATTATAGTATTGTATGGCATGGAACATTTTTCACCTACTGATGAGATCCTCAACTTTATTTTAATCCAAATTAAAAGAAAAAGTCATTTATGTAAGGTGGACAAGAAACAATATTGGAGGAACATGTCTCAAGATTCAGACTTATGGAATTATTAACAGGAATTGAAAAAACTAAATTATTAAATGCGTAAATTACCCATGGAAAAATAAATAATTATAATCAACTATATGACCGCTATGTTACCACTTTTGTAGGTTATGGGCACTACAAAATTGTGTTAGTGGGTGTACGCAACTTTAATTTCACCATTAACAATGACCTATCTAAGATCTGTCATGAAAATAAAATGATGATTCTTCAAAATAGAATGAATAATGAAAAAGAAATAGGGGAGTCCATGAACCATTGATAGGATCATCATATTTTGGTTATAATTAATTTAATTAATTGTCATGAATTACCTTGATGGAATTCATTATTCATTAATGATTCTGGTCGTGATCTGATGTGATCCATCATTGCGTCATAGAATCCAAGTGTAGGATTCCTCTATCAGTAACCCACACGTGCTCCACGTATCTCTAGACATCGCAAAAGGAATCTCCCAGTTCTATCATAGATGAGCCTTCACTTTTGATGTTCGCCTTCGATCACCTTGATCTGGTGGAGGAGGATCTCTCTCTCATAGTTTGATAGAATTCTTGGAAGAAAATATTTCTCTCTTGTCTTGAGAGATTTCTCTAGATCCATTGTGCACAACAACAACAAAAATTTCTAGGATATTGATAATTATATAATTGGGATTTTAATTACATAAAATAATAAAATGAATAAATTACCTAGAATAATTTATTTATTTCATTTAATTCTTAGCAATACCCCATTTCTAATAATAACAGTTGACTATTATTATTACTTGACATGCGCCCAGCAAATTATACCTCAAATTATTTAATTAAATAAATAATATTAATTCTCATAAATTCCCAAAAAAAATACACGGTGTTTATATTTAATGTACAAGTTGTGTACTTTTTTTTCAATTTTCATTATTTTTACCACCACAATTGTTAGACCTTGAATAATGGCTATTTATTTCTCAAATAATTATCATTGAATTACTCACTAATAAATATATATTATTTTTCCCACAATATATTCTCTTGAATAAATAGTGTCAAAATAAATGTGATCAATAATCCTTGAATAATTATTAAACCACAATCGGGAATAATCATTATTCAACTAGTTAAATTAATATTTAACTGAGATACATGGACACACGTAGTGTGTGACCCTCTAGGCCTCTTTCTCAGTGGAATTAGGTGGAGCCTACCTGAATTCCAAGGATAGCATCTAGCCATAGGCCAAGGCACCCATAGATAAAGAAGTTAACACTGCAATGATGTGTCACCTCTTACGAATGCTTACCATGTAATACAATCCCATTGTCTCGATATCTCAAATCAAGCGGGTTGCATGCTCGTGCCAAAAACCCATTTGATATATTATTATTTCTTTGAATTTTCAGAATTTAACTTGCCCATTCCTCACCATGGCCATGAATTTATATAGGCTATATCAATTCCATCAAAGGGCCTGAGATATCAACCTTTGTTATGGAACAAAAGGGAAAAATCCTTTCTCGCATTATCTATTAATGCAGTATCACTCTGGACGCACCCAACATATCCTACCTCACTGCAAATAGTGTTTCATCACAGTTTTCTCCAATACATCTAAGTGTGTGAGTTATAATACCCATTAATAATAATCTTAAAGTATAAGGACCAATAAACACATCCGCAGATAAGAACATCCAATGACACTATGAAATATGGATTTCCTACTAGCAGGTCTCGTTCTAATAATATCCTCCTAGATATTACCAAGGGTGCATACCATGAGAAGGTGTCTCAAATTTTTATGAGTCCCCAACCATAATAGCTAGTATTATTTGTTTCTCCCAAATAAAATCATCCAACCATAGAAAATATATTCATGAATAGTGTTATGACACTTCCAGGTTCTCATCATAGTAGGGATCCACTATGACCCTTTAATGCAATAGTTATCCTTAGAACATTATCACATGCATTTTCACATAGAAGAAGAATCAATATGTGACAAGGTATTTATTAATGAATAGTGTATAAGGTAGTTGGTTCCAAACCACCAACTCCTAAAAAACTTGTGAGATATAAATAAATGATAAAATTTGATCATAGGTAGCTCTTTATATTCATTAATCCCATCCTAGAGCATAATATGGATGGATGACTTAATAGTCATTTAGGAAAGATAGAATTCATCTCCTCCCCTTTTTATTTTTACGTCCATCAATTTATAATGAAGATGTATTATTTGTTATTCAATCATTATCAAGGATAGTATAACATGAACTCTCGTACTTTTTTTAACACAGTAAGAATTTTATAAACTATTTCTCCTCAAATAATTTTATTTATTCAATATCTTTTCTAACACACGTCACTGAGTTTAAATGAAGTGTGTTACACTATGAAATTATTATTATTTAAATATAGTCATTATTACTAAGCAGTTAAATTAGAAGGTATAAATAATAATTTACAAATTACTAAATATATACAAATTTCCTAATCAACACAAATTAATTTATTAATGAGTATGAAATTACTAATCAATTTTTTTCAAAGTTATTTTATGCCTCAGATATATGTTTTCTTCAATATCGAGTTTTGTTGAAGTAGAAATTGTATTTAATTTTTTTGAATAGAAGAAAATGTGTTTAAAATGAAATAAATATTCTAATTCATCAAGTCTAAATTATTATAGTATAATATTTTAAAAATTATCCAAAATTAATAATTTTTCAATGAATAGTGAAACTACCTATTTCTATAAAACTGCCATATTCTATATATTAAAAATTCACATTATGATTAAAATTTAATGTAAAACTACCTTAGTTACTCTTTATTAATATTTATTCTAATTAATTAAATTTTAATCATCCTTATACCTTGTTTTGGAATAATTACATTAATGGTCATAAAAACATGTTTTTCAAGAGAACTGTTTTTCATTTCTTTTTGAGGGATTAATTTAAAAATAAATTCTACCACTTATGTTTTTTAATTTTAAAAAAAAATTATTTTATATTTATAATAATTGGTTCCAAATTTGGTAAATAGGTCCCTTTTATCTTTTTTTCATTATGAATATTAACTATACAAAATTTTTTACTACAATAATGGTAAATCTGTTAATTTAGGTAAACAATAAAATGATAAAAACAATAAATTGAACTGAGAACATTATTTAACCATATTATATTATTTTACTTAATAATTAATCCTTTAAAATTGAGTTATATGGAAATTTATATCCATTTTTTAGACATAATGTCATTTGTAGCATTTTGATTCCAAAAAAGTCAAACAAGTCACACTTATATTTTTAAAAACTATAATATTTTTAATATGTGGTTATCCATAGTATATGTTCTAATATGAATAATATTTTTAAATATATAATATTTATATTAATAATGTTAATTTATTTTAAAATTTTTGTAAATGAATAATTAGTTTAAATTATTACACATCGTTGGTGTAGTAATTATTCAATTATTTGAAAAATCAAATAATTGATATTAAAAATTTTAAACGAATTATAATTTTAGATAATTTATTTGACACATTATTTTTAAAGATTAAAATCACATTTTAAGGATATATTAAAATATTTTGTTTCTATTTTATATTTTCTCTCCATGTTGTTAAATTCAATGTAAGTAATAGTGTTAAAATTGACAATAATTTTACTTTATAAAAAAATGATTTAATCAAATTATTAAAAAAAATATTAAAAAAGAAAAAACTTGATAAAAAATCATCTATATTTTTATCCCCTTTGAATTTATATAAAATTTCGAATCATTTGACTCTATAATAGTCATTTTATCATTTAATATTTTAAGAAGTTCCAAAAGTACAACACACCTCGATTATAAAAGGGTCCCTACTCCCTCACCAAACTATATCACATTGATACATATGTATATAAAATACACTAAAAAATTCTCTTATCTACATACCTATGCTAATTTTATAGTATTTATTCTGCCCAAAAAACCTACCCTAGACCCATTAGAGGAGAGCTAATGGAGACATTTTGAAGAAGATGTAACCACCTTAACTGAAAAATTTAATTTTTCTAATCAAATATTAAAAAAATTAATCAAATATAGTTATCATAAAAAATTAATTCATGATAATAAGCATTGTTAAATGTAAATAAAATTATTAAAACAACATTATTCACCCTCTTTATCATCAAAAAAGAATTTAAAGTAACGCTCGTGCGTATGTACGACTTACCATATCAAAATAGAAATACAATTCATTTTTAATATCCATATATTATAGATGGTTATTATTATAATATTGATGTTTATATATGATATTTATTATATAATTAAACATTTATAATGATAAAATCATTTCAAACTTCTTACCATCCAATCTTTGGAGAAAAATTAATGTTCCTTGTGCGTTTGTATGGACTGTCATCGCCATAATGTGATGTAATTTTTCTTCATTTATATGTAACATAGATAGTATTAAGGAAGAATTTATGAATATATATTATATAAATTGTATTATAATGATTATTTAATGGGGAATTTATATTTACCATTCTTTCATTCAATCAGTCAAAAATGGGGAGCAGGGTTCATGTGTATGTATGACCATCCATCTCCATGAATGTTGTAATTAATTTTTATATCTCTACTTTATATAAATTTTTTTAAATATATATATAATGAATATATTTAATTTTTTATCATTATTTACATATTTTAAATGATTTAACCATAATCAAAGTATAAGGACTATGACTGTCGAACAAAAACATGCTTGAAAGATAAATTCATTATCACCCAAAAAAATAATAACAAATTATCCATAAATGGATTATAAAATTTCATAAAAAAATATATGGTATTATATATGTTAATATGTATATTTAATACATATAATAAATTAATTTTAATTATACAATGTGTTTGAACATGAATTATGAAATTATATACCTGAGATAAGACTTTATTTCACAATCTCATCATTATTCGATATAATTTATGTTTAAGTATCCATTGGGTAATATTTCCCTTCAATGACCATGTATAAAATAAATTTGTTTAAAAAGGTTATTAATATTATCCTAATATTTTTAAAAATAATTTTTATCCATTTTTTGACATTATACAAAATGGATTGAATAGAATATTTTTTTATTTTCCAAATAAGTTATTTTGTGCCTTTTAAACAAAAATATTGAAAGAATGTTTGTAACTAAATGACATAACCAAATTTTTACACCATACATAAACCTAAATTATTTTAATATCCCTTTACAAATATAATATATTTTTTTCAAACTAAATTTTTTCATTTAAATTTGCAAATATTTAAAAAACCTATGTGTGATTTAAAAATTGAAAATTCATTTCCTAAAAAAAATTCCATGTGATATTTGGAAATAATTTTACATCTAAGATGACATTATTTGATTTTAATTAATATTTAATGGGGGTATGATCCATGTATACCATCCTTATTAATTATATGTATGGTTTATGTTTATTATAACATGTTCTTTTTAAATATTTTTTCTCTTCCAAGACTTATTTTATGATGAAAATGTTTATAAAACCCATTTCATTTCATGGGTTTTGATATAATGAATGATTTATGATCATATTAGACTCAAATGATTTATTTTCATTTTGATATGGGTGGAACATATATCTACCTTGGGTTTAATGGGTATTTATCAATGTTCTATGAGATCAAAGGGCACATGTGTGGTTATCCCATTCCCAAAAGAGTTTGAAAGGGAGGTTATCCCAAGACTGAAGTAGGTACATGGGTGGTTATCCTTGGCATAACCTGTTATGAATGTCTTGTTGGGTTTCAATGAATCATGTTTTAATATTATTGTGTGTATTATATAATCAATTTATTATACTAATTTTCTGATCTCATAGATCATGTTATTTTATTAATTTGTGATTCATATCTTACAAACTACCTTGATTTATTCCAGGAATCATGTTTATGATCAATGATATATAATAAATAGTTTCAAAATGTTAATATCATACCCTTATACTCAATTTATACTTTTATTATTATTTATAGAACACTTTTTTACCCTGGTTGATCATCTGATCTCACCCATTATTATATTTTCTTCCCCATGTTAAAACGAATAGATTAAGGTGTTATAAGTCCAATAGGGGTGATATATATGATGAAATTAGCAGAAAATGTTGTTGTTAACCTATGAACCAATTTTTTATGTGGAAATTTCCAAATACAATAGACCTATATGATTCTAGTGTTGATATTTATGTGTTCTTATTAATATTCATTTATTAATATGTAATATCCATATATAAAATTCATAGGTCACTATAGTTAGTATCAGAGAAATGTTTAGTTATCCTTTTGAAACTAGGATTTGAAAACATTTTTAACAACTCTAATGATATGTATAAGTATAAGATAAAATCCTTAATTTTTTGTTATTATATTTCATGACCAAGGTTAAACATCTGTTTTAAATGAATGTTCCATGATTTAATATATTTTATAAATGTTTTTTTGTGATTCCACACAATTATTTCTCACACTTTGAGTTTCGGTTTTAGTTAATGGTTCGAAGTATGAGAAGTCATGTTACTATCACCTTAATGATTTGATGTTTAATTTACAATAAAAAACCCTAATGGTGTAATGATTTCATCCCATTTTTATGATTCTTATCCAATTAATTTTTTGGGGAATTTTCATTCTGAAAATCTTGTTATTATTCATATGATTGAGATAAATTTTATTTTCGTAATGGATTGATTTCTCTACGTGAATCCCCAATCAATTATAAGGGATAGGGATTCACATTTTATATTAACAAACATGATCATTTATCCACATTATTATAAATATGGAATTCCAATAGAAATCACATCCATTCTATGGGACTTCATTTTGATTCAAAAAGAAAAATTTATCTCAAATGTTTTGCGAAAAACTCAATGTTTAAGATATGCCTGTTGGATCGGGTTTTTGGTGGATTTTTTGAATAATATTTTGGTCCTCCATCGATTTGTGATTTTGAGTTTATGATAAAACTCATACACTGAATTACACCCACATTAAAGACTCTATATTTATTGGCCTTGACTGAGTATCAAGAATTGAATAAGAATCTTCCAAACAATCATGTCAATAGATTCATTCGAAAAAGTGTGTCACATTGAGGTGAACCTTTTATGTTTGTTCAGATGAAATATGGGTCAATGTGACTCTTCCATGATTATCAAGAACTAAACAAGATCACTATCAATAAAATGTGTCAACATCCCCATATTTATGACTCGTTTGATAAATTGTTTTGAGAGAAAAAAATTTCTATGATTGAACTTCATTTTGGATTTCATAATTGAGGGTCAAGAAAGTGGATATACCCATGAAAACATTCAATAAAGTGTATAAAAATTATGAATTTCTAGTTATGCACTTGGGATTAAAAAATTCCCCTGCTATCTTCTTGTATTTAAATAATATATTGTTTATTGATTATGTTGACCAGTTTGTCATAGTCTTTCTAGATAATATTCTTTTATACTAAAAGTGAATGGAAATGAATTAAGATAACTATAGAATTTTTCTTAATACTCGAAGGAGAAAAAATCATTGTGAAACATTTTCCAATAATTAATTTTAGATTCATAATGATTTTTTATTAGGTCATATAATCTCATGTGATGGTATATAAATAAACCCTTAAATAAAATAAGTTAGTGAACATTGGACTCATCCAACCATTACGATCATTTTCCATGGTTTTTATGGTTTGGATGGATATTAAAAAAACATTGTGGAGAAGTTTCCTTGTATACAAAATAAACTCACCAATTCTATTCGGATGGGATCCATGTTTTTTTGGGACAATGAATGGGAAAAATGTCTTAAGTAACTAAAATGAAGGCTAGTTAGCACATTATTAATAACTTTATCTTGTAGTGGATAAGTTTTTTTAATCTATATATAATAATAAAAGATGGATTGTGGTATGTCATTATACATAATGATATGATTATAGATTATTCCTCATATAAATTGAAGATCCATGGAGAAAATTACAAAACAAATTTTTTTGAGTAAACTTTACAAATTTTTACATTAAAGATATGGAGGCATTAACTATATAAAAAAATGTGTGATATATATTCTGTTAACATATATTTAATGTATATATTATATCCAAAATATTTGATAATGAACTAAAGAATATTTTTGGAGGTGATTAAAATTATTACTTCTCAATACATTACCACACTATGAAAAAGATCAAGGTAGAATATTCTATAATTTAATAGGATCATGCTATATTATATATAATGATGATAAAAAAGATATGATATTTATATAATTTGAATTTATTGATCTATAAATATTAATGGAAGTGGAGTAATCTTATCTATCTCAAATGACTATTCTATAATATTTCCACGTGAAAATTAAAGAGGCATAAAAAATATTTAGAGCTAATAGGGTAGGTGAAAACTATTATTGAGTTTAACCATGATTGTGGAAGAATATTATGTTCAAGGAAACATTTATTAGTCCCCTCAAAAATATGTTTTCATAAGGAGGTGATGGATAAAGCTCACAGTTCTTCATTTAATATCCATCATGCATATACAAAGATGTGTAGAGATTTGGAAGACTATTTATTGTGGGGTGGAAGAGGTATATTGCATAGTATGTTTGTTAGTTCTTGGTGTGTTATTAATGTAATCATAATAGTTAAATTATAAGGGGATTATAAAAACATTACCCATAATATAATGAAAATGGTAGAACATCATTATATAATTTTTTGTTGGACTATCCAAAACATTAAAAGGATACAATTATATATGGGTTATAGTTGTTCATCTTAAGAAGATGGAAAAATTCATTACAAAGAGATGAGGTTTCTCTATTTCTCAACTTTTCAGAATATATATTAAGAATTAGGTAAGATTTAATTGAGTACCACCTTCCATTATGACAAATATAAATATTAGGATTACCTCGTAGTTTGGGAGAAGACTTTAATTGGATTAAAATAAAAATTTAATTTTCAAATATAATCATTTTCTTCAGATACATGGATAGTATATGAGAACCATTAAAACTATATAATACCTGTTGATATATTTCTACATGGGTTTCAATGATGGTTGGTATTAACACCATCATTTGGTAGAATTTTAAAACAAAAGTAGATTTCACTCCAGTAGGGAGATGACACCTTATGAATGCCTATATAGTAGGAAGTGATAAACTCCAACAAGATAGAATAATGTTATAGAATAAAATATATTGGGATCTGATCAAGGGTAGTATATGGTGTGAAGGTTTTATCCATTAAAAATATCTTAATATCATATTTGATTTAAAAAAATGTTATACTGACGATGATAAAAAAGATCTAGAGTTTGAAGTGGTTGAAAATGTATTCATATGAATATTTCCTTGGAATATAAAGTTTTTTTTTGAAATAAGGTATGAAAACATTATTATATTGGTATATTTTAAATTATAGCTCATTTCAAGATACTAGCTTATCGATTGGTACTTCCATCGAATCTCTCTCCAGTTCATGATGTGTTCCATGTATTTCTTCTGAGGATGTTCATACATGATCCCTCAAATGTATTAAACTCAGAGATCATACAACTTGAGAGAAATATTTCTTACTAATATAAAACTTAATAGACTATGGATCATATATAAAAAGTTATAATAAGGAATAAAACACTCCAGGTTAATGTCTTGTTGAAAACCAATAAGTTGAGGAAGTTATGTGGGAAGCTAAGGATGTTATGAGATATAATAATCCCCTTTTGATTGTATAAACATGAATAATTTCAATTAATAAATTTATTTTTAAGGGTGTTATAATGTAACACTAATTTTTTTTATAAAATATTTATCTTTAATTTATTTAATTTCTTCAATATCTTTCATTACATGCTACACCGAGTTTAAACGAACCATGAAACACTATTAAAATATTATTATTTAAATATTTTGTTTAAAACATAGACGTTGAATTGGTGGGTATGAATTGTATTAAAAAAATTATATAATATATCAAAATTTTCTAATAAATACATATTCATTGATTAATTCTTATGAAAAAAGACCCAATTTTTAGTAATTTTATTTTATGATTTAGAAATATGTTTTCTTCTAAAATGGGTTTTAATTATTTTTATGACTAAATATTATTTATTTTTTTGAAATTTTAAAAGAGAAATTTGAAAAAAAAATTATTCATTTCTAAATTCTGCAGGTGAAAATTATTTTAAGGAAGATTCATTAAAACTTTTCTAAAAATATTAATTTTTTAGTGAATAATAAAAATTATTGATTTTTATAAAACTATCATTATATATATATTAAAAATTAACATTATGACATTAATTTGATATCAACGTAACATATGTAATATTTAGTTATATATGAAATAATTAATTACATTTTAATCATTATTATACCTAATATTCTTATATGTGATGGTTTGGGCATAAAACAATTTTTTTCAAGAAAATTGTTTATCATTATGTTTAATGAGATTAAATTTAAATAAATTTTGGAATTTTTTTGGATTGAATCATGAAAATATTGTTCCATATTTAGAATAATTATTTCTATATTTTTTAAATATTTCCCTTTGAATTTTTGTCATTATGAATAGTAACTATAGTAATTTTATTACAATTTTAAGGTTAAATTGGATAATTTAAGTTAAAAATAAAATGATAAGAGATATAAAATAACCCTAATAGTTTCCTAAAACATATTATATAAGTCCATTTCCTTAGTTATATTCATATATTCTGTTTTAGATAATATTATATCCATTTATATGAGGTTATGAATTGATAGTATTTTATTTCAATATTAGTAAAACACCTCAAACAATTTTTTAATAACTACAAAATTTTTAATATGGTATTATATAGAGACTATATTAAAATATAATGTTTATTTTGATATTAATTTTTTTTAATTTATCATTAAACATTTTTAATTATATTTAGTGAATAATTAATTACCTTACATTCTTACCCAACACTAACAAAATAATTATAAAGCTAACAGGAAAATCAAATAAGTGGTATAAATAATATTTAAAGTATTATAATTTGAGATAATTTATATTATACATGACTTTTATAGAATAAAATGACATTTTATTGATAAATGAAAATATTTTGTAATAATTTATTTTGTCGTCTTGATGTTTTAAATGTCAATGTAATGAATAGTGTCAAAATTGACCATGATGATACTTTTTGAAAATAATATTTAATTAAATTATTTAAAAAAAAAAAAAAAAATAAGTAAAAATTGGAAAATTTAGGGTCTAAAACTTCATCCCATGTGTATTTATAGTCTATTTGGAAGCATTCTTCTCTAGAATATTCTTATCATAATTTATTCATTTGAGAAATTCCAAAGGTACCCTCACATTAATTATAAAAGGTCACCTCCACCCTCACTTCATTACACAAAAGTGAGCCATATATTTCAATTATCATCTTAAAAATTATATTCTTAAAATCCCTATGTGCAGACAAGATATTTTTTTCTTCCAAAAAGACCATCCCAAGAGCCCTTTAGAGGAGATATACAAGCGTCATTTCACATAGAAGGCCACTACAATAACCGATCACTTTCTCTTTCTAATCCTATTTAACTCATATTAATAAATTATATTTATCGTAAAAAAATATTTTCAGTGCCCAAAATAATTTTAAATGTTATTATGATTATAAAAATAATAGTATTCCTCATCTCTCCCTTTAAATAATAACTGAAAGTATCGCTCATGTGTGTGTACGACTTATCGTCACTGCATATAGATACAATTATTTTTTCATCACAATTTTTTATAGATGGGTATTATTATGGGCTTAATGTTTACATATTATATTAGAGAAATATTGTACATATGTAATGATAAAATCTTGTTTATTTTCTAATTATCAAATCATTTGGGAAATGATAATGTTACTCTTGCGTTCAAATGGACTACCATCTCCACAGTTTGATGTGATTCATTTTCCATTATATTTGACATGGATATTAATGAATATTAATTTTATAAATATTTATTATATATATTATATAATAATTATTTATTAATGTTGGATTGTTATTGTCATTTCTTTCATTCCATCAGTTGAAAAAATAAAACAATGTTTATGTGTACGTACAACCTATCATCCTTATCAATAGTGTAATTCATTTTTATATATATATATTTTTAAATGATTATAAATATGAATATTATTAATATATATTATTATTTTATAATTATAAAAATTATAGAAATTATGGAATCGTTATCAATGTATAAGTATTAGGAATAATTAACCAAAACATGCTTGGAAAACAAAGCATTTATCACCGAAAACAGTGATATTAAAAATAGAATATTGATAAATGGGTGATAATATGTCATAAATAAATCATAAATCTTATGATAGATATTTATATAGTTGTTTAATGAATATATAATGAAACCATATTTTTTATACAGTGGTTTTGAAGGTGAACAAGGAAATGTGAGACTTGTGGTAAGCTTTTGTTTCATAATCTCTTTATTATTTACGATTATTTGTGTTTATGACTCCAATGGAAATATTTAACTTCCATGACCATGTATTATAAAATTATTATGAAAACATTTTTTATTATTCGTCTAATATTTTTAAAATTCATTTTTACCCTTGTTTTACTTTTTCCAAAATAGTTTTAGAGAAATATATTTTCATTTTCCAAATTAGGTTCTTTGTGAAATTTTCTAAAATTATTTGAAAAATATGTTTTATTAACATATCAAACACGAGAATAGTTTTATACCATGATGATACATCAATTAATTTTTTCCTAATTTGTTTGTTTATAAGTTATTTTCAATGAAAATATTTTCATTTATAACTTTGTGTCTTTTTAATAAAAGAGAACTGACTTCAAAATGGAAAGTTTATTTTCCTAAAAAAATTTCCAATTGAACTTCCAAAATATATTTCCTTCTAAAATGACATCTTTTTATGATAAATACACTTTAATAGGGATGTTACCCAAGATAAAATCCTTATTATATCTTTTTATGTTTTATGTTTATGATGGATTGATTTTTTATGAATCCAATTTATTTTCCATGAGTTATGTTATGAGGAACATTTTTATGAAACCCATTTATTTTCATAGATTATGATATCATTAATGCATTATGAAATCATTATACCCGTATGCTTAATTTTTATTAGGTGATCAATGGTACCTATGTCTCCCTGTTATTAATTATATAAATATTAATGTTCAATGAGCTAAAAGGATACATGGTAGGTTATCCCAAGTCCCAAAGTGTGTATATGGGAGGTTATCTCAAAAATAAAGTAGGTATATGTGTGGTTAACCTATTCCACACTTTTTATGAATATCTTTTTGTGTATCCTTGAAAAAATATGTTCATTTCATGTGTTAATTCCACAATATATTTCTTATCCCAATCTTATGATCTCATTGTTCCCATTCATTAATTTCATTATGATTCATTTATTCTAAACTTACAGGATTTATTCCATAACTAAATTTTATGATATATGATATGTAGGGTATAGTTTTAAAATTTTTAGTGCATTCCCTTATTCTCATGTTATCCTTATGTGATTATGTACATATCACTTATTTACCCTTAAGAATAATTTGAGATCCCCCTTTATTATGATTTTTTCTCCTAGTTTTGTATAAAATATTTACATATAATAATTACAAATGGGTTCTGGATATGAATAACTTAATGGGGATGATTTATTTAACCTATGAACCAGTTGTTTCTATTCCCATGTTTCTAAATACACTAGACATTTATGATTTTTTCTTGGACATTCATTATATGTAATTAATATTCATATTTGAAGATGGTTATATATTTAAGAAAATTATGGGTCCCTATATTTATATCATCAGTCTCTTAACCCAACTTCTCTTGGTGGTAATGTATTGAGAAATCAGTATCCCTAATAAACACCAACCATATTTTTTGTGTACTCTCACCTCCTTCTATGAAAATATATACATTAAGCTCTTATGATTAGTAAATATATAAAAACATTCTGTATATAAAAATGACTTATTGATATCCAAATCTAGAGGCCACTTGATTGGTTCCCATTCCTTACCCTCCCCATAATCTCAAACACGCCTCCTCATAAACCAGAGGCTACCGACTAGTAGTGTAGGTATAATTTATTACCATAGAGAGACTATACATTGGAATTAGAGTGCACAGTCATAAATAAATAACCAATAATATTAATATTTAGGGAATATATAAAAAATAAAAAAACTAAACATGCCATAGTAAAATATAATGTATTCCTACAAGCATAAAAGGATGATATACCCCATGTATGATCACATATAAAATATAATTATTCAAGATATATAAGAATAAATTATACCTATTGACCCAAAACTCCTTATCTCACCTCCCACATTATAATACCACTTTAACTTCACAAGATAGAACACATAATATAGGACCTCAGCCAAAACCATACCAATAAACAAGTGATGATGTTATCAAGTACACCAGTGTCCTGGTGGTGTGATCTAGGGGTGAGTACATAACTCAGTAAAGAAGCAACAACATTATCCCACACATACCATCTATAATGTTATATATTAAATCGACACACTCTATAAGAATAAATAAATAGCATATGGACAATTACTAAATAAACCACCATCCTTTCTTAGGTCTATGATAAAGATCGACAATACCTACTTTTTCAAGTGCTAATGTGTGTCTGGGAACATCACAAAATCATGTAAAATATATAATATTGGGACCTAGTTTGTAACCCATGAATCCTAAAAGCATAGGGTTAAATATCCAATAAACTTAAACCTAATTACTTAATAGAGATTTCCCATGAATCATGAGAATCTCTCAAAACCCCTTGGTAATGAGTGGCTCGAAGATGATTCTGAATAGCACCAAGTATTCATTGAATCAAAACTATCTCCATATCACCATGCCAAAGAGTACGATCCAATTTATCCTTCGTAACCCAATAACGAACATATATTACAATTATTCTAAACATCTCAAATCCTATGGATTACCTAGGAATATCATAATTTTATATATATTTATCATAATATCGAAGAGGAAATAGGTTGATCAAATACATGATAGGAATCCAACGGAGATGTGGAATCCATGGAATCATATACATATCTGAGGATGAATATTGGTGTCAAAATCATTATTACATGGATTAACATCTTGATCCAAAGAATCACATATGGTTATCCACAAAAACATCCCATCACTTATATCACACCAATATCACATGAGGCTTAAAATTAAAATCATATAAAGCACATCTTAGAATACACAATGTCATTTTCTTCATAACGTGTCAATCTAATTGGTAAGATCCCTAAAATTACATTGGGGAATCATAACATTCAACATATTAATTAAATAAAGAATAAATAATACTTAAGGATTGGTTATATTACTAAACCCATAAATACTAGCACTATCCCTTGGACTTACATACAAGGTATGGGCTGTGTGGTGACACTTTTTCCCTCTCTCTTCCCAATCCCAAATTCCCCCGGTTAAGGTCATTCTATCATTGAAGAACCTTATAAGGTACCCTAGGTAACAACATGTGAGTGGTACACTATTTTTGGTCTTTTAGGTTTACACAATGATGAAGGAACCCCACATGGGTCCTCAACCTCATTCGTGTATCATGGGTTATCAGTTCAAACTCAAAGTATTCCATGCTCGTCAACAGAGTCATAAACATTAAAAGATATCATGGTACTCTTGGATAATAATAAATAGATGTTTTATATGAATATATCTCATGTCCATATTAATTTAATGGTGATTTAGGTTGGTCTAGTCACTCATACCATTCATTTGACAAATAGAATATCTCCCTTGGAAAACACTTCGTATATGAAGGATTGTTTTCCACATAGAAAAATTATCTATTACCAATAGATCTAAGGTATCTCAAGTTTAATGACTGGGCCTAATAAGGTCAACCGTTATTAGTGAGCATAAGAACATTCCACTGTGTTTTAATGATTTATATTAGATTCATAATTATCCTTCTTGGGATTCATGTATCAATGAATCTCATTAGTGAAATCCCTATGAATATATGATCAGGGAATCAAGAATTGTCACTAATTCCATGGTGACCAAGGAACATTTCCCTATTATCAATAATTTATAATGTAGTTTTATAATTTATTTCAAATGAATATATTTAAAATAAATTAGTAAATTTAATTATTTGAGGGGTTTGTTTCCATAATAGAGAGAATCTCATACACATGAAAATAATTATTATGGATAATGATATAAGGCTATTACTATGACCACATACCTCAATTGACCATTTCCCCATATAAATCATAAGTTGGAAGATCTACCAAATAATCTCCAAGCTCCACCAAATCCCATCTCATCACTCGAGCCCCCGCCTCAGATAAATTATCCATACATAATTATTCATTACACTAATAATTAATTAAATAATTTAATATAAAACATACATAGTCTATGATTAACTTAATATTGATCGTGTTAAACCATTAATATAACCAATAACCCTTGTATAGTCCATATAGGACTCTTGATACCTATCTTGGTAAATTCCTAACCTTTGTTAGCGAAACATTTACTAATTTAGTTTAAATTTAAATAAAAATAAAATAACATTTATTGCAACATCATACCACATCAAAATAGTATGTGAAAACATCTTGATACCATTTAATGAAATATTCTATGAGTTCCAAATGAATGACACATCCATATAATCTGAATTTTCTATGATCGTGTGGAATTAGAATCAAACCCTAAATAGTGTAAGAGAAAATTACAGAATAAAATAGGGAAATAAAATATGTGATCATCATAGGTATAACTCGCCAAACTCAAACAAACAATTTATATAAAATTTTACATGAATAGAGGTTAATGAAGGAGGAAAAGGGGTGGGGTTCTTGGATCATGTGTTCATGAGAGGAGAAAGGGTGAAAACATTTTAATTTTCACTTGGTAGAATGGTTAAACCCCCTTTTTAAATAGCCACACAATTTCTTCATATGGTTTTCCAAACCCAATTCTAACTATGTAATAGGCTTTATAGAAACAACCCCCCTTAGATGGTTTGTTCTCACTAATTAATAAAATGTGAACCAACTATATGAATTGGAAGTGTCATGATATTCAATATTTCACATGGTTAATCTACAAACATGTGACAATAGTTAACCAACAACCCATACCAAGATAATCTACAAATTTAACCTATAATATATAGATTTTCCTACAAATTAGGAAATAAATATTCTATCTAACTATGAAATAATTAAATTGAATTCAAAACCTCCTCACACTCTAGGGTCCTTATAGTGTCTCTAATACTATTTACACTAAACCATGCACCTTGGGTAAAAACCTCCAAAACTATCAAAAATTTACTTGAATCACCCAAGACACATATAAGCACCAAAGGTTCCCCCCAATCCCCAAACCATTTCTAAAAACATCACCTTAAAAATCCAAAATCTAAACTTCTTTATGAACAGTATCCAAAAATCATTCCAACCAATAAATTACATAATTAAAATTACTTCAAAAAATCTCCCCATATATAGACATAGGTATAAGGACCCCGCCTTAAACATTACATAATCTTGAATTAAGTTAATTATTCACATTGAGGATATTTTAGGTTATTGACCTTTAGAGAATTAGGTCATAACATATACCTAACAAATTGAATATTACATGTAGACACTTTTACTTAGTATCCATTTTTTCATAATATAAAAACAATCGAAAAAATAGTCATGTCTTATTCTATTTTTTAGACAGCATGACTTTTCCTTGATCCCATCATTGAAACACTTCATCTTTATGTCATGTGAGAAAAATTACAAAAACTTGGGATGAGCATAAAAATATCATTAAGGATTATATAATGAATAAAGAAAACATTAGTCATTAAATATATACCATGAATAAGATCATTAAAATACCTCATGAAATCATAAGATTTATGAATAACACTTTTAAATCTTAAATTATAAAGGGAACATGTGGCATCCATAACATACTTACGTTGTATCTTTCAAAACTATATAAAGAGATATATTTGGAAGACCCATCATAGTATATTCCTTAAATATCATAGGAGAAACATTTTCCTTTACCTATTTCATGTTAACCAAGGCATTGGAGATCTATCTTGGGCTCACCCACCCTATGTTTATCACGGAACCACCCATATACATGAACAACACCTAAGAACCATAACATATTCATAACACATAAAACAAATATAAAGAAAAGATAACATTTCCCCATTTAGATCACAATATATCATTTGAAGATACTAAAAAAATCAATGATTTCTCAAAACCATTTTCAATACCAAAATACATAAAAATAGTATATGGTATTTATTTTTATTTGTAAAAAAACACTACGACTTTTCAAGAAATCCAAAGATCAAATAATACTCACGGCGGTGGAAAGGTCATTGTCATCATGTACGTTAAAAAGAAAAAATCATTTTTAATTTTTAGTAAAATGATTTATAGAAAAAACATTCCCTTTTAACAAAATGATATGTCAAAGGGGCTTATACACCATATAATAAAATGTTGTCTATAAATCAAAATATACCTCAATGAGAGGAGATTGAGACGAAGTGCCTTACCGTGTGTCGGACTTGACTCGTTTATTATTTAATCTCCAGAATAAAAAACTAAATTTAATTTCTACTTGATTAAGAAACATTTTCATGCTTATTATTCCTTTTATTTAACTTATTACCCTATTATAAACATTATTTAATCATTTAAGTTAATAACGGTCGTTTTGTTGATATTTGGCAATTGAGTCAAAAATAAACTTCTTATAATTACAAGTTGTCCATGTGGTCAAAATTAAATTATCTATGTAATTGTATTAATGATTTATATATCATATATATCATATATATATAGTATATATATGTATTTATAATAGTACATAAAAATTTTACGTATGAAATGAAATACAATGCTCATGGAGACAGTAAGCAGTACGTACGCATGAATGCTACTTTCATTTCAATTTTGTATTTTAATGGAATGAAAACTTAAAGATACATGGATATATTATAATTAAAGTATAATATAAAATATAATTTCATTAACTCTATACTTTATATGTCCCACGTATGGCATGAACAAGTCATATCACTTTGAGGGGGAGGTAGTACGCACTTCCTCAAACAAAATTATCATATTTACCCATTATGGATACCAAAAAGGTATTGTATAAATGAAAAATATATAATTATAGAGATTATATATATATATATATATATAATATCACATATAAATATATTTACAACTTAATGTCCACTATAATAGGTGGTAGGAGAATATTGACCAATCGTCATTTCGTGAGGCAGTAGTTCACCGTCCACAGAAATAGTAAGTTCTTATCCATTAGATAGAGGTGTGTGGAAGATTAGTTTGAATAATTATAAAAAACAACCTAGTGTAATGATGATACTGGTTTTGTTATAAAATAATGGAAACAAGAGTTTTTATGGGGTTGGAGAAGTAAAATAAAATAAAAGAACATAAGAGAAGACGTTACCTTTAAATAGGGTATCTCCCATTGGATTGAACCAAAAGGTTTACTTGAATTTACATATTTATAGGGTAAGGCATCTAAGAGGAATATAGTTATGTAGGGAGCTTAATTGGGCAGAGTTTGGATGATCCAAGGGTCTTGAGAGGTGTGATTAATGGGTTATAAGTGATGGATTTTTATAAGGGGGAGGAGGGGCTCTTTAGAAATGTTTGAAAACATTATTTTATTATTAACTAATTTTCGGTTTCAAAAAGTCCAAAACACATTAAAGTAAAATATTGGATGAATAATGCTTGAAAAAAATCATCCAATTAGATTTGGATAGGTATTGGATAGTTTTTAAAATTCTATAATCCCATTTATTTAAATAATTTGTTAATAAGGAAATCATTGTATCATCATTGAGTCATAAAAAATTTTATATATATGATGGATAAAAATTATAAATAAAATACCTGGATGTAGGAAATATTTTTATATTTAAAATAAATATTTATAGTCTAAGAGATAACATGTATAACCCTACATAAAAGTTTATTTACTAAAAGATATAGGTTTTTTTGATTTTTATCTTTACTTTAAATTAATTAATATAAACTGCCATTATCACTCATAAGTGGCTCCATGGGGTCCCAAAACTGACACGAGCATACCACTGGTCGGACTTGTATCAACCCAATGGATTAGGATACATTTTGGAGTAAGTTATTATTTTTATAATATTATTTTATTACCCATATTTACAAGATTTACCTTTTAACATTGGAAAATAAAATATTTACTGAAGTAAATATTCATAATGTATAAAAATAAAAATTTCCTATTCACACAATTTAATGATCTGGATTCAAAATATGGAAACCATTTTTCCAAATTCAAAACACAGAAGTGGCAAAAATTAATTTAAAATTAATTACCGTTTTCAAAACAAATAACATGTTTTTATGAAATAATAACTATCAAAATATTTACCTTTGTTTGTCTCCAATTTAAGAGTGAAATTACTTCCAATGACCAAAATTGGATTAAATGGTAAAATTATAATATAATTACACTTTAAACCAAATTAAACAGATAATCCGACCACATAAATAAGTTATATTAAAAGGTAGTTTTGAATTAAAATACAATATTTTTCCCTATTTCATTAAAAATGAACATTATTAGTGAAATACCAAAATTTCATCCAAAGTAAATTTTTATGTCACGATTCTAAATAAGAATATTACATTGTCAAAAAAGAAATATAAAAGTTATAAAAACAAGATTTCAAAATGGTTCTCCATCAAAAGGCGGTAAGTCAACCCCTTAATGAATATTAGAGTATTTATGATTTAAATTGGATTATTTCTTATTTTAAGCCTCTAAAATTTATTTGATAAATATAAAAATATTTAGAAAACGTGTATAATACTATTATAGTTAGTTTTTTTCATTCCTTCATGTACAACACCTATGTGTTAACTACCATTTAAAATTATATTATTTTATTATTTTTCATTGTGACTCACCCTTTTATGCAACATGAGGTTTTCAATGAAACCCTTTATTGTGTGTCAGGTATGCCATTGAACATAGCATCCCCTTTAAAGTAAAATTAATATTTAATTATTAAATAAAAAAATTTCATAATATTTATTTACCTTGGTTGTTATATCCTTCCACACTTTATGGAAATTGCGTCCTCAAAATTTTAATAACTTATCAAATAAATGGGGGGTATTTATCCCTCATAAAATTTTATGATTCCCACATTTCTTCTTCAACAGTATGGTATTTCCAAAAAAAAATTACCTGATGGATTACCTTATTCCACAACACTTTCTCTCTTTAGTTAAGAATATAAATTGTTTGTTCTTTATAAAATAGATTATCTTCTAACTGAACTACTTCTGGGCTCAAAACATGAGATGAATCCGGCATATACTTTTTCAACATTTAAAAATGAAAAAAAAATTAAGTACTTGGGATAAAATTGGAGGTAATTAAACATATATGCACCTGATCCAACTCTCTCTCGTATTTCTTATCATCCAATGAATCTTGTAATCATCATTCCCTTCATGCAAAAACACGTCACACTTTTCCATGGAGAAACTTTGAGAAATACATGATCACCTACATAGAAATAAATATCCTTCCTCTGGTTATCCGCAAAACTTTTCTGCCTACTCTGAGTTATTCTCATGTGCTTATGAATCAACAGAATTTTGTATGCCATCTCTTCTTCCAATTATGGTTCCATCAGTTTCCTTTCACCTATGTTATCAAATAAAATATGGAGTTAGACACCACTTCTAATATAATTCCTCAAATAGAGAAATCTATATATGTGAAGTAAAACTATTATTTTATGAAAACTCAACCAAAGAATAATTTTGGTCCCAACTTCCTCAGTAATCCAATGAACAAGAACATATCATATCCACCAATGTCAAAAAATTTCATTCTGATAGCCAATTTGATTGAGTATGAAAAGTCATACAAAAATTTAACTCAGTAGTCAACGACTTCTGAAGGCCATTCCAAATGATATAATTAAACCTAGGATCATGATAATATACAATGGAAAGGCTAAATCCATGCAACCTGACTATCTCATTAACATACAACCTAGAATATTGATCAAGATATAAATTATCTCTAACAAGAAAGAATTTAGTATATTTATTCAATCTATCAACAATAACCTAGATTGCATTATTATTTCGTGATGTCTTCAGTAATACAACAATTAAGTCGATGGATATATTTTTGCATTTCCACTCTGGCACTGATAATGACTGAAGCATCCCTTTTGGTAACTACCCCTCTTCTTTAACCTGTTGAAAATTTAAACACTTCATAGTAAATTTTGAAAAATCTATTTTCATTCCATCCCACCAGTAATAAACTCGATTATCTATATACAACTTAGCACTTCCTGCATGAACTGAAAATTGAGAAATATGAGCTTCACATAACAACTCATTATTCAAATTTGAATCACTAGGAACAAAAAATCTATTCCAAAATATCAAAATACCATCACTATCGATGTTCAAATCAGGAAACATACCCTTCTGAAACAACTCCACCTTTTTCTACAACTCACTATATTCATTATGTGATTTCTTAATTCTCTCTGATAAAGATGATTTCACTGACACCTAAAACAAAACAGAGAAATTTCTTGCACCAAAATCTTCTAGGCCAAAGTTCACCATATCTTTAATCAAAGGATATTGTTCCAAATATAATGAGGTTAATGTAGAATTACATTTTCGAATCAAAGAATTAGCCACTTTATTCTCCTCTACTAGATGGTAAAGTACTGTGAAATCATATTCCTTGATTAATTCCCACCATCTCTTATGTCACATGATCAATTATTTATGAGTGAATATATTCTGCAAACTTCTGTTGTCAATATATATTTCACATTTTACTCTATACAGATGATGCCTCCAAAATTTTTAAAGAAAAAACAAGAACAGCTAGTTCCAAATCATGTGTAGATTAATTTAACTCATGAGGTTCCAAATGACGTGAACAAAAATTAATTACCTGATCATTTTGTATAAGGACACAACCAAGTCCTTTAAGTGAAGCATCATTGTAGATAACAAACTCACCATTGTAGGAAGGAAATTCTGAAACTAGAACATTCACCAATCCTCTTTTCAATTATTGAAAACAATCATATCATTCTATTTTCCAAATGGAGTTGACACCTTTTCATGTTAACTTAGTCATTGGGCTATACAACTGTGAAAAATTTTCAACAAACCTCCTGTAATAACCTTCCAAACCAAGAAAACGAAAAGCCTCTATAATATTGGTAGGACATGTTCATTCTTCAAAAACAATTGTTTTATAAGGATCCATAGTTATGCCATTTTCTGAAACAATGTGATCAAGGAAATATATTTTTGGTAACCAAAACTCACACATGCTTAATTTCCCATGTAGTTTCTTTTCTTTTATAGTTTTAAATACAACCCTCCAATGACTTCTATCTGCCACTTTACTTTTGGAATAAACCAAAATATAATCAATGAACCAAACCCCAAATTTTTCTATGAACTCTTAGATAATTCTATTCATAAGATCCATGAATAGAGAAGGTTCATTGGTTAACCAAAAAGGCATAACAAACAATTCATAATGTCTATATCTAGTACGAAGCATGATCTTCACAATGTCTCACTATCAGAAATTCGGGCTATTTCCACGGTTTAAAACCATGGCTATAGGTCCTCAAACTATGTCTATAGGTAATAACCATAGTTTGAGAAACTGTGGATAATTTTGGTGTGGCTATAGGCCTAGAATTATTTACATAGTTTGGAACGGTGGATATAGATCTATATCCATGGTTAAAAACCATGGCTATAGGTATACAACCATGGTTCAAGCCATGGTAATATCACAATAGCCATGGCTGGGAACCGTGGCTATACTAGAGGATGGAAACAGTTTATTTCCACGGTTAGAAACTATGGCTTTAGATATATACACAAGGTTAAAAATCGTGGAAATAGACATATATCCACGGTTAGAAACTGTGGTTATAGGTTCTGAAAAACCATAAAAAATAACCCCCACCCCCCTGTATAGCCCCCTGGACACCCCCCCCCCCCCCCTTCCGTATCCCACCCCCTTGACAGCCCCCTCCCCCTACAAAGCCCCCTGGACTCCCCCCCCCCCTATAGACCCCTCCCTCCTAGACACCCCCTTCTTCATGGACACCCTACATAAACCCCCTCCCTCACCCCTGGACAACCTCTTCCCCCTATAAAGCCCCCCTTCTGGACAACCCCCCTACAGTCCCCTCCCTCTATCCTGGAAACCCATATCTCATAGACACTGGAAACCCCCACCCAAAATAAACCACCCCTTCACCCTCCCCTGGACAACCCCCTCCCCATGCAAAGCCCCCAATGCAGACCCATCCCTTCAGGACACCGCCCAGCAGTCCCCTCCCTCCTGAACACTAGACACCCCCTCCCTTCATAAAACCCCCTCCCTCTTCTGCTGGACAGCCCCCCAACCCCCTAAAAAGCCCCCCCCCCCCCCCCCTCATGGAAAACCACCTTCCCTTATGGACAGCCACTAGAGACCCATACTTCCAAGACACTGGACACCCCCACCCTACTAAACCCCCCTCCCCTGGACAGCCACCCTACAAAGCCCCTAGATACCCTCCCCCCCCTAACAAATTCCCCTCCTGGAAAACCCCCCTTCCTACAAACCCTCCCTCCTAGACACTGTACACCCCCACTATACATAAACCCCCTCCCCCTCCCCTAGCCATCCCCCTCCACATACAATGCCCCACCATGCAGACCCCTCCCACCTGAACACCCCCCCTACAACCCCCTCCCTCTTGGAAACTGGACACCACCACCCTATATAAACCCCCCCCCCTCCCATGGACAACCCCCTTCTCCTTTACAGTGCCCCCCCCCCTCTTGGACAACCCCCACCTTCCTGGACACCCTACAGAAACCCCCTCCCCCTCCCTTGGACAACCCCCTCCCCCTGCAAAGCCCCCCTCCTTGACAACCCCCTACAGACCCATCCCTCCCTTTTGGACACCCCCACCTCCTAGACACTGGACACCCCACCATACAAAACCCCCTCCACATCCCCTAGACAACCCCTCCCCCTACAAACCCCCACTAAATACCCCTCCCTCCTAGACACCCCCCAGTATTCCCCTCCCTCTTGGACACTGGACACCCCCACCCTACAAAACACCCTCTCCTACACTGGACAACCCCCCTTCCCCCTACAAAGCACCAACTCTTAGACAACCTCCTCCCTCCTGAATACCCACTACTCACCCCACTCTTGGACACTGAACTCCCACACACTACATAAACCCCCCTCCCTTTGATAGCCCCCCTAAAAATCCCCCCACCTCACCACACAATGCCCCCCTCTTGTAGACACCTTTCTCCTAGACACTGGACACCCCCAACCTATATAACCCCCCCCCCTTTCCCCTCCCCTAGAAAACCCCCTCCCCCTGCCAAGCCCCCCTGCAGACCCCTCCCACCTGAACACCCCCCTGCATACCCCTCCCACCTGAACACCCCCCTGCATACCCCTCCCACCTAGACACTAGACGCCCCTATCCTACATAAACCCATGTCCCCTGGACAACCCCCATCCTCCTATGAAAATTCGATAGACATCCCCCCTACAAAGCTCCCTACTGGACAACCCCCCTCAAGTAGACCCCTCCCTCTTAGACACTGGACACCCCCAACCTAAATAAACCCCATCCCCCTCCCCTGGATAGCCCACCGCCTAAAAATCCCACTATAGACCCCTTCCTCTTAGACACCCCCTACAACCCCCTACCTCTTGGACAATGGACACCCCCACCCTACATAAACCCCCCTACCTCTCCACTCGATAGCCCCCCTTCCCCCTACAAATCCCCCTTCCTGAACATCCCCCCTCCTTCCTGGACACCCTACATAACCCCCCCCCCCCAGACAGCCCACCCCCCTTACAAAGACCCCCCTCCTGGAAAACCCCCTGTAGATCCCTCCCTCCCTCCTGGGCACCCCTACCTCTTGGACACTGGACACCCCCACCCTACATAATCCCCCTCCCCTCCCCTAGATAGCCCCTCCCCCTACAAATCCCCCATACTAACCCCTCCCTCCTAGACACCCCCTGTAGTCCCCTCCCTCTTAGACACTGGACACCCCCATCCTACATAAACCCCTCCCCTAGGTAGCCCCCCCCCCCCAGACTGCCCCCCTGAAAAGACTCCCTCATGGACACCCCCTCCCCCTGTAGACCCCTCCCTCCTGGACACCCCCATCCCCCACCCCCTCCATCATGGACACTCAACACCCCCACCCCCTGGACACCCCTCCCCCTCCGGGACACCCCCCTTCTCCCCTGCAAACCTCATTCCATCCCCCCTCACCTAGACCCCTCCCTCCTAGACACCACCTTTCAATAGTTAATTCATTCTAGAAAAAAACAGGTTGCATTCATATTCAAGTCCTCTTTTCAAAAAAAACAATGTTCCTATAGAAATGAGAGGAAGTATCAAGGTGGAACACCCAACTCACCCCCTCCCTATAACAACCCGTGATTTTCTGATAAGTATTCTTTTTAATTTATTTTATGTCATGTGTTTTATGCTACACCAAGCTTATCTTGTGTTATACGCAACACCATATTATCTTGCAGTATACGCAACATTATTCTTGGATTGTGTTACACAGAATTTCAAGTTCGTTTGATAGTAGTCATTCTACGCAACATTGAGAGTATATATATATATATATATATATTCAACGTATAAATGAAATATGGTTGGATACTGTTATACAAAACAACAAAAGAGTCTTGCACATCACGCAACCCTTCCTTGGCTTAAATTACATGCTATCGCGACCTTCCTCGATAGCATTTGTTGTAAACAATCTCAGGTTTCACTAAACAATGATATATTGTTATAATATTATGGTCTAGCCGTTATGAATAGTATTAAATAAATTTTTAATTTTATAACATTATTATTCATCTTACATATTTTATAGAACACGGTATGAGAACAAAATAAATTTTTTCGAATAAAATAAGTATTTTTCAAAAAATGCAGTTTTGCCGCCTTTTGATGGTGCACCCACTTTAAATCTTGTTTTTGACATGTATATAAGTTCAATTTCAAAAAACAAAATTCTTCTTTGGAATCAGGATATAAAAATTTACTCTGTATAAATTTTTCATATTATTCCGATAACTTTCATATTTTAATAAATAGTAAAAACACGCTATATTTTAATTAAAAAAAATTTCATCGCAGTAATTTATATGGTTAGATTATATTTCTAATTTTTTTTAAAGGGTAATTAGAATATATTTTTACCATTTAATACAATGTTGGTCATTGGAATTAATTTCACTCTGAAATTGGATATAAACAAGTATCAATCTTTTGATAGTTATTGTTTCTTAAAAACACGCTATTTGTTTTGATAACGGGAATTAATTTTAAAAATAATTAATGCCACTTCTATGTTTTGAATTTGGAAAAGTAGACATCAATTTTGAATTCAGAATATCAAATAATGCTTCGGCTTAATTTTTGGTATTTTTCTAAAAAACATCAATTTTTGATGAATAGTGAAACAACTTAGTGGTAGTTAAAAAACTGAATTTTTCATTTAAATGAAATTTTACGACTTCTGTGAATTGAATTTCAAAAATCAGAGAGACACGGTTAATATCAAGGACTAAAATGTGGTTCAATGAGATGAAAATATTTTTTGGTGAATAGTAACTTTTTACTTTTATTTACCACGGTTAAAAGTAAATACGATAATTAAGGGTAAAATGATATTATTATTACCCTAACACATGTCCCAATTCTACTGGATAAGTGTAATTCAACCAAAAACAACCTTATGAATAAAATATGACCATTTAGGAACATTTGGATTAGATTAGGAAATTTATTATTAATTTATTTAAAGAAGAGTTAAAATAGATAAAATCAAAGTTTAATAACTAAAACATTTTTAATATAGGGTTATACATAAGATAAATTCGACTATAAATATTCACTAGAAATATAAAACGATTTAACACATAATGGTATTTTATTTATAATTTTTAGACATTAAATAATTTAATTTATTTATGACACAATGATGATGCAGTAATTATCTTATTAATTAAATATTAATATAATTGATGTTATAAATACACAAATAAATGTAATTTGAGACTTTTTATGAATAAAAATAATTTTATAGGTTAATATGACATGTTAGTATTGATTTAATTAACGTTTTTACAACTAATCATGCTGTTATGATTTTCACAAAAATCTATTACCAAATAGTGTCAAATTGACATAAAATAGTTTTTTTTTTAATATTATATTATTAATTGTTATTATATTCCTAAAAATATACGGTTTGGCCAAATGACATAGATAAGGTTATATATATTAATACTTAACCACTTGGGGTTCGTTTGGCTGGTTATTGTAAGTTTATTAACCATATAGTGTAAGAAAACAAGAAGACACTGTAAAAGTTAAATTATTTAACTTAGAGTTAAATCTAAAAGATAAGTTTAAAATAGTAACCTAAACTTGTCTAAAACCTATTTGTTGAAATACTTTAGACCCATACCCACATTATCTTTGAAATAAATCAATTTGGATCTATTATAAACCGAATATGACTTTATTATAAAATAATATTTTAAGTTTTTCAAAAGGTGCCCCTCTCCTCCCTTATAAAAAGGGTACCCCTTCCCTCTTCTCTTCACACACTTTTGAGCCTTGAAGGTCGTCCAACCCCTGCCCATCTCTCTTATACACTTCCCTAGCAACATTATGGAGGTTATGGTCTTCTCAAAAGACCATCTCTACTTTATTAAGAGAAGGCTTAAAGGAGGTGTGTTGAAGAAGAGGTAATCTCTTCTTCTGATTCTCTCAAGTTTCTTTCTTTTTATACTTCTTCTTCTTTAGTTGTCTCATTATAAAGTAATAACATCATTATTACTTATATACTGATATGTTATTATAAATATTAAAAAACCATATTTCACCTTCTATCTATCCTACGGAAAATGAAATCATCGCGCATGCGTACGTACAGAATACCGTCTCCACACCGTGGTGTAATCTATTTTCGACCACCACCTTACTAGGATGGGTATAATGGTGTAAATAAATAACTATATATGATTATTGTAAAGTGATATTGATTCTGAAATATTATAAATACACTTCAATACAATTCCACGATCATGGGAATGATATCATCGCCCGTGAAAATGTACGGATTGCCGTCTCCACGACACGATGAGATTCATTCTCCATGTTAACCATTCATGAATGATTATAAAGTATATATAATAAGTAATCCTGAAATATATGACATAATAATGATACTGGATTTATGTATATATATATATATATATATGTATTTCATTTACTTAATTCCATTCAATTCAATAAGGAAACGAAAACAACATTCATGCGTACGTACGGCCTACCGTCTCCATGAACGGTGTATTTCATTCCATTAATTGATATATCGTATATATATATATATATTCTGAATATATATTACATATAAATCATGTTTTACATTCTGGAATTAAGTAAATCAGGATATAAGTAATAATATCAAGAATAAAAAGTCCAAACATGTAGGATAAATGAAACAATTTTACCCAAAACACGGCTTTAACATGGAACTTACAAAAGAATGGGTAATATGAAGTCATAAGTGAACCATATATGATATCATAACAATGAATATGATTATGTAATAAGTCAATTACATTATTTAAAACATTATACACGAGGTTTAGATACGTACGAAGTATATCAGACCTACGGTAAGGAATAATTATTCCAATCTCATTCTTATCCGAGATTGTTTATTTGTAAGTATTTACTAGGGTTATGATTATTATCCATGTACATATATTCTAAAAATGTTTTCATAAAATGTTTAATTTTCTTCCATGTATGTTTAAAGTCATTTTTACCCTTTTCTACTTTTACCACATCGTATGGAAGGAATCTTTCTTTTGTTTACCATACGAGGTACTTTTTGACTTTTCCGAAAAAAGTACGAGAAGAATGTTATTTTTAACTTATATGGCGTGAATGGATTTTTACGGTTTTATGAAGCCTTATTTTTATAAAGCTTCCTCCAAAATATTTCATCACTATTTTCAAAAAAATATCTTTCTTTTAAAATTGCATGATATTTTTTGAAAAGAAAATGATTTTAAAGAAGAAAGGATATTTTCTTCAAGAATTCATTTAAAATGTTTTATCAAAACCATTTTTTCCATCAAAGATGACATTATTTAATATGTGTATGTTTCAAGTATAATGTCTCTATGATTTATATGGTTTCACTATTCTTATGATGAAATGATATCCATTTGTTTTATATGGATTATGTTATGATGGGATGATGTTTATGATACCCATTTTATTCTTTGGGTTACAATGAATGATTTATGTTTATGTTGTAGCACAAGTAAGAATGATTTCATTATGAGATGGGTGGGACCTATATCTCCCTCCAATGCATTGGGTAAAGATTTATATCTCATGAGATAGACATGTCTAGAACGGCAAGTAAATCTGGTTCAGTAATACAGGGCCGGAACGGCAAGTAAACCCGGTTCAGTAAGGGACTTTGTCCACTAAGATGGTCTTGGCGGAAATTCCTTGGCTACTATAGAAATCATATCATGTGCTTAATGTTTTTCCACAATTAAAAGTTTTATTTACAAGATATTTTATCATGACTGATGTTCTATTATGATCTATGTCTTACGTACTATCATGTTTTATGTCATTGCTCAATATTCTGATGTTTAAACAATATGTTCATGTTTGTATGTCCAAATGTATATGCTTTGTTTTATTTTATCCATGCTTACCCTTACTGAGCATTTGAGCAAACCCTTTTTATGTTTTCTATTCCCCATGATATAAAGAAAGGTTTTAGGTAAGAAAAAAAAGTGGAAGATCTTTATGGGAGATGTTGAAGCTCTTTCACCACGATTAGAAGATTATATTCCAGGTTTCCAAAGACACTAAACTATTACGGTTCTTGTGTGTCTATTTTTGTTATGTATTAAGTATTCTGCAAAAGTAATGTAATGTCCGTGTATGTCAAGCTTCAGGTCTCTACATTTGGTATCAAAGGAAAGGATTAGTTAACCTTTGGAAACTAGGATGCGAAAAACATTAGTGAGATCCCTATAGATATTTATAAGGTATGTCTAGGGATGTCCCTAAGGTTTAGTAATGTCCCTAAGGATTAGTATAACTATAGGTTATAGTCCTAGAATTATGTTTACAGTCATGAATAACATAGGGTGAACCTAAGCTATCATAGGTTAAAGAAGGTGTCATAAGTTATACATCCTATAAGTGACTTTTTATGATTATGCGGTTCCTCATTATTTTAATTGTTTCTTACCCAATGGTTTCTGGTTTTAGTTAATGGAGGGAACCGGAAGGAATTGGGTTGACATTGAATCTGATGGAAAAATTGGTGACTATGAGCAGCAAAATTGCGTAATTCCTTGAGAGAAAGATATTATGATTATGCTGATTCAGAAATCGCGATATATGATTAACAAGGTGAACTTTAGTGGAATTCCCAATTAATCAAATAAGAGGAAGATTTAATTTTATGCATGTTCGCATGTTTAGGAGCATATATAAAGGAATATTGATATTTCTAAAGAAGGGAAGAAGAACCTTGATGAATACATCAAATGGAGGGGATGATGTTATCTGTGTGGAGAGAAGGGTCATAGAGTGATAGACTGTTATAGAGTTCAATGTCTTATCTGTGGAGAACATGGGCATTACCCAACTCAATGCCCTGACCTAAGAGGTTACATCTAAATCAAGGAAGAACTTATTCCATGACAATTATTGAATAGGATGGTTTGAAGTTTTTATGTATTCGTATTCAAAAATAATGTTGTTGAGGTACTTTTATGGTATATTGGAATACCTATATATTGGTACATTGTGGTTTTCCATAAGAATATGGAATCGCTAACCATGGAAAGTGATTGAGATATTTTTGGAAAGAATATGATATGCGCATAATGAAGGGATCAGAAGAAAATGAAATGTTTGAAAATATTCATGAGCTCATGACTGATATAAGGAAAAATTTATATCATGGTATGAGTATATAGAATTTTTGGATTTTGGTATGTGGAAAGAGTTAACTTTTGACAGCATTCATGTTTTCAATAAGGTTCAGTGGGTATTCATTTTTTTCAAGAGAATACATGATTAAGGTATTCACATGATTGGAATGTGACCAACAAGATATATGAGGGATAAATGATGGTATTCACATACTTGTTATATGACCTTTTTAGTAATCGTTCCCTTTATACTATGAGTTTGGAAATAAGTATTTTGGATAAGCCTAAATATTTGAATGGATTATGTTGAACAAAAGTTTGTATTGTTTAAGGCTAGAACTTTTTTTCGATATTATTTCTAGAATGTTAAATAGTGTAGTTTTAGAAAAAAAGTCAACCTGCAGGACGGGCGACAACCCATTGCGTCGGACAAGGCTGTGCGAATCGAACCCACAACTGAAGTGTGATAGGACTTTATTGCCTACCACTGGCCTATAGGAAGTCCCTGGTTAGTGGAAACTAGTTTTATTTTATTAAGCAGTATGATAAATAAATAATAAGTCCATTTTTGGAACTATATACGATTAATCTCACCATAAGATGGACTTATAACTTTTTATAACCTTTTGTTTGAAACAGATGGAATGGCCCATGATTCTATCACATGATCTTCTAACACTTCATGAATAACAAATTCAACTCCATTTCTTTAAGAGATGAAGTGGAAATTTTTCAATTCTCGAACAACAGTGAGATTGTACCAAAATCATATAAGTATTTCTTTCAATTCATCAACTTTAAAGAAATGATATTGAAAATGTTGTCCAAGTGCCCTCATATCCGATGAATCAGATAGTACCCTAGATCATCACAAATTTATGGTTTTGTGATTGTTGGCTTTTTCATAGTCATGTTCTCTACCACTCTCCATCAGAACTTGATGGTTAGATTTCTCATCCATATCCATATTTTCACCTATGTTATCCTATGTGGAAACCCAGTGATTAGTTAATTTGGGTAACTATTACGTTTCATACTTTAGTTTTTAAAGTTATGTTTTGGTATTTCATCTTACGATGTGGGTTTCAATTAATGAAACTTTCAAGTAGAAAACCATGTATAACCCTGATGAATTTTGAGGGCAAAATTAATTTTAAGGGGGTAGAATGTAACAACCCGAGATTTTATTATAAGTATTATTTTTAATTTATATGATGTCATGTGTTTTATGATACACCAAGTTTATCTTGTGCTATATGCAACACCGTATTAGCTTGCAGTATATGCAACACTATTCTTGGATTGTGTTACACACAATTTCAAGTTCATTTGATAGTAGTCATTCTACGCAACATTGAGAGTATATATATATATATATATTCAACGTATAAATGAAATATGGTTGGATTCTGTTATACAAAACAACAAATGAGTCTTTCTCAACACGCAACCCTGACTTGGCTTGCATACACGCAATCACGACCTTCCTCGATAGCGTGTGTTGTACACAATATCAGGTTTCACTAAACAACGATATATTGTTATAATATTATGGGCTAGCCGTTATGAATAGTATTAACTAAATTTTTAATTTTATAACATTATTATTCATCATACATATTTTTTAGAACATGGTATGAGAACAAAATAAATTTTTCGGATAAAATAAGTATTTTTCAAAAAATGTCATTTTCCCGCCTTTTGATGGCGCACCCACTTTAAATCTTGATTTTGACATGTCTATAAGTTCAATTTGACAAAATAAAATTCTTATTTGGAATCAGGATATAAAAATTTACTTTGGATATATTTTTCATATTATTTTAATAACTTTCATATTTTAATGAATAGTAAAAACACGCTATATTTTAATTAAAAACAACTTTTTTCATCTCAATAATTTATATGTTTATATTATTTTTTTAATTGGTTTTAAAGTTTAATTAGAATATATTTTTACCATTTAATCCAATGTTGGTCATTGGAATTAATTTCACTCTGAAATTAGATATAAACAACTATCAATCTTTTGATAGTTATTGTTTCTTAAAAACACACTATTTGTTTTGATAATGAGAATTAATTTTAAAATTAATTAATGCCACTTATATGTTTTGAATTTGGAAAAATAGGCATCAATTTTGAATTCGGAATATCAAATAATGCTTAGGCTGAATGTTTTGTATTTTTCTGAAAAACTTCAATTTTTTGATGAATAGTGAAACCACTTTGTGCTAGTTAAAAACTGACTTTTTCATTTAAATGAAATTTTCCCACTTCTGTGAATTGAAATTTGAAAATTCAAGAGACATGGTTAATATCAAGGACTAAATTGTGGTTCAATGAGAATAAATTATTATTTGGTGAATAGTAAGTTTTTACTTTTATTTACCACGGTTAAAAGTAAATAGGATAATTAAGGGTCAAAAGTATTATTATTACCCTAAAACATGTCCTAATTCTATTGGATAAGTCTAATTAGACAAAAAACAACCTTAGGAATTAAATATGACCATTTAGGTCTACTTGGATTAGATTAGGAAATTTATTATTAATTTATTTAAAGAAGAGTTAAAATAGATAAAATCAATGTTTAATAACTAAAACATTTTTAATATAGGGTTATACATAAGATAAATTCGACTATAAATATTCATTAGAAATATAAGAAAATTTCCTACATAATAATATTTTATTTATAATTTTTAGACATTAAATAATTTAATTTATGTATGACACAATGATGATACAGTAATTATCTTATTAATGAAATATTAACATAATTGATGTTATAAATGCCCAAATAAATGTAATTTGAGACTTTTTATGAATTCCAATAATTTTCTAGGTCAATATGACATGTTAATATTTCTTTATTTAACGTTTTTTGAACTAATCATGCTGTTATGAGTTTCACTAAAATCAATTACCAAATAGTGTCAAAATTGACATAAAATATTTTTTAAACAAATATTATATTATTAATTGTTATTATATTTATAAAAATCTAAGGTTCGGAAAAATGACTTATATAAGGTTATATATATTAATAATGAATCACTTGGGGTTCTTTGGCTGGTTATAGTAAGTTTATTAACCATATAGTGTAAGAAAACAAGAAGACACGATAAAAGTTAAATTAAGTAACTTAGAGTTAAATCTAAAAGATAAGGTTTAAATAGTAACCTAAACTTGTCTAAAACCTATTCGTTGAGTGGATTTCGACCCATACCCACATTATCTTATAAATAATTCAATTTGGAGCTATTATAAACCGAATATGACTTTATTATAAAATAATATTTTAAGTTTTTCCAAAGGTGCCTCTCTCCTCCCTTATAAAAAGGGAACCCCTTCCCTCTTCTCTTCACACCCTTTTTAGCCTTGAAGCTCAGACAACCCCTGCCCATTTCTCTTCTCCAATTCCCTAGAAACACTCTGGAGGTTATGGTTTTCTCAAAAGACCAACATTTCTTCCTTAAGAGAAGGCTTAAAGGAGGTGCGTCGAAGAAGAGGTAATCTCTTCTTCCGATTCTCTCAAGTTTCTTTCTTCTTCTACTTCTTCTTCTTTAGTTTTCTCATTATAAAGTAATAACATAATTATTAATTATATACAGATATGTTATTATAAATATTAAACATCCCTATTTCACCTTCTATCCATCCTACGGAAAACGAAATCATCGTGCATGCGTACGTACGGAATACCGTCTCCACGCCGTGGTGTGATCTGTTTTCGACCACCACCTTACTTGGATGGGTATAATGGTGTAAATAAATAACTATATATGATTATTGTAAGGTGATATTGATTCTGAAATATTATACATACACTTCTATACAATTCCACGATCATGGGAATGATATCATCGCTCGTGCGTACGTACGGACTACCGTCTCCACGATGCTATGAGATTCATTCTCCATGTTAACCATTCCTGAATGATTATAAAGTATATATAATAAGTAATCCGGAAATATATGAGATAATAATGATACTGGATTTATGTATATATATATTTATTTCATCTACTTAATTCCATTCAATTCAATAAGGAAACGAAAATAGTGTTCATGCGTACGTACGACCTACCGTCTCCATGAACAGTGTATTTCATTCCATTTATCGATCTATAATATATATATGTATATGCTGAATATATATTACATATAAATCATGTTTTAAATTCTGGAATTAAGTAAATAATCATATAAATAATAATATCAAGAACAAAAAGTCCAACCATGTATGATAAATGAAACGATTTTACCCAAAACGATGCTTTAACATGGAACTTACAAAAGAACGGGTAATATAAAGTCATAAGTGAACCATATATGATATCATAACAATGAATATGATTCTGTAATAAGTCAATGATATTATTTAAATAATTATACAGGAGGTTCAGATACGTACGAAGCATATCAGACCTAAGGTAAGGGATTATTATTCCAATTTCATTCTTATCCGAGATTGTTTATTTGTAAGTATTTACTGGGGTTATGGATATTATCCATGTCCATATGTTATCAAAATGTTTTCATAAAATGTTTAATTTTCTTCCATGTATGTTTAAATTCATTTTTACCCTTTTCTACTTTTACCACATCGTATGGAAGGAATCTTTCTTTTGTTTACCAAACGAGGTACTTTTTGACTTTTCCAAAAAAAAAGTACGAGAAGAATGTTATTTTTAACTTATACGGCGTGAACGTATTTTTACGGTTTTATAAAGCCTTATTTTAATGAAGCTTCCTCCGAAATATTTCATGACTATTTTCAACAAAATCACATTCTTTTAAAATTCCATGAAGTTTTGTGAAAAGAAATTGATTTTAAAGAAGAAAGGATATTTTCCTCAATAATTCATTTCAAATGTTTTATAAAAACCATTTTTTCCATCTAAGATGACATTATTTCATATGTGTATGTTTCAAGTATAATGTATCTATGATTTACATGGTTTCAATGTTCTTATGATGAAATGATATCCATTTGTTTTATATGGATTATGTTATGATGGGATGATGTTTATGATACCCATTTTATTCATTGGGTTATGATGAATGATTTATGTTTTTGTTGTGGCACAAGTAAGAATAATTTAATTATGAGATGGGAGGGAACTATATCTCCCTCCAATGTATTGGGTAAAGATTTATATCTCATGAGATAGACATGGCTGGAATGGAAAGTAAATCTTGTTCCGTAATACAGGGCTAGAATGGTAAGTAATCCCAGTTCAGTAAGGGACTTTATCTACTAAGATGGTCTTGGGAACAATGCCTTGACTACTATGGAAATCATATCAAGTGCTTAATGTTTTTCCACAATTAAAAGTTTTATTTACAAGCTATTTTATCATGATTGATGTTCTATTAGGATCTATGTCTTACGTACTTCCATGTTTTATGTCATTTCTCAATATTCTGATGTTTAAACATTATGTTCATGTTATTATATTCAAATGTATATGGTTCGTTTTATTTTCTCCATGCTTACCCTTACTAAGCATTTAAGCTCACCCTTTTTATGTTTTCTTTTCCCAGGATATAAATAAAGGTTTTAGGTAAGAAAACAAAAGAAGAAGATCTTTATGGGAGATGTTGAAGATCTTTCACCACGATTAGAAGATTATATTCCATGTTTCCAAAGACACTAAGCTATTACGGTCTTTGTGTGTCTGTTTTTATTATGTATTAAGTATTCCACAAAAGTAATGTAATGTCCATGTATGTCAAGCTTCGGGACACTACACTCCCCCCCCCCCCCACACACACACCCCCTGCCCCTTTCCCCCAACTCCAAACCCCCTACCCCTACCCCCAACACACCCCATGCCCCCTCCCCATACACACCCCCTCCCCCTCCCCCCTACCCCCACCTGCACACCTCCTCCCCCTGCCCCTAGCACACACCCCCTACCCCCCCCCCCCCACATGTACACCCCCTACCCTCCCCCCACCCTTCCCCCCACCTGCACACCCCCACCCCCACCCCCTTCCCACCACACGCACCCCCTAAAAAAGTTCATGATGAATAAAAAATTATTGATACAACTGTCCATATTCCTGAAAAGAGGTCAATTGTGACTATGACTAATGTTTAAACTATAGAAGGAAGAGATATACCAGAGGTTAAGTGTCAGTCAATGGATCCAGTAATCCTTGGATCACATGGTTATTGAGATCAAACTGATAATGTGGTTATGGAAACTGTTGAACATTCTCATACCCTACCTATTCCATCACCACGTCCTATTGTACATGAGGAATCGCCCTCTATTTGTTGGATATCTTAAAGCTATAAAATTTAATCATTTGACTCTGATATTCTAAATGAGTTTGATAATATTTGAGGAGATTATAATGAGATGAAATAGGAGTTAATATATACTAATTATGTGATTATAGAACATATGAAGTCCACTATTCCCAAGGTTGATTTTGACAAGTTTTTTGGGTTAATGACTACCCAAACAAATTTGATTAAGAATATCCAATCATTCCATCCTATTAAAAAATTTGTTTCTAAAGTATATTTCATAGATTTTAAGGATGTGAATGGTCTAGTTAGATATTTTAAGGATTTATATACTACCAAGTCTGGGTACAATTATCTTGGTGTTATGGTTGTATCTCAAAGTTACATGTTCCAAATGCTTTAAGTGGTGCAATTAGAAATGTCACAAGATGTTCTTGATGAGGTTAGTTCATTAATGACTGAAATGTAGGGAATATTGCACAATTTATAAAGTGTTGTATTAAGCTAGTTTGAGTTCATAAAAATGTTTAAATCCTATATAACTTCCAACTATGAACCTTCAGTTGTTCCCATTTTTTAGAGTGGATTTGACCAATTTCTCTCAAAATTAAATTATATAGCATTACAAATGCAGCCCCCATAGTGTGATATATTCACACCATTCCTTATAAATGATTTCAAGAGGATTATTATGTGAGAGTTTCATGATACTGGATATAATTTCAGGAATCATGGTATTGGAACTAATAGATCCGTAAAATTTAGTAGTGGTATTTTATGATGAATTTTATTGGAAGTTGAATGGGATCATGAATGTCTCTAAGGATGATCAATGTATGGTTTTTCGATATCTTGTTCTAGTTTCTAGAAACTACTATAATTTGTTAAATTCTTTGAAAAAGGTCTATAAATATGTTCAAGGTCTATATTCATATTCATTCATGACAAAACAAGTGGTTATTAGAAAACCATTTTTTAAAACAAAAATGAAATTATGGAAACACATTTTTAAAACAATAAAGCAATTATAGAATTAAAATTAATGGTTTAGGAAGAGGGAACCTACCTCGTTCTCACGGTGCGTAGATTTTAACGAAAGCATCTCGAATATTCTTTTTTTTTTTGCTTGCACGCATATGCAACATCACATATATAAAAGTAAAACTAGCTCCAGTGAACATATTTTCATGGAAAAATATTCCCAAGGGGGTCCTTATATATATGTTTATACATGAATATACCCATTTACACTTATACATGTATGCATTTTTTGTATCTATATATAATCATACCACGCCCCAATATATATATTCATACTACCATGAGTGAATATATATTAAGGGGGAACTTATATATGTATATGCCAACATATGCATACACATGTAATCCTTCGTCAATGGTGAGTCGAATCTGCCTCAACGAAATCAAAAATGCATTGCAAAAATATAAGGAACACAAAATTCACAAATTCCCTAATTATAATTTCTCCAAAGATTTCAAAGAGTATAAAACTTACCCAAATACGATGTTGAAATCGCTGCCATCAATGGTGGTGGATAGAACCGAAATCATCATAAGAAACAACATATAAGAAAAAAGTGAAAAAAATAGATATAACGACTTCTTATATATATGTGATCAGTGTACTAATTGTACATGAAAAATGATACATGAATCCATAACCTACAATGAACAAAAAATATTGAGATTGATATGTACATCCCAATACTAAATAACATGATAATTAATTATCCTCTATTTTTCAAACATCACCTTCAATTGCATATTCAAAAATCAAAAATCAACAAATATGGGAATAAAGTAAACTTCCATCCGCATTAAAATAAGGGAAATAAGGATTAGACATTGTTCTAAACCCAAAAAATCTATTACATGAATGTATAAAAAACCTAAAACTTTTCATGCTTATATCCTTCATGATTTTAGATTTTGAAACCTCATTTTTAGCATATTATTATTCTTGAATTCCCCTTTATTCTTAGTCTATATAGGTTTATCAATTTTAAATACTAGATAAATTTCCTTCATTTATTCTTACTCAATCCCCTAACCCTCCCTGCACCACCTCCCCCCCAAACCATTCCCCTCCCCCATAACCATCCACTACCCCCTTTCCCCTGCACCACCCCCACCCATTCCACTGGCCTTCACCATCCCTCTAGCCTACACCAGCCCCCAAACCCCTGCACCAGCCCCCCTAACCCCCCTGCACCACACCCACCCCTTCCCCCACACCTTCCCATGTACTAGCCTCCAACAAACCAGTCCCCTCCCCCCAAAGCCACTCCTCCCCAAACTAGCCCCCTCCCCCAAAACCCAACCCCCTCCCCCCATCACCCTAACCCCCTCCCCCTACAACACCCCCATCCCACTAGCATGTATCATCCCCCCAACCCTTTAGCCTACACTCGCCCCCACACCCCTACACCAGCCCCTCTAACCCCCCTTGCACCACCCCAACCCTTACCCTATACTAGCCTCTCCCTCAAGCAAGTCCCCTCCAACCAAAACCAAATCCCACCCCCCCCCCCCAAACCAGTCCCCTCTAATTACCTCTACTTATATTATGCTATAATTATAAATGTGATCTAACTTGTTCTTCTTCCTAGTGGTATATGTTGCAATATATTTTGGGGTTACCTTCTCAGTTTCATGTCAGTGTATATCTTTTTGTTTCCATCCACTAATCTGATATTACATCTATTTTGGAGGTGTGGTTTCACGACATGGATTCCTCTATCGAGTTCTATATTGATCAAATTCATATTCCATTATAGGGCTCTAGGTTATTGCTCACCGAGCCACTAGTCCACTAATTTTATCTCCCTAAGACCTCCATGGCCTTGTATCCTTCCTCATCGATTAACTTGTCAACCCCTATCCCTATTCTGGTGGAAATCAGTTTCCCGACAAGATGAAACTATATTCAAATTCCTGTTGATATCAGGTGCCCGACTGCCCAACATGAGTATTTTCTAGCTTACCAAAGCAAGTGGAAGGGGCATGCCCCCAAAACAGGTGAAGAGAACTTTTTTTTTATTCTGATACCCAAATGAAAATTTATTTTTAGATTGTAAAGATACATAATGATTATCCCTCAACATAATCTCAGACATAGACCACAACTACAATGTCGAGTTCCCTAGTAGTATACGACCAGGCTGCACCCAATACCCTAGAATTTTTCACCATCTCCAATACTACAATATTAGGAGAAAAGAAATATATATATATGGTTTCTAGTATTGAAGAATTATTCAACATCTCCAATACTATCTTACATTAGGTATAACGTGAAAGAAGGATATAAATATATATCATTATCCTCTAGAAGTGCATCCATCCCCGCCAGACCAAGTGGTATGTTCATGAAGACCTCTAAAGCTGGAAACCAACAAGATTGAACTAACACTGCATCCACCACCACTTGTTTATGGGCCATGATGGATAGAGAAGGATCATTTATATAAAACGAACACTCACCCAAATCTTCATAAGTGGATACATACTCTTCCATGTAAGCATTGTAAGGACCTGCTCATTTTTGAAAAATTAGAATGTGTTTCCAGAATTATCCAATGAATGAGATGAGTGAAGTTACACATATAATAGAGGATTATAGGGTAGAATAACATGAAAATATAGTTTTCTTCCATTCCTATTTCCTTCAAGGGAATTCTCACTGGATGGCACTAAAGGTGAAATGGTTCTTCCAAAAGTTGAATTTCCCCCCTCATTTGGGATAATAGACCTAGTAATTCATTATTACCGGTCTTCTAATTGCCACGAAACACTTCTCCCATAGTTTTATCATAGAGATAATATTTAGGGGATGTAAGTAGTGTATGTTCATCAGTATCCTCCTCCTATATGAACAAAAACATAAATGATATCAATACAGTTTCAATGGAATCAAGTACCTTTAAACATAGCAGTGAGATCAGTCTTCCCACTACTTATGGGATAGTCAAATTCAATCACGAACATTTGAAGTGAGCTGAGAACCACCAATAAGTGAACCAAATATGAATATAGAAACCGAACATTAAATAAATATGATGAAGGTATTCATATAATTTAACATTTTTATAGAAAAACATATAAGGGTACATGATTCAGAATGCATACATGGGGATCAACTATCAACCCAAGATACAAACCAATGTCCAGATGTTCGAATATTGGACACTCTAGAGTAAACTCGAAATAATCAATTATGCATGCATGGTTTATGCCAAGTAAATTAGATTAAAAACCAAACAAATTTTTACAAATATCTTGTAAAAGATGGTATAAAATAATCATTACCTCCAAAATTTTATATTCACATCAATCTCGGTAGCAAGTCGTGGGATTAATTCAATTGCATCAGCTATGTCTTCTTATTGGTTCTCTGCATAGCCTGAATCTCAATCCTACATACCGATACAAGTCATCAAACTCTCAATCAGATTAGTAAAACTAATTGAGTGTCTTCCTCAAGAAATAAAATGGAAAATTGGACTACATATTGTTGGAGGTGTGCTAGAGGAGATAGAGGGGCCGCCTCGAAGCAGCGTCATTGAGGAGGTATGATGGTCATATCAGAGGAGGATACAATTCTATATAATAATAATAAAACTTAACTACTATATAATCAAACTTATCTCATAATATCATAATTTAATATATGTATAAATAGTCAGAAACACAACAATACAATTCAGTATTACAATAATCAAACCTCATTGCATAATAAAATTACACATATTAACAATCAAAAAATATAATTCACATCAATAGTGAGTATCAATATCAGTATCCTTCGATTCATGATAACCCTCATCCATTACTCCTACATAAACACCATCAGTACCTCTCATGCCACCAGCATCATCATCAACATCAGCATTGGTACCAACATCGACGCTACGACCGGCTCCGGCAATAGCTACTACTCTAGCTCTAGCTCTAGCTCCAGCTCCGCCTCCGGCAGAAGAATTTACATTAGCATAACTCATCAACATAAAACATGCATCAACCACTATAGATACTTATTGTGAAAGTGTAGAAGAAATGATAGACAAAACATTCATCATATTTTCAAATACCGCCTTTTCTGCATTTTGAGTTGCTTCTTTGATTTCGGAATTCATCTGTTCACTATGAAAAAACCAAAACCGGAAATCAATGAAACGTTGTCATTAGGCTAGTATCGTGATGGTACAATCTTCTTACCAAGTCAACAACACACTCTTCCCTAATGATAATCTCCTAATACCTGATGTAAATGATCATTCGGGCCCAAATAGTTAGGTTATTTTTCGGCCAATGTCTCTAAAGCATTCTGTTGATTGATATATAACATAAATTAAAATAATATAATAATATAATTAATTAAATTAATTCAAAATAAATGAAATTTAAAAATACATACAATATCTTTATTAGTGTCATTATTTGGAACAATACCAACTTTCTTTTTTCTGCTTATACAAAACAATGTAGAGTGAGGAATGTGAACCTCAATATACATTTCTTTTTTCTTGAAAATAAATAATTAAATCAAAAATTGGAAGTAAAAAATTACAATAAACGAATATAAATATTTAAAATATTAAATTACCCATGTTTACTCTAGATATGGGAGTGATGTCTGTCCACGAGTATAAACATGTTTCATTCCACTATTATTTCTTTTATTTTTGTCTGATTTATCCTATAAGAAAATAATTATATAATTTCATTAACATAAATAAAACTCTTTTCCAAATAAATAAATGAATATATATATATATATATATATATATATATATTAATTTAATAAATACATTAAACTCGTGTCTCTTCCAATAGCTGATCATCTCTTTGTATTGTGATATTGTGCAATCATGAATCACCGATACTTCTTCAAGATCCATGCCAAATCTCCTTTTGCAACAAATATATAAGTAAAACTTGTACGCTCTCCAGATTTCACCTAAATTCATTAACCTTGTATCCTTGGAATTTTTTCCATAAGGAAAATTATATCGGTGCTACAGTAGAAAAAATATTTGTTAAGAAAAAAATATAAATTAATATATATATAAGGTGATTAACATTACTTACCCAGATATCTGCCCAGTAATTTTCCTTTATTTGTTCTCCAACTTCCCTCCAACTTATTGGTTGAACCGGAATGATATGTTTGTGTCTAGAAAGTGTTCCCATAACGCTTTTACATTCTGTACCATTTTTTCAATTATAGATTTGTCCTCATTGTATTATACCATGATTTCATATGTCAATTCCAAACCTCTCGCATTTTTGTGCGGCCTCTCCATATGGTGGAGACTGAAGATAATCTTGAAAAAAATAAAAAAGGATAATAAAATATATGAATTTATCATTAATCACTAATAGTAATTTGTAAACATATACTAGTAGATGGGGGATCTGCTGACCCCTGAAGTGTAGCACCTAGAGGAAGAGGAACCTCTGTGGTAGGTGATATATCTACAGGAGGAGTACACTGTACAGTTTATGGATATACCATAAAAAGATTATGGTGGATATGGATATGGATATGGTAGTGGGATATATGGGGGTACAGTGCCCTATAAAGTGGATGGTGGGAATGGAAAATAAAGAGGGATGGAATTCTAAGAACTACCATCCATTGTGGGTGTGGGTAGAAATGGATAAGGAAAATGTGGGTATGGATAATATTGAGTTGGCATAATGGGAGGATGACCTTCTGGTTACTCAAGCGGCATAGTATTTGGCTGAAATATAGAATCAATATCCCCCCGCCATACTATCAGCCTCGGTAGTATAATCCCATCGTCTCCTCGACAAAGTAGCCTAAAATTAAATATATGATAAAATTAAACGAATGATAACAATATAAATAATATGAATGGCCATAATATTAAAACATAAATTATAATTAAGTGTTGGACAGATGAGACATATGTAGTTTATTTCTTCATATTCTTCTTTTTCATATAATATCATCATATTCTGAAATTTTGACATGGAAATATAAAATAATATTCTCAAATAAATTGAAATAATGATAAATGTTAAATAATACAATAATATCATGCAATAATGAGATAAATTTTCTATGTGATATTTATATTGATAAAATATCAAGACTTTTCTATGTTAAAGAAAGACAATTGATGTTCTTAAACATAAATTGTTCAAACTACAAATTGTTTTATATTGAACAACTGTTTAAAATATAAGATTTAATTTGATATCACGTATGGAAGTTTAAAAAACACATACAATATTATGATAATGTCAGGTAGATACTTACAAATGTGTCAATGTTATGTGTTCGCTCTCACAATTTCTTGTTCAAAATATATTCAAGAAATTTATTTAACTATGTAATCAAATGAAACATTCAAATAAATAATTATAGGTTCATCAACATCATCATTGTCATCCATGTCTTCATCAAAAATATGTCTAGGAATGAAATCAACAATAACACCAAACTGTTGTTGTAATGGGTCAGTTACTTAAATCACCTGTCTATCCAGTGATGCAAGAATATAAGGTTCATCGGTGTGAAGCTGGCGATTCATATCAATCACTCTAAATCCACATTTATCAATATGCATTACTTGTCATGACATTGAATCAAACCACTTACATTTCATCTTTACAACATGACCATGTACATAGTAATCTAATAAAATGATTCTTTCATCAACACCATAATATGATATATATTTGACCTAGGTTTTCTATCTGATTCACTAGTATAAAAATCTTTTTTGGTGCCTATTATTACACCATCATGTTGTGTTGACATTTTTTTGCATATCTATTTATAAAAAATTTAAATCCATTGACAGCCATTGCTTTTCAATCAAGTACCACATCATTTGGACCAAAGGATAATGCTATTACATTATATGATACTTTATTCATTAGTAGTGTTAAAACCTAAAAGATACCAACATTGAATATTAAATAGGGACATGTTATTATGTTTTGAGAAGAAAATAAATCTATTACCTTTGACTTTAACCAAGAATAAAATTATTTTTTGTGAAACAGTTCCTTCCACTTAATAGATAGAGAGCGATGTATCTTTTTTATAATTTCTAAATGTTCTCTACAAATATGATAGCTTAAAAATGTCAGAAGATCTGAAGATATAATATAATTAAAAAATTAATATTTATTAGTTTACTTAATTTTTTTAATCATCAATAAAACCACAGTTGAATAATATTGTATGATGTTCCATTTCCCACTCTTCCTTGCTTAACGTACACAACTAGAATGATCCGGATATCCCCCTATTTGGTGAAGTGAAGGAAATAAAGGATCAATGGGATCATATTGCTTATCTTTAGCTTTCATAATTCAATTAGACCTCGTGGTGACGTTATCCAAGTACGATGAACAGAAATCCATGCATTCTTGTGCTAAATATCATTTCACAACAGAGCCTTCAGGGTGAAATTTATTTCTCACATAAGATTTCAATGTAAACATCATTCTTTCTATTGGATGCATCCCCAGACTCAAAGAAGGACCACCAAAAAAATCTGTGGGAAGATACAGAGTCAGATTTGACATACATGTGAAAAATGTAGGTGGGAAAATTTTCTCCAAGTCACAAATTATAATAAGTGAATCTCTCTGAAGTTTTTGAACAACACTTCTGCTCAGTATTTTTCCACAAAGTTCTCAATAAAAATGACACAACATATTCTCATCAACTCTAACAATATGTAAATGTAAATGTAAAATGGAAATAGGAATCAACTCATGTAACAAGATATGGTAATCAGGGGTTTTAAGAGATTTTAGATTTTCGTATTGTGTATTCACCCTTTTTGAAATATTACTTGAATAACTATATAGTACCTACAAAATTTCCAAGAACTAAAGAAATTATTTCTAATCCACATTTTTCATCGAATAACCGGCAATAGGGACTTTCCAATTATTTTGACCAATTAACTCAGGATAATGTTTGGATCTTATACCCTAATCCATCAAATCATGATGAGACTGAAAATATTCTTTTGTTTTTTCCTTTAACATTTAAAATAGTAGAATGTAACATATAACAAATATTTTTCTCAATATGCATTACATCTAAACAATGACGTAATAAATTTGATGACCAATATGACATCTCAAAGAATATGATTTTCATTCTCCAATTATTATTGGAAGTCTAATTAACATGTTTCCGATTTCTGATATTTGATTGAATTTTTTCAAGAACATAATGCAAATCATCAAGTTATTTAACAATATCATTCCATGAAATTCTGTGAGTTGTCTCCTCTACCTCAACAGCATTATCGAAATGTCTTCTATTTTTTTATATGAAGGATCCATCAGTAGAAATCTTCGATGCCCTATAAAGATAAAGGTTTTTCAAAACATTAATCTTTGGAAACATTTATTTATCATACATTTAAGGTAGGATAATTTTCCTTTAGTACTCCAACTAGACATCATTACGTAGGCAGGAAAATCATTTATCGTTCATAATAAAGCTGCACGAAACCTAAATTACTTCTTATTTAATTCATTGTATGCTTGTGCACCAACAATACAAATCTCTTTTAACTCATCTATTTATGGATAAAATTTTATACCAATATTATTTCCAGGATCACTAGGTCCAGATATCAATGTACTCGTGATATTAAATGGATTCTTCATACAAATCCATGAAGGAATGTTATAAATGTGAAAGATAACAGGCCAAGTACTGTGTGTAGTATTCATTTGGTGAAATGGGATGAAACCATCACAGTATAATCCCAATCTAACATTTTGTGGGTCAGCTGCAAAATCAGGATGTAACCTATCAAGTTTCGCCCAGGCCAACCAGTCTGCAGGATGCACTATTTAATCGTTATCTTTATTTATTTCATCTTAATGCCATATCATATTCTTTTCCATTTGTTTTGATATAAAATGTTTTTGATGCTAGAAAATTAAAAGGGAAGTTCCACGTCAGTTTCTCTGGTGTATGAGATTGAGTTTCGTCTTTATTAGTCTTCCACCTTGATGTCCCACACTGTTTGCACTGAATTAAATCTGCATATTCCTTCTAGAATAGACAATAATATTTGGGGAAGAATTAATCTTAATAGATTAAAATCCAAATTTTTCAATCAACATTGATTCCATGTAATAATATTAAGGAATACATGCATCATCAGGAATGTAATCTTTAATAAATGTAAGGAGATAGTCAACCGCAATATTACTAAATCCATACGTTGTTTTTCTATTATATATTCACAATTAAAAGTTAGGTTTTCACAATTTTTCACATGCCTGATATACTGGGGTATTTTCATCTTCCATTAGGTTTCTAAAACTCTCAATATCATCATCCTAATTGATAGACAAAAACTGTGGTCTTGTATTCATTTCCTCTTTCACTAGTCTACATTAGGATCTATCTTTAGAAAACAAAATGAAACCGATTGGAAATCAGATTTTTCATACCAATCCTTTCTAGTTAATCGGTGTCATTCACCACTTGAGATTTTTATCCATTATGATACCACAGATGGTATGTTTTTTGTAAATCTTATTTAGTGATGTGATAACTCACTTCCTCGCGTGTTAAACATGGTCTTCCAATACAATCAAAACACGACCATCGAATCAATCCGACATCTGAATCATTAATGAATGCAATTTTCAATAAATATCGTAACTCCTTCTAAAATTAATTAGTGATCCGATCGATGTTGTACATCCAGTATCTATCCATTATAAGGCATATAAACTTGCATTAAATAACTAATCAAGAAAATTAATTATCACTATAAGTATTTTTTCATAAGAAAATAATAAACCATAAATAACATGTTAATAAAAAATAATAACAAATATTATGGTTAAGGGAATGAATAAATTTTTCAAATTATAAAAAATCATGAAATGTCACACCATTCTAGGACAACATAATATTATTTTGGTGTTCTTGCAACTCCCACATTAAAACCAAGATTTTTGAACAATGACCTATTATGTTTTTTATTTAATTATTTGATGGGCACCCCACTTCTGGACACCCCTCCTACTCTCTCTAGGACAGCACCTCGGATACACCCCCTCCATCTTGGACAGCCCCAAACCCCCCTAAATAACCCCCTCCCCCTAAACCCCCACACCCCTTTCCCCCTCCCTAACCCCTACACACCACTCCCCCAGACCCCTTCACCCCTCTCATGGATAGCCCCCCCTCCCCTTTCACCTGCTTCCCCCCTCCCTGCACACTGCCCTACCAGACACCCCCCCCCACTCCTATGCACCCCTCCACTGGACCCCCACACCCCCATATCCATACCGCCACCTCCCCCCCACCTCCTCCAGGACAGCCCCCTCCCTCTACATGCCCTACCCCCCTCCCTTCACATTGCCTCGTGGACACCCCTCTGCACCCCAAAACCCCTACCCTCTTCCACCAACACCCCACACCCCCCACACACTGCACACTGTCACCCCCAACCCCACCTCAGACACCTCTTCTCTATAACCCCCTCCCCTAGCACCCCCACACCCCCTAATCCCTACACATTCCCCCACCTGCCTCCCCCCCCTCCTGGACAGCCCCCCTCCCCCTGCACCCCTTTCCTGCTCCCTACAAATGGCTCCCCAAGACACCCCCCCCCCCCCACACACACACACACTACTCACCCAAACCCCACCCTGGACACACACCCCCATCCTGGACAACCCCCTCCCCCATATACCATCTTCCCCCTCCCCCTGCTCCCTACACACTAACACACCAACTCTCACCCCCTCCTGGACAGCCCCCTCCCCCTTCACCCCCTCCTGCCCTCCCTGCACACTACCCCACCTGGACACCCCTCCCCCTGCACCCCCACACCACCTGCACATTTCCACTCCAACCCCCACCCTGGACACCCCCTTGGACACCCCCTCCCCTACACCCCCTTCCCCCTTCTAGGAAATCACCAACACAATAGATGGATCAAACTAGATCATAAAAACAATACATGTAATACATAGTCCAAATCCAAGCTCTCGTATAGAAACAAATCCATAACGATTGCTCCGATATATGATAACACTTAATAAATCAAATGTATAACCTATTATAACAAATCTCAGTAAACCTGGTCAAAAAATGTAAAAAAATAATATAAAATCCTATAATAAGAACTAAAAAGATCATTATTTATTCATAAATATAGAATAACCATATAAACATAATAACCTTTTATAAAAAATAAACCTATGATATTCAAACATCATTAGTGAAAAGATGATCTCCACAGGCTATAGATCAATTCTTCGAATATAAAAAAATAAAAAAGAATAATAGATGATCAATCATAAAAGATACCATATTATGTGTTAGAGTCTCTTCCATCTATACGATAAGCAACTCAAGATCAATCACCTAACATAGGGACTTCCCCCATACCCAAATTCAAGAAAAAAATGTCTGAACATGCACTATGGTACCTGTGTAGGGTGTAATAATAAAAAACTCATAGGAACCCACCACCAAGAACTTATATTTTGATTTGAAATATGTGTGAGTTAATTCACTAATGATATCTAAAAAAACAAATTAGTTATTTACCCATTTCAGGCCATCATGCACTAACCAAGTTTGGATGAACCCCATTACTACCTGATTTTCCCAATGATAGAAGGAATAGTCATCTTGTATAAAAAACCAGTACCAACTATATTGGTATTAGATAACATGGAAGGAATAATATATAAAACGTCCCAAATTTGAAACAAATAATGAAAATTCATAACATAACCATCATTCTATATAGTAAATGGATTTAGGGAAGGTATAACACAACAAACCTATTATATAGGAACTGCATCACATGGAAGATGTAACATAGCTGATGTCCCATATAAGAAATTGACCATGATGGAGTAAAATTATCATCATACAATATAAGAAATATATTATTGGGAAGCTGTAAAAAATCCAACCTATAATATAATAAATGAATCAATATGAAGGTCTAACATAACTGACCTCTTGTATAGGAAATGAATCATAAGGAATGTGTAACACAACCAAAATCTAAAACATGAAATGCCAACCTAGAATACAGTGCAAGGAAAACCATTTTGTAAGACCTATGGAATGGTCACAAGTCCCCACCTCAACCCCAATAATGAATTTTAATCTAACATAGACTTATTATTCTTTGAATATAAGGTATAAACATTATCTAACCATATTATTTACATCCCATTATCTGAATCACCCATTATAAGAATCTAAGCCAGTTGGATAATTCTCCCAATGCATCTCATCACTATATACCATATAATTTATTCTTAAGACCCATTTTATTCATAATTTAGGAATGAAATGATCTATAATAATGGGTCAAGATAACCACCCCTAGATTGTGTAAAAAATCATAGACATCCCACTTTCAGTCATGATAACTAAGGTGTAAAACCATCATGAAAACCATCACTACATATTTTGGGTTGGTTATGAAAAGAATATAGAACTCATAGAAAACCCGCTTGAGGTCAATTATACCATTTTGAATCTATCTATGATCTTAAATATGGGATTTAGAATAACCACATTCATACATAGGCACCTACATGTGTGATAGTTCATGTTATTCCATATAAATGATGAAATAAGATAAGGAACTCCCACATTATTCAACTAAGTGTTTCCTTTCCAAGTGGATTCCTCCAATTTCAGTTCAATTAATCACATCATAAAAACTAGAATAAAACTACGTAAATTAAGGATGTAAAAAAGTAGAGAGAACGATGAAATAAATACAAGATCAAGTATTTCATGCAGCCAAACATACTGAAATGGAGTGAGTGTAACTTATGATGATTTAATCTGGTAAAAAATGAGGTGGGGAATCTCTTGGAACCTTAGGGGAAGGAAAAATGTGTTTCCAATCACAGATATGATGGATGAATAAGGAATAAAAGGTAAAAAAATTTTATAAGGTGAAAACATATAAATTATATTAAAGTATCCACCCAAGATGAAAACAAGGTTCCTAGTTCCCTATTGGTCACCATTTACAAAATCACCAGCTGACTAGTGGGATATTAAGAGATACATCCCTCTAGAGTGTTCATTAGGTATACTGAGGGCTCTTGCGGATTTATTTCCATTTTAGTACTATGGTTGCCAATCTTTGAATTACTGATATCACATGAAACCACAAATCATATTATAACCATAAAATCAAAACATTTATGAAATTAGATTGTAAAAAATACATGTGTTGATTGGATGCTTCTGGGAGGAGGGCACCGCGTTGACAGGTCATCGGAGAGGAGGGAACTGCCGATGAGAGAGGTCTCCAGGGAGGAGGGTGCCGCTTTGGAGGAGGGCACCACGTTGACAGGTCGTTGGAGACGAGGGCACTGCGATGAGAGAGGTCTTCAGGTAGTAGGGTGCTGCTTTGAGAGAGTTTGTTAGAGAGGAGGGTGTCGCGATGAGAGAGTTATTCAGAGAGGAGGGTGTCGCGGTGAGGAGAGGTCAGGTAGGAGAGGTTGGGTAGGAGTGGTCGGGAAGGAAAAGTCATCAAGGAGGAGGGCGCCATAGTGAGGAGAGGTCAGGGAGGATAATTCATTGGGGAGGAGAAGTCATCGGGGAAGAGGGTGATGTGTTGAGGAGAGATCGGGGAGGATAATTCTTCGGGAGGAGAAGTCGTCTGAGAGAGTAGGTGTGACGTGAGTAGTGAATCATGGATTACGAGCCCGATTCCAAATAATTTATGGATGTAGTATAACCACGATGGATTAATTAAACTGTGGAAATTAGAAAGTTATAGCTAAAGAAGAATAAAACCATGGCTATAGGTCCATGGATATAGATTTAATTTCTAGTCGTGTCTGCTTCATTTACATTAAACTAATGGTACCCCAACCTCAAGTCAATATTTGAGTAATACGGATCTCCCTGGAGATGTTCAAACAAATCATCGATATGAGGAAAAGGATAATTGTTATTAATAGTGATATTATTTAATTCTCTATAATAAATGCAAAGTCTCGTTGAACAATCTTTCGTTTTAACAAACAAGACATGAATACCATATGGTGAGGTTCTAGGTCGAATGAAACCATTATCTAATAACTCGTGCAATATCTTCTTTAACTCTAGAATTTTGATTTGAGCCATTCGATAAGGGGGTTTTGAAATTTGGTTAGCATCAGGAAATAAGTCAATAGTAAATTCAACATCCTGATCCGGTATTATACCAGGATACTCATTAGAAAAAGCATCAAGATTCTCATTTACAATGGGTACATCATTTATCTTAAAACTTCCTTTGTTTTCAACAATACATGCAAGTTAACATTCATTTCCATGTTTTAATAGTTTCTCAGCATCCTAATATGTTATCAATAGTAAGGGTTCATTCTTGTACACAAATTGTAATTTTTAATGAAAATAAACCTCTTTATATTAGTAGTTAATCATATCATGGTAAACAGAATGCTAATCCATATGAATAATAACATCAAACTCTAATATATACAATACTTTAAGGTATGTAGGTAGATTCTTTCTACACACAAGGGCATGGAGGTTATTATATTTTCTTTCTTGTCTCAACATTTCCTCCCAGTGTTTTTACCATAAGTTCTAGATTCATACCTTGAGATAAAATTCATAATTTAATAGAAAACATCACAGAAATGGAAGAGTGTGTAGAAGCTAAATCCAACAAAATATTGGAAAAATATGAATAAACCAATAGGGTACCTGAAACTACATCATTCCATTACCTAATACCTTCTAAAGTAGTTGAAAAGGATTTCACCACCCCTTTCTGTTGTAGTCTAGCTGCTTCCCATCAGTTGAGTTCTTAGTTGGACACTCATTTGCATAATGACCCATTTTATTGCACTTAAAACATTTCAATGACTGTAAATAAGATAATGTCTTGTTTTTACCCTAATATTTATCAATTCAATTATGAGCCTTATGTCCCATTTACCACATCGTTAGCACTTACCAGAATTCCAAAGACATTCAACAACACACTTTTTAACACAATTTTCACAAACTATAAATATATGTTTCTTACCATCAGAATTTTTTGAAAAGTTCTTCCCATTCGTCTGCCACCTCAACCGCTTATTTTGTTGCTTTTAAAAGAACACATGTTCATCAACAAACTACATTTTTCTTTCTCTGCACATCAAATAGGGTTTTCATAACATTTGAACTCACGGGAAGCTAAATTTATTCAACACATTGGGTTTAATCCTAAGTAAATATGTAACGCCCCAACCCTAGTTACCTAGATTTGGTGCACTATTAAATAAAATTGTCATGATCCTAAGGGATCAAATCCCAAAAGACTTATAAGATTAGTAGACTTGTAAGTTCTAGATAAAGCATAATTTTTTACATTACATTATGAAATAAAAAACATAACATTGTGACTCTTTTTAACACATTCATTTACCTTGGACTATCCATGTAGGTCAGTCATAAAATTTTTCTTCGCATCCTGGGAAAAATAAAACATAGAATGGGGTGAGCTCAAGTGCTCATAAAGGATAACAATATAATAGAAACACTCATAAATAAGAAAAAAAATTCAAGGTAATTTATAAGACTAAAACACAAGACTTTACAAAATAAAATTCCGCATAAAATCAATGATAAATAAAATAACTCCATTTATTTATTCACATGGATATTCTACTAGTCGAATAATCACATGTAATATCAATAGCCAATTTTATAATGACGAAATGCATAATTCCTGACATCATAACCACGTAATCAAGGCCTCATGCAAAGACTACAAATAAGATTTTTTTGAGGACTGGTTCTAGTACATTAGATTGTCTCTTGAGACCTACCGTTGCATTGTGGAGCTATAGTGGGCTCCACCCGTCATTTACTAAGTCCAATTCATTCCTCATATGAAATGGTTGAAACATAACATAAACATTTTTATTAAAACTAGCATAATAAATGTTAATACATTAACCATAAACCATGAATGGATTTAAAAATAACACATCAAAATTCACACATATCACAAAAACTTCAATACAATATGGAACATTGTATCATAATAAATCAACTTCAAACAAGTGTAAAATCAATCAAAGGCTATTTACATAGATGAAATCAAAACTGTTTGAGAAAAATATCTCTTTCATTATTGAAATAATTTAAAAGTAAGCTAATTATATAAGAAAACATTTATTTTGAAAATATTCTTATAATATTGTAATGGAATCATAGAGGGTGTTATAATGGAAAAAAATAGCCACCCCCTCTATATAAGTTAAAAAACATTCATTCTATAATTTTGTCGAAAAGGTCATAAATGACCTTGTTTGGAAAATTATGGAAAGATTCCTTTATAAACATTTTATAAAAATTAAAATAAGGGTGTAAATGAATTTAACTCATAGTCTAGAAAATATTAAAAATGTTTGGAAATGCATTTTATGAAACACAGATGTGGATGATAAAGAGGGCCTAATAGATACTCATGTATAAACAACCTCAGATAAAGAAGAGATTATTGAATTAACCCTTACTTTGTACATTGACTAGATCAAGGGAACGTTAACCTCTTGTATAATAGTTATATAAATGTTATTAAATTATACAAGAACCACATACCGAAATATGATATCATATATGATCTTCTAATATTGCTTTGATAATAATATTTCAATAGTATCATTGTTTCGAGTGTTGATTAATTCATTCTACTTTATATGATTGGTTACATAAGCCATGTTTTTTATGGGTAGGATGTATTTGATTCATATCTAGAATGATATTATATTCTTAAAAGATATTTTTAATCATAAAATGAATATTATTTCGGAATGTTTATGATGGGGAATGAATTTCATCACATCCGTGGAGATGGTAAACTGTACGTACGCACGAGCGACAATATCCTTCTATTGATGGTGAAATCATATGTAATTGGACGTTATATAATATATAAATAATAATTAACATGTTATATTTATTATATACATCATTTATAATCATTATTATACCCATAAAAATGATGAAGTGTTTGAATAACAAACTACACCACGACGTGGAGACAGTAAGTTGTATGTATGCATGTATGGTGACTTGTCTTTCATATGATGGATAAAATAATGAATATGGTTGTACCATATTTATAATAACACCACAGTATGTATAAGGCACTGGATTTATTATTTTTTTATGGAAAAAAATGAAAGAAGAAGTGTAAATAGAAAAGAACTTTGTAAGAGGTGGTGAAATTATTAACTCTTCCTCATGTGTTTCTTTTTGAGTTGATCAAAATGTCTATTTAGGTTGGATTTCTGATCGATGTAAGGCCTCTAGGTCAAACTGAGTGTATTTTGGAGGATATTAGATTAGGGGTCGGCTGATTCAAAAGGTTTTGGAGGTTTTATTTTGAGAGATGAGGAAGTACCCATTTATAAGAGGGGTGAGGGTCAAATTAGGAAATGATTGAAATATTATTTTATTATACAATTATATTCAATTTATAATGGCTGAAAGGATTTATTTCGAGGATATGGTAGGTATGGGTCTAAAATCTCTCAAACAATAGATTTTAGATAGGTTTATTTTAGCATATTATCCTTATCTTTTAGATTTAATTGTTAGTTAAATAGATTGACTTTTACAATGTCTTCTTGTATTTTTATATTACATGGTTAATAAAAATAGTATAAAATATTAAAGAACCCTAAGTGGTTCATTAATGAAATATATATTATTATATAAGTATTTTTAATAAACCATAGTTTATTCCAAATATTATATAAATTAATAATATAATATTTGTTTTTAAAGTTATTTATGTAAATTTTGACACTATTTGGTATTTTGTTTTTGTAAAAGTTCTAAAAACTTTATCACATTGAAAATAATTTCTTTAAACAAACCTAACATGTTATATTGATCAATAAAATTCTTGGAATACATAAAAAGTCTCAATTTATAATTTTATTAATATTTATAATATCAATTATTTTAGTTATTCAATAATAAGTTAGTTACTACATCATCATTGGGTCATAAATAAATTTAATTATATTATGTCAAAAAATTATAAATAAAATATCATTATGTATAAATATTCTAGCTTTATATGGAATATTTATATTATAATTTATCATATTTATAACCCTATATTAAAAATGGATTAGTTGTTAAGCTTTGAATTTAACACTTTTAACTCTTCCTTAAATAAAATAATAATAAATGTCCTAATCTAATTCAAGTGGACCAAAAGGATCATTTATTATTTATAAAAATTATTTTGGTCGAAATATAGTTATCTAATAGAATTGTGACATGTTTTAGGGTAATTATAATATCATTTTTTACCTTTAATTACCCTACATACTTTTAATTATTGTAAATAAAAGTCAGAAGTCACTATTCATCAAAAAATAATGTCATCTTATTGAACCAAATTTTACATTATTATTTCAATCATGTCCTTATGATTTTTGAAATTTAATTTACATAATCAGTAAAATTAAATTTTATGAAAATTTGATAACGTGCCTAGAAGATGGGTAAAAGACTTTTTAATGATCAATAAAATTTTATACATCAAATTTTATTATAAAATGACTCCAATGAATTAAATTGAACTTATATAGGTATTATGTAACTATTTTGACTTAAATTATATTTAAGTAAAATAAATAATTATTTAAATAAAAATTCAGTTTTAAACAATAACGTATTGTTTATCACTATTCATCAAAAATTGAATGTTTTCAGAAAAATATAAAAAATTCACCATAAGCTTATTTTGATATTCCGAATCAAAAAATGAAGTCCATTTTAAAAAAATAAAATTTATAAAATTTCAAAAAGTTAGTATTAATATTCATAATGGCTAGTCTGATTGGTCGTGGTGTGCTAGAAGTAGATGTTGCATCCAACGCAAGAAATTGCATTATTGAAAGAGAAATGTATCATGGAAGCATGGGGTGTTACATTCTTCCCTCCTTCAAATGATTTTGTCCTCAAAATTTCTATAACATTACTATATTAAAAGATTTGATGGTTATTCATCCTAAGTTCCTCAAGTTTCCACATTTCCTCTTCTATCATATTGTTTCTCAATATAACATTCACTAGACTTGTTGTCCGGTTTCTCAACACCTGTTCTCTGGTATCAAAAATTCTAATAGGCTCTTCGTAATAAGATAGGTCAGGTTCCAGTTCTATTGCTTCATTGGTGAGTACATGTGTGGGATAAAGAATTTATTTTCTCAATAGTGATATGTGGAACACATCATAAACTTTGGAGATACTTGGAGGCATAGCCAAATGATAAGCTACAACTCCAAATCGTTCTATAATTTTGAAAGGTCTGACGTACTTGTGACATAATTTTCCCTTCTTACAGAATCGTATAACACCCATCCATGGAGATACCTTCAAGAAAACATGATCTCCTACATGAAATTCCAAATATTTCCTTCTATTATCAACATTAATATTTTTCCTACATTGAGCTGCATTTGGTGTGGTTTTGGATAACCTTCACCTTTTCCACTATTTCTTCAACAATTTCTGAGACTATGTGTTTTCTTTCACCAACATCATCCCAACAAGTTTGTGTGTGACATATCTTTCCATACAATGCTACATATGGTTCCATCTGAATTCTTGAATCGAAGTTATAGTTATAGAACTAATATACTCGATATAAATACTGATCCCATATACCTTGAAAGTCAAGTGAGTAAGATCTCAACTTGTTTTCAAAGGTTTGAATAGTCCATTCTGATTTTCCATCAGTTTGGTGGTGGTAGGCAGTGCTCAAATGAAGTTCAGTATCCATGTCCTTATGAAGACTTTTTCTGAATCTTGATGTAAAATAGTGATCATGATCGGAAACGATAGATAGGGGTACTACATGAAGTCTTCAAACATCATTAATATATAATCTTTCTAGTTGTTCTAGTGGTAAATCTTCTCTTATATCAAGAAAATTTTCGTAATTGGAAAGATGATCAATAATAACCCAAATCGCATCATTCCTTCTTGGATTCTTTGGTATCCCCATGAAAAATTCCATCGTAATATCATCCCATTTCCAGTCATGTATGGGAAGAGTTTTCCTAACTCCACTAAGATGATGTCTCCCAACCTTCACCTGTTGAAAAACCATACAATTTGACATATTATTAGAAATATCCCTCTTCATGTTTTCCCACCAAAAATTTTCCTTCAAATATCTATACATCATAGTGCTACCAGGGTGTATAGAGAAATTGGTGTTAAGATCATCATCCAACAATTACCTTTTTAGATTGGTTAGGTTAGGAACAAAGATTCGCTTCCCAAATTTCTAAATTCCATATTAATATATGAATTTAATAAATATCCCATCATTCAATGATTTAATTTTCTTTTGAAACTCCTTGCCATCAGTTTTAGAAATTTTAATCCTTTCTAATAAAGATGGTTTGGAAACAATTTGAAAAAGTTATGATGTTTCACCTTCCATGATTATTCCCATATATATATTTACTAGATCCATGAACATAGGATGCCTTTCAACTCTCACGTTGTTCAAAACTCCATGATCCTTTATACTCAAAGAATATTCCACCTTATTTTCCTTCCATGGGTGTTAGTGTATAGTGAATTCATAATCCATGAGTAGTTCAATCCAAATCCTTTTCCTCATGTTGAGTTCTTTTTGTGATAAAATATACTTTAAACTCTTGTGATCAGTATATAGCTCGAAATTTTCACCATAGAGATAGTTTCTCTATATCTTCAAAGAAAAGATTACAACTTCTAACTCAGGATCATGAGTGGGATAGTTTTGTTCATGAATTTTTAGTTGTCATGATGCATATGCAATAAATATATAATTATGCATAAGGACATAACCAAGTCCTTTATTTGAAGCTTCACTATAAATAAAAAACCCATCATTCCCCAATGGAAGAGTCAAGATAAGAGCATTGACTAATCATTTCTTCAATGTGTAAATACATTCATCGCACTCTTTTGTAAAAAAAGTAACCCCTTTATGTGTGAGCTTGGTTAATGGGTTAGCCAATCGAGCAAAATTATGGACGAAGCATCGATAAAAACATGTTAAACTAATAAAACTGCATAACTCAGTTATACTTGTCGATGCTGGCCATTCTTAGAATACCTTGGTCATTGAAGGATTGAAAATGATTCCATCCTTAGAGACAATATGGCCAAGAAAAAAAATTTGACGCTAAAATTCACACTTTCTAAACATCCCATAAAATTCATTTCTTCAAAGGGTTTTTAGAATAGTGAAAAAGTGATTTTCATGAACTTCGTAACTTTTTTAGTATACCAAGATATACTCAATAAATACCACTAAAAATACATCAATATATTCCTTGAAAACTCTATTCATTAGATCTATGAAAATAGAGGGTTCATTAGTCATTCCAAAAGGCATTACTGTGAACTCGTAATGCCCATACCTAGTTCAAAATGCTATTTTCGGAACGTCTTCCTTCTTCACACACAACTAATGATATCCATATTGAAGGTAGATCTTTGAAAAATATTGAGCTCTATGATGTTGGTTGAATAAATCATCAATGCGTGGTAGGGGATACTTTTTTATTTATTTTTATAACATTGATCTCCCTTTATTTAATGCAAAACCTCATAGATCCTTCTTTCATCTAAATAAAAAGAACAGGGGCTCCCCACTTAGATAAATTAGGGAGAATACCTCCTTTATTACTCAATTCCTCTAGTAATTTATTTATTTATTATAATTCCACAGTGTTCATTCTATAAGGGGTCTTTGATATGGGCCTTGAACCAGGAATTAAATCAATGGGAAACTCAATTTCTTGTTCTTTAGGGTGTCAAGGTAAATCTTTGAGAAACACATTGACATATTATTGCACAATAGGTATGTCCTCTATTTGATCATTATTTTCCTCACCCATAGTTATTTATTTCTCTTACTCCCCAATAATTGAATTTAACAGATCTACAGGGGGTAGATCTAGATAAGAATAAGGTAGTGACATTTCTGCTCTAATGATAAGGTACTCTTTATCATCATCCAAAATTGTAAGGTCCTTCTTCTTATAAAAAATTTTCACATCAAGGTCCAAAATCAAATTCATACCAAGAATTATTTCATATTCAATAATGGGTTTTATGATATTATTAAAAGTTTAAAAACATTTATATTCCCTAATGGGGATAGATTCACAAAACGTTGTTGCAATGTTACTTACCTTATGAGTTTTTACTGACAACGCCCTTGTTAAATTAAATTAGAAATATCTAATTTTCATAAAAAACAAGGAAGATGTGAAAATAATGTGATGATCAGGAATCAAATAAATCATTGGAAAAACTTGAGGAAACCATTAAATTACCTGCCACCATGTCATTCAGAGAATCAACTTCAGCAGTATTGATCTCATAAGCTTTTCCTTTCTCCCTTATCCTTTTTTGAGTTAAGGTTCCTTAGTGCTTAGTACAATCATTTGAATAATTCCCCATTTCACAAAAATTGTAGCATTCAAAGTTGAAAACCACTTTCTTTCCCTGGAAATCATGAGTTTGGTGGCCTTTTTCAGCACACATATAACATACTCTCATTCCCTTCAAGAAAGTACTGGGGTGTTTCTTCCCACATTTTCCACATGATGGAAATTAAAAATTTCCCTTCTTTCCACTATTTCAATTTCTCGAGGGTTCAACAGATATCTTCTTCTCATGATTTCATTTAAATTTGTAAGATTTATAGAATTTCTTTTCTGTCTGGATATCACATGAGACAATATCTTCAATTGATGAGAAGGATTGTGAGACTATTGCTCGATGGAGAAATGGTTATAACCCAACAAAGATTCGATCAATCTTACTAATTGGGTTATGTATATAATATACTTCATGCCTTTATAACATTGTAATGTTATCCTCATAATTTGTCACATTTTATTCCACATTTTCCCTCAGACTCAAAAATTGTCTTCCCATATTCGCTCAATGGTCATGAGGAAATAATTTTTCTATGAAAGATCTATAAACTCCCTCCATTATATATTTTATAATTCTTCATCCTTCTTTGTGTTTTGAAATAATTACCACCATTGATCTGTATCTCATGTGAGGTGATAAACTGCCCTGAAAACCTTTTCCCATTCACTACACCCCAAAGCATGACATGTTTTCTCTAAGGAACTTATCCAGTGCTTAGATAAAAATGGATTTATTGCCCCATTTAATGTCAGTGGTTGTTGCATCATGAAGAGGTCTAACATTGATCATCCATGTTGTGGATCTGGGGGCTCCATATGGGTATGGTTATTATTCACAACCTGAGTGAGTTGTCCTTGTATGGTGATAATCTGATCAGCATCAGTTGCATCACCAGCTCCGCTATAATTATATTGATTAGGAGGGAAATATATAAATGGATTAAATGAAATGATATGGTTTCCATTCCTTACACTAGGCTTCATTTATAAACAATGGCATGCAGTAGATTAGTTTATGAATTGCAATACATAATTCCAAACATGTAAAACACATAACATAAATTGAACAGTTTATTGATATAATCCATAATCATACAAAAATTTCATAGTGGAGGTATATAATCCTAAATCCTTCATAATGGTTTGTAAAGGAAATGTGAATTATCCTAATCATATCCCTCGGGAGTGTCATAACCAAGAGTGCGGCAAGGCCTGTTGTTGTATACCAGGATACCCTGGGTCAAGCATGAAACTCCTTGTTGGTGTTTTCATTCCAATGTCCATCTATGCTAGAGCTGCCTATACCTTCTCATATAAAGACATATATTTATTTACAGGAAAACTAACAAAATCTCTATAGTACAAAAATTACATGAAGTCCCTATATACTAATCATCAATGTCTATCATAGAGTAATGTTCTGTAATCATAGTTTTTCCAAATCTAGTTTCCATGGTTTTTACAAAACATTATCTGATACCAATTATAATTCCCTAACCCAAGTTACCTACAGTGGGTGCATTTTTACATAACATTGGCATGATCACAGGGGATCAAATATAGAAAGACCGATCTGTTTAGTATCCATGGATGTAATGAATACAAACAAAAGTTTAAATTACATAATGAAATAAAAAACAAAAAAATTGTGTCTTTTTTTAACACATTCATCTCCCATATACTATCATTGTAGGTCATTCGTAAAATACATCTTCGCATCCTGGAAAAAATAAATCATATAAAATAGTGAGCTCATGTGATCAGTAAGGATAACAATATAGCGGAAACTTTTATAAATAAGCATAAAAATTCATGGAAATGTACATGACTAAAACACAGGACTTTTAAGCATAAACATCAGCATAATAAGTCTAATATAAATAAAATAATTACATTTATTAATTCACATGGATATTCTACTAGAGGAATAATCACATGTAATATCAATATCCAATTTACTAATGATGGAATGCTTAATGTCGGACATCATATCCACATATTCAAGGCCACATGCCATGAATAAAAATAATATTTTGTAAATTACTTATTCAAAGATAGTAAGATTGTCTCATGAAAACCTACCAAAACATCGAGGAGCTATAGAGGGCTCGAACCGTCAATTACTAAGTCCAATGCATTCCTCATATGAAACAGTTGAAACCTAATTTAAAAATTCATATAAAAATTAGCATACAAAATTTTAATACTTTAACCATAAAAATTGAATGGTAAAAAAATAACACATCCATAGTCAAACATATCCCAAAACCATCAACAAAATATGTATGATTGTATCATAATAAATTAACATCAAAGAAGTGTAAAATAAATCAAATGATGTTGACAAAGATGAAATCAAAACTATTTGAGAGAAATATCTCTAACTATTTAAAAATCATTTAAAATTCATGTAATTATAAAATAAATCATTTATTTTTTAAAATATTACTATAATATTGTAAGGGAAGCATCGAAGATATTATAATGGTGGAAAATAGCGGCACCCGCTCTATAAGTTAAAAAAAATTTCCATAATTTTTTCGAAAAGGTCTTAAAGGGCCTTTTTTGTTAAATGAAATAATGATTCCTTTATAAAAATTTTCTAAAAAATCAATCAAGGGTATGAATGAATTTAACTCATACTCTATAAAATAGTAAAAAAATTTAAATACATTTTTACGAAACATGGATATGGATGATAAAGAGGTCCCAGTAGATACTCACGTATAATCAACTTTGGATAATGAAGAGATTGTAGAATTAACCCTTACCATTTAATATTCTGTGATCGAGGGTAAATTAACCACATTTATAATAGTTATATAATTTTTATTAAATTATAAAATAAGTACATAAATAAAAATGATATCATGTATTATCATCTAATATTTCTTTGTTAATAATATTTTAGTTGTATCGTTGTTTCGGGTGTTAACTGATTAATTTTCTTTTATATGATTGGTTATGTAAGCTGTGTTTGTTGTGGATAGGATGTATTTGATTCCTATCTAGAATTATATCAAGTTATTAAATCTTATTTTTAATCATAAAATAAAAAATTATTCTTGAATGGTTATAATGAGAAATGTATTTAATCGCATTGTTGGAGACGATAATCAGTATGTACGCACGAGCGACAATATCATTCTATTAATGGAAATCTCATATGTAATTGGATGGTATATCATATATAAAAAATCATAAACATGTTATATTTATTATTCAGATCAATTATACTCATTATTATACCCATCCAAATAATGAAGTATTTGAATAACAAATTACACCATGGCGTGGAGAGGATAAGCCATACATACCCACATATGGTGACTTGTCATTCCTGTGACGGATAGAATAATGAATATAGTTGTACCATATTTATAATAACCTCAAATTATGTATAAGGTACTGGAGTTATTATTTTGGTATGGAAACAACAATGAAAGATGAAGGTGAAGAAGAAAAGAACTTTTAAAGAGGAGGTTAAATTATTACCTCTTCTTCGGGTGTTTCCTTTTGAGTTGATTAGAAGGGATACATAGGTTGGACTTATGATATATTTAAGGCCTCAAGGTAAAATTGAGGGTTGTTGTTTGGGTATTTGATTATGGGTTGGCAGAGCCAAATGGATTTGTAAGTGTGATTGCGAGAGAAGTGGGCGTAGCCTTTGTTAAAAGAGTTGAGGGTCACGTTAATAAAATATTGAAATATTATTATGTCATACAATCATATTTGGTTTATAATGGCTCCAAAACGATTTATTTCGTGTCTTAGGTGAGGATGGGTGGAAAACTCTAAACTAATAGGTTTTAGACTAGTTCAGTTTGTCGTATTAACCTTATCTTTTAAATTTAACTCTTATTTAAATAATTTAACTTTTACAATGTCTTCTTGTATTTTTATATTACAGGGTTAATAAACTAACTATAAAATGTCATGAGAAATAAAAGTTGTTCATTAATTACATATATATTATTATACAAGTCTTTTGTCCAATCCTTATATTTTTAGGAATATTATATCAATTAATAATATAGTATTTGTTTTAAAACTCATTTATGTCAATTTTGAAGCTATTTGGTATTTCTATTTTCTAAAAGTCATAATAACATTATCACTTCGAAAAAAATTTATTTAATAATTTATAAGAGGTCATATTAAAATATAAAATTCTTGGAATACCTCAAAAGTTTAAATTTACAATTATATTAATATTTTTAATATCAATTATTTTAATCTTTCATTAATAAGGTAATTACTTCATCATAATTGTGTCATAAATAAATTTAATTATTTTATGACAAAGAATTATAACTAAAATACCATTATGTAGGAAATATTTATATATTTATAATGAATATTTATAGTCTATTTTTTTATGTATACCCCTATAATAAAAATTGTTTAGTTATTAAACTTTGTATTTAACAATTTTAACTCTTCGTTAAATAAATTAATAATAAATGCCATAATCATATCCAAGTTGAACAAAAGGATCATATTTTATTACTAAGGATGATTTTTCTCGAAATACACTTATCCAATAGAATTAGTTCATGTGTTAAGGTAATTATAATATCATTTTTACCATTAATTACACTATTTACTTTTAAGCATGGTAAATAAAAGTCAAAAGTTACTATTCGCAAAAAATTACTTTCATCTTTTTGAACCACATATTATTTACTGATTTCAACCATGCCTCTTGAATTTTTCAAATTAAATTTAAATAAGTGTTAAAATTATGTTTTATGAAAACTTTATAATGTGCATAAAAGGTTCGTAAAAGACGTTAAAATGTTCAATAAAATATTACACATATAATTTTATTATAAAATGACTCCAAGGAATTACATTGAAATTATATAAATATTATGTATCTATTTTGACCAAAAATAAATTTAAATAAAACAAATAATTATTTAAATAAAAATTCGGTTTTAAATAATAATGTAGTGTTTTTCACTATTCATCAGAAATAAAAAGTTTTCCGGAAATACAAAAAATTCACCCCAAACTGATTTTCATATTCTGAATCAAAAAATTATGTCCATTTTGAAAAATAAAATATTCAAAATTTCATAATGTGTGTATTACTATTCATAACGGCTAGTTTGATTGGTCATGATATGCTAGAACTCAAAGTTGTGTACAACACAAGCCATTGAATTATTCAAAGAGAAATGTACCGTGGAATCTTGGGGTGTTAAAAAAATTATTGACTTTACTATCAAGATCTCATATGAATATTGGAGCATACCTTTCCATTCGAGTGAAGTTTTATTCATAAGTAGCCACTGATTCAGCTTCCTGCCTCAATTCGAAGAATTGTTTTTCCATCCTAAGATGAACCACCTTAGGAAAATATTTCTCTAGAAAAAAACCTTTGAATTCATCCTAATCAATCGCATCAATCTCTTCAGTATCCCTGATATTTTTTACCATCGACCACCACTAATCAGCTTCACCATCAAAATTGTAAACTGAAAGACTAACCTTTTGATGTTCGGAACAACCCATGACATCAAAAATATTTTCTAATGCTTTAATCCACCCTTTAGCTTGCACAGGGTCAGATGATCCTATGAATGATGGGGGATGATGCCTCATGAGATGCTCCACTACTGACATGTTCAACAATGGTTGATCTGGATGATCTCGTGCATGGATACCACCATCATTTATAGAATGATTCAGTTGTTCCATCACTGCAACAAACTGTTCAGCTCCGATTCGGACAATCTAAGGTTGCTAATTTGGAAGGTTGTCTTCCTCCTGATGTCATCCCATAATATCTACAATGTTTCCTCTACAGAAACCCATTCTGAACACTGAAATATATTAGTCAAAGCAACATTGTAATCATTAAATGCTATATCATTTAAATTTGACCATAAATTAATTTATTGACACTAATTTAACAATATTTTAACTCCTAAAGATGTATAAAATGACCTCTGATACTAACTATAAAGACACATCCTTAAACATCACATAATATTGAATTATGTTAATAATTCCCATTAAGGATATTTTCTGGTTTATAATTTATGAGAATTAGGTCATAACATATACATAACAACTTGAATATTACATGTAGACGCTTCTACTCAATAACCATTTTGTTCATAAAATAAATACTCTTGAAAAAAGCAGTCATGTTTAGTTCCATGTTTTATAAATCATTACTTTTCCTTGTTCCCATACTTGACCCTATTCCTCATTAATTCCATTGAAAAACATTTTAAAACTTGGTATGAACATAAAAAGGTCAGTATAGATTTTAAAATAAAGAGAGAAAACATTTTTCCTCCAATACATACTAAGAATAAGATCATTAATGTACCTTATTAAATCATAAGATTAATGAATAAAACATAGAAATCGTAAATCATAAAGGTAACTTGAGTCATTCATAACATACTGACGTTGTAGCTTTCATAGCTACATTGGGAGTTACATTTTGAATACCCATCGTAACATATTAACTAAATATCTCAGGAGTAACATTAACATTTACCTACTTCACATTACCCAATGCATTGGAGAGCTATCATGGGATCACATTCCCAAGGATTATCACAGAACCACCTATATACATAAACAATTCCCAAGATCTATAACATATTCATAACACATAAAATAAACAGAAAGTAAAGATAACATTTCCACATTTCAATCACAATATATAATTTAAAGACATTAAAATAATCAATTCTTCCTCCAAAAAAATTCAATATTAAAATACATAAAAAGGGTATATGTTATTTATTTTCCATTAAAAAAATATTGTACGACTTGTTATGGAATCCAAACACCAAATAATAATCGTGACGGCGGAAAGGTCATTGTCACCACATACGTTAAAAAGAAAACATTCCGTTTTTTTATATAGTTAAATAATTCATAGAAAAAAATATTTACTTTTAATGAAATGAAATGTCAAAGGGTTTTATAAACTGCATAAAATAAAGTGATGTATAAATCAAAATATGCCTCAATGAAAGGAGATTGAGCGGAAGTCCCTAACCTCATGTCCGACATGACTCATTCATTATTAAATCTCATGAATAATAAATAATGTTTATTTATACCTTCTTTAGAACCTTTTACAAGTTTATTATTATTTTTATATCATTTATTACAATGTTATAAACATTATGTAATCATTTAAGTTAATTACGGTCGTTTTGTTGATATTTGGTAATTGAGTCAAAAATGAACATCTTATAATTACAAGTTGTCATAAGGTCAAAATTACATTATATACAGAATTATATTCATGATTAAGATGTCATATATATCATATATAGCCTTTATATATATGTATTTATAATAGTACATAACATTTGGTGGTAAGAAATGAAATGCACCGTTCCTAGAGACGGTAAGCCTTACATACGAATGAACACTACTTTAATTTCTATTTTTTATTTTAATGTAATGAATACATAATGATACATTATTATTTTATAGTACAGTATAATATCATATAAAATTTCATTATCTTTATCCTTTATATGTCCCACGTATGGTATGAACGATTCATATCACATTGAGGGGGAAATAGTCTGCACTACCTCAAATGAAATTATCGTATTTACCCATTATAGAATCCATAATGGTATGATATAAATCAAAAATAAAGAAGTATAGAGGAAATATAAATACAATATATATCACATATAAATATATTTCCATCTTAATGGCCACCATAAGAGGTGGTAGGAGAATATGGAACAATCATCATTTCATGAGGTAGTAGTTCGTCGTCCAAAGAAACCCTCTGTTTGTATCTTTTAGATAGAGGTATGTGGATTTTTTTTAGAATAAATCTCATAACAACAACCTATTATATTTTGGATATTTTTTTGGTTATAAAGGAAAGGAAAAAAGGAGTGTTTATGGGGTTGGAGAAGTAAAATAAAAGAAAATAACTTAAGAGAAGACAATACCTTTAAATCAGGTATCTCCCTTTGGTTTGAATCAAAAGGGTTACTTGAATTTATTTATGCCTATGGGAAGGATTCTAGGATGAAGATAGGGATTTAGGTAGATTATATGGGAAGATTTTGGATGAGCCAAGGGGCTTGAGAGGTGTGAGTAGTGGGTTAGAGGTGAGGAATTTTTATAAGGGTATGAGGGGCTCTTTAGGAATGTTTGAAGACATTATTTTATTATAAACTGATATTCGAATTTGAAAGGTCAAACACTCAGTAAGTTAGAAGATAAGATTACTCTTTATCAAAATAAAATAATCCAATATCAATTGGATAGGTTTTGTAAAGTTTTTTAAATTTTGTAATCTCATTTATTTAAATCATTTATTTGATGTCTAAAAATTACAGATAAACTACCATGATGTATGAAATATTTTAATATTTCTAATTAATATTTATAGTCGAAAGAGATATCTTATATAACCCAATTTAAAAATTTATTTACTAAAAGATATATGTTTATGTAATTTTAATCTTTACCTTAAATTAATTAATATAATGTGTCATTATCACTCTTATGTGTCTCTACGGGGTCGCAAAATCTACCCAAGGATTCTAATGTTCGGATATGTATCATACAATAGGATTAAGACACGTTTTTAGGTAATTTAATATTAGTATAATATTATTTGTTTACCATTATTTACCAGATATACCTTTTAAATATGGTAAATAAAATATTTACTGAAGTAAATATTAATAATGTATAAAAATAAAAGTAACCTATTCAAAAAAAAATTTACCTATTGATTCAATATATGGAATCCATTTTACCAAATTCAAAACACAGAAGTGGAAAAAAATAATTTAAAATTAATTCTTGTTGTCAAAACAAAAAGCGTCGTTTTAAAAAATAGTAACTATCAAAATATTTACCTTTTTTTATATCCAATTTAAAATGGAAATTAATAAAAATTTATAAAATTATATTAAATGTTAAAAATATAATCCAATTAAACTTTAAAAAAATAAAAATATAATCTATACATATAAATAAATTAGATTAAAATGCAGTTTTGAAATAAAATACAATATTTTTCAGGATTTTAATTATAAAATGAAAATTTTAAGAAAATTAGCAAAATTTCATCCAATGTAATTTTCGATGTCCCAATTATAAGTAGAAATATTATTTTGTGAAATAGAACATATATAAGTTACAAAAACTATATTTAAAAATGGATCCCCATCAAAAGCTCGTAAATAGACCCCTTAAAAAATATTAGAGTATTTATGGTTTAACTAAGATTCTTTCTTATTTTAAGCCTCGAAAATTTATTGGATAAATGTTAAAAAATTTAACAAACATATATAATAATATTTTATTTAGTTATATTCATTCCCTGAAAAAAAATTCTATGAGTTAACTACCATTTAAAATAATATTATTTTATATTTTTTCAGTATGACTTAGCCTTCTGTGCAACATGATATTTTTAAAGAAACTTGTTATTTCTTGTTGCCTATGACATCGAACATAGAATCCCCTTTAAATTAAAATTAATATTTAATTAATAAATATGAAAATTTCATATTCTTTATTTACCTAGGATGTTATAATAGGATCTTATAATATTCACACTATTACACATCCCATCCTTGTGAAATATCAGTGGTCATCTAGTCAACCATCCCTACCCATATCGACGGTAAAATATTCATAAAAATGATGTGTTTATTCCTTTAATTCCAAAAATATTTTTGTATCATATCATCGATATAAGGTTTAAAAAATAATAAACCAATAAAAATTTATAATTCTCCATTTATACACTCGATCATCCATTACTTGATTTCATCTACCCTAATACACAAATTTGTTTTCTATCAATAGATCATATGTCCTAAGGTGATCCCCACCATTGATCATAACTCCTGAAAATAAATTCCAAAACAACATGCCTCCCCACTATCATAATTTCTTACTAAAACACATTCTTAGGGGTCTAATGACATGTTTATCATGGTTCCCAACACACTGCACCTCAATTCACATGATATAATTGTCAATACCTCAGTACAAATGTTCAATTTCCATTTCTAAGGAAAAAAAAGATGTGCCTCCATTATCCCTTCACATCATTAGCATTTCATATTTTCCTAAAGAATATATAATCAATTCCCAATACCGACCAATCATTACAGAAATGATGCACCTAAAGCAGTTTTCAGAAATCTAAATCAAGTTACATGAAATAATGGAAATCGATCCTCTTATGGTTGACCAGTATCTAGATGATCAGATTCATCCTTCAACTTTCTTCAAAATTACTCGATCATTATTCCCACATCATTGAGAATCTGATGATAATTGGAACATTTCAATCAAAAATTTTAAATATATTTCAATGATTTTCCATGGTTGAATCCAAAACCCAAAAAAATGAGATCTTTTGTTAGGTCATACCACAAGAACCAACAAAACTCTAGGCTTATCATGATCGTATCATCTCAATTTATCACAAGACTAAAGTCAACACACTGAATCCATCAAATATTATTTGTGATTTAATAACTATCATTTTCTAATAAGTTCATCAAAATTTTATTCAGTCACCCATGAATAAACTAAACTACAAAATGATCCTCCATTAACTGGTCTCATAACTCTATGCAACTTATCACATGTGGTTCATTACACTCGTGAATGATATCATTCCACTAACATGAGAATGTACTCCTCATCACACTACTGAACCAAATTCTTAATATCCAAAGCTAATATCCAATCCATCACCAAACACATTGATCAAACATGTTCAAACTCACTCATACTCTAGAGTCATTTGATACATCAACACTACCTACCCCAGTTCATAGGAACATCACACATGGAATTAAATGAAATTCAATTCATTAATTTGTTAATTAAGATTAATTAGAAACCAGTACCCTCCCCAATATATGGATTTACTTATATTGTTCCTTAAGCACAACCTCATTAGGTTTATCTATAATTAAATATGTTTGAATCCTCAAGATCCTATATCACTATCTTATAAATAATTGAATATGATCAACCCATACCAATCATTCCTTTACACCCAATCCATTTTCAATGTCTCCATTACCATAGAGGTACTTGTACCTTTCTTCTAATATCATTTAAATCAATTCCATATGACATTTCATCAATACTAACAACCCATTTCCCTAAAAAATATTCTATAAACATTAAAAGTAAATAGGTTCCACACACAAAATTAATTGTTCGCCTTTGATATCCCTACAAAAAAATAGGAATATAGTTTCACACAATCCAATTGTTTAAATATGACTCATGATATTTTTATATTCACACCATATAACTAGGATGATGCACCACAATAAATAATGATGTTCTATTGGATGAATATTGATGAAGATAACCACACATTTATCCACTACTAATCACTATTCCAAGTCATCATTGTCTATATTCACTCTAACCATAACCATAAATACATCTATAACTCTAGTTTTGGACACTCTAATGGTCTTTCCTTCATGGTTGGTATTGGTACCAAGGCACTCTATGTTCCTCTAATCCCAAGGTGGATGCACTCATTTAATTTTATAATTAAATAAAAGTCATATAACATGGATAATCCTTATACTTGATATAAATATATATATATATATATATATATGATCTCAACATGGGGTATCTACCTTTTCCTTCTGACCGATATGTCACTTTTTGGTTTGGGGAAACCCCTCTCATGGGATTCCCCCAATCGCACAAGTCACCAACTCACTAAACCACTAATTTTTTGAAGTGGGTCTATATAATTTCTTACCTAACCCTAAAAAATATCTCATATGTCTATAACTCCAAGCTATAATAATGTTCCCATTTCAGAAAACCATGGAATCCACATGTGAAATCCCACTTTAGGGACCCATATTATCATATATCAGGCATCTTGTACCAATTTATCATCCTAATAGGGAACTATTTCTCACTTATCATCCTTATAAAGAACTTCCCCCTTCATAATAATGATACCATTGTAAATACATTATATATATATATATATAGAATATGATCTCCCTATATGATCTATTTTTGGGAACAACACTCCAGTAGTTTGGTTAGATATAATGTCATTTCAATACACATGGGTAATACACTATATTTGTTTTAGACACTTTAAATAAAAAATCCTGAATAATGAAAAAACATGGTGGGTTCATCATCAAGGCATCATATTCTTGTGCTGGCCAATGATAGTCACCCCATACCATATATAACGGGGCATTGTGTCATCTTCATCAATTGAATTATCATATTTAATCGACATGAAATTCAATAAAAAGTGTTTATATATGCACAAAGAATTCTAGAAGTTCACCAAAAACATATATTATAAAAGGTCTTATTTTCTACTACTATCACATTAAATAATTGGACCTCATTTTGAGTGAAATCGAACTCAAATAAAAATATATGTATTTTGAATCTTATGTGTCAAATAATGATGTATGAAACACCTCCCAGATTAATAGGATAAAACTCAAATACAAAATGAAATTATAAACATAAAAAACAACGTGTTTTACAATACGTTAAAATCATACTAGTATAATCGTAAATTTCAAGAACAGTAATCCCGAACCCCTAGAAACCTTGACATCCTACTAAAATAAATGTTCATGAAATGCCATCCCGATATCCATCATAAGATCCAACACATTAATATATCACTTGGATACCATATCTAAAAAACTAAGACAAAATAAATGAAAATTCATTAGTAACACTTTTTGAGATCCTGCTATGGATGCTACTAAAATAGTTCCCCGGTTTGGTTTTCTACATGACCTCAAGTGTTTATCTCCATATCGAGATGATTCTAGATAGTATGGGGCGTATAAGGTAATACTATGGACAAAATGTACCCTCGTATAAAAGTTATCAATAATAAATAAATAATAAATAATAATACATTTTTAAGTACATAGATGGAATAAATTAACAGAATAGGAAATATTAAAATGGAATGTAGTCATTCAAGAATTCAAGGTCGATATCTGACTAGTAAAATCACATATAGAATCTAAATAATGAAAAGAAGCAAGACGATGTCAGAAATCCTACAAAAAACTAAGGCATAACCTCTTATATATCGATCCCACTCAAGCTTCTTCTGCTCGAACACATAATACAGGGCCTCATCCCAACATGTACGTGAAAAAAAATTGAATGTATGATTCGGTACCATAGTATCATGGTGAAATGATGATGGCATGAGTATATAACATAGTAGGGAACTACCAATGTGGTCTTGTACATACCATCAATACAGTAATTTGTTCAGGTGGTATGCTCTTTATAAATGAAGAAATAATTGAAGGATAATAAATAAATTAACCCCCATTGATCCCCATGTTTGCGACCTCAATCGGACATACATTCATCAACCAATTATTTATTGTATCTGAATATATCATGATATCTTTTGAACCTTATTATACTATATCCGTGGTAATAACTAAGTTACCAGAAAAAATTATGCTTAAACAACAAAACATATCATCATGAACGACTCAACAATCAGATCCCAAGAACCCTCGCAATCTCTCCAAAATCCATTGTAATGAGTGGATCAAAGCTAATTTCTAAGTACCCTTAAGAGTATCTAAATTATAATTTTTTCTATTTCACATTTGAAAATAGACAAATCCAAAAAATACTGATATCATAATCAGGAATAGAAAATATCATTAGAACTGACTAGATTGATCCTAGGGATAACCTAGAAATCCCATAACAATTATAATAATGTTTAATATCCCCAATCCTGAACATTTAGATCCTAGAAATGATAGGAATCATAGGGATCCATAGTTCTACATAATATCGTACAAACAGTAGGATGAATCTTTTTGTCCTGAGATATATTATGTGGCCCAACATCTAGATCATAGGAATCATATCTTGCAATCCATGATGACATTATCTTATAAGTCATATAATGACAGTAACATGTGAGGCTTAAATGAGGGATCCTAGATAGCACCTCAAGAATTCCACAACATCACTATTATTATTTTATAACTACTCTATAGGTTAGATCCTAAAAAATGATAATAAATTCATAAATTAATAACAATAAAAAAATGAAGGAATAAATAAAATACAAGGTTTGGTCATACACTTATAACCATCACCACTATACACATAACATCATGTATACACATAGGGTATGGGTTCTATGGTGACAACTTTTACTCTCTATCTACACATGTCTAAATAAACACACTATAGGTTAGTGAGGAACCTACTAAGTTCTATCGGTATTAAGAAACCTTATAATGATCTAGTAAATCTTAATGATTTAATATTCATTAATAAACAACAAAAAGAATTTCTATTATCCCTTTTTAAAACCTCATCAATCAGTAGTCGGGGAATCACACTATGGAAAGAGGTCCATGATAAAATGATAGTTTTAATTAATTGAGGGGTATATCAAAATTATGGAATGAACAGACACACACAAGAAGATAAGCCTCATGAATAAGGCCATAAGTCTAGTACCATGATAAAATATATCAATTAATAATTTTAAAAATATAAATAATAAGTCATATGTTCTAGCAAATACCTTACATGTTCATCCAAGCTCCAACAAATCCCATATCATTTCCTTAGCATTGGTCACAATTCAATAATTGATAATTAATAAATCATATTTTTCATAATTAATTAATAAATAATAATCAAAATTATTCATAACATTCGTTTTAATCACCAGTGTCCCCATATTTTCATTACCAAACCCCATAACCTACATATTTCCTAAATATTACTTCATATACCTTCCATTTCATACCCCAATTAAGTTTCATCAATACATTTACCAATTTTGTTTTATTTCAAATAATAACAAATGAAAATTCATTAGAGAAACATACCATATCGAAATAGCATGTATCAAAATCTAGACATCTTCTCAGGACATCCTATATGAGAGATGCATGAATTACCCATCGATGTATTCAAATTATACCATGTTATGGGGAAATCAACATCAAAACCCAAAATCCAAGAAGTGAAAATTAGCGAAGAACCATGTTATGGAATAATTAATATCACCAAGGGTTTGAACTCAACTTAATATACCAAAGAATATTTATAAAATTAACCAGAAATAGAGGAGAATGTATGAGGAAAAGAAGAGTTTTTATGTGGCCCATGTGTGTATGAAAGGATTCTGGGGGTGCCCATTTTAAATTACAAAAAGGTAAAAAAGGAAAAAAAATCCCATTTTTTAGGAGCTAAATGGATATATGGTTTCCCAAAATATTTTCCATACATGTTCTATATCTATCCAAGAACACCCCTGACATGATTAGGCCACATATATTACAAATATCAATTCCAATCATGTGAATTACCGTGGTATAGGTATGAAACATTCCACATGGTTTGTTTACAACCATGTGTTAACCGTGTGCCAATCCCTATATCCAAACCATGTTAAATAGTTTACCCCATAATCTATATGGATTACTCATAACCATTAACTATCCATGTATTATAATCATTATATAATGAAATTTTACATAAAACTTCTTCATTTTTAGGGTGTCAAATGGTTTCACCTAAATGTTGCAGATAATAAAATTCACCCTATAAAAAACCTATAAATTTGTAAATTATTATATGAATAAATCCAGATTCTTTTGAGAACCTAATGTACCACCTAGGCCCCAAAACATTTCCAAAAACATTACATTAATACATCTCAACTCTCATAATTTCATTTTGAACCCCAGTTCATAATCTCAATTCCCCACTAATAAAAAAATTAAAATTCTTAATGGAATTTTTTTAACTCGTAAGGACATGGGATCTTAAAAACTATTTTTTTTATAAATATTATTTATATATATATATATCAAATTTATGTTTTAAAATTTTATTTCATTAAGTCATAAACTAAAACCATCCCATTTTAAATAAGGATACACCCTACTCCATGAATTAATGTATCCCTATATATATCAAAGCAATCATAACTACAATATAGTGTGTGTATAGGTGGAGTGAAAAACTTATTTTAATCTCCATTAATCTATTATAAAATTCATATATCTAGAGGATATAACATCTTATATTAATTAAAAATATTACTGAATTTACAACTACGATAAATTTCTCACTAATAAATGATTATATCTAATTTATCTAAGAAAAGTTTCAATCTCTATTATAGTGGTAGATCTAGTCCATTCATAAAACATATCTGATTTTCAAGGATATATCTATAACATAACATGTTATTATATTAACCATGAATATAATTAATATAGAAAAAATCTATAATTTATATATTTTCTGAAAATTTTCAAATTTCTTAAATATTTCATCAAAATCCAAAAATGTTATTATTATTACATTCTCTTGAAATATATGTGAATATCATATTTAAATAATCTCCCAAAATTATAGAGGGTTTTCAAAAAAATATTTTGATCAAATCCATGAATATGGTAAATTAGTTTATTTGTCTAAAGGCATTATTACACATTCTGAGTGTCAATATCTTATATAAAAGGTTTCTTTAGGTTTATCTACTCATTTCAAATTTAATTTATGGTATTTAGAAAAAATTTCATTCTTTATGATATATTTATCCCCCATAATTTATCAAACAAATTGTCAATATAGGGTTTAGAAAATATGTTCTTGATCATTGAAAAGTTAAATTCATAATAATAAATGAAAATATGAATTGAACAATCCCTTTCATGACAATTATGAATTTTGTACCCCATGATGAAGCACTTGTGATTATAAAACCCTATCACAAAAAATCATGGAGTTGATTATTCAACACATATATCATAATGGAGTAATTCTATTGGGAATCCTTTATATTGTTATTGTATGACGTATAAGTTAAATTTAATTATTAAACACCTTTTCTAAGGGAAAACAAGGATATCATCATGAAATAAATCAATATATTTCTAATAATTTAGAATATAAAAAATATTGAGACTCTTCTTGACAATTTGATCTAAATACAACATATTAAAATGTGTCAAGAACATATAAGGGTAGTAGTTTTCATAATGAGTTCATAGTCATCCTTGAATATGATCATGGGATGATTAAGGATATGAAATGTAATTTTTTTATCCTATCAATTGATATGCTGAAAAAATGAATATATTTATTGAAATGATTTTACCATAATCTTTAATCGGTATGGATCTATATACCTTCGATGGAATCATCAAATAACTAAGTTTTTTTCTTGAAAAAAATTATATCGAATGACTGAATATATGAATCAATATTCTTGAAGACCTTAGATGATATAAGAGAATTGAACTATAATCAAATAACATGTTTTTTATAATTTTTGTACTTGTCATCCTTCACCAATTTCATTATTCTAGATCCAATAAATTACTAAAACCTAAATTGTTATAATGTGAATTAAAACATAATAACCACTGTAATAAATCATGTGATAAAGATAATTAATCTTATTTTTTCATTTCATTTATAACTTTTGAAGCCTTTACATAAAATTATAACACTTCTAGTTGACTCTATATCAATTTTGGGGAAACCTAGGATGCACACTTATTATTTAATCGAGGGTTCATTGAGTTTCATCCACTTATTAATGATAATATCTACCCCAAAAATAGAAAAATCCTATTTTCCAAACTATCAAAATGACCCAACCCTAACACACAAAAGAGTGCGGTTTTTTTAAAATGTATCACTAATAATGGGTTTAATTAGTGATATTAGTTTTTGTAATTTTTCTAAATAGACCCTTATGATTTGTAAATATATTGATATACAATTTATAATATTTTCCATCCTCTGATGTATTCAAATTTAATAATGAAATATAAGGAACACATGGAATTTCACATGTTTCACCCCTAATGTGGGTGACTAATATTTCCTATATTCTAGTAAATATTGAGACATATACATTCTATATATTTTTTAAATAAATATAATAAATAAGGAAAATACTTCCATGGGTCTAGAAGGATGTTTGAGTGATTACATCCAAAGGGAAGAACAACATTGACACTTTGTAATGCAACAACATCCTTCTTCTGGTAGAAATTTTGTTGAGATTATAGTAGGTACCTCAAGTCATCAAAGATCCTCTTCAAATAATATCTAAACAAGATCTTAAATATGTTACATGATTAATTCACATAAAAATATAGATATTCATCCTTGAAATATAGTCTTCGACATAAATAAGATCCTTGAAAACACTACATGCACATCGTTTCTCTTATCATGCTCTTTGAATTGTAAACATAATCTTGAGAGATTGCATGAAAACATAGTCTTATTTCATTTCAATAGAACTCAATTTGATAATTAGTATCTATTTTTCATTTTTTACAACAATTATGGGTAATAGTATGGGGCTCAATAATATCTCACACTTTATATCTCTATGATAAAACAGATTTAACAAACCTAAACTTTATCGCACACATAAACGTGATTTATTACATATAAATGCACTTAATACAACTATGAGGGTCGAAACATATAGTGTTTTTTGGATTATGAATATTACATAACAACTTAAAATAGGAAATATACATATTTATTGAAAACATCTTTTACATGACCTTACAAATTCCTTCGTACTTAGCATTTCATTGGATAACCTAAGGACATGCATAAGAAAAGGGTGAGCTATAAAGCCCAGTATGGGAGTAAAAATGGCATAAAATTATTAAAATAGTACATGTTAGGCAATATAAATATCAATGGATCGTAAGATAAACATGAACATAAAGGCATGTCATAACATGATTATCATAACATAGAAATGTGGCATCAAAATTTAACATGATATTAGCTTGATCCAAGGATAATTGCACATGGAACATGAGTAAAACCTCATTGAAATTTAATTAGCATGATTAAACCCTCATTTTACTTGATGTATCATGATACTAATCTTTACTGAATGCATTGGTGCACTATCAAGGCACACCCTTCTTAATCGTACCATTTCATGGATAAGTGTGACACATGGATCATAAAACATGGAATCATTCAAGATCATCATTTATTTCATGACAAAGGAAGGTGTAGTAAATAAATTAAACTATTTAATCAAGAAGTAAATGTGTGCAAAGTTGAATACCCTTAATAGAGAAATGGTCATGGTATTCCCACCACAATTACTTTGTCTTGGACAACCATGGTGCAATTTCGACAGCTAAATAGTGTTACATAAGAATTCTTAAAAAACTGTTGATGAGAGATAAAGGGGTGTCTCATAATATATACATGAAATGGATAGAGATGGGGTTATATAGATACATGTCCCAATATATTTAATGGAATTAAGATTCATAATACGAAAAAAATTCCTTGAATGTAAATCCGAAGAGAGAAATTTATTATGGAAATTCGGCATAGTAATGGGTGCGCATTAGAGGAATTAATGAGATAAAAAGAGTTATATAATAATTAAAAAATTCATAGGTCAGTATGGGGGAGGTTCAAAATAATTCCCAAACATTTTTAATTGAAATATGGGTACAACAAAAAAATGAAATTTGGACAAAAATGGGGAAGGAATAAATCTTTTACATGGAAGTGTGATCCCAATGGCTTGGGAGAGGCTTCTTGGGAGCTCTAGGTTCCTTGGAAGTATTATAGATAGAGGAGGTCAGACTTTTATTTATATCATAATGGTTTTTTTAAAGATAAGTTGTTGATTGAGTGGGTTTATATATGAAATTAGAGGGAATTCCTTATTAACTGGGGTTTGGACACTACACATTAAACTAATCAAAACCAAAAACCATCCCATCGGTTTTCCCCATTTTTTTCCAAATTCAACTGGAAAAAATTATTTTATAATCCCTATGGTAGAATTTGTTAAAATATTAGTCTTTATTATGTGTTGGTGAGTCACACTCTCATGGAAATAATTTTAAAAGGATAAAATGTTTTGTAAGTCTTGGAGGGTCCACTAAGGCTTTGTAAAATTAATCAAACAAACCTCAAATCACATTATTTTAAAGGTAAAACATATTTTTTATGAACATCCCATTTCTAGTATTTTATACCATCACTGTTGGGTCATTATGATGTCATAAAATACATTCTATATTTAAACGATATTTATTTTTTACCCAAATATTAACCTATCAAAAAATATTATGAAAAACATCCACTTTGCCTAATTTTGACATCCTGATTCCAAAAAAATATTCATTTTATCTAAATAATTTTCTAAATATTTTAATTTTCTATATTTATAATAAAAACCAACATTTATAAAAAATTCATGATTTTTGACAAAACTATATTTCAATCCTTAATAAGAATTACTATTGTATTCATAAAAATTATATGATCATTTATATTTAATAAAAAGTAATATAGTAATAAAATTCTATTAAAATATTATTTAATTTAATAATCCATTAATTCATAAAAATAGATTTCTTAATTTAATATTAACTAAAAATAATATTTATGATTTGAAAACTATTTTCAATGTAACAATAAAAAGAATTCATATTCTTTATTTTATACAAAAATAATGCACATAATCATAGTGCTATGGTCTTGTTACCAAACCCCTTATAACACCCGCTTAAGACCTAAGGGTAAAGTGTGCGATGATGACATACACTTGGGGTGTCTTGGATAACACCGCTTGGGTGGTAATATCTATCAACTTCCCCTTCTCCCTTTGTTGGTTCCATTCAAGATTTAAGCATTGAAGCTCGACTTGGGATTGGTCAAGAGCAGAGCCAAGTGATGCCACCTCCTTTCAGAGCTCTGAGAAATGGGATTTTTACAAATCAATTCTACTTGATTAGGTCATCACTTCCTTTTTCTTAGTAAATTGTATTTTTTAAATCCCTATATTAATAATAATAAGGTGATAACTATTCAATGACTATATTAGACATGGTAACAATTCCTAAATATATTTTAAAATCAAAAACATAAAACCAATGAAGCGCATAAATTTTATATAACCATTTTACAAAATAATACATTTAATCAGATCAAGATGGATTTTCATTAGTAAAATTTTGGGTCGTTACAGTCTTCCCCCCATAAGAAATTTCGTCATCAAATTTCTTTTTCCCAAACTAAAACATATGAGAGTAACTCTGCTTTATCACTTCCTCTAATTCCCACATTTATTCTTCAAACTTGTTGTTTCTCAACAACACCTTGACAATGAGCATTGTCTTATTTCGTAGAAAATTTTCAATAAGATCTAAGATATTTACTGGATTGTCTTCATAGGATAGGTCATTATCCAATGGTACCACCTCTAGAATGAGTACATGAGATGGTTCTGGTATGTACTTCCTCAAGAGTGATACATGGAATACATCATTTACCTGAGATTGGCTATGTGGGTGTGCATGTTGATAGGCCAATGATCAAATGTAATCAAGGATCTCAAAAGGGATTATATACCTTGGACTAATCTTTCCCTTATTCCCAATTCTCATAACCCTCTTCCATGGGGATATGCGGATAATTTTATGTCTTTTTCATCAAAATCTAGGTATCATTGATGATTATCATCATAAATCTTTTTTTTTTACTCTGGGTAGCTTTCATGTGTTGTTGTATGGTCTTAACCTTCTCCACCATTTCTCCATCCATTTTTGGACCAAGGAGTTTTCACTCCACAAATTCATCCCAAAATGTTAGTGTTCTGATCCTCTTCCCATAAAGGGATTAATAAGGATCCATTGGGATGCTTGAGTGGAAACTATTGTTATAAGAGAACTCAACCAGAGGAAGATGTTGATCCCATCCTACTTTGATGTCTATTGAGAATGATCTCATTACATCCTCAAGTGTTTGGATAGTCCCCTCATAATGGCCATCAGTTTATGGATGATTAGCTATATAGAAGTTCAGATCATTATTTAGAGCATGTTGAAGACTCATCTAGAACATAGAGGTGAATCTTGGATCACAATTAGATACAATAAATAATTGTAATCCATGAAGTCTTACCACTTCTATAATATATATCTATTCTAGTTGATCCAATTGGAATTCCCCACAAATTGAAATGAATTGTGTAGTCATTGAAAGATTATCCACAACAACCCAGATACCATTGTTTACATTGGATGTATTTGGATGTCTAGTGATAAATTCCATGGTGATGTTCTCCCATTTCCAAGCTGGTATGGGTAATGGTTGCATCATCCTCTTATACATATGCCTCTCATACTCCATATGAAAAGATTCCATGCACTATTTTATATAATCAAGGATCTCCTTCTTCATGTTATCCCGCAAATAAGTATCTTGGAGATCTCGATACATCTTTTTGTTTCCAAGGAGAATGGAAAAATTATAACTATGTGCATCATCCAAAATATCATTATTTAACTTGGGTTTTTATGGAACACATAGTCTTTTCCCAAATATCACAATTCATTCTTTAATAACATTGAACTCTATGGATTTCCCTTTTATGATAGTTTCCACCTTCTTCTGAATTTGAACATCATCCTTTTTTTCATCCTTTAAACTTTATAAAAGAGACAGTTGAACAATCATTTGTTAAAGGATTGATGATGTTCCCTTATTTATGATTCCTATGTCCATCATCTGAAAATCTAAGAATATTATATCCTTTTCAATTCTCATCAATGATAGAATTTCTGGATCATTTCTACTTAGAGAGTATTCCACCATTTTCGCTTTCCCAGGGTGGTAATTGATAGAGAAATTATAGTCTTTGATCATCTCTTACCATATTTGTTGGCACATATTCAATTATTTCTGGTTGAATATATAATTGAGGCTTTTTTGAACCATATATATTTCATACTTATTCCCAAAGAGGTAATGTTTAAATATTTTTAAAGCAATGATTACTGAAGCCAATTCTAGATCATGTGTTGGATAGTTTTTGTCAATAACTTTCAATTTCCCTGAAGTATAAAAAATTAATTTCATTTTGCATCAACACACAGACCATTCCCATATTTAAAGAATCCCTAAATACGACAAACTTTTATCCAATTATCGGTATTGTGATCATAGGCATAGTGATAAGCCTCCTTTTCAACTCCTTGAAGCTATCTTCGTATTCATCAGTCCAAGAAAACTTTGTTCCCCTATGAGTTAGCTTGGTAAGAGGGTTGGACAATCGTGAGAAATTTATCCCAAATCAGCGATAATATCCCGCAATCCCCAGGATGCTATAGATATATGTCCCTAATTTTGGCATCAACCATCCCTCAATTTCATCTTTCTTGGAGGGATCCATAGATATCCCATTTCATGTGATGATATGACAAAATAATGATACTTACTTCAACCAGTATCTCATACAAAAAGAAGTCTTGGGGATATCCTTATTCTCACCCTTACTTGACAACATCCTGACCAGAAATCCAAGTTGGAGAATTAATGTCCTCCACATAGCTGATCAAACAGGTCATCAATTTGGGGTATAGGATACTTGTTCTTTATTGTGATTTTTTTGAGCTCATGATAATCCATGTAAAGGTGCATTGTCTCATCCCTCTTCTTGACGCAGAGGACTAGAGCACCCCATGGTGAAGCACTTGGGTGTATAAACCATTTATCCAGATTCTCTAGTAGTTGTTTCCTTATCTACTCAAGATCCACAATAGCCATTCTATATGCAGTGTTTCATATTGTCAATGCCTCATGTATAAGATCAATTGATAATTCAACATCTCTTCTAGAAGGAAGACCATGAAATTTCTCAAAAAACACTTTAGTGAATTCCCTCACAATAGGAATTTATTATAGGATGGTTGCTTCCTTAGAAATAATTATCTAATCAAGATACGCATGATCATAGGGTAGTAATATCAATGCTTGAGATGATGGTGCTAAAGAAGATTCATCCACCTCCTTGCACTTGTACAGAATTAGGGGTCGATTCCCCATATAAAGAGTGATTTCCTTATCAAGAAAATTTATGTTGGATATATGTAATAAAATCTAATCCATGCCAATAATTGCATCAAATTACACTAGAGGGAGTTTTAATAGGTTCTCTAGGAATTCAATCCACAAATTACGACAGTGGAGGAGTTACATTCATGGGTTAAAATGATTTCCCCATTTTTCATTCTGACTAAAATCTTTACTTCCATGATTGGTGGTGGAGCATGGATTGTTCTATGAAAATTTTGGGACATAAAATAATGAATAGAACTAGAATAAAAAAGTATAATTGCTATTGTTAAATGAATAACTGTCATACCTATCACCACTTCGTTGTGGGGGTTCGCTTTGGAATTGGTGATGGAAAAATATCACCCTTGCAGCCTTGGAGGTTATTGGTTTCCTAAAATAACCCTTCGATTTGGGCACTGGTTTAAAAAGTTTCTTGGTTCTATGTAGTTGAAGCAAGGAACAATGCGTTAAGGTTCAAATGGATCATTCCTCTCCTATTTCCCAGCTGTGGTGTTTTCCTGTCATTAGTTAAGGTTCATGTTCCCTTCTCTTACACATCTAATGATTTTCCTCTTCCCCTTCAGGCAATTTCAGGGGTGCTTCTTTCCACACCATAGGCAATGTGGGTGTTTTATTTATTTAGCACCATTGGATTTATCCATCATACAGTAAGAATTAAATTCCTCCTTACACTTCATATCCCCATGATACCCCTGAAATTCTTTTATCACCATTTTGACTTTGAGTGCATATTTGAAAATTTTCTCATAGCTATCAAAGTCACGGATCACCAGGTCTTTCCATAGGCTAGGTTTTAGCCCACCATAGAAGCATTCAACCTTTCATTAATTGGTAATGATGAAGCTGAAGGTATATCATGCCATCCTTGTGAATATTTCCTTGAACTATCAGATGGATTATTTTTATTTTTTATTGAGGGAATCAAAGTCCCTTTCCATCTTAAGCCAATGGGTGCGTAGAAAATATTAATCAAAAAACATTTTCCTGAAATCCTTCCATTACAACGTCTCAATATCATCTTCAAGATTTGTATTTTTGATAGATGCCCACCAATGATAATATTCTCCATCCATATGATATGAATCTAGAAGTACCTTATCTTTTTCAGAACATTGAAGGATGAATAAGATCTTCTCGACGGAGTTGATCCATAGTACGGAGATTGAGGGATCTGATGTTCCATTAAAAGTTGGATTAATTTGTCTCATAATTCTCTTGATTGTGGATTTTTAATTCTTATGGGGGGGATGAACATTCCTCTTGACCCATGTATCTTTTAAAAAGGTGAATTAACTGAGAGATTACAGTGATAATAATTGTGATTCTACTCCCATCAAATTGGGAATCTCATTATAACAATCATCACATTGATCTTCGCCTCGGTTTTTAGCTCGAGTCCTCCTATTATTTTCCATTGGATGGAATAAAAGGAATGTTAGGGGTAAAAAATAAAAATTTAATCCAAATACAAAAAGGGATAACTTATAAATTACATTTATTTCCCTAACTTACGGATTTATGGGCTTTAATCTATGTTTTCAATGATCTACTTCCCAACATATATTCTTAGAGGAATTTTTCTTATTCCTTTAATAATGGTTTATACTAAGATTATGAATTTTCTAAATCATATCCCTTGGGAGTGTTGTAACCAAGAGTGTAATAAGGCCAGTTGTTGTGCACTATTTCCTATTTGAGTCTAGTTCAAAGCCGTGTTTTTGGGTTGTACACATAGATACATATGTTGTAGAGTTGCCTCTAACTGTTCATATCTAAAAATAGATGTATTTTCTAGATAAACCACTTCATCAATACTCAAAATAAATTAGGGTTGTTTTTATTATACTTAGTCATATCCCTAAGACTTTCATTAGGGTTTTCTAATCCTTATCCCAAGAATAACTCAACTTATCCTTTGATACCAACTATAACAACCCTTCTCTTTATTACACACATATAAATGATTTATTACATAAAATTTCACTTAATAAAACTATCAGGATCAATAGTTTTATTTTCTCTAGGGATTAGGAACATTACATAACAACATAAAATATTAAATACACATCTTTATTGAAAACATTTTTAAAATTACCACACACATTCATTCGTACTTAACATTGCATGGGATAACCTGAGGAAATGCTTAAGAAAATGGTGTTCTATAAAGCCCAGTAAGGGAGAAAACCCAAAATAACATAAATAATACAATAAATGTTAGGAAAAAGGCATATTAGTGGATCATAATATAAACCTGAATATAAGGGCATTATATAACATGATTATCATAACATGGATGTGTGGCATCAACATTTAACATGATATTAGCATGATCCAAGGATTATTACTCATGGAGCATGAGTAAACCCTCATTTCACATTAATTATCATGATTAAACCTCATTTATCAGGGCGTATCTTGATACTAATCATTAACCAATACATTATATCAATATTAGGTAAAACCCTTCTTAATCATTTCACTTCACACATAAGTGTGCCACCTGGATCATAGAACATGGAATCATTAAAAATAATCATTTATTGAATAATAAAGGAACGTGGAATGCATACATGAAACTATATAATAAATAAGTAAATGTGTGTAACGGTGAATGCCATTTATAGAGAATTGGGCATTGTATTCACTACACAATGACATTAGTTTGGAAAAGCGCGGTGCAATTTCGGGCGCATAATGGCGTGACATAAGAATTCATAAAAAGTTTGATGAGAGATAAAGGGGTGTCTCATAAATTTTACATGAAATGGAATATAAGGGGGTTATATAGATACATGTCCTAACATATGTAATGGAATTTTTATTCATAATATGAATGAATTTCATGAATATAAATTAGATTAGTCAAATTATTAACAGAATTTCGGCATGGTTACATGTGTACATGGGAGGGATTAATGAGAGAGAAATGTTTCTCTGATCATTAAAACATATGGATGGAAGTATGGGGGAGGTTAGAAACCATACCCCAACATTTTTATTTCAAAACAAAAGGGTAAAAAACATAATGAAATTTGGACAAAAATGAGAAAGGAATAAATCCTTTACTTTGGATGTGTGATCCTAAAGGCTTGTGATAGGATTAAGAGAGGCTTATTGGGAGATTGGGAAACCATGGGAGGATTTTAGGGAGATGTGGGATGATATTGGTAGAGATCCAAGTGGTTTGAGTTAAGATAATTGGGAGATTAAGGGGGTTTATATAAGAAAGGAGAAGGAATTATTTATTATTTTGGTTTTGGACACTACACATTAAACTAATCAAAACCCCAAACCATCCCATGGAATTTTCCCAAAGTTCTTTCCAAAGTGAAGTGGATTTTTTTTATAATTACAAGGGCCAAACTTCTTAAATAATAGGATTTATTATGTGGAGGTGAGTCACACTCTCAAAGAAATCATTTTAAAATATTAAAATGTTTTATAAGCCTTGGAGGGTCCACTAAGGATTTAAAAAATAAATAGAACAAACCTAAAATAAAATTATTTTAAATGTAAAACATATATTTTATGGTTAACCCATTTATACTATTTTATTAAATCACTATTGGGTCATTATTATGTCATGAAACAAATTATATATTTAAACTGTATTTACTTTTTACCAAAAAAATCAACTATCTCATAAAATTATGAAAAATTAACCACTAGATAATTTTGACATCATTATTTCAAAAATAATATTCATTTTATAAAAAAAATTCTAAATATGTGTTTTTTATACTTTTAAAATAAAAAATTTCATTTATCAAAAAGTCATGCGTTTTGAAAAAAAACAACTTTCAATCCTTAATAAAAATTAAAAATGTATTCATAAAAATTATACGATAATTTATATTTATTAAATAGTAATTTAGTAATAATATTTTGTAAAATTTATTTTTATAAAAATCCATTAATTCTTAAAAATGTATTTCTTAATTGAATGTTAACTAAAAATACTATATGTGCTTCAAAAACTATTTACAGAGTAATAATAAAATTAATGTATATAATTTATTCTATAAAAAAATAATTCACATAATAATAGTGATAAGTTCTTGATACATGACCCATTATAACACCTGAATATGACCTAAGGGTAAGGTGTGGGATTGTGATAGTCTCTTGGGGTGTCTTGGATAACATCTCCTGGGTGGTAATCTATAACAACTTCCAATTCTACCATAGGTGGTTCCATTCATGCTTAAAGTGTTGAAAATCAAGTTGGCATTGGTCAAAAGAAAAGCCCAGTGATGACGCCTCCTTTCCAAGATCCAAAAAATAGGATTCATGTGGAGAAATTCTATAGGTTGAGGCCATCACATCCTTCGTCTAAGTAAATTGGATTTGTTAAAGCGTTATATTTATATTAATCACATAATCACTGTTCAACCACTATATTAGCAATGATTAAAATTCTTAAATGTATTTTAAAATATATAAAAAAACCCAATAAGTGAATACATTTTAAATAACCATTTTACATAATAATACATTTAATCTTATCAAGAGTAATAATCTTCAGTAAAATTTTGGGTCATTACAACTGATGAGAAAAAATACATTGTAACAACATATTATTTTTATCTATCCTCTTATATAATAATTTTATTCACTTAATCACATAAATATTATTTCCATAATTTTAATATGGAAAAATACCCCATATATTTTGGAATTATTTGTAAAATTTGTAAATGGATACAAAAAATAAAAATATCTAATTTTATTATTCAATAATTAAATTGAAAATATTATTTGAATTCCAAGGAATATCTTTCCAATACCCTCTAATTTAATTGCTTACTAATATCAAATTGAATAATTCCTTAACAAAAATACTGTTATATTTAATAAATAAGTTTATATTCTTTTTATTTAACCATAACACTCTAATTTCACAAAAATTTATCATTTTTATGTTAATAAATTGACCTTTATATATATTACCTTTTTAACTATGATGAATCTTACATATAATGCATTTTATCTTTCCTATTCATGTTAGGTTAAAAAATTACTCATTTTTAGGAATCAACTCAAAAATATGTTTATGTATTTTTATATGATAACTCTCTTTTCCAAATTTATTTGACTAATAACTTTACATATGGAATTATTAATATTACATACAATAGTGTGTATTCAAAACATAGTATGATTTCATAGTGGATAAATATTAACAAATATTACATATCTAGAGTAATTATAAATGTAATCTCATTTATCTTATAAATTTACTAATATTTTTTTGTCATTATCTAATCAAACCTTACATATTCTTATATTTTTAGTGCTCTATTCAATTATTTAGCAAATTATTTGATATTTATTTACATATCCTATAGTAGTTTGAAACATTTCCAATTTTTACAAAATATTTCACTTCCAAAACATATCTCCATGGTTCTCAACTCCACATAAAATATCATATAAAAAACAAAATATATCAATTGAAAAAAAATATATCATATAATGAAAATATTCCTGGATAATTTATTGTCTCACTATGGTATTTTTTTAAACCCCATCAACTCAGATTATATTTCATAAAATAATGGCCATTCTCAAAATAAAATGTGTTCAAATATACTTCTAGATAATGCATTGTTTTTTAGAAATTTCCTTCCATCAATGTCTATATGAACGGTGAAATATGAATTTAATTCCATCCCCCTTAATACATAAACTCATTTATAGAAAATTTTATAAGGAATATGAATTTTGATACAAAAAATTAAAACAAATGTGTGGGTACCACTCTTCATATTTCAAAAAAATACAATAAAATATAGGATAAGATAAAGTTAAATATGTGAGAGGGAAAGGTTGAACATGAATATTTATCCAAATTATTTCAAATATACCCTTAAACATGTCCATAGAGATGAAATCAATAATTTGATCTCATATATTAATTAAATATAGATACCTATTTCTATAAGAAACACTAACATTGGTAAAATGTTATCTAATTTCAATGATTTTATATCTAGTGTTTAAATAAATTCAAGGAAGGATCTATTGAACATTTTTCAAAACAATATAATTCAAAATGGATTATCAATTTATAACTTGAAATATTTCTTTAAATTCTTCCTAAATAATTCCTTGGAATATTATTTCTTGGGATATAAAAATAAAATCATAATTTTTTTAAAATTTAATCACCATAATTATATCATCTCTCCCATCATAGAAATTTCCTAATGCCTCATAATTTTACTTCTAAATTCATTATAGACATACTATTTGTCTCCTAAGAAAGGATCGCATCAACAAAATAAATAATAATAAGAGTACATGAGTTGATTTCCTTCCCATAATATTGGCTCTAAATTTCACTTTATTTATGTTAATCTCTCTCAAATATCCATCCATCCATAAATACTAAGATATTTGGTAAATTTTAAGAACATATATATTTTAATTTAGTTATCACACCATTGTTCCATCTTTATCATGAATTAAACCATCACAATGTTTAATATAAAATTATTCTAGAGTATTTATATTTAAAATTGAAGTATTCACACCCATTTGATAGATTTATCAATGAATATGAGTAACAATAGCCATAAAATCCTTACAGATTCATGTTTAACAATATGATAAAATGTATTTGTGGAATTAACCCCTAAAACCTTATTATTTCTATTACCAAATAATATAGATTTGTTACATTAAAAGTATTCTGTCCCATTGATCATGTTTTATAATTCCCACATGGTTCGAATAACATTATTTCTTTTGGGTTTGGAAAGTGTAATAATTGTAATTCCAAAAAATTTAATCTACATAATTATTCATTACATAAATCCATTTATTATGATCAATATCCTCATAAACCTGTTTTTGTTAATGTTGAGAAATAAGGGACCTTTGATTGTCAATTATTAACTTTATTCTTGTCAAAAGTTGTGTATTCTTATTTTCAACTGTATTTCATGGTTTCACATGCATTCCAAAAATACCAGTGTTTCATTTTAACATTTTTTGTAGCACCTTATTCATCATTTTATTTTATAAATCCATGTCCTCGTTATCTAGTTCAATAACAGCATTTCCATCACTTATTTTAAGAAAATATTCTTTCAATCTTCATAGAAAATATTAAAATATGCATTATTTGGATTATAATTGTGGGTATTATTTTCAATAATCCTTATATCAGAATAATACAATATATGGGAATCCTTTAATTCATTTATTTTCTTCCATTTCTATTAGAAAAATAGCCCATGAAGACTCCCTCTTTATCATTTTTTATATATTTTTATAAATTTATTTTATTTTATATCAATCATTTAATTTAAAAAATTCTACAATAGTAGAAAATAAGTTTTGACTTTAACCTTATTAAATATAAAATCAAATGCTCTGAGGATCATTTTACTAATCTGATCCTAAGAGGATAAATTAGTGGAGGTCATTTTTATAATTTCTTTTCAATTTAAATCAACCTCTATAAATAGTTAAACAGTAATCCACTAAAATTTATATTCTAATCCTTAATTATAAATATAGAAAATAAACATGATGAAGAATAGTATGTTTTCAAATTTTCGACCACTTTATGGGAAACCTAGTCATTTTCATGAGTCATTATTCAACCCAATCATTAATTAATAATTACAAGAACAGGTGAGTACATGATTACATTCATTAGTATAACATAATATTATGTTGATATAGAGTTAAATTTCACTCTCTTTACATTCGGTATGCCTTAAAAATATTTAAAACCTGAATAAGAAATATATCATCAATGGTTTTCATTCTTTATGAATAATATATGTGATCTTTCTCTATGATCCTCTAGGATATTCCAATAACGACTTCTCACTATTTACATAATTTGATGTAGATAAATATCCCAATTTTATTAAATAAATATGAATTAATAAATGGTCAAGATATAATAGATTTACTTGATTGTATTTAAATATTAGGATTCTGGATCTCTTATTCTCTTAATATTTATAAATAATTGTTTCTATAACTCTCACAAATCATTTATATCTCTTCGATTAAACCTCATAATAAACATTTTAAAAACATCATGAATTAAAATTAATTTAGGGAAAATAAATTCTTGTTTAAAATTCTTAAAACATCACTAACTATAATCATACAATATAATAAACCTCTATTTCCTCATTTTATTAGTCACTAAATACATACACCATGATCCCTGAATATTTTTTACTTTAATTGACTACATATAATTAAATAGAATTTTAATATGTTTCTTACATAAATATTTATTAGGTGAATATATTTTTCTAAATGATACACCCAACTAACATAAAAAATTAATATTCTACAATAATATTTTCCCATTATAATATATTTGTCAAATTACGGAGTATAAAAATAAGTAATAATAATATGATATATATAAATAAAAATTAATCAAATGATATCTGGTAGTATTAATTTTCCTTATAATCAACATTTATATGATATTATATATTATGTAAATTGAAAGGGATTTTAATTATAAAATTATAAGACTAAAATGGGTCGATTAAGGTATGACATAAATTGTTTGGATGAAAACATCAATCTTATAAAACTTTCTCCAAGGACTATGTTAGTTGAATACGCACCCTCAACTACCATCAGATATGTAATTATATATATAATACAAATAGTTCTATATAAAATATTTAAATATAAATTATAATTATAAAATCCGGAACATATTTATTTAATAGTTTATTTATCACATGTATTTTTCACATTTTTCATTTTAACTTTTAAATAAAATCAATGTTTATTTATTTATGAAAAAAATTCTGTATACTTATAATTTAAATGATAAATTTATAAATTATATAATTTAGATATGATTAAATTAATATTATTTAAAATTAATATTTCCAATATTATCTTATGAGGATTTTTTAAAATTTTTCTAAAATAATTTATTTTAAGATGAATATTGAAAATACCAATTTTTAAAAAACAAACGTTTGATTTTTTACATTATATTAACAAAACAAATTATTAAAAAAATTTATGAAACTTTTTTATAAAAATATATATGTTAATAAGTAATATAATTAATTTTAAAATAATATTTTGAATTTATAAAATCCATGTTGAATGTTTTTGGAAAAATATATATTATTTTAATCAAAAATCTATTTTTATTTTGTTATATATAAAAATTTGTTTTCTTATCTTGTACAAAATAAATATACCAAAACATATTTCTCATTTTATATCATTATGTTAATGTTATTTAATAATAACTAATTTATGTTTATGTATAAAAATAATATTACTATGAATATATATCATTATATTGAAAAAGGTTAAAATTTCATTTTAAAAGAATAGATTTATTAACATTGTGTATTATTTATCAAATAAATTAAAATAATTTATTTTTTATTATGAATATTATATTATTTTTAATCCTATATGTAACTATATTGACACAAATTTAATGGGTAATTAAACTGAAATAATATTAAAACACATAATTATTTTAGCATTGGATATTTTATTACATTTTAATTAAAAAATAGTTTATTTAGGTATGAATTAGTCACCCTAGTAAAGAAAAGTAACAATAAAATAAAATAATAAATGACATAAAACATTTTTAATATTTTTGGAAACTATTATTGGAGTCATGATCAACATTATATGACCCCAAAATTATTTATTATAAATTTTTGTTACCATTTAATCATTAATATTCTCATTCCATTATTGAAAATAAATTGTTTTCACATGAGATCCATTTTCTTATCTTAGGGATAGGGATAAATTCACCCATTTCCAAAAAAAACATGAACATATATAATTCCATCAACTCATAAATAATTTTCATTTAATATATTTCTCTAAATCTTACTAATTCTCTTGGTCCCAAAAATCTATCCAAATTACATCATTTTCAAGGAGACATTTTAGCGGAAGGACACGGTCCAAACATGAGTTTTACTTCATCCTTATATTTTCTTCATTATGATTTTATTTAAATATAACATAACCACAGCATTATAATTATGTTAGTATAATTAATATAGTTAAATATTTTTATATTAATGGATAAACCCTTATTTCTTATTTCCCATCCACATAGAAAAAATTGAGAACGTTGATCGAACATTTGTGCGGACTACCATCTCCACAGAAGGATGCCTTCTTTTTATCACCACATCATATATTTATTGGATTTAATCATTTAATTGATGAATAAATTTGAAATAAATAATAAAAATATCTTTATTTAAAAGGAAAATTATAATCTATATTCATTCCCTCTGATTAATTTGGGTCGGAAAATGTTAGTCATGTATTATGAAAACTTCAACCATAATGAAGTCAGGTATCAAATATATTATCTATTTTATTTTTATTAATATAACCTCTTATTGAATTATAAAATTTAGAAATATCTAAATAATATAATTATAATTCTTTAAAATTTATTTTATTCAAAAATTAACCCATTTCTTAAACATGAAAATCCATTAATTATGGAATTTTTATGTCTGGCCAGTCTAAGAACATACTTGAACAATGCTATAAAACACTCTCATGGATGACAATAGTAAACTAGATTATAATGATATTTTATGTTCGTTATAAAATAATAATAATTTTTTTATATCTAGGATGGTTATATTAAGTATTTAATTAAGAATCATAATTTCATCTTCAAAATCTATAATTACAAAAATATGTCGAGACCAATTAAAATTTTCACAAAAAAATTATGGAAAATATATAGATAAATAAATAAATAATGTAAAAAATTGAAAATTATAAAATTAAATATAGATGAATAAAATTAATTATATAATATCTAATAAACATCATTTTATTATTCAAGATGTTTGAACCATGTGAAAAGTGAATCCAGACTTTGGTAAGGGTTTCCCATCTTAATTTGCAATCCCTTGGGACATACTTCTTATTATACAATATGTATTCATTGGAATGATATATATACTTCCCCTTTAAAAAAATTTCATGGAACATAAATTTTTTTATCAGATTTATTGTTTCATTTGCTATTATATCCTTAATGAGGTTTTGATTCCAATGTTTCAAATATCATAAGGGTTTGTGTTAACTCAATTTTCATCCATTGTGTTACATATTCATTATTGAACTCTGTTATTAAAATATTTCTTTAATCTATCAAATGAATAAATTATTTTATAAGGACTCCGTAATTTTGGGGTTCTAAAATTATTCCTTATAACCCCATTATTAAATTATGTTTTCCTTAATGATGTTTTCACTTGTAAGGATTTGTTGTCTCAAATCCATTTATTATGTAAATTATTTAATTTTTTGTATGTAATCGTATTTGACATGGTGTAACCATTTGTTTTTAAACTATTTCTCCAAAAATTACACATAATAAATTTTCAAAAATATTATTTCATTATATCTATTCTAAATTCTTTCAGTCCACTTACTACTCATGTAATAAAGGGTTTTTTATCTCAACTTCCATTCCCTTGAGATTTATTTTTAATGGGAATGTAATTTTATTTTTATAGTTTGTATTCAAACTATTTGATTTATTATTCCAGGAAATAAGACTCGCTAAATTTATCTGAGTTCAAATTCATGATATATATATATTTATTGTATTGAAGGGGTTTCAATTGATATACTACTTCAGACATAACATATTTCCCTCTAAAATCCCTTATCCTTCAGTTATAGGTTCTCTACTTGGTTAAGATCATTAAATACCACATTTATCCAAACATTTCCTTGTTGAAATTGTATTTTTAATTTTTATATGGTGAAGTAACTTTGTTCCATCAGTATCATCTTCATCAATTAAATACCTTCTCAAATAAACGTTTTGAATTGGAATGAATAACTCTCATTCTTTCTTGTGGATCATTATCTTCAATATCTATATTGTCTTCTTACTAGTGTTTTCATCTATTTTTTTGTACTAAAATATTTATTAATTCATGTTATCTAATTTTTTTCAAATAAAAACATTTAAAATGGAAATTTAATTTCTATATTTATATGTGGGTTTTTTCTAGATGTGTTTTCAATTTAAAAAAAGTTTTACGAATCATATATATCTTTCCTATATTCCAATCCATGATTTATATATAACAACAATTATGTATTTTTTAGGATTCAATTATTATAGATTTATTAAATATTAATGTATTAATATATCTTTAATTTCTTTCTTTCAAATATTTTAAAATTAATTTTCAAAAGATATTGGTGAATTTGCTGAATAGACTATCTGTATAAAATAATAAAGGAATCTTATTCTGAAAAAGTTTTAAAAATAAGGTATTTTTCGTAATTTGGGAAAAAAATCCTTGATTCATTATTTCATTATTTAAATAAAATTTCTATTAATTTATTATTTTTATTTATAAAAGTTTTTTTCATTGAAAGGGATTCATTTTCATGATTTCATTAAATGAAAAATTGTTCAATTATTCTAGAATAATTATTCCTATACCCATTGATTATTTATATATGTTTTCCCAAATGAGAAACATTAAATATATATAAGAGTAATTGAATATTTATGCATTTTTATTTTATAAAAACATTTGGTGTATAACCATAATTTTCATCACATACCTTTTCCCTATGAATAAAGTTTTTTTATTTCATTGAAAAAAAGTGTTCGCATAGATATTATGAAACACTTGATTGGGGAAAATTTTAAATAAACGAAATACCTAAAATAAATATTATTTAAATTACATATTAATTTTTCCTTTTTTGAATGTTTATTTATTAAAGACGTCACTCGAAGTATTTTTAAGAATGATACGCTAAAAATTTCTAAAGTAGTTTGTTGAAATCTAATGAGTGTGAATATTTAAAAAATAATAAATATATAGAATTTTTTATTCATGTGGGAAAATGACTTAAAGGGTTCAATAGTTCCATTTCATGTTTATTGGAGGTAGAAGATATTTTAATTTTCTATGGTGCGATACTTTTTTTTATGAGAACTCTTTCTATTTGGGATGTATCCTTTTTATCATTTATTCTCTCGAAAGAATTTTTCATCCCCAAAACTCCTTCCCAGATTATTTAAATGATTTTTTAGTTCATTATTCTTATTTTAGGTTTCTATTTTTTTATTTAATTCAGTTATACATCCCCTAAAAGGTTGTACTGTCAGGTTATACCACAACATATAAAATGTATGTTTGGGTTGTTCCTGACTAGTAAAATGAATTAAGAATTCAGTGGTATCTTTTTCTATAGAAAGGATGATTTTAATACCACTAACACATAAAAAGGATTATATATGAGTTTTAAATCTATGTGAGAAAATTTATATCTTTGGTTGTTCTAACAGTGTATTAAAATGTTTTGTAATGGGTTTTGACTCTCAATCAATATTTATAAATTCCATTATAGTGGGTGTAATTTCTATCTATATTTGAGATGATTGAAGAGTATACATATGATCAATTAGACATAAACTTATATTAAAATTTCTATGTTAAATTTATGGAGACTTGAGCCTTAAATATACTTTATTTCAGGAACTATAACATACTTTCACAACAATAAAAGCCAAGGATCTTGAAGTATTTTATCTTTACAATACAAAATACCAAAACACATCATATTGAATATAAAAACAATATATTTAATTACAAAAGCACATATTTCTCATAAATACTATAGATCTTATTAATATTTATAGGATTTATTGGGAGAAAATACATAATAAAATGGTTGATTTAGAAATCTATATAAGGGAAAAAACACTAAAATAAATCATGACATTAGAGTCAAAAGAAATTACAAGATATCATAAAGAAGATTATCATAAGAATGGATACGTGGAATATTGAAATGATTCAATAAGAATATAAACATGAGGAAAAACATCAAACATGATTTCATAAAATATGTCAATAGTCACTCCTTATACCATCATCAAAGTGTGGATAAAGTCCTATGGTGGATATGGTTCACTTCATAATCCCTTACATAACCTATCATAAGATATAAATATTTATGTAACATCCCACGTAAAAAAAATAATAAGACATTTTCATATTTATTTTCATCATTGTGAATTAAATATTAATTTTACTTTAAATAGGAGGCTATATATGATGGCGTACCCGACACGCAACAATAGGTTTCTTTGAAATCTCATTTTGCACACAAGGCTGAGTCTTAATGAAAAATAATATTATAATATTATTTTAAATGGTAGTTAAATCATAGTTATTTTATTGGCGAGAATGAACAAAACTAAATAAAATATGATTATACATTTTTTTAAATGTTTTTACATTTATTGAATAATGTTTAGAGGCTTAAAATGTGAATGAATCTAATTTTTAGCATAAATACTCTAATATTTTTAAAATGGTCGAATTATCACCTTTTGATGGTGAACCCTCTTTAAATATAGTTATGGTAACTTTTATATTTTCTATTTGAAAAAATAAAATTATTCTTTAGAATCGGGACATCAAAATTTACTTTGGGTAAATTTTCGGTATTTTTCTGTTAAAATTCATTTTTTAATGAATAGTGAAAAATACTGAATTTTAATTCAAAACAACCTTTTAATCTAATTTATTTATACAGTAATGTTATCATTTTATTTGGTTTTAAAGTTTAATTAGAATAGATTTTTACCATTTAATCCAATTTTGGTCATTGGAAGTAATTTCACTTTGAAATTAGACATAAATAAGTATCCATCTTTTGATAGCTATTATTTATTAAAAACAGGCTTTTGTTTTGACAAAAAAAATTAATTTTAAATTAATTAATGAAACATATATTATTTTATTTTGGTAAAATAGAAATAATTTTTGAATTCGGAATATCAAATATAGCTTAGCCTGAATTTTTGGTATTTTTATGAAAAACATCAATTTTTGTTGAATAGTGAAAACCCTAAGTAGTAGTTAAAAAACCGAGTTTTTAATTTAAATTAAAATTTACTACTTCTTTGAATTGAATTTCAAAAAGCAGACATACATTGTTGTTATTAGTATGTAAAAATTGATTCAATAATATAATTTTTTGTGTGAATAGTAACTTTTGACATTTATTTACCGTCGTTAAATATATATATAGGGTAATTTAATGTGAAAATAATATTATAAAAATTTTAAATTACCCTAAAATGTCTCATAATCATACTGTGTGAGAAATTTCCAACAATGGGAATCCTTGGGTCGATTTTGGGACCCCATGGAGCCACTAAAGAGCGTTAATGAAGCTTTATATTAATTAATTTAAAGTAATGACAAAAATGGATTAAACATATATTTACAAGTAAATCAATTTTTACATGGGGTTATATATGTTATCTATTTGACTATAAATATTAATTTGAAAGATAAAAATATTTCCTACATCATGGTATTTTTTATAATTTATACAAATCAAATAAATAATATTATTTATGACATTGTAATGATGCAGTGTTTACCTCATTAATGAATGATTTAGATAAATAAGATTATAAAAATTAAAAAAATATCCAAAACATATCCAATTCATATTGTATAATTTTATATAGAACAATATTCATCTTATATTTGACTTTAATATGTTTTGGACCTTTATAATCATAAAATGATTATATAATAAATAATTATTTTCAAACATTCCTAAAGAGCCCCATATCCCCATTACAAAAATCCATCACCTCTAACCCATTACTCACACATCTCAATCCCTTTGTATTTTCAAAACTATAACCAAATAAGCTCTAAATATCCCTATATTCCACCTAGATATCTTTTCTTAGGTATAAATCACTTCATGAAATCCTTTTGGTTCAAACCAAAGAGAGGTACCCGATTTAAAGGTAACATTTTCTCTTGAGTTCTTTTCTTTTATTTTACTTCTATAACCCCTAAACAATTTTTATTCCTCTATTTTATAAACAAACCAGTATTATTAATATACTATGTTGTTATTATTAGATGGATTCAAACTATACATACACACACCTCCATCTAATGGGTAAAGAACACATTGTTTCTGTGGACAACGAACTACTACCTCATGAAACGATGATTGTTCAATCTTCTCCTACAACCTCTTATGGTGGAAATTATATTTGATCTTTATTTATATTTGTTATATATTATATTTATATTTAGTTTATGATTCTTTATTTTTCATTTAAATCATACCTTTATGGTTTTCATAATGGGTAAACGCGGTAATTTCAATTTGACGAAGCGCGGACTACCGCCCCTTCAAAGTGATATGACTTGTTCATGCCATATGTTGGACATATAAAGGATAGAGTTAATGAAATTAATATGATATTATACTGGAATTATTATATACCTATGTTTAATTAATTTTTCATTTCATTAAAATATCAAATAGAAATGAAATTATCATTCATGCCTATGTACGACTTACCGTCTCTATGAACGGTGCATTTCATTTATTACCTACAAAAGTTTTTTACTGTTATAAATAAATATATATACTAGATATATATTATATATATGATATCTAAATCATAAATATTATTTTTTAGGTAATAAACTTCTGACCACATGGAAAACTTGTAAATATAAGAAGTTCATTTTTGACACAAGTACCAAATATTGAAAAAAAATGACAATTATTAACTTAAATGATTACATAATGTTTATAACATAACAATAAGTGATATAAAAAGAATAATAATACATAAAAATTTTATTAATCAATATAAATTCACTTTTGTTTATTATTCTATAAAATTAAATAACGGACAGTTCAAGTTGGACATGATGTAAGGGAACTTCATAACCCAATTTCCATTATTTGGGTTGATTTTCTCTTTCTAGTATATTCCTTTCTTTGATTATGTGAGAAATGAAATTTTATTTCTTATCATGTATTTATAAATTATTTATGTGTTAATATAGTTAATACACCTAATCAATTTATTTTATTTACAAAATTATCTTTTTACGGGACTTTGTCTCTATCTCCTATCATTGATGTATATTTTGTTTTATACTAAACATTATTTTATACGGTGTATAAACACCATTGAATTTTAATTTCATTGAAAGTAAAAATTTGTCTATGAGGAATTTTACTGAATGACAAAAAAATGTTTCCTTTTAATGTAAGTGGTGACAACGACCTTTTCCACTACTGTGAATATTTTTTGATCTTTGGCTTCCTTAATTAGCCGTAATGTTTTTAAAAGTAAAATAAATAACATATACTCTTTTACCTATTTTGGTATTGAAAATGGTTTTGTTAATGGATTTATTATATAAATATATTGAAATTATATATTGATATTGCAATTTGGAAGTGTTATATTTTATTTTTATGCTTGTGTTAGGTGTTATTAATATGTTATTGTTCTTGGGAACTGTTTACATATACAGGTGGTTCCATGATAAACCTAGGGTGGGTGATCCCAAGATATCTCTCTAATGCATTGGTGAATGTGACAGAGGTAAATGTGAATGTTTCTCCAATGAGATTTAGGGAATATACTGGGATGGGTATTCCAAATGTAACTCCCTACGTAGCTGTGAATGTTACAATGTAATTATGTTATTGATGTCAAAAGTTACATTTCTGAATTTGTGATTACTATGTGTTATTCATAAGTCCTATGATTTCATGAGGTTTTTTAATGATATGATGTTATGTATGTATTGATTAACTAATGTTTTCACTCCTTGTTTTATAACCCTTAACTTGATTTTTATGTTCATCTCATGTTTTGAAATGTTTTTCACAGTGCTTAAAGATGAATAGGGTCAAGGATGGGATAAAGGAAAATTCATTTTTTCTAAAACATGGAACTAGACATGAATATTTTTTTCAAGAGTTTTTATTTTATGGAAAAAACAGAAACTGAGTAGAATAGTATACTTTCTAATTTTAGAGATGTAATGTATTAGTTATGGCCTAATTCTCTAAAACTCTAATCATGAATAGATCCTCAATGTGAATTATTCATTTAATTAGATATTATGTAATTTTTTAAGGATGGGTCATTAAAATTTTCCCAACTCATTAGAGGGATTTTCAATTCTAGATCCACCAATTTCATAAATGAAAATTATATATATTCATTCCACATGTGGAAAATAAACAATACATAAATCAATAGAATGATCAAACCCCTAAGAATGTTGTGGGTTTCATAGTTCTGATTCCAAGAATAACTGAAGGATTAATCACAAGGATTCACAAATAATAATTAATTAAATTATTTTGGACATCCATAATTTAAAAATGGTTACAGGTATTTAACATAGATTTATGTTATATATCATTCATGTGAAGGATCTATAAAAAAATAAATAAAAAATGAACCACATGGTGGTATAATTTATGAAATAACTAGAGGATAATTTTAAGAATGATAGAAATTATTTCTCCTTTTAAAATCATAATTTAATAATTATGATATTTTTAAAATAATTATGGTTTTCAATGGTTATTCATAGTGAAAATAAATTATGGAGGATGCATTTTTAATAAAATAATGAATTGTAAGTTGCAATTTTTTGTTTTAAAAAAACTTTTTTTAAAATACCATATAATAAAAAAGAGTATAAATATTTCATTTGAGATAAAGTGAGGGGAAACCTAAAGGTAAAATGATATAAATCATAATTAGGTTTCCAATTAAAACTAGTAAAATTTTATAAGGGACATTATGGACAAGGTGGTAAAAATAATACTTTTAATGGATGGGAATTATCCTTAACATAATTTCATTTTGAAAATATGTATAACTCACTAGAATGATTATTTTCCAAAAAAATAATTTAAATCAAATAAATACATTCTACCATAAAGAATGTTTGATAAAACTCATATAGAAACATTATGAATTAGGAAATCCAATTGAGTTATTAAAGAACCCTATATTTTTGGGAAGTCATCAATTATAGACAACATAAAGAAATAAAATGAATTGAAGTTATTTTTCTATGACCAAAAATAATTTATTATTTTATAAGTCATGGGGGAAGTAGTTACTCTATATAAATAAATATCGGTGCACCATATCAAAGCATTCAAAAATGAAGGGCAATTGAGAATAAAACCCATACAGCATAATAAATATTCTAATAAAATCCAATTTAAAAGGAGTGATCTTGAATTTGATTTTATAATACAATTAATAAATATAATAAACTATATCATATTTATAATAGGCAGTATATCCACCCTTTAAAAGAAATTAGGTGTATAAAATAAAATGTGTCTCAAAGAAGGAAATTTTGAGATAAAACCCTTACCTCATGTCCAAAATCACCCCTACCTTTTATATGACAAACTTTATAAATAAATAAATATCATTATATATAATACAATAACCATATTCATCCATATTTATTTTTATAGGGTAAATATATTATCTCTTGATATTTATTTATAATGTAATTTTCACTTATGCCCGCTACTCGGGTTGTTCTGTTAATTTTCTCATAACACAATCCATTTTTACATTTTTGTAAAACCAATTTATGAAATAAATCAACCATCTCCATAATTTTTTAATTTTATGTGCTTTATTATTCCATTAGGATAAAAAAAATTCATTTTCAATGGCTTCCCCAAAATGATCCATATTATTAAAGTTGCCTTGAAAAGTCCATGTACAGTGTTTAAAGTTACTATAACCATTTCTTAATTTTATTATATAGATATTACCATATATTATAATTAAATAATATTAATAATATTAGAAATATCAATTTTACCTACTAAAGACATTTTTAAAGTCATCAATGTTAGGTGGTCATGGAAAACAAAACATGATGTTCATGGAGGTAGTAGTCTGAACACACAGATGATGAAATTTTCATTTATCTTAATGATTTTGGAGGAAGGTTTATAATTTATATACCATTAGTATAATAACTCTCTAGAATATCAAAAATTAAATTTTTATAATACATTCATTAATATTGGTTATTCTAGTGGTGTTGAATATAAAAATAGATAGAGAATTTGGAATGATAGTATTACCTATCCTACTGAAATTATCCCTTAGGTAGAGATTATTACCTCTTAAAAGTATTGGGAATTGTTTTTAGGAGAGACATTGGTAGAGTATTGGTTTATATATGATTTTTTAATTGTTGGAGAAATGGTTAGGTGGTGATATCCATTTATATATGAATAAAAGGGAACTAATACAAAAATTCGTTATGTTTCAATAATATCACTCCATATCCATGGCTAAATGCTCCCAAACTTGCCTATAATGGTTTTGGGAAAGATATTAGGCTGAGACTCTCTCCACCATCCTATATCATTATAAGGACCCACCCTAAAACATAAATTATTCTAAATAATTTTGAATAGAATTTGTTCTCTTTATTTTACAAATATCATTTAGGTCTAGATCTTTTGAGAATTAGGACAAAAAATCACATAGTAAACTCATAAATTACAATGTGACACGTCTACTCAATATCCATTTTTTCATAAAAAACCCTTTTAAAAAAATAGATTTTTTTCACGAAAAATCTTTAATACTTTAATCATAGAATTTTATTTGTCCATATCAATATTAGTACCTACTAAAAACATAAAGAAAAATTGCATAAGACAAAAAAAATCAGTAATGATTATCAAATAAATAATTATTCTATTAGTCTGTGAATATATCCATCTCATGAAACATTTTCACCAAATCATAATTTTCCTCCATAAAAGATAAAATATTTAACATAACTAAAGAAAAAATATAGTTCCTATAAAACTCATATAAATTATAAATCATAAAGTAAACATGTGGTATCCATATCATACATACATTCTAGATTCCAAATCTATATAGGGAGTAACCTTCATAGAAACATTTGGAATACCCATTATAATATATTCCCAAAATCTATTGGGAGAAACCCAACCGGTTATCCCGGTATCATTACTCAATGCATTGGAGAGTTATCATAGGCTAAGTCTACCATGGTTTATCATGGGACCACCTTTATTTTTTATCATGTAACCACTCAAAAAATTCAATGTAAAATCGTATAATTTTAAAGTTTTCAATTATCAACATCTCACTCCCAAAATCTTATTTGCAATTGAAAAAATCATTTAAATATTCTTAAAAAGTCAATCCATTTTCAAAACCATTTATAAAACCAAAATAAAAATAAAAGAATAATGTATTTACTTTTCTTTAAAAAATATTATGGATTTTAGAGAAATCAAAGTATTAAGTAATAATTATGGCAGCGGATGAGTCATTGTCACCGTATATGTAAAAACAAAAATATTCCTTTTTCCATTTTTCAACGAATGTAAAAAAATTCATATAAAAATATTTCTTTTTAAAACATTTAATGAAATTAAATATAGACCTAATATTTCCTATATAATCCTTTTATATTCATATAAATAAATATTTTAATTAATCTCATGAAGAAAAATATTGGATAATTAAATCTTTAATCATTCATGGTGTCTCATAACACATTGAACATTTAAATATTAATATCCATGAATTAATACATCTAAAAAATGTTAATAACATTATTATATAGAGAATATGGATATTAAATGTCATGATGGTTCTATATACACCTTATAAAATAATAAAGCTACATATTATCAATAAATTCCTCAATAGAAGGTGATTGAGATAAAATCTCTTATATTGAGTCTGAATCGTCAGGTGCAATCTCTATATTCGTTAATAATAATCATAGGTTATTTTATAATTGATTGATAACCTTGTTAGCTTTAATATTTCTTTTATATGACTTATTATTATGTTATAAAAATTACATAATTATTTATGTTTATTTAGGATGTTTTGTAGATAATCAGTATTTAAATAGAAAATGGACATGGTATGATGTCAATAGTCTGCATGGTCATAATTCCATTGTCTCTAGAAAAATATGAATTAGATGAAAATATCTTTTATATATCAAAAATTATTTTAAATCCATTTATTAACTTTGGATATGAAAAATAAACAATGTTATAATCATAGAGATGGTATATCGTACGTTCCCCGGAGTAACACTTTCAATTTTCATTTATAATTATTGAAATAAGGTAAATAGTATTTTACTTTTACAAAATTATAATAACTTTATTTAAATCATTATAATAATTTAAATATTCTTATATGTATCACATAGTTGAGGTGGTGAATAAAATTGATTCACATCACTTCATGGAGGTTATAGTTCCCAAGTGGGCACGAACGACGTAATCATTTTTATGTGTATGGAAAGTAAAAACTTAATTGATATATTATTCCATTATATTGATAAATATTTCATTAATATCATATATATAAACATCAATTCCCTCATTATAACAATTCTTGAGAGATGATAATAAAAAATGAACTATATCAGTTTGTGAAAATCTAGTCTGTCGTAAGCACAACTGAAAAGTTCATTTCTAATGTGATGGAATTGGAGAAGGATTAAGGTTATGGTATTACCATAATATCATATTAGTATATTGAGTATACTGGTGTTATTAAATCATCATAGTTTTTCGAGATTCATAGGATGTGAGAGAATGAATAAAATAGAAATATGTAGATGAAAACATTATCTTTCCTTTGAAGGATTAACTCTCATTACATATTAAATTATCTAAAGAGTGTGTTCAACCTAAAATAAGGCCTAAAAAATGTGGGTATGGAATCTATGAAGTTATTTGGGTACATATTTGGTAAACTAAAAAAAATTTGATGTGTGAGAATTAGAGAAGAATGGGAAACATTTATAGGAGAGAAGAGCGGCACCCTTGAAAACTCTTAAAATATTAAATTTATATAAATACAATTTCGGTTCCATATGGTCCAAAAATTATTTATGTTTAAGAAAATATGAATTTGGGTCTAGTAATCACCATAAAAATAATATTATAAATGTTTTTATTATTTTTTTATCCATATCTTTTTTGTTTAACCCTTATTTTACACTTTTTATTCTTACCGTGATATTATGTTATTAACAATTTTTTGGTCCATTTATTTACCATTAAATGTAAAACTACCCAAAAAGTGATATTTATAAAATATTTTTATTTGTCCGTATAATTTGGAGAATATTTTATTTTTATTAATTTTAAATCATGTAATAAAATATTTTATATTTTAAAATACCAATAATGTCAATTTTGACACTATTCATTTGTTGACTTTTAGAAATATCATAATAAGAATATAAGTTTGAACCATCTAAATTAAATAATCTTAAAAATGTTAACATTACACATAAAATTATTTTATTGAATAAATTAGGTTAGATAATATTTTTTTATATTTACAATTCCATTTATTTTATTCTTTCATTAACTAAGAAATTACTAGATCATCTTTGTGTGACCATTTAAATTAATTATTTATTTCCACAAAAAAAATATAACATGATGTAGGTAAACTTTTTAAATTTATTATTACTAGTTATAGTCAATGATATCACTTTTATAACCCCATATTAATTTTTTTTAGTTATGAGATACATGATCATGACATCTTGGTCTTTATTTAAAATAAAATGTTTGTAAGTGCCATAATCACTTGAAATTGGTTCCAAGTGGTCCTAAAATATACCCAAGGATGATAATGATTAATATAAACTCATAAAATTTAATTATAATAAGTTTTATGGTAGTTTTAAATTTTTATATCATTATTGTAACCATTAATTACCCGATATACACTAAAACGTGTTAATTAAAATATTTACTAATGTTTCTATTTATAACGTCAAATAAATAAAAAGGTAATATTAAAATAATTTTGACCTTCTAATTAAAAATATTTAATCCATTTTTAAAAATTCAAAACACAGAAATTTTATTAATTAATATATAATAAATTCTTGTTGTCAAAACTAGAAAATGATTTTTTTGAAAGTAAACCCTTCCAAATACTAACAAGTGTTTATATCAAATTTCAGTGTGAAATTACATCAAATGAGAAATATTTGATTAAATTATAAAAAATTAATTCAATTACAATTTATAACCATTTAAATATTTTTATCTATCTATATGAATAAATTAGGTGAAAATGCTGTTTTGAATTAAAATGCAGAATTTATACTATTCATTTAAAAGTGAATTTGACCAGAAAAATACCAAAAATTTAACCAAAGTCAATTTTTTTTCCAAAATTCGAAATAAGATGTTTATTTTTCCAAATATAACAAATAAAACTAAAAAAATAGTTTTAAAAAGGGTTTTCCATCAAAAGGTGGTAAACTACCTCTAAAAAATATACGAGTATTTTATGCGTAAAATGGGGTTTATTATCATTTTAAGCCTTAAATGTTATTAGAATAAGTTAAAAAGATTTAATAAAAATGTGTAAACATAATATATTTAATTATTTTCATTCCCTCCAATACAAAAACATGGCGATAACTACCATTTAATATAACAATATTAATAATGTATTATTTTGCAGTATATCTCAGTCTTGTCTGCAAGATAAGATTCCAAAGAAACCCATTATTGCATGTCTGGTATGCTATCTCACATAGTGTCCCCTTTAAACTAAAATTAATATATAATTCATAATTATTAAGAAATATTATGAAGTCTTATTCTATAAATAACTCGGATTTTACATTCTAACCATTTAGAAATTGCATCATTGCAAATTTAATTAAGGGTTGGCAATTAAGGTATGACTTCTCAAAATACCATTATTAAATACCCCCATAGGAAAAAAGATCAATTAATGATACACTTTAAAATATATAAGGAATAGTACAAAGGATATATCATATGACACATACTATGATTCCATGCTTGAAAACATAGATATGGAAGAAAAACAAACAATTGTTTTCTGATTGAGAGTGATAGAAATCATTATTAGGAAAAAGTTTATAATCAGAAAAATATAATTTTATTATTGGTTAAACTTCCTTTGACATTGTAGTTAGAATATTAAACATTTTTTTTGTTTTAAGCTTCTTTTCATAAAGTTGAGGGATTTTTTTCCACATAGAATAAGAAACAAAAAAGAAATATACTTATATGAAAAGCAGAGTTTTGTAAGATCCTAGATTTTAATATGGTATTTTTTTGGTTTATGTTATGTTTGAAATATTATTTTGGGAATATAATTGTTTCCACATCTTCTTGTTAAGTATTATAGGTGTTATGAGGGTTCGAGACATCATAAGAGGAATAAAAGGGAGTTCTTGGTAATGTGGCATGGTTTATGCACAGTTAGTGCAAATCATGTGGAGTATACTAAGTAACTATACAGCCATGGATAGTGGATTATAAATGGTTGGTGCATGATTAAGAAAACCATACAGAATCCCTTGGAAAACAATGTGAAGGGATTTTTTCAGAATGTGGCTCATGCATGGTTTGTGCACTATTTGACAAACTGTGCGGGCAAACCATGTGATGAAGAAAAATTCAGAAAATTACTAAAATTTCATAATGATATTTTAAAACCCAACATGGAATTCTCTTATATTGCTCCCCATGAAACCTTAGTGAAAATATTAGATGATTCAAGCTTTTGAATGGTGTTTCTCCTTCAATTCTTCGTTGTTTGGAGCACCATTTTTGGGGGATCAAAGCCCTAGGTATGTCTAACATGCATGTTGATTATATTTTTTGTATTAGGGTTTGTAGTCTCTCCCATCTCCTTCAAAAGGCCTAAAAACCCCATTTTTCATGAATCCTAGGTTGGTGATTCAAGGGGTTTTTAAATCCAGATCCAAGTTTATGATTCAGAGTTCTCTCATTGTTAGATTCAATATAGGTGGTATACAATTATTATCCGATAGTTTTATTATATATTTTTGCATGAAATCTTGTGTTATTATTTTTTTTCCTAAGTGTTAAATTGGTTCCTTGGGTATTTTTTATAAAAATGGATGTTTAAGTGACCAATTTGAACACTCGTTATCCCTAGGGGTGAGTAGTGGATGACTTGACAATTTTAGGGCCACCCATGAGGTGTGCTGACAATCCTGGACCTAGAGAGTGGTAGGATTAAGTGAAGGATTACAGAGTATAGTGGAAAGACCTTATAGAACAAGTTTTAAGGGTGGATTAATTTTTAAATGAAATGATGATATATATTCTTACAGTGATAAGGGAATTAGGTATTGTTGGAATGACATGAAAATGATCAATTGGGTCGAAAGAGTTTAGGATGAATTTTTAATGAAATTTTGTTAAAATGCCTGAGGGGATTAATTAATATTAAATGGAGAACTTGTAATTGGTTAATGTAAAGGGAAATGGGGAACATGTTAATGAGATATAATAAGCTAATGGATGAATATGCAAAATGGTTTAATACATGAGAATTATGTAGCACACCTAAATGATTGAATATAATAAATTGGTTGTGTTATGTAATATGATCATTGTACTTGATTTTATAAATGTAAAATGATTTCAAAAATATGAATGGGATAATTAGTTTAATATATGGTAATTGATGAATTTTTGTTAAGGTATGGTGTCTTTGAATACACTTTAGGGGTTAAGGCACATGAATGGAAATTTTCCTAAATGACTATGAATTGAAATTGTTAAATGTGTTAATGGTTCATGGAATATTATAAATTTATGTCTTGTTGTTATGTATTATGAATTATAATGATATTGGTTATGCATGGTTCTGTTATGGTAAGGATGTGGTGATCTGATAAATAATCATATTCACAAGGATTGGTAGAGTGGGGTATTTACATGTGGTTCTATGCTCATAGATTGAGTTAGACTAAGGCTCTAAAATCCACCCCATAAATTCACAGATTATGCATGGGGATAGAGGCTATATTCTTCTAACATTTTCATTCCACTAGGACCGAGGATTTGAGGTGAGGATAATGTGTTGATGTGTTATGTGTTTCCCAAGTGAGATAGAGAATTGATTTATTTCCCCTATGCGTAATTATTGATTTCATTATACCCATGTAAAGATGATGTATATGTCTAACCTAAAGATCATGTATTAAAATGGATTGTGTAGTAAAAATTGTATAAGAAATGGAATTGGGATAAATGATACTCGTGTAATAATTGAAAATTATTAACCAATGGAACCCTATCTATCCCTTGATTATATACCACATGTTTTATACTTTCATGCACTATCAATTATATTGGATAATTTATACACCGTTGGTGGTGGCCTACCGGGTTTGGTACCCACACCCTATTTGGTCCAACATTGGGTACCCTAGAAGATTTCTTGGATTCGGGTCAGGACAAGGGTAAAGGCCCTACCCTTGGATTTTGAGTTGGGATCAGGATGTACATGGAGAAGATTCTGAACTAAGAGTTAGGACCCATTTGTTTATTTGGACATTTGTCTTATTTTTGAGTTTTGTTCTCCTACACAACTAGTATGTCATGGTATTTTTGTATTTGATTTTTGGTTTGTACCTATATTGGGATATTTTTTCCTTTTATGTTTATTAATTATTCATATTATTAAACTATTTATATTTCATTCTTATGTGGATTACTGTGGAAATGTTGGTATAGTCTCCCCACATGACACATTAGACTCTCGCCACTATTTGGAAACCTCTGGAGTATTGGGAGGCGTGCTTGGGGTTATGTGATGACTCGGCCCAGGGCATCGGTATAGTATATTCAAGATTGTGGACATTACAAAGTGGTATTGTATATTTTTTTCACTTTCTTACAATTCAGTAATTATTTAAAGGGGGTTCAGATGTGTTGTGACTTGGTAATGAACTAGTGCTTGGGAGTAGAAAACCCATGAATGAGGGAAAACGCATGTCACCCAGGGTAGGAATTTTTATTATCTATGTGTGTTGTTATATTGGAATGATATATCACTTTTTGTTGTTGAAAAATTTGTGTGATTTGACTAATTTATGATATTTGTTTATCATTTTTGTAAAGGTATGAGGTTGTGCATTCATACATCATTTTAGGCCCCTAAGGATATTAGTGGAATCCATCATTATAGGCACACACACAGGGTGGGTGTGTGGGCATAGAGAGTAGAATTTATCTTATTACCATGATAAATCTGAAGAACAATTATGCCTAATAATTTTTAATTGAAGTGGGTGAATGAAAATAATGAAAATTTATAGTTATTAAATATCGTGTACAAAGAAAAGTTATGACAGGGTTAAAATATTTGGTTCTGAAATATTGAAAATGTTGATTCAGTATCTAAAAGTAAAGGATTGCATAATGATTGTAAAATTGTTAATGAATTATACCTCATGAAAGGTGTAAAAGAGTTAAAATGGTGATTTTAACAAGTTTTTTAATGGGAAATGTGCCTAATAGGAAAGGATCATGTTATAAAAGAAGAACTGTTTTTAAGAGGTACTGATGAAGGCATTGTGATTCAGTAAATTGGTTACCCCATGATGACCATGATTTTCTATAGGTATGGTAGGTGTTAGTGTTATAAGTGTGATGATGACTGTTGGCATAAAGTGTAAAGGATGGTTTGTTTATGGTTGATAGCATGGGATATTTTCCATGTGTGGTTAAATCCTGTTTTTCATTATTTGAAGCAGCAGGTGATTGGTAAGTTAAAAATTAAAATGATTGATTTCAAAGATGGGTATCCTTGGTGTTTTTGGTTTGAACCTTGTATTTGTGGGTTAGGGTTGTGAGAGTACCCCAGTTTGAGACTTTGTATTTGGATTATGAGGCCTTAACAGTTATGATATGGACAAATTGGTGTGTTTAGGGAACCCCTGGTAGGGTTGTGACCTCTAGGTTGTGAGGTATTGTTCAGTAATTATAGTGGGGAATCTCAAGTGGTTCAAGATAGTACAAATTTCATGTTAGACCCCAAGGATGGTGCCTAGGTCTTTGTGACCTTTTGAGTAGAGACCCTTCAAGTTGTATTTTAAATTCTAGAGAGGATGTTTTTCTCAAAGTTCCAATGAATGTGTACTTTTTTGTATACAACATATTGTTAATGGTTGTTTAGTTCACTAGGAATAGTGTGCAACAGAACTGGGGTAACAGTGCCATGCACAAGCATTTCTTTTTTTGTGTCATGGTATGTATGATTTTGAGATAGGGACAACAAAATTTCTTGGTTGTTACTCTTGTCTAGGTATTTGGTATCATTCAACCTTCAAGGTGAACTATGAGAGAGGTCAAATAGGGTTCCTAGTTCATTTCTGTGTGTGTCGTAACATGTAGTTTTTTTATAATTTCATAGTGGAACTTAGAGTGTTTTACGGTGTGGGTTTTTCCTAGAGGGATAAGTGGGAAGGTTCATGGTCGTTTGTGCCACTTGAGTTTTGGTTATATGATGATAGTTTTTGAAACTCAAGGGTGAACTCATGGTATATTATCCCAGTGGTACATGAAATTTTGAATAAAAATCGTGGGATTTTCTTTAGAGGATGTTTTAATTCATATTAAGTACCCCCCATGTTTTTTTAAAATCATATATTTTTTCCTAGTTCTTTCATAAGGGAGCCCTAGTGTTTGTGATATGAGGTAATGATTGTTTTTATGTGTTATATCATATGTAAGAATGACTGACCTATTTGGATGATGATTAATGGAAGTATTATTGTGGAATCTGTGCCACCTAAAATGTTGGTTCATGCTTGCTTTGTGATTTGGTCATGGAGCGATGGTGAGACTTGGTTTGAAGTAATTCCTGGGTAGTTGTGGTTGAGTTTTGATGAGATGCGTTAGGTAAGGGTGCCTGATATCCCAGGATGTTCATTGTTTCCAATAGTTCGAAATCCTAAATGGATATTTTTGTGGTGGTGTTAATTGAAAACTTCTTAGTGTACCTCAGCTAGTGACAATCCTGCCCTAAATCTTGATACCATCCCAGGTACGTTGAGAGGCCCTGGATTTTTGCTAAGTGGCATGAAGGTGTTTTGTTGGATGAGGGACATCATGGGGTTTTCATGCATGGAAATGGTATATATGGAGCTTAATTATGGGATGTATACCCCTATGGCATTGGATTAGGTACTCAGGATGGACCGAGATTCAAAAAACTCCAAGTGTGAAATTTAAAGAAGCTTGGAATGGGAACAAGGTGATATTTGTTTTCATGTTTTGGAAATCATATAGATGGCCATGTCTAAATTTGGGGTTCATCTTGTAATTGAGTGTGTGATGTGGTGGTTATAATCCCTCATGCAGAGCAATGGTAACAACACTCCTAAGGTGGGTAGTGATAAGTTAGTGTTATATGTTGAGAATAGATCATTGAGTTGATGTAATGGAACCAGTATGCCAATAAGGAACCTATGAGGTGCAAGTTTTGTTCCTCATAGAGGCAATGTGGCACTTGCATGTGAAGACTAACGGTCCAAGTGTTGGCTTCTAGCTTAGGGTGGTTCCATGTGAAGCTTTTGATTCCTATGCTAATGTCATTGAAGGCTATGTATGGATATGAAAACAAGTTATGGAAAGAGAGGTTGTGTTCTATAACTCCAACTAAGATTGGGGTTGGACTCAGCTAATTTCCTATATAGTGGTTTCAGAACATCTTGATGTTGGGGGAACCTTAACAATGTGATGTGGTATCATACCCAAGGTGAAGCTCGATGATGGTTGAAGGGTGGTTATTCTATGATGGTAGAATTCTACTAGAATTTATGGAATAACCTCATGGGTGTGTGGGATGATAATTATAGAATTTAAGTTAATAATCACCTAAGGAAGGAGAGAAATAGGTATCATGCCATCAGTTGAAGGTGGGTGTTCTAGGACACGCTAGTCGGATGGGGTCCGACTTGAGATGGTAAACATGAATGGGTACAGTGAGAGTGACCCACCAATGGGTTCATGTTGTTGTCAAATGTTAATTTTTTAAATTATGTTTTTCCTGAGTGAGGTTATGTTGAATTTAGTCCTTGAATGGAAAGTGTAGGAATGTCCTCCATAATGGTTTGGATGGTGTGACTGAATGCCAATGAAGGGTAATTTCTTATGGATGTTCAGGCATGGTGAGTTGGAACACATCAGGTGATGTGAAGGTCGAGTTGAGATTCAGGTGATATTTCCTCGATAGTGGTGAATTGACCTATGTTAGGAAATGGGGTTTAAAGGACCATGTATTCTCCTTTTGGAGATGTAGAGATTATCCACCATTATAGTTTTGGGAAAAAAGAGGAAAATGACGCCAAGTGATTTAGGTGTTGAGTTTTGTAGAGGACCCTACCAAGGGGGTCAAAAATGGTTCCTCCAGAGGATGTGATGTAACATCCCAAGTTAGTAATGAATAATAGATATTTTTATATATGTCTATTAATGAATTAGATAGTGTTTTAGAGGCTTAAAATGAAAATAAATCCAATCTTAAGCATGAAATACACTAATATTTTTAAAAGATTGTTTTATTGCCTTTTGATGGCAAACCATTTATAAATCTATATTTTGACAATTTTATAAGCTATGTTTGTGAAAATAAACTTATTCATTATTATTGGGACATCAAAATTTACTTTGCGTGAATTTTTGGTATTTTTCTGACAATGTTCATTTTTTAATGAATAGTGAAAAATACTGCATTTTACATCAAAACTACTTTTTAATCTAATTTATTTATATGATTAGATTATATTTTGAATTGGTTTTAAAGTTAAATTAGAATATATTTTTACCATTTAATCCAATAGTGGTCATTGGAATTAATTTCACTTTGAAATTGGACTTAAACTAGTGTCAATCTTTTGATACTTATTATTTCATAAAAACACGTTATTTGCTCTAACAACAGGAATTAATTATTAAATTAATTAATGAAACTTATATTTTTTGAATTTTGTATAATAGAGATCATTTTTGAATTCAGAATATCAAATATAGCATAGGGTGAAGTTTTGGTATTTTCCTGAAAAACTTCAATTTTTGATGAATAGTGAAACCACTAAGTGGTAGTTAAAGAAACTGATTTTTCGTTTAAATGCAACTTTTCCACTTCTATGATTTGATTTTCAAAAATCCGACATACATGGTTGTCATTAAGAAGTAAAATGTGGTTCAATGAGATTAAAATAATTTTTTGGTGAATAGTAACTTTTAAGTTCTTAATCGCGATTAGTGGTAATTAGTGTAGTTTAAGGTAAAAATAATGTTTTAATAATATGAAATGACCTAGACACATGTCCTACCCTCATTGGATGTGTCATGTCCGACCAAGACAATCCATGGGTCAACTTGGGGACCCCATGGAGCCACTTTGGTTGAGAAATGACATAAATAACTTTTTTTTAATGTAAAAGTAAAAATGACACAAACATGAGTAATTTTACTAAATCAATTTTTACATGAGGTTATACAAGTCAGATTTTTGACTATAAATATTAATTAGAAATATAAAAAGATTTACTACATCATGATATTTGTTTTATAATTTTTAGAAATTAAATTTATTAAATTATTTATGACATCATAATGATGCAGCGATGACCTCATTATTTGACGAATTAAATAAAATGGAAAGATAATGTAAAATCTAAGACCTAAACATGTCCAAAACCTATTGGGTGGGTATATTTCGAACCCTTATCACCTTATCCTCTAATTATATCAATTTGGGACCTTTAAAATCCGAAACCCATTTGAAAATAAAGTAATATTTCTTTACTTTCCAAGAGTGCCCCTCCTCTCCTCTTATAAAAGGCCCCCACCTCTACCACCTTACCCACACTTCCAAAGTCTTTGGCTTGGCCAACACCTTCCCATTTTGTCTCTCCACTTCCCTATATTACTCCTTGAATCCTCACTTTGGGCAGAAGTCTTCCCAAGGAATCCTTTGAGCTCAAACCAAAGGGAGTTACCCGATTTTAAGGTAATGTCTTCACTTGAGTCCTTTTGTTTTATTTTGCTTCTCCAACCCCCTAAACTCTTTTTATTCATTTCTTTTGTAACAAATCCAGTATCTTCAATATACTAGGATTTTGTTATAAGAAGGATTCTATCTACACTTACACACACCTACATCTAATGGTTAAAGAACATACTGTTTCCGTGGATGGCGAATTTATGCCTCCCGAAACGATGATTGTTCAACATTATTTTAACACCTTCAAAGGTGGCCATTGAGATGTCACTATATTTATATATGATATGTAATATGTTTATGTTTTCCTTAAGCTTCTGTATTTTTCATTTTGGGCATACCTTTATGGTTTCCATTATGGGTAAACGCGATATCTTCATTTAAGGAAGTGCGGACTACCGCCCCCTCAAAGTGATTTGATTCGTTAAATACCATATGTGGGACGTATAAAGGATGGAACTATGATATTATATATAATATTATACTGGAATTATAATATACCTTTATATCATTATGATTCCATTCTATAAAATACGAAATATAATTGAAAGTAGCGTTCATGCGTACGTACGGCTTACCGTCTCTATGAACGGTGCATTTCATTTCTTACCTCTAAATGATTATGTAATATTATAAATAAATGTATATACTGGATATATATGATATATACATCATGATTATAATTCTGGATATAATGGATACATGAACAACTTGTAATTATAAAGGGTTTATTTTTTATTCAAGTACCAATGATCGTTAAAACGGCCGTTATTAACTTAAATAATTACATAGTGTTCATGACATGGAAATAAGTGATATAAAAGGGATAATGAACTTGAAAAATGTTCTTAAACAAGTAGAAATTAACTCAAGTTTATTATTCAGGATATTAAAGAACGACCTAGTCAAGTCGGACCTGAGGTATGGGACTTCGTCTCAATCTCCTTTCATTGAGGCATATTTTGTTTTATACACAACCTTCTTTTATATGGTGTATAAACCCCTTTGAATTTTACGTTTATTCAAAAGGAATATTTTTTATACGAATCATTTACTAAATGACAAAAGGGAATGTTTTTGTCATACGTATGCGGCGACAACGACTTCTCCGCCGCCGTGACCATTATTTGAGTTTCGGCTTCCTCTACAAGCCATACCTTCTTTTTAAAAGAAAAATAAATACCATGTTTTAATTTTATTTTATTTTGGTATTGAAAATGGTTTTCATAATGTTTTTATATCAATGTGTTGTATTGATATATTGTGATTTAAAGGTGGAAATGTTATGTTTCCTTTATGTATGTTTTATGTGAAACGATTATGTTGAGGTTCTTGGGCATTATTATGAAGACGGGTGGTTCCGTGATAAACTAAGGGCGGGTGAGCCCGATATAGCTCTCTAATGCATTGGGTAACATGAAGGAGTGAAACGTTAAGGTTTCTCCGAAGATATTTAGGGAATATACTGTGATGGGTATTCCAAACGTAACCAAGAGGGTTACTCCCTACGTAAGAATGTTATGAATGCCTCAAGTTACTTTTATGTCTTATGATTTCTATGATTTATTCATGATTTGATGAGGTATGTTAAAGTGCTTATGTTTTATGGGTAAAGTATGATTTCATTCTTATGTATATATGTACCCATGTTTCCTTTGTATATTTTTATATCCCTTACTGAGCTTTTTATGCTCATCCCAAGTTTTTTTGAAATGTTTTTCACAGGACAAGGGAAAGGTACATGATATGATGATAGTGTCAAGGAAGTGTCAAGAAAGAATCCATGTTTTATTTTAAATATGTTTCCATTGATGGGAAATAAAAATACTATCTTTATGTAACCACTTTTTTTATATGTGGAATGTAATGAAAGTTTTATGATCTAATTCTCTAAAACTCTAAACCCGAAAAGATCCTTAATGTGTAATCTTGTAATAACTCAAGATTAAGTAAGGTTTAAGGCTGGGGCCTTATAGTTGGTATCAAAGGTCGGTTTAGATAACTTTAGGAGTTATAATTATATTAAATGATTATCCAAAAATATTTTTTTTGTCAAATTGAAATGATATAGTATTTGAAGATTACCATGTTGCTTCATCTAAGACATGTTTGTTCAGAATGGTTTTCCACAGAGGAAACAGGGAAGCAGTGCTAGGAAGGCATGCAGAAGGAAATAACCTTCTGAATCAGCATCCTGAGATGGTCGGAATTGGAACTGAACAGTTTGTTGCAGTAATGGCGTAGTTGACTCAAGCAATAAATGGTGGTGGTATCCATGCAGGAGATCAGCCAGATCAACTGCAGAGGAACATGTCAGTGGTGTAACATTTCATGAGGCAACATCCCCCATCATTCAGAGGATCATCTGACCCTGTGTTAGCTGAAGGGTGGATTAAAGCACTGGAGAAGATTTTCGATGTCATGGGGTGTTCAGACAATCAAAAGGTTAGTCTTGCTATTTACCGTTTGGAGGGTGAAGCAGATCAGTGGTGGTCGATGGTTAAAAATATCAGGGATGCTGGTGAGATTGATGCTCTCAATTGGGATGAATTTAAATTTATGTTTCTTGAGAAGTATTTTCCTAAGGATGTTCGACTTAGGATGGAAAATCAATTCTTGTAATTGAGGCAAGAGGAAGACTCAGTGGCTACCTATGAAGAAAGGTTCACTCGATTGTCAAGGTATGCTCCAAATTTTATCTGAGACCTTGATAGTAAAATCAATCGTTTTTACTTAGGATTAAAGCCAAAATATCGAAGGGCATTAGCTTATCGTGAGTTTAAAAGTTATGAAAAGCTTGTTCGATGTGATGAGAAGGTTGAAATGGAGTTTTCTGATGATCAAGTGTTCTATAACAACCAACAGAAGAAGAGAACGAGGTGGCAGGAGAAAGGGAAGAATTCTTAAAAAAAGTATGACGGTAAGAAAACTAAGTTTCCATTCTATGATAAATGTGGAAAAAGGCATGCTGGGGAATGTCTTCTGAATTCTAGAAAGTTCTACCGATGTGGTAAGATGGGACATAAGGCTCGTGATTGCACTGAAAAAGATCAGGGTGATGGTTAGACCAAATTTGATTTACAGTTAGTGAAATGTTTTAAGTGCAATGAGATGGGTCACTATGCAAACGAGTGTCCGACAAAGAGCTTGAGTGATGGGAAGCAGCTAGACTACAAGCAGAAAGGGGTGGTGAAATCCTTTGCAACTACTTCATCAGATGTCGGGCCATCAAATGAAGTTGTATCAGGTACTTTGTTTTTTCAGATTATTCTAGTGTGTTGTTTGATTCGGGGTCCACACATTCTTTCATATCTGAAACCTTTTCTAGTAAAATGGGAATACCATCTCAAGAAATGACTCCTGAACTTTTGGTAAAAACACCTGGGGGAAATGTTGAGGGAAAAAGAATATATAAGAATCTTCTTATCCTTATCTGTGGAAAGAACCTACTTGAAAACCTTATTTTTCTATCTCTAGTAGAGTTTGATGTTATCATGGGTATGGATTGGCTCTCTATTTACCATGCTAAGATTGACTGTAGAGCTAAAGAAGTTTCTTTTCAGAAATACTTTTAGTTTGTGTACAAGAATGAACCCTTACTGTTGATAACTTATCAAGAGGCCAAGAAACTTGTAAAAGATGGAAATGAATGTTACCTTGCACACATCGTTGAAAATAAAGAAACTGTTCAGATTAATGATATGCCAGTGGTAAATGAGTATCCTGATGTTTTTCCTGATGAGTTGCCTGGAATAATACCAGATCGGGAAGTTGAGTTTACCATTGAATTAGTTCCTGATGCTAAGCCACTTTCAAAACCCCCTTATCGAATGGCTCCAATTGAACTTTTAGAGTTGAAGGAGAAATTGCAAGATTTATTAGAGAAAGGTTTCATTCGACCTAGCACATCACCATGGGGTGCTCCTGTTTTATTTGTTAAAAAGAAAGATGGTTCAATGAGACTTTTCATTGATTATAGAGCCTTGAATAACATAACTGTTAAGAACAAATATCCTTTGCCTCATATCGATGATTTGTTTGATCAGATCCAGGGAGCTCAGTATTTTTCAAAGATTGACCTGAGATCGGGGTACCATAAGCTGAAGGTAAAGGAAGAAGATGTTCTGAAGACTTCGTTTCGTACAAGATATGGCAATTATGAATTTGTAGTAATGCCTTTTGGGCTAACCAATGCACCTGTTGTATTCATGGACTTAAGGAATAGAATTTTCCATGAGTTCTTAGATAAGTTTGTGGTGGTTTTCATTGATGATATTTTGGTGTTTTCTAAAAGTAAAGAAGAACATGAAAGACATTTAAGGGTCATTTTGTAAACCTTGAAAGAAAAGAAATTGTATGGGAAATTCAGCAAGTGTGAGTTTTGGTTGCAACAAATTTCTTTCCTTGGTCATATTGTTTCTAAAGATGGGATAACTGTTGATCCTGCAAAAACAAAGGTTGTTGAAGAATGGCCAAGACCCACAAATGTAACATAGATTCGTAGTTTCCTTGGTTTGGCAGGCTATTACCGAAGGTTTGTTAGAAATTTTTCACGGTTATCTAGTCCAATGACTAAGACAACTCATAAGGGTGTTAAGTTTATATAGACAAAAGAATGTGATGATTGTTTTCAGGAATTGAAAAGAAGATTGGTGAATGCTCCAGTTTTGGCACTACCTTATAGGAATGGTGAGTTTGTTATATATAGTGATGCTTCATTGAAAGGACTTGGTTTCGTCCTAATGAAGAATGATCAGGTAATTGCTTATGCTTCAGGACAGCTGAAAACTCATGAGGTAAATTACCCTACAGATCATTTGGAATTAGTTGTTGTTGTTTTTTCTTTAAAAATTTGGAGGCATCATGTGTATGGAGTAAAGTTTGAAATATATAATGATCACAAAAGTTTAAAGTATATACTCACTCAGAAAGAATTGAACATGAGATAGAGGAGATGGCTGGAATTAATCAAGGATTATGATTGTACAATTCATTACCATCCGGGAAAAGCAAATAAAGTGGCTGATGCTTTGAGTCGAAAAAGTAATGTTTCACTAGCAATGTTGCGTTTGGAGCATGATCCTTTGGTTAAGGATTTGATGAAATTTGGCATAGAAGTTGTTGGTGCAGGAAGTTCTTATATTTTGTTTCAGGTATCAGTGAAATCTTCTCTATCAGATAGAATCAAGCAAGCACAGAAGCAAGACAGTGAGTTGCCGAAAAAGGTAGAGCTGGTTCAGAAAGGTAAGTTGCCTGAATTCAACATTGATAATGATTGCGTTTTGAGATTTGGGAATAGATTGTGTGTGCCTTGTGATTCACAGTTGAAGAGAGAGTTGTTATGTGAAGCTCATAGTTCTCCATTTTCATTTCATCCAGGCAGTACTAAGATGTATAGAGATCTTCGGGAGTATTACTGGTGGGATGGAATGAAAAGAGATATTGTTGATTTTACTATGAAGTGTTTGACTTGTCAGCAGGTTAAAGCAGAGCGGCAGTTACCGAAAGGGATGCTTCAGCCTTTACCAGTGCCAGAGTGGAAATGGGAGAATATATCCATGGACTTTGTTGTGGGATTATCGAAGACATCTCGAGGTAATAATGCAATCTGGGTTATTGTTGATCGCTTGACTAAATCTACTCATTTCCTTGCTATACGAGATAATTTTTCCTAGATCAACTTTCCCGTTTTTATCTTAAAGAGATAGTCAGGTTACATGGAGTTCTTCTCTCCATTGTATCTGATCGTGATCCCAGGTTCACTTATAACTTTTGGAAAGGCCTTCAAAAGTTATTGGGTACTGAATTAAATTTTAGTACAGCACTTCATCCTCAATCAGATGGGTAGTCAGAACGAACAATTCAGACCTTGGAGAATATGCTACGAGCTTGTTCGATGGATTATCAGGGAAGTTGGGACTAACATATTTCTTTGGTTGAATTTTCATATAATAACAGTTTTCATTCTAGTATACAGATGGAACCATTTCAGGCATTATATGGGAAGCGGTGTCGAACTCCAGCTTTCTGGGATGAAGTGGGTGAAAGGAAGTTGATGGGACCAGAATTGGTAGAAGAGTTGGCAGAAAAAGTTCAGCTGATACAGAAACACATGAGAACTGCTCAGAGTAGGCAGAATAGTTATGCAGACAACCGAAGGAAGGATCTATCTTTTGAGGTAGGAGATCATTTTTTCCTCAAAGTCTCGCCATGGAAAAGTGTGATGTGATTTGGTAAGAAAGGAAAGCTGAGTCCAAGGTTCATTGGACCGTATGAAATTCTGGAGATAGTTGGATCAGTTGCTTACCGAGTGGCTTTACCTCCGAGTTTATCTCAGGTACACAATGTTTTTCATGTTTCGATGTTGAGAAAGTATATGCCAGATCCATCTCATGTTTTGAGTCCAGAGTTAGTTCAGCTGGAAGAGAACCTATCTTATGAGGAACAACCTATCCAGGTTCTTGACCACAGGGATAAAGTGTTACAGAATAAGATGATTAATCAAGTAAAGGTTTTGTGGAAAAACCACATGATGGAAGAGGCAACATGGGAATCTGAAAATGCAATGAGGGATAAGTACCCCCATTTATTCGATAAGTAAATAAATTGCGGGGACGCAATTTTCTAAAGGGGGGAAGGATGTAACATCCCAAGTAAGTAATGAATAATAGATATTTTTATCTATGTCTATTAATGAATTAGATAGTTTTTTAGAGGCTTAAAATGAAAATAAATCAAATCTTAAGCATGAAATACACTAATATTTTTAAACGATTGTTTTACTGCCTTTTGATGGCAAAACATTTTTAAATCTATCTTTTGAAAATTTTATAAGCTATGTTTGTGAAAATAAACTTATTCATTATGATTGGGACATCAAAATTTACTTTGTGTGAATTTTTGGTATTTTTCTGACAATGTTCATTTTTTTAATGAATAGTGAAAAATAATGCATTTTACATCAAAACTACTTTTTAATCTAATTTATTTATATGATTAGATTATCTTTTGAATTGGTTTTAAATTGAAATTAGAATATATTTTAACCATTTAATCCAATAGTGTTCATTGGAATTAATTTCACTTTTAAATTGGACTTAAACTAGTGTCAATCCTTTGATACTTATTGTTTCATAAAAACACGCTATTTGCTCTGACAACGGAAATTAATTATTAAATTAATTAATGTGACTTATATTTTTTGAATTTTTTAAAATAGAGATCATTTTTGAATTCATAATATCAAATATATCTTAGGGTGAAGTTTTGGTATTTTTTTGAAAAACTTCAATTTTTGATGAATAGTGAAACCACTAAGTGGTAGTTAAAGAAACTGATTTTTCGTTTAAATGAAACGTTGCCACTTCTGTGATTTGATTTTCAAAAATCCGACATACATGGTTGTCATTAATAAGTAAAATATGGTTCAATGAGATTAAAATAATTTTTTGGTGAATAGTAACTTTTAAGTTCTTAATCACGATTAGTGGTAATTAGTATAGTTTAAGAGAAAAATAATGTTTTAATAATATGAAATGACCTAGACACATGTCCTACCCTCATTGGATGTGTCATGGCCGACCAAGACAATCCATGGGTCAACTTGGGGACCCCATGGAGCCACTTTGGTTGGGAAATGACATAAATAACTTTTTATTTAATGTAAAAGTAAAAATGACACAAACATGAGTTATTTTACTAAATAAATTTTTACATGGGGTTATACAAGTTAGATTTATAACTATAAATATTAATTATAAATCTAAAAATATTTCCTACACAATGATACTTTTTTTATAATTTTTAGACATTAAATTTGTTAAATTATATATGAGATCATAATGATGCAGCGATGACCTCATTATTTGACAATTTAAATAAAATGGAAAGATAATGTAAAATATAAGACCTAAACATGTCAAAAACCTATTGTGTGGGTATATTTAGAACCCTTATCACCTTATCCTCGAATTATATCAATGTGGGACCTTTAAAATCCGAAACCCATTTGAAAATAAAGTAATACTTCTTTACTTTCCAAGAGTGCCCCTCCTCTCCTCTTATAAAAGGCCCCCACCTCTACCACCTTACCCTCACTTACAAAGCCTTTGACTCAGCCAATCCCTTCCAATTTTGTCTCTACACTTCCCTCTATTACTCCTTGAATCCTCCCTTTGGGCAGAAGTCTTCCCAAGGAAGCTTTTGATCTCAAACCAAAGGGAGTTACCCGATTTTAAGGTAATGTCTTCACTTGAGTCCTTTTGTTTTATTTTGCTTCTCCAACCCCCTAAACTCTTTTTATTAATTTATTTTGTAACAACTCCAGTATATTAAATATACTAGTATGTATTTATAAGAAGGATTCTATCTACACTTACACACACCTGCATCTAATGGTTAAAGAACATATTGTTTCCGTGGATGGCGAATTTATGCCTCCCGAAACGATGATTGTTCAGCATTCTTTTAACACCTTCAAAGGTGGCCATTGAGATGTCACTATATTTATATATGATATATAATATGTTTATGTTTTCCTTAAGATTCTTTATTTTTCTTTTTGGGCATACCTTTATGGTTTCCATTATGGGTAAACGCGATATCTTCATTTAAGGAAGTGTGGACTACTGCCCCCTCAAAGTGATTTGATTCGTTAAATACCATATGTGGGACGTATAAAGGATGGAACTATGATATTATATATAATATTATACTGTAATTATAATATACCTTTATATCATTATGATTCCATTTTATAAAATACGAAATAGAGATGAAAGTAGCGTTCATGCGTACGTACGGCTTACCATCTCCATGAACGGTGCATTTCATTTCTTACCTCTAAATGATTATGTAATATTATAAATGCATGTATATACTGGATATATATGATATATAAATCATGATTATAATTCTGGATATAATGGGTACATGAACAACTTGTAATTATAAAGGGTTTATTTTTTACTCAAGTACCAATGATCGTTAAAACGACCGTTATTAACTTAAATAATTACATAGTGTTCATGACATGGCAATAAGTGATATAAAAGGAATAATGAACTTTCAAAAGGTTCTTAAACAAGTAGAAATTAACTGAAGTTTATTATTCAGGATATTAAAGAATGACCGAGTCAAGTCGGACCTGAGGTATGGGACTTCGTCTCAATCTCATTTCATTGAGGCATATTTTGTTTTATACACAACCTTCTTTTATACGGTGTGTAAACCCCTTTGAATTTTACGTTTATTCAAAAAGAATATTTTTTATAAAAATCGTTTACTAAATGACAAAAGGTAATTTTTTTTTCGTATGTATGCGGCGACAACGACTTCTCTGCCGCCGTGACCATTATTTGAGTTTCGGCTTCCTCTACAAGCCATACCTTCTTTGTAAAAGAAAAATAAATACCATGTTTTAATTTTCTTTTATTTTGGTATTGAAAATGGTTTTCATAATGTTTTTATATCAATGTTTTGTATTGATATCTTTTGATTGAAAGGTGGAAATGTTATGTTTCCTTTATGCATGTTTTATGTGATACGATTATGTTGAGGTTCTTGGGCATTATTATGAAGACGGGTGGTTCCGTGATAAACTAAGGGCAGGTGAGCCCGATATAGCTCTACAATGCATTGGGTAACGCGAAGGAGTGAAACGTTAAGGTTTCTCCGAAGAGATGTAGGGGATATACTATGATGGGTATTCCAAATGTAACCAAGAGGGTTACTCCCTACGTTAGAATGTTATGAATGCCTCAAGTTACCTTTATGTCTTATTATTTCTATGATTTATTCATGATTTGATGAGGTATGTTAAAGTGCTTATGTTTTATGGGTAAAGTATGATTTCATTCTTATGTATATATGTACCCATGTTTCCTTTCCATATTTTTATATCCCTTACTGAGATTTTTATGCTCATCCCAAGTTTTTTTGAAATGTTTTTCACAGGTCAAGGGAAAGGTACATGATATGATGATAGTGTCAAGGAAGTGTCAAGAAAGAATCCATGTTTTATTTTAAATATGTTTCCATTGATGTGAAAGAAGAATACTATCTTTATGTAACCACTTTGTTTATATGTGGAATGTAATGCAAGTTTTATGATCTAATTCTCTAAAACTCTAAACCCGAAAAGATCCTCAATGTGTAATCTTGTAATAACTCAAGATTAAGTAAGGTTTAAGGCTGGGGACTTATATGTGATGTAGTGTGTAATGTTTCCTTATGTTGTGAGTTAGGAACTATTTTCAATCTTTTCTCTATGAAGTTATAGTGGTTGGGAATGGTTGAAGTTGATGAATCATTGAGGATTTGTTTTGGTTCATGTTGTAGTTTTCGTGAGGAATACATGTGGGGATAGTATGTTCCCTCTATCCATGTTTTTTGGGATGTTTGATGTGTAAACATGAAACATAGAATATTAGAATGGATAGGCATGCCAAGTGGAATCACATCTATTTAAGGAAATAATGTTATACATGGAATAGCAGTTCAAGAATGAGTCATTATAAGGTGGGGAGGTTGTAAGATCCCAGATTTTGTTAAGGTATTTTTTGATTATGTTTTGGTTGGGATTATTTTTTTGGATAGATAAGTGTTTCCCATGTTCTTGTGAAGGCGCAGGGATGTTACAGGGGTTTGAGAAAAGAAAACAGGTGGAAAAGGGAGTTCCTGGTCATATTTCATGGTTAGGGCATGGTTAGTTGAAATCGTGTGTAGTATCCCAATTAACCGTGCAACCAGGGGAAGTGGTATATGAATGGTTGAAGAAATGTTAAGAAAACCACATAGAATCCCCAAGAAAACTGTGTGAAGGGGTGTTTTCCAAATAGTGACTCATGCAAGATTTGGGCATGTTTGGGAAAACCCTACTTGTAAACCGTGCAGACAAGAAATGTTGAAAAATTTACAAAAATTATATCCTGATATTTTAAACCCCAACTCGGGATTCTCCTCCATTAAACCCTCTAGAACCCATGTGGCGAGATTGGACAAACTATGCTTCCCAAGGGTGGTTCTCCTTTGATTATTGGTGGTTTGGAGCGTCGTTGGTTTCATATAGAAGCTCCATGTAATTATAATGCACCTCTAGTTCCCTTTTTTCAGAATTGGGTTTGTAGTTTCTTTAATCTCTTTACGAATACTGAAAACCCTCCTTTTCTGATTAAACCTAGGTTAGGGATTCAAGGGGTGTTTGAATCCATATCCAATTCCCTGATTAAGAGTGCTATCATCATTATATTTGAGGTAGGTGGTCTATATGTATTATCCCATAGATTTATTTATGATTTTTGCATGGAATCTTGTGTTATTCATTTTTCCAATAATTGTGTTCATTCTTCCATTTGAGTGTTTTATAAAAGGGGATGTCTAAGTGACCAATTTAAACCCTCAAGTTCCCAAAGGGATATATAGATGATGAATAGACCATTTTAGGGCCACCCATGCGGTTTGTTGACAATCCCATACCTAGAGAGTGGTAGGGTTAAGTGAAGGATTTCTATGTGAAGTGTGAAGCCCATATAGAACATGTTTTAATGGTTGATTATGTATTGAATAGAATGATGATTGATTTTCCTACGGTTATAATGTAATGAGTTGTTGTTTGAATGACATAAAAATGGGAAATTGGATTGAAATAGATTATCTCGATTGTTAAATGAATTTTGGTTTGAAATTCATAAGGGGATAATTTCATATTAAATGGAGAACATATAATTGGGTAACGGAATGAGAGATATGAAACATGTTAATGAGATGTAACAAGGGAATGGATGAATATGTAGAATGTGTTAATACATGAGAATTATGCAATACACCTAAATAATGGAATCTAATAAAGTGTTTTTGTCATGTGATATGATAATTGTACTTGAGTGAATAAAGGGTAAATGCTTGTTAAATGAAGAATATGCTATGTGCGTTAATATATGGAAACTCATGAATATTGGATAAGGTATGTGGTTTTTGAATACACTTAAGGGGTTATTGCATTAGAATTGAAATTTCGGATAAATGGATTTGAATTGCAATTGGAAAATGTGTTAATGGGTTATGGAATATTCTTATTTTCAATGTTTTTGTGATGTATTATAACTTCTAATGGAATTGGTTATGATTGGTTATATAATCATATTGTTGTGGTGATTTGATAATTAAGCACGTGCACAAGGATTGGTATAGTGGGGGATTGGCATGAGGTTCTACACCCACAATATGAGTTTGCACGAGGCTCTAAAATCTACCCCAAAAATTCATGTGTTAGAGAAGGGGGTGGAGGCTTTATTCCCCTAATGGTGGAATTCCACCCAGACTGAGGCTCCAAGGTGAGGATAATGTGATGAGGTGATATTTTTAGCCATAGTGAGATAGGGACTTGATTTATTTCCCCTATGAATAATGATTTATTGCCTTAGAACCATGTAGAGATGATGTATATTCATATCTCAAAGAACATGTGTTAATGTGGATTGTGTAGTAAAAATGGTATTAGAGATGGAATTGGGATAAATTCTATTCAAGGATTTAATGAACATTGTTAACCAATTGAACCCAAACATTCCCTTGTTTACATTCCATTTATTTTTTACACGCATGCACAATCTATTAGGAAGGATATTTTGTGGACAGTATTGGTGATGGCCTACTGAGTTTTGTACTCCATCATAGATCAAGCCGCTATTGGGTACCCGAGAAAATTTCTCGGTTGCAGGTTAGGACAAGGGTAAAGTTCATAACATAGTTGTTGAGTTAGACTCAGGGTGTACATGGAGAAGGATCATGACATATAGTTAGGACATAATTAGGGATTTGGGTGTTTGTCTTATTTTGAGTTTTGTTCACCTGCACTACAATTATGGAAAATCATGTTTGTATTCTATTTGTGGGTCGTACCCAGTTTGACAGATGTAATACTTGTATGTTTATTCTTTTTTTCAAATTATTCCATTATTTATATTGTTTTATATTTTGACTCATTCTAGTAAAGTTGGTATAGTCTCCCAACGTGACCCATTAGACCCTCATCACTAGATGGCAACCTTTGGAGTACTGGGAAGCACACATGAGGTCATGTGATGACTTGGATGAAGGAATAAATTTAGTGTCCTATGGGTTGGGGAAGTTAGAAGTTTCATTTATTAATTTAATTCCACATCACACTCATCCTTCTCTTAAAGGATACATATTTTAGATGGATTTCTTACCCCTAATGCGTTGTATTCAACATCTTAAAACTCACAGGAACCACATGAGATTAACAGTATATTTCTTCTACCATTATACATTTACCAAATGACAAATTGTTAGTAAAAGAATAGATTATTTCGCCCAAATTAATAATTATAATTTTTAATAAGGAGATTGACTACTTTTAATCAATAAAATTCTACAGTAATACCCAAAAATCAACATAGACCATTCAAAAAATTATTGTCCATCAAATTTCTCAAAATCATCTAAACTAAGATTGAAACCCAAAACATAGACTAATTTGATCACATAATCTTACAAGATAAAATTTAACATTTATATCCCAACAAAATAAACCTCTATAAATGTATCACACCAAAAAGTAAATTTCATATTAATTCATTAAGATATGATAACCATTTCCTTGAATAACCTAAATCACCATAATCATACAATTAAAATCATATATTATTCCAAAATTAAATTCAACCATTACTCCTAAATTAAATCTCAAAGTATTCTATTTTACCTAAATTATACAACATTCCTAAAATAGTAAACATCTTCCAAAATAACATTTATCACGTAATTCAAAAATCATTATCCAAAAAAATGGATATCAACTTGATGAATTATATGTTTCAAAAAGATTTTTTTATTCCATCAATTCTTTTAACAAAAAAAAATCATACCAACTAGGGTCTTCTTGTAGGGAAGTTGTAGTCGATGCAACCTTATCACCCTTCAGTTACAGGTTAAATTCCCACAGCCTTGTCTGACGTGATGGGTTGTTACATGGTCTATGTGTTATCCTTTTTAAAAATTGTACAATTATTATAGCATTATCAAAATATGATAAAATACTCAAAAATTTCCAAAACAAATTTTAACCTCAAATCTTATTTAATACCTTAATTTTTAATACCAAAATGTAATAACCCATGACTACCTTAGAAATAAATGTTTCAAAAAATACCATTATTCCCTATGAAATTTAATAAATTAAGACTCAAATGGGATTCTATGAAATTATAATTAGGATATACATTAAACCTATAAAATAATAATGATATCAATAACTATTAATAAAACATCCTCATATCAAATGATGTCTAAACTGTTCTCTTATATCACTTATAAGGTTCTGTCCTACAGCATAACTTATTCTAGTGACCTTTAACTAGAATTTATTCTCATTCTTTCACACATAACCTTTAGGTCTAGATATTTACATAATTAGGAAGAAAACTTACTTCGTAAACATATATATTACAAGAGGACAGTTATAATTCAAATCTATTTTTTACCCAATGAAATCCTTTTAAAAAATAACATTATTAATTTTCAAGACAGGTCTTCAATACATTAAGAATATGATCTTCTTTTTCCATAACAATCATAATATATGATAAATACATAGAAAAACATTGGATGAGAACACAAAAATCAGTAAGGAATATAAAATATGGAATGAAACCATTATTCCATCAATATTTCAAATTCATGAAAACATTTTAACCAAATCATACTTTTCACCCATAAAACATAAAGTCTTTAACATACCTCATGAAATTATAAAATTCCTATAAAAATCATAGAAATTATAAATCATAATGGAACCTTGTGAAATATAAATCATAATTACATTTTGTCTTTCACATATACATGGGGATAAACCATCATGGTTATGTTTGGAATACCCATTGAAGAATATTCCCTAAATATCTTAGGAGAAACCCAACTGGTTAACCTCATCTCATTACCCAATGCATTTGAGGGATATCACGAGATCAACCACCCTTGGTTTATCATGTAACCACCCATATTTATTTTATCCTGTAACTGTCCTTAAAATTCCCAAGAACCGTCATATCACCCAAAAATATTGAATAAAATCATCATTTCACTCATAAAATCTTATTTTCAATCAAAAGAAATAATTTTAATGTATTTAAATAGTAAATCAATTTTCAAAAACATTTTCAATAAAAAAGTACACATAAAATGAATAATGAATTTTTTTTAAACATCAATTATTGTAGATTAATACATATATCATGTTACAATTACCACTTTAGAGAATTTATTTTCTCCGTATATGGTAAAATAAAAAACATTCCTTTTGTCATTTTGTAAAGAATGTAAAACATTTCATATAAAAAATATACCTTTCTAAAACGTTGATTGATATTAAATATAGAAATAGCATGTCCTATATAATCCTTTTATATCAATATAAATAAATATGTAAGGTAATATCATGAAGAATACACTACTGGAAAAACGACCTATACCCACTATTCAAAACCATGGGTATAACCCCTAATACCGTGGGTATAGCCTATACCCACGGTTTTGGGAACCGTGGGCTGGAAAGGCATCGGTATAGGGTTATAATCTTATACCCATGGTTTTGGAGAATCGTGGGTATAGGGGATTCAAAGTGTGGAACACCACTGTTCCACCATGGAATATAAAAGACCCCCTGATTTTCAAAACGGGGGGTATTTAAATTCAAAAAATGTGCACATGGGGGGATTCAAACCCGCACCTCACGCTGCGCCTCACAGTCGCGCCCCACCAAGGGACCAACCGAGATATGTTTTTAATTGTTATATATACATACATCTACGTATATATATTAATATGATGCACTTTGGTTATTTAAATTCAAAAAACGCGGGCAGGGGGATTCGAACCCGCGTCTCATGACTGCGCCTCCCCAAGGGACCAACCGAGCTATCGATTTTATTTGATATATATACTTACATCTACATATATATATTAATATGAACCATGTTTTGAAAAATATTAACTTCATAAATTGAACCCAAGACCTATACCACCCAGAGAGAAGGGTTTACCAATCGAGCTAATGAATTTTTGAAAATATATATTTATATTTATGTAAATATATTAATCTAAACCGTGAAAAAATCTCTTCCACAAAATATTTTTCCTGTCCCGCCTAATTTTCTTTCCCCTCCATAATGCAGGAAAGCTATACCCATGGTTCTGGAGAACCGTGGGTATAGGTATTCAAAAAATAACCCCAATACCTACGGTTTTGAAGAACCATCGGTATAGGTCTTCGGAAAATACCCTATACCCACGGTTTTCTCCAAAACAGTGGGTATAGGTCTTAAAATAAATCTATACTTACGGTTTTTGGAAAAACCGTGGGTATAAGTGGCATATACCCATAGTTTTGGAAAAATGTGTGTATAGGTTCACGTACTATCCCTATACCCACGATTTTTTGCAAAACTGTGGGTATAAACCTATTTTCCAGTAGTGAAAAGATTTGATAATTAAATCTGTGAATGTTCAAGGTGTCCCAAACCACATTGATCATTTAAATATTAATCTTCATGCATAAATACACATAAAAAAGAAATTAATAACATTATTATAGATAAAATATTTATATGAAATGTTATAGTGGATCTATATAAAATTTATAAAAGAATAATGATGCATATTATCAAGAAATTCCATAAATGGAAGGAGATTGAGACAAAAATCCATTACCTTGAGTAGAACATGTCACATAATATATTTATATTCCTGAATAATTATCATAGATAATATTTTAATTTATTGAGAATATTTTTCATTTTCATTGTTCCTTTTATGTAACGTATTATCATGTTATAAAGTGTACATAATTATTTAAATTCATATCGAATGGTTTGCTGATAATCGATACTTGAGTTGAAAATGAACATGGAAAATGACCTAAATAGTACATATGGTCATGATTCAATAATATATAGAATAATATTCATGATAATATTAATAACTTTTATATATCAATTAAACTTTTAAATCCATTCAATAAATTTGTATGTAAATAATCGAAAATATTACAATCATGGAGACAGTAAGTTGTCCGTACACATGAGTAATGATTCCATTTTTCATTTATCATTATGTAAATAAAGTAATTATTATTTTAACTTTATAGAGTGATAATAATTTTATTTATATCATGATAATAATTTAAATATACTTATTTATGTCATACAAGTGATCTGGAGAATAAAAATGGTTCACATCGCTTCGTGGAGGTGATAGTTCACATGTATACATGAACGACGTTATCATTTATATTTGTATAAAAAATAAGAACATAATTCACATATTATTATATTATAATGATTAATATGTCATTAATATAAAATATAAAAAATAATTTTATCATTTTGATTAGTCTTAAGAGATGGTAATGAAAAATAAACTACATCAATTTGCATCGAGGTAGTCTGCCACACAAATGAAAAGTTCATTACTTATTTGATAGAATCATAAAATCATTTAAGATATCGTATTTAAATAATAAAAATTAAATATATTGAGGCTAATTTAGTTATTATATAATTATGTATGTATGATATTTGAAGGATTTGGAAGAACTAATAAAATTGAAACACATAAATAATCATATTACATTTCTTTCAGGTGATCAAATGTCATAACACCTTAACTCCACTAAAGAGGGTGTTCTGCATAAAATAAGACTTCAATAATGCATGGAGGAATTATAGGAAGTGACTTTGGTAGATCATGTCCTAAAAAATCGTTTTAATGGTGGGTATTTGAGAAGAATGGAAAACTTTTATAGGAGAGGGGAGGGGCACCCTTGGAAACTATTAAAATATTAAATTAATATTATTTCATATTTGGTTTCATATGGTCCCCTATTAACTTATTTAGAATATAGGATGATGATGGGTGGAATACCCATAATCCAATGAAAATTATACATGTTATGAATAATTCTTAATCCTTATCTTTTATGTATAACCCTTATTTCATCATTTCTAATCTTACGGTGATATTATGTTTTCTTAAAGTTTATTTGTTAATGTAATTACCATAACATGTTGAAAAACCCACAAAAGTGACATTTATGACATATTTGTACTTATCCAAACAATTTGACCGAATCGTATATTTTTAGGAAGTTAATATCATTTAATAAAATATTTTATATTTTAAAATATCCACAGTGTCAATTTTGGCATTATTCAGTAGTTGACATTTAATAATATCGTAATAGAAAGATAATATTGAAAAATTGATTAAATCATAAAAAATAATTTAAAAATTTTCCATAAAATTAGTGTATGTAATCATTTATTTCACATAATATTTATTTTAATATTCAAAATATCATTAATATGATCCATTTATTAATTAAGAAATTACTACATCATTTTTGTGTCACCATTTAATATAATTATTTATTGCCTAAAAATTATACATAAATTACCATGATGTAGGTAATATTTTTAGATTTCTAATTACTATTTATTTTCAAAGATACCACTTTGAAGATCTCCTATAAAAACATTTTATTTATGAAACACATTATTATGACATCTGGGTCATTATTTGAAATAAAATGTTTTAAGTCTCTTAATCACATCCATGTGGCACAAAATAGTCTTAAAATAGACCCTAGGAAGATCATGGTTAGGATACAATCATCCAATTAATTTATTATATGTTTTAGGGTTGTTTTATATTATTATAATATTATTTTTACCATTAATTACCCGATTAAACCTTAACTAAGATAATTAATATAATTTCTAATGTTATTATTCATAATGTAAAAAATATAAACAAGTCATATTTACATTACATGAACCGTCTAATTAAAAATATTGTATCCATTCATCCATATAAAAAATAATAATTTTCATTAATTAATTTAAAATTAATCCCTATTTTCAATACTAGAAAATTTATTTTTTTAAGTAAACAATCAAAAGATTGACAAGTGTTTATATCAAATTTCAAAGTAAAATTACTTCTAAAGACCAAAATTTGATTTAATGATAAAAAGGTATCCAGTTAAACATTAAGAAAATTACAAGTATAATCTATATATATAAATAAATTTGACAAAAAAGGAATTTTTGAATTAAAATACGGCATTTTTCACTATTTATTAAAAACTAAATATTATAAAAAATACAAAAAATTTAAATAAAGTAATTTTTTTGTCCCAATTACAACGAATATATTTATTTTGTAAAATTTAACATTCATAATTGACATAAACTATATTTAAAAGGGTTATCCATAAAAAGTCAGTAAACTATCATTTAATAAATATTAGAGTATTTTCTACTTAAAATTTGATTTATTCTCATTTTAATCCTCTAAAAATTATTATAATAAAGTAATTAAATTTAATAAAATTTCATACACATAACATATTAATATATGTTAATTCTCTCCAATACAATATGTAGGCACTCACTAACATTTAAAATGATAATATTAATAATGTGTTATTTTTCGGAATACCTCAGTCTTCTGTGAAGCATAAGATTTCATAGAAACCCATTGTTGCGTGTTGGGTATGTTATCACACATACTATCCCCTTTAATATATTGTTAATATCTAATTCATAAATATTAATAAATATGAAAATTTATTATTCTATAATTACATGGAATGTTACAATCATAAATATTTCCACATGTTTTAACCACATCCACAATGTTAAACGAATTTTACCCTAATTTTCTCTTACCATGGTATCTCCACTTTTACCCTTGGAATCATATTTTTATGGGAAAATTTTAAATTAAACTTGTTTAATTATTTTAACATTATTATTTTAAATATTTCACAAATTTTATAATTTAAATATATTATAATTCACTTAAATTTATTTTAGTATTAATGTGCATAGCGTGTTAAAACAGTTTCTTTGAAAAAGTTCATTTTAAGAATAAAATTTATATACAGGGAAATAATTTTAATGTTTTTGATATAAAATACATAAATAATATTATTAAAAAAATTATGTTTTATTAAATTAAATCCAGATTATCATTTTTTCCAAAATAATGATTAGTTAAATTAAAAGATAAAAATAAATTTTTAATAGAATTAAAATACTTTTTTTGGTTTTATAAGTTTGAAAATACGATTTATAAATTTAAATAAATATATTTATTATTTATAACAATTTTCTTAAAATAAATTAGTTTTTTATGATATTATATGTTTTTATTATAAATAGATAAGGTAATAAATTTCACAATGTGAGAAAAAAACTGTATTTTTCACTAGTCATGTCAAAGTGAATTATTTTAGAAAAAACAATTATCCTAATGATTTTTTTTCATGATAAATTCAAATATGTATTTAATTTTTTTATATTCAAATTATATACTTGATTAAAATTAATTTTAAAATCCTAAATGTAAAACTCCTTAATATATTTCATTGAATAATATAACATATATTCTAAAATGTCAAATACAAAATTGTTAATTTTAAAAAACTTCTTTAAAATTATAATTTCAGCTATAAAATACATAATCAGTGTTAGGAGAAGGATTTATAAGTTTTTAATCTATGCTTATATACTAATAAGTATATAAATTTCAAGCTATTTATAATAATGTTATTTTCACTTCTTACATAAAAATCAATCTTCCAAAAAAATTGAACTTAAACTAATATTGAAATTACAATTTATAAAATTATGTTTATTTTTTCAAATTCAGTATCTTTTATTTTTTATTTTTATTTGTAGTTGAAATTTTGGAAACCAGTGAGAATTTTTTTATAAGATAATAACTTTTTAAAAAACAAGATTTTTCTTTTTATAGATATACATAAACTGATAATAAAGATAGAATTAATCAATAGATATTATATTTTTTGAAATCATCATTTAAAAATAATATGAATAATTTGATTTAATAAATTTTAAAATGCATAAAAAGAAAAAATATTAAACACAATAGAGAATTAAGTATAAAATTTTAAAAAAACATTTTTTTATTTATAATTTATAATTCAATCACTCATATCCATACCTACTAATTTAATGGATCGATTTTATTAGTATGAGTATATTATGATTTTTTTACTAGCGTTTTATGTGGGGTTAATTTTATGAAATGAATATTACATAATTTTAGGAAAACATATATTAATATATAGGGTTGTTACATCCCCCCTTAAATAAATTGTGTCCTTCCAATTTATATCATGGGTATAATTTCTATAGGGTTATCCTATTTAAACATAAACTATTGGATGATCATTGGTTGATTTAGGAATTGAAGTGAGATTATCCTATAGGCAATTTTATATAATCTATTTGTAAAAAGAGATTGTATATTCCTAATTATTCCCTAATAAGTGTAGAAATGATAAATATATATGGTGTAAATTTCACCAAACGCAAAATATGTTTCATAATGTATTGATAAAATAATAATTCCAATTTTTTTAAAGATCGATACATGATAGGTAATGTCATGTATTGAATAAAAAATTCAAAAATCAAGAGTGAAAAATGACTACCTACCTACAAAGAAGTCATTATATATAATTTTCCTTATTTCCATGATATTAGTGGTGGTAAATGTTGGTTGAACACTTTAACCCTTGGATTTGTGAATTGGGTTTCATTTTGGCCAAATTTCTCTCATCAAAAAGAATAAATCATTAGTGGATCCCTAATAACAATATTATATTTCTTCAATATATTATTCTTTTTGGCTCAAATTATTTTTTCTTGATTCCCACATTTGACAAAAGTAAAACATTTTACACCCCCTTTAGTCAATTTTATTAGTGATCTTCCTAAAAACAATTATATGTATGTCGTTGAATATACATTCATTCATCATATTCATATACTGAATATATATAAGCTCCAATCCTTCTCATCTTTGGTTCACTGAGGATTTTAATAATGGATACATTTTTAACTGTATTTCATGATAGTGGGTTAGGAAAAATAACATGGTTTCTTACATAAACATCCATTTAGGAAGATTTTTCATTGAGGTAATCACTTGATTTTTCCTCAAACATTTGGTTACTTATATATTCACTAACTATTAATACACAATAGTTTTAACACAAGTGATAAAAATTTAACATAATAAAGGAATTATCATAAAAAATTACATAAAAGGGTGTCAACCTTAAAACCTTTTAACATTTTACATAATCAAATTAGAGAATAACTATTTTTTCAACTTATTCCAATCTTATTTTAACATATGTTACTTTAAGTTAGTTTATCTTATACTTCTCAATAATGTACATCAGTGAAACTAGTAAATAAATCCTTCATAGTGTCTTATCAGGATAATATGATTAATTAATTAATATCATGAGAAATTATCAATATAGGTGTGCATTTAGGCCACAATTTAATGAAGAATATGATAATTGAGTTAATAATCAATCCACACTTTTTGGGGTTATTTCCCCAATGTAAAACAATTCTAAAGCCTATATCTAGCTGATAGTATCTAAAAAGAGATCTATTTTCTAGGAAAACCACCCAATGCCTAATTTACCATAATTTTACAATGTTCTACAATAAAAAAGAATAACCATTAGACTTATCCCTAGGGTTTTCTCTATGGTTATTTCATCTTAATCTCCAAAATTAACTAGACCTTGCTTTGGTACCAACTATAGAATCCCAATCCATAAACAAAATTTTTTTCCTAATTTTTAATATAAATTCCCAATAATAAAATATGATGATCTATATGTATATTATCTTTGGATGATTAAATACATAAACACATAATCTTAATTTAAAATAATATCATTATATAAATAATCATAGAAATATTAACACCCACAGATCATCTAAAATTGCACAGGATATCTAGGGAAAAATACATAAGGAAATCTGTGAGATAGAAATCAAATTAAGTCAATAAACATGTAAATAATTAATAGCATGAGAGTCATGTGGCATAACATGATATCATAAATATAATGATCCTAATCATAGATAAATAGAATAATGACATTATTTCTTAAATTCATAAACATGTGGATACAATGCCATATAATATATCATAACCTAATAGATGTTCACTACCAAAATCATCATCATAAGGTATACAAACTCCCATATTTTATTGAGTTCAATACCAAATCTATAACAATCATGCTCTATATTACACACATAATCATGATTCCATATAAAAAAATGAACTTAACACTACTATGAGGATCGATTGGCCTAGTGTCTTAGGAAATTTGGAACATTACATAATAACTTAGAACATAAAACACAACATCTTTTTTGAAAACATCTTTTACATGATGAAAATATTCCTTCGTACTTAGCATTTCATTGGATAACCTGAGGACATGCATAAGAAAAATGGTGAGCTATAAACCCAAGTAAGGTTTTAAATAAGGTATAACATGAAAAATATAGTACATGTTATGTAATAGTAATATCAATGGATCACAAGAGAAAAATTAACATAAAGGAATTATATATCATTATTATCATAACATGGAAATGTGGTAACAACATTTAACATGATATAAGCATGAGCCAATGCTTATTGCACATAGAGCATGAGTAAACACTAATTTAACTTGAATTAGCATGTTTAAAACCTCATTTCAATTGAATTGGAATTAGTAAACCCCCATTTCACATGGTGTATCATGATACAATTCTTTACCCAAATCATTGAAGCACTATCAGGGCGCACTCTTTATAAAATTTTCATTTCATGAATAAGTGTGCTACATAGATCATACAACATAGATTCATAAAACATCATAATTTATTAAAAAAATAAGGGATGTGAAATATATAAATTTAATTCCTCAATAAACAAGTACATTTGCCAAAATTTGAATAACCGTGATATAGAAATGGTTATGGTATTCTCTTATACGATGATTTTTACATGGGAAATTTTTGTGTAACATCTATAGCATAACGAAGTAAAATAGAAATCATTAAATGGGATGATGAGAGATAAAGAGGTATCCCATAATTTATACATGAAATTAAAAGTAATGGGGTAATATATTATAATATCCCAACATATGTAATGTAATTTAGACACATAATATAAATGAATTGTTTGAATGAAAATTTGGAGAGATAAATCCCTTATAGAATTTCCGCAAGGTAACAGGGTTACATGGGGAGAATTAATGGGAGGGAAAGGGGTATCTCAACATTAAAACATAAATTGAAAGGTATTGGGGATGTTATAAATTATATAAAAACAATTTTAATTGAAAATAAAAGGGTCATAACCATATAGGGAAACATGGAAAAAAAAATAACGATGGAAGGAAAGTGAGGATCCCTTTCTAGTGTGTGTGACTTCATGAGCTTGATGAGGAGATTATTGAGAGATTTAGGTGCTTTTAGAGTAATCTAGATAAAGGAGGGTAGATTAGGGACGTGACAAAAGGGTTATGAGTAAATAAAAGTTGGAAATTGGGTGGGTTTATATGGGAAATGAGAGGAGAATTATTGAATTTTTCACAAACATAGGTTTTGGAATATGCATATTTAAATAATCCAAACCACAAACCATAAAATGGTTTTTGACCATTTTTTCCAAAGAGGAGTAGAAAACATTATTTTATATGGCCAATGGCCGAACATATTAAAATATTAGTCATGCTTATGTGGAGGTGAGTAACACTCTCAAGGAAATCATTTTAAAAGGGTAAAATAGTTTATTAGTCTTGGAGTGTCCACCAAGGAACCATAAAATTAATCAAAAAAATCAAAAATCACATTATTTTTATGGTAAAACATATATTGTATGAATATCCCTTTTATAGTATTTTATTTTATCACTGTCAGGCCATTGTGATTTCATAAAAAACAATATATATTTAAAAGGTGTTTACTTTTTACCCCAAATTTATATTGTATCAAAAAGTTATTAAAACATAACCACTAGATAATTTTGACATCCTAAATCCAAAAATAATATTCATTTTATATAATTTTTTTCTAAATATGTGAATTTTTACTTTTAAAATAAAAACCGACATTTATCAAAAATTTACAGGCATTAAAAAAATATTCAAACCATAATAAAAATTAAAATTTTATTCATCAAAATTATATGATCATTTATATTTAATAAAAAGTGATTTAGTAATAACATTTTACTAAAATATTTTGTAATTCAGTAATCCATTAATTAACGAAATAGATTTCTTAATTGAATTTAAATATTATCTAAAAATATTATTAACTATTTAAAAACCTTTTACAAAGTAACAATAATAAATTGAATTTATATTCTTTATAAAAAAAGTAATGAACATAATCATTGTTCTAGGTTATTTTTTGATAAACCTTTATAACACCCACATAATAATTAAGGTTAATTTGTGTAATGGTGATAGAAGCTTGGGGTGGATCATATAACATCGATCGGGTGGTAATCTCTAATAACTTCCACTTCTCCTATAGAAGGTTCTGTTCAAGATTAACGTGTTCAAGATCAACATGGTCTTGGTCAAGAGAGAAGACCAATGATGTTACCCCCTTTCCTAGGTCTAACAAATGGGCTTTGTCTGGAAATATTATATTGGATGAGTCTATCTCTTCCTTTGACCGAGTAAATTGGATTTGTTAAAACCTTATACTTAAACTAATCTTGTGGTCACAGTTTTACGGCTATACTAGCAATGGTAAAAATTATTTATTTAAAGTCAAAAAACATAAAACCCTGTAAGTGGAGATGATTTATATAACCATTTAATATAATAAGACATTTAATTAGATCATGAGGAATTTTCATTAATAAATGTTGGGGTCATTAAAATATTCCCTTATAAGAAATTTCACCCTAAAATTTTCATTTACCAATATTAAAATAGTTGAGGGTAGCTCTTCTTAATCACTTCCTCTAATTCCCACGTTGCTTCTTCAATATTTTGGTTTCTCCACAACACCTTTACTATGGGCATTGTATTATTTCATAGAACCTTTCCCCTACTATCTATGATTTTCATCGGCTTCTCTTCATAGGGGAGGAAATTATCCAATGGTACCACATATGGATTGAGTACATGTGAAAGGAAAAGTATGTAATTTTTGAAGAGTGTTACATGGAATACATCATGTACTTGAGGCTGATTCAGTTGGATTACTAGTAGATAGGCCACTACTCCAATGAGATCAAGGATCTCAAAAGGGCCGATGTACCTTGGACTAAACTTTTCACCCTTCTCATATCTTATAACTCTCTTCCACGATGATATGAAGAGGAATACCATGTCTCAAACATCCAAATCTTTGTCTCATCGACGATTGTCATCATGGATATTTGGTCGACTCTATGTAGATTAAATGTGTCGCTTGATGGTCTTAACCTTCTCCACCATCTCTTCGACCATTTCAGGATATAATAGTTTTCTCTCCCCAACTTCATCCCAACAAGTCGGTGTTCTGCATTTCTTTCCATAAAGGGCTTCATAAGGATCCATTTGGATGCTTGAGTAGAAACTATTATTGTAAGAGAACTCAACTAGGGTAATATGTTGATCCCAATCTCTTTTCAAGTGCACTAAGCATTCTCTCAACATATCCTCAAGTGTTTATATTGTCCGCTCAGATTGGCCATCAGTTTGATTATGATTATCCATACCAAGGTTCATCTTAGTATTCAGAGTGTCTTGGAGACTCTTACATAATATAGTGGTGAATATTGAATCTCAATAGGATACAATCGATAGTGGTACTCCATGATGCATTGCCACTTTTAAAATTTATATCCATTCTAGTTAATCGAATGATAAATCATCCAAAATTGAAACGCAGTGTGCAGTTTTTATAAGATGATTCACAACAACCCAAAGAGCATTGTTTCCAACGGATTTCTTCGAACATCTAGTGACAATGGATGTGGTGATTTTATTCCATTTCCACATTGGTATGGATAAAGGTTTCATCATCCCCATATACTTATGCCTCTTAGCCTTCACTTACTGATAAACTAGTCAAATTGATGTATACTCAATGATCTCCATCATCATTTTATCCCACCAATAAAGCACTCGGAGATCTCGATACATCTTTATGTTTCCTAGGTGAATGGAGAGATTTTTAATATGTGAATTATTCAAAATTTAATTATTTAACTAGAAGTTTTCATGTAACACATAGTCTTTACAAAAAATATCATAATTCCTTTTTATTAACATTGAACTCCAAGGATTTCTATTTTTGGATAGTTTCCACTTTCTTCTGAATTTACAAATCATCTTTTTGAGCATCCATTAACCATTTTGAAAGAAATGGTTGAGAAATAATTATTGAAAGGATTGAAGAAGTTCCCTTATTTATGATTCCCATGTCCATCATCATAAAATTTAATAAGATTGAATCATTTTCCATTCTCATCAATGATAGAATTTATGGGTCATTTCTACATAGTGCATCCACCTCATAGTTTCCTTTCTCTGGATGGTAGTGAATTGAGCATTCATTGTCTTTGATTAGATCTAACCATATTTTTTGGATCATATTAATCTTTTTCAATGTGAATATATACTTGAGGATTTTGTGGTCTATATATATTTCACACTACTCCCTAAAGGGGTAATGTCACCAAATATTTAAAGAGATGATTAAAACATCCAACTACAGATCATGTGTTGAGTAGATTTTCTCATTACCTTTCAATTTCCATGAATCATAAGTAATGACTTTGTCATTTTTTATCAGCACACATCCCAAACCCTTCTTCAAAGAATCAATGAATACAATAAAAAGTTCTCCACTTGTGGGTAGTGTGAGCATGAGTGCATTGATAGGAATCCTTTTTAACTCCATGAAGATATCTTCGCATTCATCACTCTAATGAAACTTGACTCCCTACTGAGTTACCTTGGTAAGAGAGTTTGATAATCATAGGAAATTTCTCGCAAATTAGTAATAATATCTAGGTAACCGCAGGAAGCTATAGATATCTGTCACCAATATTTTCCTCGGCCATCCCTCAATTTCATTTTTCTTGGAGGGATCCAAAATGAACCCATTACTTTTGATGATATGACTCAAGAATGATATTTCCTTCAACCAGAACTCTCATTTTCTATACATTTCCTAGATATTCTTCTTTCTCAAAGTTTCTAGTATAGTGCTTATATACTCCTAAAACTCCTCAATGGTTGTGGGTTATATTAGAATATTGTCTATAAAGACTACCTAAAATTTGTTGAGGTAATATCTAAAGACTCTATTCATCATGTTTGTAAATATTTTTAGAGAATTAGTGAGTCCTAAAGGAATTACTGTGAATTTATAGTGCCCTTACCTTAAACAAAAAGTAGTCTTGGGGATATCCCTCTTATTCACCCTTACTTGGTAATATCCTGACCGAAAATCCACCTTAGCAAAGTATTTTTCTCCACATAGTTGATCAAACAAGTCATAAATTTGTGAAAGAGGATACTTGTTGTTTATTGTGATTTTTTGAGATCACAATAATCATTGAAAAGGAACATTGAACCATCCTTATTCATGATGAAGATGACTGGTGCACCCCATGGTGAAGCCCTGGGGAATATAAACCCATTATCTAGATTCTCCTTTAGTTATTTCTTTATCTCATCAAGCTCTACGACAGCCATTATATATGGTTTCTTGGATATTGGAATTTCCCCAGGTATAAGATCAATCAAGAATTCAACATTTCTTCTAGAAGGAAGACCATCCAATTCCTAGGGAAGCAATTCGGAAAATTCTCTCACAATTGGAATGTATTCAAGGATGGTTGCTTCCATAGACTCTGTCATTTGAGAAAGATACATAAGCTCATAGGGCAGTAATACCCACGCTTGAAATGATGGTGGTTAAAAAGATTCATCCTCCTCCTTTCAGTAGTACATAATCAGGGGTAGATTCTCTATAGATAGATTGATTTCCCTATCACGGAAATTTATGTTGGATCTATATAGGGAATGCCAATCCATGAATATAATTCCATCAAATTCCACAAGAGGGAGTATGATGAGGTTCGCTGGGAAGATCAATAAACAAATTGTGACTAGGGAGGAGTTATATTAATGGGATTAAATTATTACCCATTTTTCATTCTCACTGACATATCTATACCCATGATTTGTGGTGGTGTTGGGATTTTTCTACTAGATGTTCAGGATATAAAAAAATGCATAGAACCAGAATCAAAAAGTATGTTCACTATTATTAAATGGATAACTAACATACCTATCACCACTTCATTATCCGTATTTTCTTCTACGATTGTGATGGAAAAATCTCACCCTTTCTTCCTAGGAGGTTGTTGGTTTCCTCTAAAAAACCTTGTCTTAGGGAACTGGTTTGAAAAGTTCCATGTTTCATTGTATTTTAAGAAATATAAAATATGTTGAGGTTCAAATAGAGCATTCTTATCTTCTATCATAGAAGCGAGTTTATCTTGATGGAAATTAATGGCCTGGTGCCCTTCACTTCGCATCTAAATCATTTCCTCGTCACCTTCAGGAAATTTCTGTGGTGATTCTTTCTGTACCTTTGGAAATTGGGGTACAGGAATTTCATAGCACCATTGGATTTTTTTATCGGTCCACCAGAATTACAATCTTCATTCCACTTCTTATCCCATGATATACCGAGGATTCACTAATCTCAATTGCAACATTGAGGGGACATCAGTAAATTTCCTCATATCTATCAAAGTTGTGGATTTCTAGGTCTTTCCGTAGCCCAGGTTTCATCCCACTAAAGAAGTGTTCAACCTTTCATTCAAGGGTAACAACAAAGCCAGAGGCATATCATGCATGCCTTGTGATGTTTTCCTCATACACACTAATGGATTCGTCATATTTTTCCTTGAGGAAAAGAAATCCCCATTCCATATTAATTTAGAGGGTGTGAGGATAATATTTATCAAAACATATTTTTTGGAAATCCTTCCGTTGCAGTGCCTCAATCGCTTCCTCAAGATTCTTATTTTTGATCAATGTCAACCATTTATTAGCTTCACACTCCATAAGATAGGCTACCAGAAGAACATTCTCTTGGTCAGAACATTTAAGTATGGAGATGATATTTTCATTGGAGTAGATACATTATTCGATGATTTAGGGGTCATTTGATCCTTTTATAGTAGGAGGCCTTTGTCTCATTAAGCTCTCAATTGCGGATTTTTCTTTATGGGGGGTGGACGATCCTCTTGACCCATGTTTATATTCAAAACATGAGTATACTAAGATAGTATCATGAAAAAGTTTGAGATTCCCACTCCCATTAGATTTGGAATCTCGTTAAAACTGCCATCAAATTGATCATCACATCGTTTGTTAGCTTGAGTCCACTAATTACATGCCATTCAGTAGAATAAAAATAATGTTATGGGTAACACATAAAGTATAATCATGTGAAAAAAGGGATATCATATAAATTTCATTTATTTTCTTAACATATTAATTTATAGGATTCAAGCTATTTTATCCATGATTTACTTCCTAATATATATCCATAGAAGCATTTTTTATTCCTACAATAATGGTTCATACCTTGTTTATGAATTTACCGAGGCATATCCTCAAAGAGTGTTGAACCCAGAGTGTATCATGGCCTATTTTCATGCACTAGTTTCTGTTCTAGTCTAGATTAAGGAAGTGTTTTATGGTTTTACCTCTACATACATCTATTCTAGAGCAACCTCAACTTGTTTGTCTATGGACAAGGAAGAATTTTCTTAATAATATACTTACTCTTCACTCACAAAAATTTGGGGATTATTTTATTATACAAAGATTCATCCTTAATGATTTCACAATAGGTTTCTAATCATAATACCAAAAATAACTAAACCTATCCTCTGATACCAACTATTACATCACTTCACTTTATTACACACATTAAAATGATTTATCACATAATATTGCACTTAAGAAAACCTCGAGGATCGATAGTTCTATTGTCTAAGGAAATTAGTAACATTACATGACAACTTAGAATATAAAACAAAACATGATTTTAAAAAACTTCTTTTACAGTACCACAAAATTAATTCGTACTTAGCATTTCACTTGATAACCTGAGGACATGCATAAGAAAAAGGTGAGATATAAAGCCCAGTAAAGGATTAAAGAAGTAATAACATGAAGAATATCGTACATTTTGGGAAATAGTAATATCAATGGAGCACAAGAGACACATGAACATAAAGGAATGATATTGGATGATTATCATAACATGGGAATGTGGAAACAACATTTAACATGATATTACTATGATCCATGGTTCATTGAAAATAGAGCATGAGTAAACCCACATTGCACAAGAATTTGGATGAGTAAACCCCTATTTAACATGGCATATCATGAAAATATTCTTTACCCAATGAATTGTAGCACTTTCAGGGAGCACACTTTAAAAACATTTCATTTCATGCATAATTGTGTTACATAGATCATACAACATGGATTCATTAAACAAAATAAGTTATTACAAAAATAAGAGATGTGGAATACATTAATATATGTCCTAAATCTAAATGCACAGGTGAATAAATATGAATACTCTTGATAGAGAAATGGGTATTTTTTGACCTATATGGTGATTTTGTCATGGGAAATTTTGGTGTAATTTCGGCACCATAACAACATCAAATAGAAATAGTAAAATGGGTTGTTGAGAGAGAAATGGGTCACCCATCATTAATAAATTAAATGTAGAGTAATGGGGTCATGGATTATAATATCCCAACATATGTAATGGAATTTAGATGCATAATATAAAATAATTTCTTCAATGTTAATGAGGAGAGATAAATCCCTTCTGAAATTTTGACATGGTTACATGTGTACATAGGAAGCATTAATGGGAGAGAAAGGGGTCTCTCACCATTAAAAAAAGTATAGAAGTACAAGGTAGATGTGATATAATACCCCAACAATCATAATTGAAAATAAAAAGGGCCTAACAATATAATGAAACTTGGAAATTAATAATGAATAAAGGAATGTGAGGATTCCTTAATTGAGTGTGTGACATCAGGATCTTGAGGAGGGGCTTCATGAGAGCATGGAAAGCCTTGAGAGGATTCTATAGAGAGTTGGGAAGATTATGGATGCATTAAAAGGTTTTTTAGTAAAGAGATGTAGGATCTTGGGTGCGTTTATATGGTAAAAGAGTGGGGAATTCATAAATATTTCACAAACATAGGTTATGGAATCTATATAATTAAATATTCAAAACCAAAAACCAAATCATTATTTTTTACCTTGGTTTTTTTCATAGTTTTTGCCAATAGAGAGTGTAAAACATTATTTTATAAGGCAAATGGAAGAACTTATTATAGAATTATTCTTTCTTATGTGGAGGAGAGTCACACTCTCAAGAAAATTGTTTTCAAAAGTAAAAAAAATAAATTTATTTGTCTTGGAGGGTCCATTAAGGCACCATAAAATTAATCAAAAAAATATAAAATCTCATTATTTAAATGAAAAACATATATTTTCCAAATAACACTTGTATATTATTTTATTATATCACTATTAGGGCATTATGATTTCATAAAACACATCATATATTTAAATGGTATTTAATTTTTACCCAAACATTTTAAATTCTCAGAAAATTATGAAAAATTCAAAATTAGATAATTTCGACATCCTATGTAAAAAAATAATATTAATTTTATCTAAATATTTTTCCAAATATGTGAATTTTTACATTTAAACTAAAAACCAACTTTTTTAAAAAATACATGGGTTCTGATAAAATATAATTTAAGCCTCAATAAAAATTACAATTTATTCATAAAAATTATATGATCATTTAAGTTTAATAAAAACTAATTTACTAATAATATTTTATTATTTTTTTAAATTTAAAAATGATTTAATTCATCAAGATAGATTTATTAATTTAATTTATCTATTAAACAAATACTATTTATGATTTAAAATACATTTTATAATGTAAAAATAATAAAAATAATTCATATTATTTATACAAAAAAGTAATTCAAATAATTATATAGCTAGGGTTTTGTTACATAACCTATTATAACAACCACATAATACCTAAGGGAAAGGTGTGTGATGGTGACAGACTCTTGGGGTATATCAGATAACATCACCCTGGTGATAATCTCTATTAAATTTTACATGTATTGTAGGTGGTTCATATCATGATTAATGTGTTGAGGATCGGCTTGGTCTTGGTCAAGAGTGAATCCTAGTTATGTTTCATCCTTTTTGAGCTCTGACAAATGGGCTTTGTATGGAGAAATTCTACTAGATGAGGCCTTCTCTTTCTCTGTCTGATTAAATTATAATTGGTAAAGACCTATATTTATACTAATCAAGTGATCACTGTTCAACGACTATATTAGAAAAAGTATCAATTTTAAACATCATTTTAAAATAAAAACATAAAAACAAAGAAGTTCATATTTTTTATATAACATTTTTATATAATAATAAATATAATTAGATCTAGATAAATTTTAACTAATAAAACATTGTCTCATTACAATATTCCTCCTTTAAAAAAATTTACCCACAAAATTTCTTTTTCCCCCACTAAATCAGATGAGGGTAACTCGGTTTCATCACTTCCTCTGATTCCCACGTTTCCTCTTCAGGATTTTGGTTTCACCAAAACACCTTGATGAGGTGCATTGTCTTATTTCCTATAAATTTTTCATTAAAATATAATATATTTACCGACATATCATTATATGAGAGTTCATTATCCAATAGTACCACCTCAAGATTGAGTATATGTGAATGGATAGGTATGTACTTCCTCAAGAGTGATACATGGAATAATCATGTACTTGAGATAGATTTTGTTGGAGTGCTAGTCAATAGGAAACATCTCTAATGCGATAAAGGATCTCAAAAGAGCCTATGTACCTTGGACTAATCGTTCCCTTCTTCCCAAATCTCATAACTCTTTTCCATGTTGATATGTACTGGAATACCATGTCTCTAACATCAAACTCTAGGTGTCTTTGAATATTGTAATGATATATCTTTTGTTGACTCTGATCTGGTTTAATGTTCTATGGGATGGTCTTAACCTTCTACAACATTTATTTAACCATTTCTATACATAGAAGTTTTCACTCACAAACTTCATCCCAACATTCTGGTGTTCTGTATCTCCTTACATAAAGGGTTTCATAAGGATCCATTTGGATGATTGAGTTGAAATTGTTTTTGTAAGAGAACTCACCCAGGGTAAGTTGTCGATCCCATCCTCCATTGAATTCCATTGAAAATGCTCTCAATATATCCTCAATTTTTTGGATAGTCTGCATAGATTGCACATTAGTATGATGATGATAAGTAGTACAGTAGTTCAACTTAGTATTCAGAGCGTGTTGGAGACTCTTCCAAAACATTGTGGTGTATCTCGGATCTCGATAAGATACAATCGATAGTGGAACTCCATGTAGCCTTAACACTTAACTAATGTATATCCATGCTAGTTGATCCTATGAGAAATCCTCCCAAATTTCAATGAAGTGTCCAGTATTTGTAAGATTGTCCACAAAAACCCAGATAAAATTGATTCCTTCAGATATGTTTTGAATTCTAGTGAAAACGTTTGTGGTATTGTTCTCCCGTTTCCACATTGGTATGGGTAATGGTTGCATCATCCCATTAGACAAGTTCCTCTCAACCTTCACTAGATGACACATTAAGCACTTTGATGTATACTCAGTGATCTCCTTCATCATGTTATCCCAACAATAATGATCTTGGAGATCTCGATACATCTTTGTGTTTCCTAGGTGAATGGAGAAATTTAAACCATGTGCATCAAAAAAAATTCATTCTTTAACTCTAGATTTTATAGAACACATAGTATTGATCCAAATCTCAAAAATAATTCTTTATTAACATTGAAATCTGAGGATTACCATTTTTTGATAGTTTTAAAATTCTTCTGAATTCTCATATCATCCTTTTGAGCATCATTTAACCTTTTCAAATGAGACAGTTGATCCATCATTAGTGAAAGACCTTATGATGTTCCTTTCTTTATGATTCCCATGTCTATCTTTATCAAATCAAAGAATAATGTATCCTTTTCAATTCTCATAAATGATAAAATTACTAGATCATTTCTACTTACACCATCCTCCACCTTGTTCAATTTCCCTAGTTGGTTGTGAATTTAGAATTCATAGTCTTTGATCATATCTAACTGTCTTCAATGGCGCATATTCATCTCTTTATATGTAAATATATAATTTAGGCTTTTTTGGTTTCTATATATTTCACACTTCTCCCCAAAGAGGCAATGTCACCAAAATTTTAAATTGAATAATACTAGATCCAACTAAATATAATGTGTTGGATATTTTTTCTCATAAACGTTCAAATTCCTTGAATCATATTCAATGGCTTTTTCATTTTGAATCAATAGACAACCCATTCCCATCTTCAAAACATCATTGAATACCACAAAAGTTTTACATTTGTTGTTTGTGTGAGCACAAGAATAGTGATAATCCCCATATTCAACTCCTTGAAGATATCTTCACATTCATCTCTCTAAGAAAACTTGAATCCCTTTTGAGTTATCCTAGAAAGTGGGTTTGGCAATCGTGATAAATTTCTCACAAATCGGTGATAATATCAACCTAATCCCAAGAATCTATGGATATCCATCACCAGTATTGTCCTCCACCATACCTCAATTGAATTTTTATTGGATGGATCCATCAATATCCCATTACTTGTGATGATATGACCCAAGAATGAGACTTCTTTCAAACTGAACTCCCACTTGCTATAATTTTCAAATGGCTTCATCTTTCACAAGGTTTCTAGTACAATGCATAGATTCTCCCCAGACTCGTCCTTGGTTTTGGAGTATATTTGAATATCATCTATAAATTATACCTCTAATTTTTTGAGTTAATATCTAATTACTCTATTAATCAAGTTCATGAAGATTTATGGAGCATTAGTGAGTTCGAAAGGCATTACTATGAATTCATAGTGCCCGTACCTTGAAAAAAAATGTGTCCTGGGATATCCTCATTCTTCACCCTTACTTGTTAATATCCTGACTACAGATCCACCTTGGAGACGAATTATGATCCACGTAGCTGATCAAACAAGACATCAATTCATGGTAGATGATACTTGTTATTTATCATAATTTTTTTGATCTCACAATAGTCAAACAATGACGTATTGACTCATCCTACTTCTTGATGAAGATGAATGTTATTCCCCATGGTGAAGTACTTGGGTGTATAAAACATTATCCAGAATATCTTGTAGTTATTTTTTTAGATCCTCATGATCCATAAAAAATATTCTATATGGATTCTTGGATATTGGAAATTCCCTAGGTATAAGATAAATCCAGAATTCGACATCTCTTCTAGGAGGAAGATCAGACAATTCCTCAGGAAACACTTCTGTGAATTCTTTCACAATTGGAATGTATTCAAGGATAATTTCTTCCTTAGACTAAATCATCTAAGAAAGATACACATTCTTATAGGGAAGTAATATCCACCCATGGTATGATGGTGGTAAAGAATATTCATACTTCAATTTTCACTTGTGTAGAATTGGGGGCCGATTATCCATATAGATATTGATTTCTCTCTCACATCTATTTATGTTGGATTTATATTGGTAAATCCAGTCCATGCCTAGAATTTATAAAATTCCACCATAGGAAGTATGAATATGTTCTCTAGGATGTTCAATCCATAAATTATAATAAGTGAGGAGTTATATTCATAGGATTCAATGATTGAACCGTTTTTCTATTCTCACCGAAAAATCTACTTCTATTATTTTTGGTTGGGTTGGGATTGCTCTACTAAACTTTCGGGATATAAAAGGACATGTAGAAATAGAATAAAAAATTATGTTCTCTATTCTTGAATGAATAACAAGTGTACTTATCACCATTTCATTATCTGGATTTGCTTCAGTGGTAGTGACATAAAAAGATCACCCTTGCTTTTTAGGAGGTTGTTGGTTGGATCTAAAAACCCCTGGCTTAGGGCACTAGATTGAAAAGTTCCCATGTTTTTTGAATTTGAAGTAATGAAAAATGCGTTGAGGTTTGAAATGAGTGTTCCTCTCTTCTATCACTATAGAAATATTTTTTAATGTCGGCTATTAATGTCCAGGTGACCTTCTCTTCCACACATAAATTATTTCATCGTCCCCTTCAAGAAATTTATGGGGTGCTTCTTTCCACACCTTTGGCATGCGGGGTGTTGTAATTTATTAGCATTGTTGATTATATCCATCAGAACACAAGAATTAAAGTCTAATTTCATCTACTTATCCCTATAATACCCCTAATATTCACTGATCTCCATTTTGAATTTGAGAGAACATCAAAAAATTTCCTCATAGCTATCAAAATCACGAATAACTGGGCTTTACATATGATAGGTTTCAGCCCAAAAAAGAAGGGGTCAATCATGTATTTAGGGTTAATGAAAATGCTGAAGGCATATCATGAAAGCCCTGTGATTTTTTCCTAGTACGGTCTGATGGATTAGTCGTCCATTTTCTTGAGGAAAAGGAAGTCATTTTTCTTTATTGGTATGAGGGTGTGATGAAAATATTTATCGAAAAACTTTTTCTAAAAATACTTCTATTCCAACGCCTCAATATCTTTATCAGGATTTGTTTTTTTGATCAATTTCAACAATTGACTAGCTTCACCCTCAATATGATTATTAGCTAGAATAACTTTCCCTTGTTCATAATGTTGAAGTATGGAGAAGATATTATCATTGGAGTAGATCCATTGTTCGACGATTGAGGGATCTGATGATCATTTAAAATTTGGATTCCATTGACTCGTGAAGCTCTTGATTACATCCTGTTGTTTATCTGGGGGGGTGGACGATCTCCTTGACCCATGTTTCTATTCAAAACAATAGTTAACTAAGAGAGTCTCATGACACTGTTTGTGATTCCCACTCATATTGGATTGGGAATCTCATTAGAATAGTCGTCACATTGATCTTTACATCAGTTGTAAGCCTGAGTCCTCCTATTACCAACCATTGGATGTAATAAAAGAAAAGTTAGGGGTAACATATAAAGGGGGATTCAATGAAAAAAAGGGATAACATATAAATTACATTTATTTCCTTAACTTATGAATTTATATTCTTGAATTTATGTTATCCATTATTTACTTCCCAACATATATTATTAGGAGAATTTTAGTATTCACTTAATAATGGTGCATAATAATATTATGAATTAACCAAAGAATATCCACCAGGAGGGTCAAACTAAGAGTGTAGAAAGGCCCATTTCCGTACACTAGTTCCTGTTCGAGTCTATCTCAATGATATGTTTTAAAGTTTTTCTTCTAGATACTTTTGTTCTAGAACAACCTCTAGTTGCTCGTATCCATACATAGATGTATTTTTTTTGATAATCCACTTACTCTATTATCACAAAAATTTGGGGATGTTTTTATTACACTTAGATTTACCATTAAGGATTTCACTATGGTTTTCTAATAATAATATCAAAAATAACTAAAAATATCCTCTGATGCCAACTATAACAACCCTGCACTTTACTGTACTCATAAACATGGTTTATTACATAAACATGCACTTAAGAAAAATCTGAAGATCTAGAGCTCTAGTGTCTTAAGAAATAGAGATCATTACATAATAATATTGAACATAGAACCCAATATCTTTATTGAAAACTTCTTTTACATTACCACAACATTCTTTTATACTTACCATTGAATAGAATAACCTAAGGACATGCATAAGAAAAGGGAGAGCTATAAATCCCATTAAGGGAGTAAACAAGAATTAACCTAAATAATATAGTACACATTAGAAACTAGGAATATCAATGTAGCATAATAGAAACATGAACATTAATGCATGATATAGCATGATTATAATAACATGGGAATGTGGAAACAACATTTAACATGATATTATCATGATCCATGGCTCAATGAACATGTATCATTCGTAATACCTCATTGCAAAAGAATTAGCATGAGTAAACCCTCATTTAAATTTAATTAGAATGATTATACCCTCATTTAACATGGATTATCCTGATATTATTCTTTACATAATGCATTGGAGTGCTATCAGGGCACACCTTTTATAAACATTTCATTTCATTATTAAGTGTGCTAAATCGATCATAAAATGTGGACTAATTAAACATTATAATTTATTCCAAAAATTAGAGATATGGAATACATAAATGTAAGTCATAAATAAACAAGTACATTTTCATAACGGTAAATTACATTGATCGGGAAATCGGTATGGTGTTCACATACACGATGATTTTGAAACAGAAATGTTTTGTGTATCTTCGACAGCATAACGACGTCAAATGAAATTGTAAATTGGTTTTATGAGAAATAAAGGGTTATCCCATAATTTATAAATTAAATTTATAGTAATTGGTTCATGGACTATAATATCCCACATATGTAATGGAATTTAGAATCATAATATAAATTAATTGCTTGAATGTAAATAAGGTGAGAGAAATCCCTTACGAAATTTAATAATGGTAACAGGTGTACATGGGAGGAATCAATGGGAGATAAAGGGGTATATAATCATTAAAAAATAAGTAGGTAAGTATAGTGGAGGTTAAAAATCATACCTAATCATTTTTAATTGAAAATAAAGGGGGTATAAAAATATAAAGAAACTTGGGCATAAATAATGAAGGAACCTGAGGATCCCTTACTTGAGTGTGTGACTTCAAGAGCTTGGGGAGGGGCTTCATAAGAGATTAGGGTGCCTTTGGAAGATTATAGAGAGTGGTTATAAGATTTTGGATGTTCTCATAGGGGTTTGGTTTAAGATAAGTGGGAGCTTGGGTGGGTTTATATCGGAAAAGATAGAAGAATTATTTAATATTTCACAAACTTAGGTTTTGGAGTCTATATAATTAAATAATTAAAACCAAAAACCAACCCATGGTTTTTTCCCATGGTTTTTTTCCAAATGGGAGTGTAAATAATAATATTATAAGTCCAATGGCCTAAAATATTATAATATTAGTCATTCTTATGTGGAGGTGAGTCACACTCTCAAGGAAAATATTTTAAAACATTAAAATATTTTTTAAGTCTTGGAGGGTCTGCTAAGGAACCATAATATTAAAAAAAATATATAAAATAATATTATTTTAATGTTAAGACATATATTGGACGAATATCCATTTTATAGTATTTTATTACATCACTATTGGGTCATTATGATGTCATAAAACACATTATATATTTAAACGATATTCAATTTTTAACCAAAAAATCGACTGTCTTAGAAAATAATGAAAAATTCACAATTAGATAAATTTGAAATCATGAAACCAAAAATAATATTCAATTTATCTAAATAATTTTCTATAAATTTTAATTTTTACTTTTAAAATAAAAACATACATTTATCGAAAATTCATGGGTTTTGAAAAAAATTGCTGTCAAACCATAATAAAAATTAAAAAATTTCATAAAAATTATATGATAATTTTTATTTAATAAATATTAATTTAGTTATTATATTTTATTAAAACATTTTTAAATTTAAAATTTCTTTAATTTGTCAAAATAGATTTCTTAATTGAATTAAAATATTAACTAAAACTATTATTTGTGTTTTAAAAGCCATTTACAAAGTAACAATAATAAAATAATTGTATATTATGTATAAAAAACCTAATGAAAATAATCATAGTACTAGGGTATTCTTAAATATCCCCTTATAACAATCACAAAATATCTAAGGGTAAGGTGTTCGATCGTGATAGACTCTTGCGGTGACTCGGATAAAATCGCTCGGGTGGTAATCTCTATTAACTTTCACTTCCCTTGTAGGTAGTTCTGTTCAAGTTTAAGGGGTTGAATCTTTGCTTGGGATTGGTCAAGAGTGAATCCTAGTGATGAAACCTCATTTCCAACCTCTGACCAATGGGCATCATTTGGATCAATTCTAGTGGATCAGTTCATCACATCCTTTTTATGAGTAGATTTGATTTGTTAAAGCCCTATATTTATACAAATCATGTGATCACTTATAAGGACCCAGCCTTAAAACAATACATAATATTGAATTAATTGAATAATTCACATTGAGAATATTTTCAGGTTTTATGTTTTACAGAATTAGGCTATAACATATACCCGATGACTTGAATAATACATGTAGACATATCTACTCAGTTTCTATTTTTTTCATAGAATAAAAACTCTTGAAAAAATGAGTCATGTCTAGTTCCATGTTTTAGACTGCATAACATTTCATTAATGTAATCCTTGACTCTATTCAACTTTATTTCCTGTGAAAAACATTTAAAAAACTTGGGATGAGCATAAAAAGCTCAGTAAGGGATACACAAAGAAAGAAAACCGTTAGTTTTTCTAAACAAAAAGTAAACCATGAATACTTTATCATAAGTAATACTTTTCATCTTTATGAAGTAGTAAAAACATTTCATTGAATAAAAGATCAATAATTACCATTTTTTAACCAAAATATTACCATAAAACCCATATAAAGAACACATAACATATAAAGGTAACTTGGTTCATAAACATACATAAATGGAATAACCATACGTTCGACTTCCACACATAACACTAAATTGAATCTCCAAACGGCCGACATCCATACCCAATTCATTGGAGGTTATAACGTAACCAAATGTCTTGGTTTATCCCAACACCACCTGTCATTTGGTTTATCACATAACCATCCGACAAATGTCCAAGTACCATTATAAATTTATAACACATAAAATATTGCAAATATAAATATTTCACTAATAACATTTAATTTGCAATAACAAGAAATAATTTCAAGATATTGAAATAATAAATCCATTTCAATGTCCATTTTCAATACCAAAACACCCAAAAACAGAATAAGGGATTTAAGTTTCATTTTAGAAAACATTAAGGATTTTATAGGAATCCAAATAATGATTACGGTGGCAGAGAGGTCATTGTGGCCGCAAACGTTAAAAACATTCCATTTGTCATTTATTAAAATGATTCGTAGAAAAACATTCCATTTGAATGAAAGTTAAATTCAATGGTTTTTATTATACACCATGTAAAATAAGAAGTTATATATTATCGAAATATGCCTCAATGAAAGGAAATGCACACGAAGTCCCTTACCTCGTGTCCGACTTGACTCGTTCGTTCATTAATCTCCTGAATAATAAACTAAAGTTAATTTCTAATTTCTTAAGAACATTTTTAAAGTTTTTTAATTCTTTTGTATCACTTATTACCATGTTATATATATTATGTAATCATTTATGTTAATAAAGTCCGTTTCGTCGATATTTGGTACTTGAGTCAAAAATGGACTTCTTATAATTATAAGTTGTTCACATGGTCAAAATTTCATTATATCCAGAGTGATATTCATGATTTAAATATCATATATATCATATATATCTAGTATATATATATTTATTTATTTATAACAGTTCATATCATTTGGAGGAAAGAAATGAAATGCATAATTTTTGGAGACGGTAAGTCGTACGTAAACATGAATGCTAATTTCATTTATATTTCTTATTTTAATGGAATAAAAACATAATGATACAAAATTATATTATAATTACAGTATAATATCATATATTATATCATTAACTCCACCCTTTATACATCTTATATATGGAATTTACGAGTCATATCACTTTGAGGGGGCGCTAGTCCGCACTTCCTCAAATGAAATTATCGCGTTTACCCATAATGGAAACCATAAAGGTATGATATAAATGAAAAATATAGAATCATAAAGAAAACATATAAATAATATATATCATATATAAATACAGTTCCATCATAATATCTACCATGACAGGCAGTAGGAGATAATCTAACAATCATCATTTCGTGAGGCATTAGTTTTCCATCCACAGAAACAATATGTTCTTCACCCATTAGATGGAGGTGTGTGTTATTGTATTTCAAATAATTATCATAAAAACAACATAGTATATTTATTATACTCTTGTTGTTATAAAATAATTTAATAAAAAAGATTTTAGTGATTGAAGAAGTAAAATAAAATAAAATAATTTAAGAGAAAGTGTTACCTTTAATTTGGGTAACTTCCTTTGGTTTGAACCAAAAGAGATTCTTAATGTGCCTTCTTCCTATGTTAAGGTATCTAAGAGTAGGAGAGGGATGTAGGTAGATTAACTGGGTAGTGTATGGAAGATCCAAGGGGCCTGAGAGGTGTGATGAATGGGATACAAATGGTGTCCTTTTATAAGGGAGAGGAGGGGCTCTTTTGGAAATTTTGAAAAAATTATTTTATTATAAACATATATTTGGTTTCAAAAGGTCAAAAAATCAATAAAGTAGAAGATAAGATGACTCATGGTAGAAATAAAATCATCCAATAAGAATTGGATAGGTTTTTTATATTATTTTAATATTTATAATCTTATTTATTTAAGTCATTTATTAATGAGGTAAATACTGCATCATTATTGTGTCATAAATAATTTAATTTATTCAATGTCTAAAAATTATAAACAAAATACTATGATGTATTAAAACGTTTTATATTTCAAATTAATATTTATAGTTGAAATGATAACTTATATATAACAATGTTAAAATTAATTTACTATAAGATATTTGTTTTTGTCATTTTTCCCTTTACTTTATGTTAACTAATCTAAAGTGTCATTATAACTCTCAAGTGGATAAATGGGGTCCAAAAATCGACACAAATATTTCCATGGTTGTAAATGACTCATAAAATAAGGATAAGACAACTCTTAAGGTAATTTGGTATTATTATAATATTATTTTTACCTTGAACCACCCTATTTACCTTTAACCACGGTAAATAAAAGTCAAAAGTTACTATTCACAAAAAAAATTATTTTCATCTTATTAAACCACATATTACTTACTAATAACAACCATGTGTGTTGGATTTTCTAAATTCAATTCACAGAAGCGGTAAAATTTCATTTAAATGAAAAATTCATTTTTTAAACAATTATTTTGTGGTATCACTATTAATCCAAAATTGATGTTTTTCAGAAAAAATACCAAAAAAATATGCCTAATATATATGTGATATTCCAAATTCAAAATTTATTTCTTTTTTAAAAAATTCAAGACATATATATTGGATTAATTAATTTAAAATTAATTCCCGTTTTCAAAACAAAAAAACATGTTTTTATGAAATAATAACTATCAAAAGATTGATAGTTGATTATGTCCAATTTCAATGTGAAATTTATTACAATGACCAACATTGGATTAAATAGTAAAAATATAATCTAATTACACTTTGAAACGAATTTAAATGATAATATAACCATATAAATAAATTATATTAAAAGGCAGTTTTGAATTAAAATACATCATTTTTCATTTTTAATTAAAAATTGAATTTTATCAAAAAAATACCAAAAATTTAACCAAAGTGAATTAAGATGTCCCAATTATAAAGAAGAATTTTATTTGGTCAAATAGAACATAAAAAGGTGACCAAAACTATATTTAAAGAGGTTTTTCCATTAAAAGGTGGTAAATCATCCTTTTTAAGTAAATTATGCTTAAAATTAGATTCATTCACATTTTAAGCCTCTAACTTTTATTGGATAAATGTAAATACTTTAACAAACATGTATGCTCATATTGTAGTTAGTTTTGTTCATTCCGGCCAACAAAATGGCTAAGAGTTAATTACCATCTAAAATAATAATATTATATTATTAGTGTGCAATGTAATATTTCAGAGAAACCTGATGTTGTGTATCGGGTACGCCATCGAACATAGAAACCCCTTTAAAGAAAAATTATTATTTAATTAAAAAATTATTAAAAAAAAATAGAATGTATTATTTCTTTATTTACCCAGGATGTTACATCCTTCCCCCTTTTTAAATTGCATCCTCTCAATTTTATTCACTTATCAAATAAGTTGGGTTATTTATCCTTCACAGCATTCTCAGATTCCCACATTGCTTCTTCAACCGTATGGTTTTTCCACAAAACAACTACCTGAAGAATTGACTTATTCAGCAACACTTGCTCTCTTCAGTCAATAATCTGGACTGGTTGTTCCTCATAAGAGATATTCTCTTCCAACTTAACTACCTCTGGAAATAAAACAATTTATGGATTTGGCATATAATTTCTCTACCTTGAAAAATGAAAAACATTGTGTACCTGGGATAAACGTGGAGGTAAAGCCACTCTATAGGAAACTGATCTAACTATTTCAAGGATTTCATAAGGTCCAATGAATATCCAACTCAACTTTCCCATCTTACCAAAACGCATCACACTTTTCCATGGAGAAACATTGAGAAAGACATGATCACCAACCTCAAAAAAGAGATCCTTCCTCTAGTTATCCGCATAACTTTTCTACCTCATATGAGCCATTCTCATGTTCTTCTGAATCAACTAAAATTTTTCTACCATCTCTTCTACCAAGTTAGGTCCCATAAACTTCCATTCACCTACATCATCCCAAAATGCTGGGGTTCAAAACTGCTTACCATATAATGCCTCAAACGGATCCATCTGTATACTAGAATAAAACTACTATTGTATGGAAATTAAACCAAAGAAATATGTTGGTCCCAACTTCCCCGGTAATCCATTGAGAAAACTCGTAGCATATCCTCCAAGGTCTGAATTGTTCGTCCAGACTACCCATATGATTGCGGATGAAAATAAGTACTAAAATTTAATTCTGTACCAAACGACTTATGTTCCAATGTTAATCAAATCAAAAACCAAAGGATCTAGTACCAACCGTCACATGGTTAATGAAGCATTCATTTTTTAACTCAAAGTAACAGCCCCTTTATTTTCTTTTCCTGAATGGAAGTGGATTAGGAAATCATAATCTTTGATTAATTCCAAACATCTCTTCTGTCTCATGTTCAATTCTTTTTCAGTGAATATTTACATTAAACTTTTGTGATCAGTATATATTTCACACTTTACTCCATACAAATGATGCCTCCATATTTTTAATGCAAAAACAACAGTAGCTAATTCCAAATCATGTTTAGGGTAATTTAACTCATGAGGTTTCAATTGACGTGAAGCATAACCAATTACCTGATAATTCTGTATAAGGACAAAACCAAGTCCTTTCAACGAAGCATCTATGTAAATTTAAATTTCACCATCTCTGGAAGGTAGTTCAAAAACGGGTTCATTCACCAATCATATTTTCAATTCCTGAAAACAATAAATACATTCTTTTTTCCAAATGAACATAACACCTTTTCGAGTTAACTTAGTCAGTGCGATAGATAACCATGAAAAATTCTCAACAAACCTCCAATAATAACCTACCAAACCAAGAAAACTATGAATCTCAGTTAGATTAGTGTGTCTTGACCATACATCAACAACCTTTGTTTTAATAGGATCAACAGTTATGCTATTTTTTGAAACAATGTTGACAAGGAGAGAAATTTTCTGTAACCAAAACTCAAACATACTGAATTTACCAAACAGTTTCGTTTCATTTAAGGTTTTCAAGACAACCCTTAAATGACTTTAATATTCCTCTTTACTTTTGGAATAAACCCAAATATCATCAACGAACACAACCACAAATTTATCTCAGAACTCACAGAATATTAAATTCCTAAGATCCAAGAATACATCAGGTGCATTGGTTAACCCAAAAGGTATTACTACAAATTCATAATGGCCATATCTAATACGAAACGTGGTCTTTAGAATGTCTGCTTCCTTTACTCTTAACTGATGGTACCCCGACCTCAAATAAATTTTTGAAAATTACAGAGCTCCCTGGAGCTGATCAAAGAAATCATCGATATGAGGAAAAGGATACTTGTTCTTAAAAATGATGTTATTAAATGCTCTATAATCAATGTAAAGTCTCATTGAACCATCTTTCTTATTAACAAACTAGACAGGATCACCCCATGGTGATGTGCTAGGTCGAATGAAACCTTTATCTAATAACTCCTTCAATTTCTTCTTTCACTCTAAAAGTTCAGTTTGAGCCATCCGATAAGGGGATTTTGAATTTTTCATAACATTAGGAACTAAGTCAACTGTAAATTCAACATCCCAATCAGGTATAATAGTAGGAAACTCATCAAGAAATACATAAATATTCTCATTTACCACTCGAACATCATTTATTTGAATAGTTCCTTTGTTTTCAATAATATGTTCAAGGTAACATTAATTCTCATCTTTTACTAGTTTCTCGGCTTCCTGATATATTATCAAAATCAATGGTTCATTCTTGTACACAAACAAAAAATATTTCTGAAAAGAAATATCTTTAGCTCTGCAGTCAATCTTAGCATGATAAACAGAAATCCAATCCATACCCTGCAAATCACTTTTTTTGGATTTTTAAAAGCCGGTTTGAGGGTTATCCGGTTCCCGATGATAGCCGGTTTGTAAGGGTTGCCGGGACCCGTAGATTCAACCGATTTCAAATTCAAAATTCAAACATAAACAGGATTCAACGCGCGCAGTCGCCTCGAGCCACGAGCCACGTGACCCGCCTCGTTCCACGATCCATCATCACGTGTCAGACTCCGCGCAGACGCCTCGAAACACGCCCCATCATGTCGCCGGCAGGTCACGCCAGACCGACCACCGTCGTTCACCGGCGACCGCCGACGTCTCCACCAGCCACCGTCATCGCCTACACTGGCGAGCTTCGCCGCAGTCAAAGAAATCACCGTTGGGAAAACAACCCGACACCAGAGCACCAGCAACATCACCCGAATCACCGCGATAACAGAGAAGAGGCCTAAATCCTTCACCCCCATCTCGCGGAACAGAAAAGATCGCAGAACCTTCGCGATAAAACAACAAAACACACAGAAATTCAAAATGAACAGGAAAACAGGAGAACGTCCCTGCCTCCATAGTAGCCTCAACGGCGGAACGCAACCAGCCGATTCACCTCCAAAACAGCAGCTCAAAGCCACCAAAAACCTAGATCCAGAACCAAAATCCATCGCCACCAACCAGGTAGATTCGTTCCGCACATAAGGACATGAAGGTTCTTATAATTTATTTTTGTCTCAAAGTTTCCTCCAGTTGTTTTTTTCATAAGTTCAATATTCATATCATGAGATGAGATTCCCAATTTACTAGAAAATGTATTAGAAATGAATTAATGTGTAGAACCGGAATCAAACAACACAATGGAATAATTTGAAACAATAAATAGTGCACCTGATACTACTTCATTTGATGGCCCAACATCTACTAAAGTAGTTGCAAAGGATTTCACCACCCCTTTCTTCTTGTAGTATGGTTTATTTCCATTAGTTTAGTTCACTATTTGAAACTCATTTGCATAATGACACATTTCATTTCACTTAAAACATCTTACTAGTGGCATTTCATTGCCTGATTGATCATCTTCCTTACTGTTATGAGCAATATGACCAGACATAGCACACCATAAGAACTTCCCAGACACTGGTAAACATTCTCTAGGATGATTTTTACCACACTTCACATAATAAGGATATTTAGGTTTCTTACCTCCATGCTTCTTTGATGACTTATTTCCCTTTTCCTGCCAACTGGACCTCTTATTATGTTGTTTTTCAAAGAACACATGATCATCGGAAAACTCCATTTCCACATTCTCTACACTTCAAACATGTTTTTCATAACATTTGAACTCATGTGAGGATAATTCTATTCGATATCATGGCATCAGTCCTGAGTAAAATTTATTTATCTTACTATCAATAACTCTTATGAAATTTAGAGCATACCTTGTCGGATGACTGAACTTTCCTTCATAATCATCCACTGATTCATCCTCCTACCCCAATTCCAATAATTTTTTCCCCATCCTAAGTTGAACCACCTTAGGAAAATATTTCTCAGGGAACATACCTTTGAATTCATCCAAATCAATTGCATCAATATCCTCACTATCCCTGATATTTTTCAACATCGACCACCACTGATCATCTTCACCTTCAAAATAGTAAATAGTGAGACTAACCTTTTGATATTCAGAACACCCCATGACATCAAAAAGTTTCTCCACTACTTTAATCCACCCTTCAGCTAGCACAGGGTCAGATGATTCTTTGAATGATAGGGGATGTTACCTCATGAAATGCCCCACTACTAACATATTCTTATGTTGTTGATCTGGATAATCTCATTCATGGATACCACCACCATTTACTGCATGGGTCAACTGTTCCATCACTTAAACAAACTATTCGGTTCAGATTCTGACCATCTCAGGTTGCAGATTTGGAAGGTTGTCTTCCTCCTGATGTCGTCCCAACATAGCTGATGTGTTTCCTAGGCGGAAAACCATTCTGAAAACAGAAATATCATTGGAGAAGCAACAAGGTAATCTATAAATGCTATATCATTTCAATATTACCATAAATTAATTTTTGGATATTTATTTAACAAAACCATAACTCATAAAGTTGTCTAAACCGACTTTTGATACCAACTATAAGGAACCATCCATTAAAAAATAAATAATATTGAATTAAATGAATAATTCACATTGAGGATCTTTTTAGGTTTTGAGTTTTAGAGAATTATGCTATAACATATACATGATGACATGAATAATACATGTAGTCATATCTACTCAGTTTCCATTTTTTCACAAAATAAAAACTGTTGAAAAAAACGAGTCATGTCTAGTTCCATGTATTTGACACCAGGACATTTCCATGATCCCATCCTTTACCTTATTCATCTTTATGTCCTATGAAAAACATTTCAAAAACATGGGATGAGCATAAAAATCTTAGTAAGGGATACACAAAGAAGGAAAACTGTTAGTTTTTCAAAACAACAAGTAAACCATGAATACTTTATCATAAGTAATACTTTTCACATTTATGAATTAGTAAATACTATTCATTGAATAAAAGATCCATACTTAACATTTTGTATCCAAAATATTACCATAAAACCCATATAAAGAACACATAATATATAAATGTATCTTGGGACACAAACATACTTAAATGGAATAACCATACGGTCAACTTCCACACATATCACTAAATTGAATAGCCATTCGGCCGACTTCCATACCCAATGCATTGGAGGTTATAACTTAACCACTCATCATGGTTTATCACGGCACCACCCATCATTTGGTTTATCCCGTAACCACCCGTAAACTTTCCAAGAAACATTATAAATTCATATCACATAAAATATTACAAATATAAACATTTCACAGATAACATTTAATTTGAAATATCAAGAAATAATTTCAAGATATTGAAATAATAAATTCATTTAAAATAAAATTTTCAAAACCAAAACACCCAATAACATAATAAGGTATTTCCTTTTCATTTTAGAAGTCATTAAGTCTTATAGTGGTAGCCAAAAAATGATTATTGCAGCAGAGAGGTCATCGTCACCGAACACGTTAAAAACGTTCCATTTTTCGTTTTGTAAAACGATTTGTAGAAAAAAATATTCCCTTTGAATTAAAGTAAAAGTAAGAGGGTTTTATTATACACTGTGTAAAATATAAAGGTAAATATTATCGAAATATTCCTCAATTAAATGGATTGAGACGAAGTGTAGGACCCCGGGGCACCCTGAAAGGGGAGGGGTGAATCAGGGTGACAAATATTTCTTTTAAACTGAGGATCTTGATCCCATGATGGTAGGAACTAGTTAAACATGTATGAAGAATATGATCTGTAATGAAACATTCACATGCAAAGAGATGACACAACAAATTTTACTTGGTTCACCGCTAAGGGATACGTCCAAGGAGCATACGCTGACAAGTTGTTGGGCATACCAAATTCTACTATTCTTCACTAGTTTTGGATTATAAAGGTTCGGGCACAGTCACTCTGTCCCAGGATCACTACCTTTACAATTGTTCAGGGATAGCTCACTGCGTCCCTCAGTTCACTCTCATTGACTCCCCTTGGCTCACTTCCTTTGGTGAAGTCCCACTCAGTTTATAGATGTGAAGGTCTCTTCATCATTGCTCAATGAATGCATCCTCTGCATTATGTGGATTCTCTGTTGAAGTCCAACTATCACCCGTGAACTGATCTCCAACTTTCGTGCAGCACCAAGACAACTGGCAAGCCTCAACAGCACTTGGCACGCAACTCCAAGGCAGCACACAACTTTCAAGGATGGCGCGCAAGTTATAACTGTCACGCAAGTCCACCTTCAAAACTTGTGTGATTCAATCTTCTTTAAAGCCAAACTTGTGTGACTCAACTTCTTTTCAACTCAAGCCGATTTTGAAACCTAATGGAATCATGTCATGAAACTTCAATTCTGGCATTCAAGTATCACCAAATCACTTCCGCGACTACTGGACGGGAAGCAAACAACTGTCGCGCTACTCCACCTTGTGCAACCCACCAACACTTGCGTGACTTCAACACCTGCATGACGAGAACCCTGAATTTATTCAAGTCCAAAATTCGTGTTGAATGAGGAGGGTGGTCCTCTATTTATAGGAATTCGGATACCCTGCGCGGTGGCGCGCAAGTCTTCCCTTGGCGCACAAGTCTCAGCACGCAACCCTTCTTTCCTCCTAGACACTTGCGCGACCAACTTCCAATCATGGGCGCCCCTATTTACTTTTCCATATTTTGATGATCAAAACATGATGGTAAAACGGCGCACAACTTTCCAATCCTCTAAGGTACCGGCGCGCAAGTCCTTTCATGGAACGCAAGTCACTTGCGCGACCAAACCAATACTTGCACGACCCTCTTTCCTTTTCCATATTTTCATGTTCTCATTATGAAAAACATTAGGCGTGCATGTTTCCAAGCCTCCAAGGCCTCGGTGCACAAGTCGCTTTCCCAAAAACACATTTTTCCATATTTCAAGTTTTGAGGCCCAAAAATTTGGCAAAAAACTGGGAAACGGTGCCATCTTCAATACTGTTTTCTGGTTGAACTGTATGATCACTTTGCTGGTACACGTTCTGAACTTCCACTGAGGATTGACAATAAACACAAACCATACTCCAATTCATGTACAGAACATCCATGGTTCCAACAATCTCCCCCTTTGGGTTTGTTGGCAATCAGCAAATAAATTCAGTAGATCCACATGCAAACCAAAGAAAGCAAGAATCTACTCATCCAACACTCTAAGTCTACGTGAGAAATGCTCAGTGTAGAAAACAAGCGATGAGGCTTGAATTGGGATCTCGTGTTTTGGAATTCTCAAAGACGCCATGTTCGCTGATTTCCTGAGTTCCTTCTCATCCTCTAACTCTAAATTTATTCCTTTCCCCCCCCCCATTGGAAATAAACCCAAAGACCGGTACTAGTTCATTGTTCAGCTCAAACCACACCCCCTGGATAGTATCTCCCCAACAAACCTGCATCACAGCCATAAATAGAAAAAAAAATAGTTAACAAAACTGGAGAGAGGGGTATTGCGTAACCTCCTTATGCACTGGGAGGTGGCTGAACACTGAGGTTCAACTGATGCTTCTCAAACATAGCCGCTGACAGTGGCTTGGTCAGGATATCATCCACTTGATCATTCATTCCCAAATGATCCATTCTAATCACGCCTTGCTCAACTTTCTCTTTGATAAAGTGATACCTGATTTCAATATGTTTTGTACGAGAATGCCGAACAAGATTCTTCGTAAGATCAATTGTCCTTTTATTATCACAATAAATCATCATTGGTTGCTTCACCTCATCACCAATATCTGTCAATTGTTGCTTCATCCATAGCAGTTGAGTGCATGCCTTTGTAGCAGAGATATACTCAACCTCAGCAGTACTAAGAGAAGTACTTTCTTGTTTCTTGCTCAGCTATCCAACACATTTATTCCCAATATAGAATGTACCACCACTGGTGGAATTTCAGTCCACAACATCGCCATCACAGTCAGTATCGAAAAATGATGATAATTCACTGTTCTTTCCTGTAGAAAAGTATGAGCCACAATTGTGAGTGCCTTGAATATATCTCATGATTCTTTTTACTGTTTCCATATGTTCCTCCTTTTGATTACTCTGAAAGAAGCCCCAAGATATATGTTAGCTCCCCAATCATAGACATTTCAAATTCTAATTTCATGTTATTGGAAAATTTGTCCACTGATTTCTTCTTGCTACCACCAAAAATAATGTCATCAATGTAGACTAGAACCATGAATTGATCTCGTGGAGAATTCTTCACATACAAATTGTGGTCTACTCCGCCTCTTTTGAATTCCAGTTTCTTGAGACATGAGTCCAGTCTGGAATACCATGCTCGTGGTGCCTGCTTCAAACCATATAGATCTTTCTTCAATTTGCAGAATTTTGTTTCATCAGAACCAAGAACAAAACCCACTTGTTGTTCAATATAGACTTCTTCTTCTAGTACACCATTCAATAATGATGTCTTGACATCTATCTGGTATACTTTATATCCTATTTGGAGTGCCATGGCAAGGAAGATTCTGATTGACTCCAATCTAGCCATTGGAGCAAAGGTTTCTTCAACATCAACACCTTCAATATGAGAGTATACTTTACATACCAGTCGTTCCTTGTTTCTGATAACACTTCCACGCTCATCAAACTTGTTTTTGAAGATCCACTTTTTCCCAATCACATTGTGACCTTCGGGTCTCTGGACAAGATCACATGTCTGATTCTTGTCAATCTGATCTAATTATTCATTCATGGCTTTCACCCATGATTCATACTTTGTAGCTTCTTCAAATGAGGATGGCTCCACAATAGATAGAAATTTATATTGCGTGTTATTCTGTATTCTTCTTGTTTTAGTGGGGGCACTCATGTCCCTAATTATATTGGATGGATCAATCTCAGCTCTACGATTTCTCTTGTGCGGTTCAGTTGAATTCTCTCCAACCTCAGTTTCTTCTTCAGATTCTTCTTCTGAGTCAACATCTTGATGTGACTACTGAGTGTCTTGTACAGCTTCCTCTATTTCTGTATTTGTATTTTCTCTACGTTCAATTTCTTCTTCACTTTCTCTCACATTAGCATATGACGTCCTTGAAGCATTTGTGGTTTTCTCTTCAATTATTTTAACATCACTTCTTTCCACAATCCTTTCTAATCTCTTGTTGAAACACTTGTAGGCTTTACTGTTAATTGAGTATCCGAGGAAAATTCCTTCATCTGCATTGTCACCATACTTCCCTTGATTTCCTTCTTTGATTCTGATGAAGAATTTGCTTCCAAAAACATGAAAGTATTTCAAATAGGGCTTCCTTGCATGCCACAATTCATACAGTGTCTTCATCTCACCCATATAGAGACCTGTTCGATTTTGAATATAAACTACATCTTGAACAGCCTATTTCCAGTAATGTCATGGAATGCGACTCTCAATTTTCATAGTTCGTTCCATGTTGTTCACCTGTCGATTCCTCCATTCAACAAATCCATTTTGTTGAGGAGTTCTCACAGTAGCTACCTCATGTTGTATCCCATGCTTGTACAGATAATTTTCAAATTCAATGGATGTGCATTCCCCTCCATTGTCACATCGCAACACTTTGATTGTTCATTCGGTATCATTCTCGGTGATTCGCTGATGTGTTTTCATGCAGTCAAGGACTTGTCATTTCTTATTAATTACCATCACACATGCCATTCTACTGTAATAATCTATGAAAAGGATAAAGTACCTTTCTCCATGAGTTCCAGAAACATTTATCGGCCCGCATACATCTGTATGAATCAAATCAAGAAGGTGAGATGCCCTTTTATTCTTTGGCCGATATGAACTGCAGACTAGCTTTCCACGAATGCAAGCATCACAAGATTTTTCACGTCCACGCTTCAGGTTAGGAATGTCTATGTCAATCCTTAATTTTGATATTTTCTCCATGTCTTGTTGATTGATGTGTCCCAGTCTCCAATTCCACAAATTGTTTTCTTCTTCAACAGTCATGTAACAAATATTTTCTTCAATATCAACCTAATAAAAGTTGCCTTCTGTTCTGCATCCCTTCATGAGTGAGTTGCCTGTCTTTCCCATGATAGTGCAGCCATTCTGATTAAAAGTAACTATATGTCCCGAGTAACAGATTTGACTAACACTGAGTAAATTATGAAGTAGTCCATCTACGTAAATGACTTCAGTCTTCTTCAGCTCTCCATTAGCTAATTCAGTGCTTCCACTACCGTTGATTTTCAGAGCTCCATCATTAATGAATCGCACTGTCCCATCAACCTTCCATTGTATATCCGTTAATAGGTTAGCATTACCTGTCATATGAGATGAACAAACGCTATCCAGAATCCAGGTACTTTTGTTTTTTGCAGCTTTGAGGGCCACCTCTACAAGGTTGAATTTCTCAATTTTCTTTCGTTCTTTCCATGAGACATTGGATTGATTATAGAGCACTGATGTCCTTTCAATTAACTCTTCCATGTATCCAGGTTCATCATAGTCGAAATCTTCTTTGAGAGGAGAAAACCTGTTAGAAAGAACAACATTTTCTTGCTGACAAGACTTGACTTGTCTCAAACTTCGATATGAGGTGTCTATGTCCTTTCTCTGCCTGCAATTAACAGCCTTATAAACAAAGTTAGAACAATGAAAACAGTACCCATAGAAATTGTTTCTTCTATAAGAATTAGGATATGGATTTTTTCTCCTCTGTTGAACTCCTATATCTTCTCCATTCAGATAGCTTCTTGCCTCTTCACAATACAACATGGTATGGCCCAAATACCCACAGAACTAACACTTCATGAGAGGAAATGTCTTCTCGTTTGAATTTCTCCTCATACCTTCTTCCTTGGGAGAGTAGTTAGACATCCTATAATTTCTTAATGATTTAGGATAATTTTCAGTTCTCCTTTTATTTTGGATTGAGGGTTCCTTTTTCAGCACATTAGGCAATGTTTCAACATATTAAACTTTCATCTTGTCTTTCTTTTGGATATTTTTACTTCCAGTAGTTGATGTATCATCTTCACAGCCAGTTCCACTCTTTCCCATTCCAGCAGGTCTTTGATTACTTAGGATTTTTCCAACCCCATCTAAACCACACTTGGCTATCACCAGTAATTCTACATCTGATAATCTTTCAAACTGTATTTTCTTCTTTGATTCTTTTGAACTTGGTTCAGTCTCAAGTTAACTCTTAAGAGTAACAACTTCCTCCTCAAGACCCTCAGTAGTCTTGGATTTTTCCTCCAGTCTGGAGGTGAGATCATTTATGAACTTTGTCTGTTCTCCAATTCTCAGCTTCAGATCCACTACATCATCATTGCTTTCAAGGATTTTAGATTGAACTTTCACAAATTCTTCCATTCATTCAATTTTATCTTCAAGATGATCAACATATTCAGTTGATTCCACAACAACTTATTTCCACTTAATTCAACTCTTAAATTTCATCTTAAGATAGCTAAAATCATCCTTAAGTTGCAACTCAGGATTGACACTAGTTTTTAACTGATTGTCTCCAACATTATCTTCTGGTTTTTCAATAGTGGCCACCATGGAAGCATAGTTTCCAGTTTTAAATTATGGTTCTTCTTCTTCACAGAATTCATTATCATTATCTTCTTCTTCATAGACAAAACTCTTCTTTAGAACTTTATTTCTTGATTTGAAGTCTCCTTTCTTGAAAAACATTTTCTGAGGCTTCTCGATGTTTTCAGAATCGCTATCATCATCATCGATCTTTCTTAAGCACTAAGAAGAAATGTGCCCGACTTTACCATGACGAAAGCAAGAAAGAGGTAACTTCCCTTTGAACTTACCTTTTCCCTTCTGGAATTTATTTTTAATGATAGAAAAGATTTATTTTTCTTCATCACCTTCACCACTACTATCTTTTTAAATTTTTAGTTTATCCATGGCCTTGAATTCCATTTCCTTGCTCACACGAGTCGTAGCATCTTTTGGTTTGACTCTCATTTCATATGCTACTAAGCTGCTCATAAGATCATCTAGAGAATGTTTTGAAAGATATCTTTCCTCAAGGGATGACACCTTTTCATTGTACATGGGTGGAAGTCTTCTCAGTATTTTCTTCACAATGTCAATATCTTTGATTTCTTCTCCTAGGCCCCAAATTGCTCCAACCACTTCATTAATTCGATTGAAGAAGGAGTCTGCATTCTCATCAGGATGCATCTTCAAATCATTGGACCTATTGTGCAGCACTTGAAGGTTCACCTCCTTCACTTTGCTATCTCCTTCATAAATGTTTTCGAGTTTATCCCACATGGATTTTTCTGAGGTGAAATTCATCACTTTTAGATAGATCTGATCAGAAAGGGCTGTGGTGAGTGCATTTTATGCTTTAGCATCTGCATCATGAATTTTCCTATCTGTGTTAGTAAAAGCCATTTCTATTGGATTAGTGACTTGTATTCCTTTCACAGTAGAAAACAGAACTTACATTCCAAGAGATTTTAGATGAGATCTCATTATGTTCTTCCAGATCTGGAAATTACTTCCATCAAAGAGAGGGACTCCTCTAACATTAGTTGTATGGTCCATGATGGTAAGTGATAGACCAAACCCTAGTAAACCTTTACCCTCTAATACCACTTGTAGGACCCCGGGGCACCCTGAGAGGGGAGGGGTGAATCAGGGTGACAACTTTTTCTTTTAAACTTAGGATCTTGTTCCCATGATGGTAGGAAGTAGTTAAACATGTATGAAGAATATGATCTAAAGTGAAACATTCACATTCAATGAGATGACACAGTAAATATTACTTAGTTCACCACTAAGGGCTACGTCCAAGGAGTATATGCCGACAAGTTGTTGGGCAAACCGAATTCCACTATTCTTCACTAGTTCTGGATTAAAAAGGTTCGGGCACAGTCACTATATCCCAGGCTCACTGCCTTTACAATTTTTTAGGGATAGCTCACTGCGTCCCTCAGGTCACTCCCATTGACTCCCCTTGGCTCACTGCCATTGGTGAAGTCCCACTCAATTTATAGATGTGAAGGTCTCTTCATCATTTCTCAATGAATGCATCCTCTGCATTATATGGATTCTCTGTTGAATTCCAACTATCACCCATGAACTGATCTACAACTTTCGTGCAGCACCAAGACAACCGGCAAGCCTCAACAGCACCTGGAACGCAACTCCAAGGCGGCGTGCAACTTTCAAGGACGGTGCGCAAGTTATAACTGATGCGCAAGTCCACCTTCAACACTTGCGCATTCAGTATTCCTTAAAGAAAAACTTGCGCGACTCAACTTCTTTTAAACTCAAGACGATTTTGAAACCTAATGGAAACCTATCGCGCAACTTCAATTCTGGCGTGCAAGTATCACCAAATCACTTGCGCGACTACTGGAGGGGCAGCAAACAACTATCGTGTTGCTCCACCTTGCGCGACCCACCAACACTTGCGTGACTTCAACACATGCATGACGAGAGCTCTGAATTTCTTCAAGTCCAAAATTTGTGTTGAATGAGGAGCGTGGTCCTCTATTTATAGGCATTCGGATACCCTGTGCGGTGGCACGCAAGTCTTCCCTCGGCACACAAGTCTTGGCACACAACCCTTATATCCTCCTAGACACTTGCGTGACCAACTTCCAATCTTGGGCTCCCCTATTTACTTTTCCATATTTTGATGATCAAAACACGATGGTCAAATAGTGCGCAACTTTCCAATCCTCTAAGGTACCGGCGCGCAAGTCCTTTCATGGCACGCAAGTCACTTGCGCGAAAAACCAATACTTGCACGACCCTCTTTCCTTTGCCATATTTTCATGTTTTCATTCTGAAAAACATTAGGTACGCAAGTTTCCAAAAACACATTTCTCCATATTTCAAGTTTTGAGGCCCAAAAATTTGTCAAACACTAGGAAACAGTTCCATCTTCATTACTATTGTCTGCTTGAACTGTATGATCACTTTGCTGGTACATGTTCTGAACCTCCACTGAGGATTGACAACTAGCACAAACCATAATCTAATTCATGCATAGAACATCCATGGTTCCAATAATCTCCCCCTTTGGGTTTGTTGTCAATCAAAAAATAAATTCAATAGATCCACATGCAAACCAAAAAACACAAGAATCAACTCAGCCAACACTCTAAGTATACATGAGCAATACTCGGTGTAGAAAACAAGAGATGAGGCTTGAATTGGGATCCCGTGTTTTGGAATTCTCAAAGACGCCCTCTTCGCTGAGTTCTTGAGTTCCTTCTCATCCTCTGACTCTAAATTTATTCCTTTCTCCCCCATTGGCAATAAACCCAAATACAGGTACTTGTTTATTGTTCAGCTCAAACCACACCCCATGGATCATATCTCCCCCACAAACCTACATCACAGCCATAAACAGAAAAAAAACAGTTAACAAAACTAGGGAGAGGGGTATTGTGTAACCTCCTTATGCACTAGTAGGTGGATGAACACCGAGGTTCAATCGATGCTTCTCAAACACAGCCGCTGATAGTGGCTTGGTCTGGATATCAGCCACTTTCTCATCCACTCCCACATGATCCATTCTAATCACACCTTTCTCAATTTTCTCTTTGATAAAGTGATACCTGATTTCAATATGTTTTGTACGAGAATGTTGAACTGGATTCATTGTAAGATCAATTGCACTCTTATTATTACAATAAATCACCATTGGTTGCTTCACCTCATCACCAATATATGTCAATTACTGCTTCATCCATAGAAGTTGAGTGGATTCCTTTGTAGCGGAGATATATTCAGCCTCATCAGTACTAAGAGAAGTACTTTATTGTTTCTTGCTCAGTCAGCCAACACATTTATTCCCAATATAGAATGCACCACCACAGGTGGACTTTCTGTCCACAACATCGTCAGCCCAGTCAGCATCAGAAAATGCAGATAATTCACTGTTCTTTCCTGCAGTAAAGTATAAGCCACAAATGTGAGTCCCTTGAATATATCTCATGATTCTTTTTACTACTGCCATATGTTACTCCTTTGGATTACTCTGAAAGCGGGTTGCAAGACTTGTGGAAAAGACAATATCTAGCCGTGTCGCCGTCAGGTACAGTAGGCTCCAAATGATCCTCCTGTACATAGTGGTATCTACAGAGGTCCCATCCTCATGTTTTCCAAGTTTATTTCCAACTGAAATTGGAGTGGACATTGGTTTGGAATCTTTCATATTAAACTTTTTCAGCAGCTCTCTCCCATACTTTTCCTGTGAAATGAAAGTGTAATCCTTCTTTTGAGTTACCTGTAGCCCCAAGAAATATGTGATCTCCCCAATCATAGACATTTCAAATTATGATTTCATGTGATTGGAAAATTCATCCACAGATTTATGCTTGCTACCACCAAAAATAATGTCATCAACGTAGACTAGAACCATGAACTGATCTCTGGGATAATTCTTCACATAAAAAATTTTGGTCTACTCCGCCTCTTTTGAATTCCAGTTTCTTGAGATACGAGTCTAGTCGGGAATACCATGATCCTGGTGCCTGCTTCAAACCATATATAGATTTCTTCAGTTTGCAGACATTTGTTTCATCAGAACCAAGAACAAACCCCACTAGTTGTTCAATATAGACTTCTTCTTCCAGTACACAATTCAAGAATGTTGTCTTGACATCCATATGGTATACTTTATATCCTCTTTGGAGTGCCATGGTAAGGAAGAGTCTAATTTATTCCAATCTAGCCACTGCAGCAAAGGTTTCATCAACATCAAAACCTTTAATCTGATAGTATCCTTTACATACCAGTCATGCCTTGTTTTTTATAACACTTCCACGCTCATCAAACTTGTTTTTGAAGATCAACTTTTTCCCAATCACATTGTGACCTTCGGGTCTCTGGACAAGATCCCATGTCTGATTCTTGTCAATCTGATCTAATTATTCATTCATGGCTTTCACCCATGATTCATCCTTTGCAGCTTCTTCAAATGAGGATGGCTCCACAACAGATAGAAATGCAGATTGTGTGTTATTCTGCATTCTTCTTGATTGAGTGGGGGCACTCCTGTCCCCAATTATATTAGATGGATCAATCCCATCTCTACAATTTCTCCTGTGCGGTTCAGTTGAATTCTCTCTAGCCTTAGTTTCTTCTTCAGATTCTTCTTCTGAGTCAACATTTTGATGTGACTGCTAAGTGTTTTGTATAGTTTCTTCTATTTCAGTATTTTTATTTTCTCCATGTTCAATTTCTTCTTCACTTTCTCTCACATTAGCATATGACGTCCTTGAATCATTTGTGGTTTTCTCTGCAATTATTTTAACATCACTGCTTTCCACAATCCTTCCAAATCTCTTGTTCAAACACTTGTAGGCTTTTCTGTTCATTGAGTATCTGAGGAAAATTACTTCATCTGCATTGTCACCATACTTCCCTTGATTTCCTTCTTTGTTTCTGATGAAGCATTTGCTTCCAAAAACACGAAAGAATTTCAAATAGGGCTTCCTTCCATTCCACAATTCATATGTTGTCTTCATCTCACCCATATAGAGTTCTTTTTGATTTTAAATATACAATGCATCTTGAACAGCCTCTTTCCAGTAATGTCGTGGAATGAGACTCTCAATTAGCATAGTCTGTGCCATGTTGTTCACCTATCGATTCCTCCGTTAAACAACTCCATTTTGTTGAGGAGTTCTCACAACAACTACCTCATGTTGTATCCCATGATTCTCCAGATAATTTTCAAATTCAATGGATGTGTATTACCCTCCATTGTCAGATCGCAACACTTTGATTATTCGTCCGGTATCATTCTCGATGATTCGCTGATATATTTTTATGCAGTCAACGACTTGTCATTTTTTGTGAATTACCATCACACATGTCATTCTACTGTAATCATCTATGAAAAGGACAATATACCTTTTTCCATGAGTTCCAGCAACATTTATCGGCCCGCATACGTCTGTATGAATCAAATCAAGATAGTGAGATGCCCTTTTCTTCTTTGGCCGATATGAACTGTAGACTAGCTTTCCATGAATGCAAGCATCACAGGATTTTTCATGTTCACGCTTCAGGTTATGAATGTCCATGACAATCCTTAATTTAGATATTTTCTACATGTCATGTTGATTGATGTGTCCCAGTCTCTGATGCCACAAATTGTTTTCTTCTTCAATAGTCATGTAACAAACATTTTCTTCACTATCAACCTGATACAAGTTTCCCTGTGTTCTGCATCCCTTCATGAGTGAGTTTTCTGTCTTTCCCTTGATAGTGCAGTTAGTCTGATTAAAAGTAACTATAAGTCCCGAGTCATAGAGTTGACTCACGCTGAGTAGATTATGACGTAGTCCATCTACGTAAAGGACTTCAGTCTTCTTCAGCTCTCCATTAGCTAATTCAGTGCTTCCACTGCCTTTTATTTTTAGAGATCCATCATTACCAAATCGTATTGTCCCATCAACCTTATATTTTATATCTGTTAATAGGTCAGAATTACCCGTCATATGAGATGAACAACCGCTATCCAAAATCCAGGTACTGTTGTTTTTTGTAGATTTTAGGGCCACCTCTGTAAGGTTAGATTTCTCAATTTTCTTATGTTCATTCCATGAGATATTGGATTGAGTATAGAGCACTGATGGCCTTTCAATTATCTCATCCATGTACCCAGGTTCTTCATAGTCAAAATATTCTTTGAGAGGAGAAAACCTGTTTGAAAGAACAACACTATCTTGCTGACAAGACTTGACATGTCTCGAACTTTGATATGAGGTGTCCATGTCCCTTCTCTGCCTGCAATTAACAGCCTTATGACCAAAGTTAGAACAATGAAAACAGTACCCATATAAATTGTTTCTTCTATAAGAATTAGGATATAGATTTGTTATCTTTTGTGGAACTCCTATATCTTCTCTATTCAGATAGCTTCTTGCCTCTTAACAATACGACATGGTATGGCCCAGATACCCACAAAACTGACACTTCATGAGAGGAAATGTCTTCTCGTTTGAATTTCTCCTCATACCTTCTTCCTTGGGAGAGTAGTTAGACATCCTGTCATTTCTAAATGATTGAGGATAATTTTCATTTCTCCTTTTAGTTTGGATTGAGGGTTCCTTTTTCATCAACTTAGGCAATGTTTCAACATGTTCAACTTTCATCTGGTCTTTCTTTTGGATCTTTTCACTTCTAGTAGTTGATGTCTCAGCTTCACATCCAATTACACTCTTTCCCATGCCAGCTGGTCTTTGATTACTCAGGATTTTTCCAACCCCATCTGAACCACAATTGGATCTTGCCAGTAATTCTGCATCTAAGAATCTTCTAAACTGTATTTTCTTCTTTGATTCTTTTGAACTTGGTTCAGTCTCAAGTTTACTCCTAAGAGTAACAACTTCCTCCTCAAGACCCTCAGTAGTCTTGGATTTTTCCTCCAGTCTGGAGGTGAGATCATTGATGACCTTTTCCTGTTCTTCAATTCTCATCTTCAGATCCACTACATCATCTTTGCTTTCAAGTATTTTTGATTGAAATTTTACAAATTCCTCCAGCCATTCAATTTCAGCTTCAAGCTGATCAACATATTCAGTTGATTCCACAACAATTGATTTCCACTTACTAAAACTCTTGCATTTCATCTTAAGATTTCTAAAAGCATCCTTAAGTTCCAACTCAGGTGTGACACTTGTTTTTAACTGATTTTCTCCACCATTATCTTCTGATTTTTCAACAGTGGCTATCATGGAAGCATGGTTTCCAGTTTTAAATTCTGGTTTTTATTCTTCACAGAATTCATTATCATCCTTATCTTCTTCACAAACAAAACTCTTCTTCAGAACATTATTTCTCTATTTGAAGTCTTCGTTCTCAAAAAACCTGTTCTGAGGCTTCACGATGTTTTCAGCATCGCTATCATCATCATCAATGTTTCTTATGTACTAAGAAGCAATGTGCCCGAGTTTACCACAACGAAAGCAAGCAAGAGGTAACTTCCCTTTGAACTTCCATTTTCCCTTCTGGAATTTCTTTGTAATGAGAGAAAGAATTTATTTTTCTTCGTCATCTTCACCACTACTATCTTTTGAAATTTTTAGTTTATACATGGCCTTGAATGCCATTTCCTTGCTCACACGAGTCGTAGTATCTTATGGTTTGACTCTCATTTCATATGCTACCAAGCTTCTCAGAAGATCATCCAGAGAATGTTTTGAAAGATCTCTTTACTCAAGGGCTGACACCTTTTCATTGTACAGGGGTGGAAGTCTTCTCAGTATTTTCTTCACAATGTAAACATCTTTGATTTCTTATCTTAGGCCCTGAATTGCTCCAACCACTTCAGTAATTCGATTGAAGAAGGAGTCTACATTCTCATCAGGATGCATCTTCAAATAATCAAACCTATTGTGCAGCACTTGATGTTTTTCCTCCTTCACTTTGCTATCTCCTTCATAAATATTTTCGAGTTTATCCCACATGGATGTTTATGAGGTGGAATTCATCACTTTTAGATAGATCTGATTAGAATGGGCTGTAGTGAGTGCATTTTGCGCTTTATCGTCTGCATCAAGAATTTTTATGTCTGTGTCAGTCATAGCCATGCCTGTTGGATCAGTCACTTGTATTCCTTGCATAGTAGAAAACAAAACTTCCATTACAAGAGATCTTAGATGAGATCTCATTCTGTTCTTCCAGATATGGAAATTACTTCCATCAAAGAGAGGGACTCCTCTAACATTAGCTGTATGGTCCATAACGGTAAGTGACAGACCAAACCCCAGTAAACCTTTACCCTCTGATACCACTTGTAGGACCCCGGGGCACACTAAGAGGGGAGGGTAGAATTAGGGTGACAAATTTTTCTTTTAAATTGACGATCTTGTTCCCATGATAGTAGGAACTAGTTAAAACTATATGAAGAATATGATCTGTAATGAAACATTCACATGCAAAGAGATGACATAGCAAATTTTACTTGGTTCACCGCTAAGGGCTACGTCTAAGGAGCATACGCCGACAAGTTGTTGGGCGTACCTAATTCCACTATTCTTCACTAGTTGTGGATTACAAAGGATCGGGCACAGTCACTCTATCCTAGGCTCACTGCCTTTACAATTGTTCAGGGATAGCTCACTGCGTCCCTCGGGTCACTCCCGTTGACTCCCCCTGGCTCACTGCCATTGGTCAAGTCCCACTCAGTTTATATACGTGAAGTTATCTTCATCATTGCTCAATGAATGCATCCTCTGCATTATGTGGATGCTCTTTTGAATTCCAACTATCACCCGTGAACTGATCTACAACTTTCATGCAGCACCAAGACAACCAGCAATCCTCAACAGCACCTGGCGCGCAACTCCAAGGCGGTGCAAAACTTTTAAGGACGGCGTGCATGTTATAATTGTCGCACAAGTCCACCTTCAACACTTGCGCGATTCATTCTTCTTTAAATCCAAACTTGCGCGACTCAACTTCTTTTCAACTCAATCTGATTTTGAAACCTAATGGAAACCTATCGCGTAACTTTAATTCTGGCGCGCAAGTATCACCAAATCACTTGCAGAACTACTGGACGGGCAGAAAACAATTGTCGCGCTGCTCCACCCTGCACGACCCACCAACACTTGCGCGACTTAAAAACCTATGTGATGGGATCTTTGAATTTCTTCAAGTCCAAAATTCGTGTTGAATGAGGAGGGGTGGTCCTCTATTTATAGGCATTCGGATACCCTGCGCGACGGCGCGCAAGTCTTTCCTCGACGTTCAACCCTTCTGTCCTCCTAGACACTTGCGCGACCAACTTCTAATATTGGTCGCCCCTATTTACTTTTCCATATTTTTATGATCAAAACATGATGGTCAAAAGGCGCACAACTTTTGAATCCTCTAAGGTACCGACGCACAAGTCCTTTCACGGCGCGCATGTCACTTGCGTGACCAAACCAATACTTGTGCAACCATATTTCCTTTTCCATATTTTCATGTTCTCATTATGAAAAACATTGGGCATGAAAGTTTCCAAGCCTCCAAGGCCTCTGCACGCAAGTCTCTTTGCCAAAAACACATTTCTCCATATTTCATGTTTTGAGGCCAAAAAATTTGGCAAACACTGGGAAACGGTGCCATTTTCAATACTGTTGTCTACTTGAAATGTACGATCACTTTTTTGGTACACGTTCTAAACTTCCATTGAGGATTGAAAACAAACACAAACCATACTACAATTCATGCACAGAACATCCATGGTTCCAACACGAAGTACCTTACCTCGTGTCAGACTTGACTCGTTCATTCTTTAATTTTCTGAATAATAAACTAAAGTTAATTTATACTTTCTTAAGAAACTTTTTAAAGTTTATTATTACTTTTATATCACTTTTTACCGTGTTATAAACATTATTTAATCATTTAAGTTAATAACGTTTTTTTTTGTCGATATTTGGTACTTGAGTCCAAAATGGACTTCTTATAATTAAAAGTTTCTCATATGGTTAAAATTTCATTATATCTAGAGTGATATTCATGATTTAGATATCATATATATCATATATATCTAGTATATATATATATCCATAATATTACAAATCATTTGGAGGTAAGAAATGAAATGCACCATTTATGGAGACAGTAAGTTGTACGTACGCTTAAACGCTACTTTCATTTGTATTTTTTATTTCAATGGAATTAAAAATAATGAAACATATGTGTGTTATAATTATAGTATAATATCATTACCTCAATCCTTTATATGTACAAACATATGGCATTAACAAGTCATATACGTTGAAGGGGTCGTAGACCACACTTTCTCAAATGAAATTATCGTGTTTACCTGTAATGGAAACCATGAAGTTATGATATAATTGAAAAATTCATAAGCATAAAGAAAACATAAACATAGTATATATCATATATAAATACAGTTCCATCTTAATTTCCACCATGATAGGCGGTAGGAGATAATCAAACAACCATCTTTTTGTGAGGCGTTAGTTTGCCAACCACAGAAACAATATGTTCTTCACCAATTAGATGGAGGTGTGTGGAAGTGTAGTTCGAATAATTATCATAAAAAATAATATTATATTGATGATAATGGAGTTTTTATAAAATAATGTAATAAAATTATTTTAGGGGTTGGATAATTAAAATAAAATAAAATAATTTAAGAGAAACTGTTATGTTTAATTTGGGTAACTTCCTTTGGTTTAAACCAATAGGACTTCTTGAAGTTCCTTCTACCTAAATTAAGGCTTCTAGGAAGAGTATCGGTATGTATGGAACTTAATTGGGCAGTGGTTGGTCCATACAAGGGCTTGATAGGTGTGAGGAATGAGTTAGAAGTGGTGTCCTTTTATAAGGGGCAGGAGGGGCTCTTTAGGAATGTTTGAAACAATTATTTTATTATAAACTTATCCTCATTTTCCAAATGTCAAAAAATCCTTAAAGTCAAAGATAAGATGACTCATGTTCTAAGTAAAATCATCCAATAATAATTTTATAGGTTTTGGATATTATTTTAATATTTATAATCTTATTTATTGAAGTCGTTAATTAATGAGGTAAATACTGCATCATTATTATGTCAAAAATAATTTAATTTATTCGATGTCTAAAAATAATAAAAAATATAATATGATGTAGGAAATAATTTTATCATTCCAATTAATATTTATAGTAGAAAATATAACTTACATTACACCAAGTAAAAATTAATTTACTAAAAGATATTTGTTTTGGTCATTTTTGCCTTTACTTTATGTTAATTAATCAAAAGTTTCATTATCACTCCCAGGTGGCTCAATGGGGTCCCAAAATCGACCCAAAGATGACCATGGTCGTAAATGACTCAACCAATAAATATAGGACATGTTTTAAGGGAATTTTTATTATTATAATATTATTTATACCTTGAATTACCCTATATACCTTTAACCGCGGTAAATAAAAGTCAAAAGTTACTATTCACCAATTTTTTCATCTTATTGAACCATATTTTACGTACTAATAATGACAATGTATGTCGGATTTTCAAAATTAAATTCACAAAAGCGGTAAAATTTTATTTAAATGAAAAATTCAGTTTTTTAACTACTACTTTGTGGTTTCACTATTCATCAAAAATTGATGTTTTTCAGAAAAATACCAAAAATTCAGCCAAAGATATATTGGATATTCCAAATTCAAAAATGATATTTATTTTAAAAAAATCAACACAGATAATTATAATTAATTTAATTAAAATTAATTCCCATTGTCAAAATAGAAAGCGTGTTTTTAAGAAATAATAACTATCAAAAGATTAGCAATTGATTTTGTCCAATTTCAAAGTGAAATTGTTTCCAATGACCAAAATTGTATTAAATAGTAAAAATATAATCTAATTACAATTTGAAACCATTTTAAAAGATAATATAACCATATTAATAAATTATATTAGAAGGAAATTTTGAATTAAAATAAAACATACTTCATTTTTCATTAAAAATTGAATTTTATCAGAAAAATACCAAAAATTTACCCAAAGTGAATTTTGATGTCACAATTCTAAAGAAGAATTTTATTTGGTCAAATAGAACATATAAAAGTGACCAAAACTATATTTAAATAGGGTTTTCCATTAAAAGTCAGTAAATCTACCTTTTAAAGTAAATTATTCTTATAATTATATTCATTCACATTTTAAGCCTCTAACTTTTATTGGATAAATTTAAATACATTAAAAAACATGTATAATAATATTTTAGTTAGTTTTGTTCCTTCCTTCCAATACAACGACTAGGAGTAAACTACAATTTAAAATAATAATATTATATTTTTAGTGTGCAAAATAAAATTTCAAAGAAACACGTTGTTGCGTATCGGGTACGCCATCGAACATAGCAACCCATTTAAAGTAAAATTAATATTTAATTCACAAAATAATAAAAAAAAAGAGTTTATTATTTTTTTATTTACCTGGGATGTTACATCACTATTAAACAGCTACATTAGCAATGGTTTCAATTCATAATGGTATATTAAAATCTAAAAACATGAAACCATGAAAGTGCATCTGATTTATATAACCATTTTAAATAATAATTCATTTAATTAGATAAAAAGGAATTTTAATTAATAAAGGTTTCGGTCATTACAAAAACACATAGATAACAAACAATGAGATATAGTGTTTTACCCATTCCAATGGAGGGATATATAATTTGAGGCCCATTTGTAACATAAATTAAAATTATACATATATATTCCCCATGGGGAATATAAACCATATTTTAATAATAAAATGATCAATCCCATGAGAACAATGTGGTTTCCATAATTCTGATTTATGGAATTACCGAAGGATAAATCATATAGATTCCAAAAATAATATGTAATTAATTATTTTTGGACATTCATAATTGGGAAGGGTGAATAAGACTTGAAAATAGAGTTTTAATATAGGTAATTCTTGAGAAGGATATAGATGAATAAAGAAAAAAATATTAAAATTTTTAGGGAATTTTTTAAATAACAGAAAGATATTTTTAATATATAAATTCATTATTATTTTTTAAAAAATATGATTCAATCCGTGATAATTTCTCTAAAAATAATGAGGGTTTTAAAAATCTATTCACATAGAAACTTTTTTATGGTGGTGGAATATGACATAAAATATGAAATTGGGTGGTTCCAATTTTAGGTTTTTTAAAAACCTTTATTGTTATATAAACTTTTAAAAATGATGATAAAATTTTATTTAAAAATTGATGAATGGAAATATGAAGTTCACATGAGATAAAACATAATTAGTTTTACAACTAAAATGAGAACAATGAAATCAAGTGAAATCATGGGCATTGAGTGGAATCCATCATTGAAATAGATGGGGATTATTCTTAATATAATTGCATTTCCAAAATAGAATCAAACTCGCCATTAAATAATTTTGAATAAAAATTTACAACCCAATAAATGATTAGGTTATTCCATATTAAATTAATGATTAAACTCAAGGATAAACATTATAACTAAAAAAATATGAAAATGATATGAAAGACCCATATATTATATAGAATACATTATTATATCATACAATATGGAAGAGCATAAATGGAAGTGATGTTTCCAATTTAAAAAATAATTTATAATTTTAAAATTCATGGGGGAAGTATTTACACCATATAATTTAATATTGTTGCATAATATCAAATCACGTCTCATTGAAGGGTGATTGAGATGAAAATAATTATTTCTTAAGAAACATTGTAATAAATACCACATGAATGATAGAGATTTGGAAGATGAAGTTCCATCACCATCACTCAATATAAAAAATGATATCATATATCTAATTGGTAGTATACAAATTATTTAAAATAAATTACTTGTCTAAAATAAAATGTGTCTCGAAGAAATATATTTTTTAAAATGAAACCCTTACCTCAGGACTGAAAGCACCCAACACTTGTACCTAAATATTTAATAATTAAATTATTTTCATTTAATATATAACTAATAATATTATTCATATAAATTTAATTTTATAAGGTTAATATATTATACATTGGTATTTATATATTATATATTTCACAGTTGTGTGGGTTACTCGATGTTGTGTGGTAAATTGCTTCTTAAAACATTCACTTAGTTGATTGTGGTCAAAGATATTATAAAATAACTTCGTGATCTCCATAATATTTTATTTTTATGTTTATTATTATTCTATTAAGACAATACTTTTATATATTCAAAGTTTATCTCAAAAATTCTAAATTAATAATGGTTCTTGGAAAATTCCATTTAAGATGGTTAAATAATTAGAATTCATTATTATTTTTTATTACTGGTAGATTTTCATGTATTATCCCAATGATTTTATAGGAATGTAAAAAAGTTATATTCCATTTGTATAATAAAAAATAATTATAGTATAAATTATTTTTTTATGATTCCTTCATGTATATAGGGTATTTATTAGTGTATAATATGAATAGAGCTTGATAATTTGGGTTTACGGTATTACCTCTTCCTTGGATGTTCTCACTAGGGTATCTTTATAAGTATCCTTACCAAGATATTTTAGAAAGACTAATGTCTAAAATAATTATGTGGGTGTGGGAGAGATACTAGGAAAGTGTTTTGGTTAATACATTGATTTTTTACTTCGTTGATAAATGTGGTCGAGGTGGACTTCTTTTATGGTGAATAAAAGGGAACTATGATAAATACTCATTATTTATCAATAATATCACCCCATTATACCAGGTAAGAGGAAGTAAAAAATGGAAAATAATAGTTTTTTTAAAGAGATAAATTAGATACTCCCTCCACCATCCCATGTCACACATGTGTTCTACATTTGTTTAATGACATTCATTATGTTAAACCATGTTTACCTTAATTCACCCTTTCCATTTCAACACCTATTTCACCCATGGAAATTAATTATAATGGAAAAAATTAAAATTAAAATTATTTAATTATTTTAAAATGATTATTTAAAATATTTAAATAATGGTGGATTTTTTTTTTGATTTATAAAAATTAATATTATTATTAGCGCACATGACATGTGATGACTATTTCGCAAAGAAAATGTTTATTTTTGGATTAAAATTAAAAGTGTGGGATAAGATTATAAATGCTTTTGGTTTCAATGAAATAAAGAGGATTATAATAAAAAATATATGATATTTTTTTTTGAAATAAATCAAAGACCAATGTTTTCAAAAAATAATTTTTATTTAATTAAAAGACCAAAAAGATTTTTATATATTTGAATTAAAATATTATTGTTATTTTATAATGAAAAAATAGGTTTTATAAATTTAGAAAAATATATCTAAAATGAATAAAATTTTAATTAAATAAACTATTTTTTTATATATAATTATGAGTTTTGTTTTTATAATAATATGGAAATAAATGTCATTATTGTGGAAAGAACTCTATTTTTCGCTATTTGTCTAAAAATAAATTATTTTACAAAAAATTAAAAAAATTAATTTTTGGCTCATTTTCACATAATGAATCAAAATATGGATGGAAGTTTGTTATATTCAACTTATATAATTGTTAAAATGAAATTTTTACATGATTAATATATAATTCCTTAAAATAATTTTTTTGGAAAATATAACATAATTTTTAAAATATAAAATATGGGATTATAAATTTAAAAAACATTTTTAAAATTATTAAATAACTTACGAAATATATATTTTGACTTCGTAAAATGATTCATTAATTTAAAATTTATAATTTTATACTAAGTAAATCAAAAAAAATCATGTAATTTATAAATATGGCATTTTCTCTATTCACCTAAAAATAAATATTTTTTAAAAAAACACAAAATATTAACATTAATTTATAATTAAAATTATAAATGAAAAAATGAAGTATATTTTTGTAAATTTATTTAATATAATTTTATATTTTCACTTTTAATTATGACTAAAATAATATGATCAAATCTTTTATAAGAAAATATATTTTTACAATAGTAGTTGTTCATATTCATATTTTATATAAAACAATTATAAATCTAGAATTAATAAATCAATATTTTTTTGGAAAATATTAATTTACTAATAATAGACGTAGATTTATTTAATAAAAAAATATGTAAAAAATGATCTATTCTTAAACCCAATGTTGAATTAGGTAATTGTTTTTAAAAAATAACCTATATATATTAATATATTTCATAATCTGGTCACTCTTATTAAGACCTACTAATAGGAAAATAAAGTTTTAAAGGTGTAAACATACCACAGTATCATTTTAGTTTGGGTTTTCATGTTGTTCAAGTTATAAAATGTATTTAACTTAATTAGGGGAAGACATATATTAAAATCTCAGGTCATTATACATTTTATTTACACTGAATTTATATTCTAACTTGTTTATAATTTATAAAATATATTTTAAAAGGTAAATTCACCCTTCTTAACTATTTTTATAATCTTACATTGGTATATAAGATTTTTCATCAATTCTTGATACCTATATTTGGGAAATTTATATTTATATTTTTTATCAAATATTGTCTAAAGTGTTATGGGAAAAATTCTTTTTAATATGAAAGGAACTAATATAAATGATGAATATAATCAATAATGCCATCTATTATTTGGTGGAATAAATTATTGATATTTGAAGTCTTATATTGATGGTTTTTTTCGTGAATACAGTCATTAAATATGCACTATCATGATATAACCACAAAAACATCCCAAAGATGATCCGAAATCGTTTAATGGTAATGATTTCATTTGATATTAGGTGAATTAAAAAATAAACAACCTATTTCATTATGAAATTTTTAATAATTTATGAATCCCATTATCTTCATGTAAAATTAAACATTATATATAGAAAATACATTATATTTATTATTTTGGTTTATATAATATTATAATCACTATTCCAAGTATATTAAGAAAAGAATAATAATGAATAAAGATGAGTGAAGAAGAAATTGTACATCAAATATTCTACAAATTTACAATTATAGTAAATTCAAGGAGTTTATTTGTAAAAATGTTGTTAAATTTAATTTAAGTTTAAAGAGTTATAAGATGTTTACCTAATGAGTGTCATGAATGTATGTTGTTGTTGATGATAAAAAAAATTAATGAAATATAATTTAGATGATTTTATTATAATATTGGTACAATATGAGCTGGAAATATGGAATATCTCATGAGAAGATGTTTTGAAGAAAGATATAAACTTCTTTTCAATAAATTATTACCACATAATCCTGTGAATATCAAATAATATTTAGTGAAAAAATGGTATTTCTTCTTTAACATAAGGAGGATATTGTGAGAATAAATGATAATATATAATATTTAAATATTAAGTAAATTGAAAGGAGAAAATTAAAGGTAATGATATTTTGATTAATGATTCTGAAATTATTTTTTATTAGTCAATAAAAAATAGGCCACATAAATATTGATTACATAAGGATCAAGAGATAAAATGAAAAGAGAAAATAGTATATAAAAGAAAAAAATCAATGATATAAGGTTGGATTTACACTTAAAAATTCGATTTTTGTGATGAATCTATTGGAGGAAATGAATTAGAAAAGATTATCTTAATTACTCCATCAGAACATGTTAGTATATTGGAATATTATTCCTATTTGTTCTAATTATAATCCCTATAATAATTAGTTATGGAATATATTTATAGGATAAAACCTAAAATTAAAAATATTAATTGATTTTCCAAAAGTTATATTGGTAAATATAAGGAAGAACTTTAATAGAATCAATCATTTAAAGATAGTTCATTGATATTCAAGGATAAATGATGTTTTGGATTTGAATTTATTCATCCTAAAATTTTTTGATATAATTATTATCAGTTTAAATGTGACAAAAATAAATAGATAAAATGTAATTATATTTTTGAAGAAAATGATAATATTATAAATGAAATTTAATAATTGAAAATAATTTCTTATAAATACGTTTTTTGGATACAATTTTTTGATAAATTATTTAATTTGATAAAATAAATACAAGAAACTCAACATGGATATGATAATATGTTAGCCAAAAATTTATAATCCCTTCTTTGGTCAATGTTGAAGTGGACTTGTTTCAATTTTCACTTGTATTAAATTTCAAATAAAAAGACATTATGAAAATTAATATTCATTTATATTTCCATAGTATCTTGGTCATACCAAGGATTTTATATGAAATTTTTTTAATTCTATATTAGATGAGAATACATGCTTTACATAGGTTTTGTTTCTTGGGAATTATATTTCTCTCCCAATATGACCCTTCTTTTTAGTGGTACTAAAAATTTCTTGAATTTATTTACATATAAAGAATGTATTTGAAATGTTCAAAATGAAACATGGTACACATATAATAGATTTTTAAGGAATATTTTTATAGATAACTTTAAATTTTTTTCTTTTAATAAATTCAAATGGGGGATTATTAGATTTATTTATAATTCCATGGGAAAATTAAATGGTTTTGGTGAGTTTGAATGTCATATTTTGTTGTAATTACAATGATTTTAATTTTTATGGATTAAAACATAGTTTTATTAGATTTCACATATTTGTGACGTTAATATAAATATGAAATTTTAAAATTAAATACTTTTATTTAAAAAAATTAATATAATAAATTTTATACAAAAAAAAGATAACATTTATTTTATTATATTATCTAAATTATATTATCAAAATATAAAAAGTTTAATTTTTTTAAAATCTAATAGTATTTTATGGAATATAATATTGGGTTATATAATTATCATGTTACTACACTAGCTCAAAAAAAAGTATTTGATCTGCCAAAGTTAAATCTAGATAACACCTATAGAAGGTATTCATGCATGAATGTTAAGAAACATAAGGAGTCATATAAATGAGATCCTGATGTATAAATTTATAAACCACATTAAATTTTAAATTTTAGTTTATTCATCAACATAAAAACCCAATTTATAGGATGAAAATCATTTTAATTTTTTATTATAAAATACTATAACAGATTTACAAGGTATTATGTTCCTTAAAAAAATTATAAACACTTTTTCAGAATTTATTATTTACTTTAAATTGGTTCAAAAATAAAAGGGATGTGTAATTATTCAATATAATGTTCTATAGATTGTGATTTTTTTAATTTTTAATTTCATAGATCCTTTAAGTATAAGGGGTATAATTCAAAAATTTCAGCACATATATTACAATAAAAAAATCATTTGTTATATAACATAAAATAACAACTTACAAAAAATGGCTCATAAAAAATATATATTATTTTCCCAATTATTCTCAAAAATTATATTAATGTTATTTGTCATTTTTTTAATAAATTTATCTTATATAATTATAAAATAAAGTACCTTATTAAAAATAAAGTGGATGGGAGGCTAAAATTATATATTTTAGATTATTTTGTTAAACAATCTACATTCTTAATACCAAAGATTAATTAGAAAAATTTTATTTGATATCATATAAAAGTGTCTTTATATGATACTATAATGATAGAAAGTCATATAGAGTTTAGAAAAAGTGATTTTTTTTAGAATAAATTAATGAATGTTTTTTGAAAATCGTCTAAATGAAATAAAATGATATTTAGACTAAACTGAGAATAAATTTATAAATTTTAACTATGGAGAACCTAAAAATAATTATTTTGAAGCATTAGTGAAGGTGGATAGACATTATTAAAACAGAAATTAAAATTCTATAATGAATTTATGATTGGAAATGTAATTTATTACACAAATACTATTTCTAAACCATAAATTCCATAATAAATATTTACCCCAAACAATTTCTTATTTTTTTATTTTTTTCTAAAAAAATATACAAGAATCCTTTTCTTATTCAAATTGGATTATGGTAAATCATGAATAATTAAATAAAATTGATTAATATAATGTATATTCCTCTATAGAACCAATAAAATAAAAAATATATTTTTAGAACAAAATTAATTTTTTGAAATAAAATACATTAATTTATTTAAATATTTTCAAAAAAATTTTGCTGGCTAAAAATGTAAAGTAATAAAATGGGATTTACTTTGAAAAACTATTTTCTATAGATTTTGGATTAGAATCTAGACAAATTCATTTATCATATAAATATTATTTTAGAATCAATAGTTTTTAAATGTACGTAAAAAAGTGCATTTGAAAAATGATATATTTCTAAAAAATATTTAGCAAGATAAAACTCAAGCATAAGGAATGACTGAAACCAAAATTAAATTAAAAACATTATAAAGTAGTTTATGGTCTCATATATTATCTTAGAGTTTGGTATGGAAGTTATTCATTATTTTAATTAATTAATTTTTTGATTAAGGAAATTTTGAACCAATGATTCCTAATATAAGGAGTTTCAAAGGATTTCATTGTTGATGATATTTTTTAATATATTTTTATGAAAACCAATGTAATGATTTTTAATATTTGAAGAAAAATTAATTTGACATTATCCTAATAGGGGAACATAAATTCTTTCTTGGTCTTCAAAATTTTAATGGAATGATGGTATTCATTTTAATTAAATCATATATGCCATAGAGAGGGTTAACAGAATTGGCTAGGATTTAATAAAAATTAGTAATGATCCTATGAGTAAATCATGGTAACATCATAAAGATGAACCTAGAAAATTTATAGATATTAAAACATTAATAGGAATGATTGTTATCTTTTTAAAACTAACAATCCATATTTGTGACTTAATTTTTAGTGTCTACATGTGCACCATATTTCCAAGTAATCCTATAGAAAGATATTGAAATTAGTTAAACTGATTAAAAATTATGTTAAATTTTCAGTGAATCATGGATTTTTTTTATCCTTCACATTATTCTTTTGAACAACCCAATTTTTTAAAATTTTAATTTGGTAGTTAAAAAGTTAATTGAGAATTAAGAACATCTATGAGTAATTTTCTAGGTTAATGTCCAATTTCTAGGATATATAAGAAATAAAATTCAATAGCTTTATCAATAGATAAAATTGAGTATTTTGAAGTTTTTTCTTATTTTTGAAAGTATTTATGGATTAAAAAACTCATTCTTATTTTCATTTTAATTATGAAAAGGTATCTATTTATTATTATAATTTATAAGTGATTTATTTTTCAAAAATATATATTAAAATTTTTTCTAACTAATCACATTGATGTGAGATTTCTATTAATTAGAGATTATTTTCAAATAAAAAATATGACTATACATTATAATTATATCAAAAATGAGTTTTTTGAAATTTTTACAATGCCTTTGGATTTAGCAATTTTTATGGAAATTAAATTTAACTTGCCATGATGGAAGTTTAATTGATTTTTATGTACCATGTGTTTTAGGGGATTTTTTGAATAAATGAATCATGAAATTCCAATATCATATAGAAAATGTTCATTCCCTCTCACTATTTAGATTAATTAGTTCATTATAGTGGCTCTATTATAAATGTTTTGAAAAGATATAGGTTTTGGGGGAGGATAAATTTTTTTATTTAGATATTACGGGAATTAGTTTCATTACATGTAATGTTTTTCTATCATTGTGGAAGAATATATACACTAAAATAGTTGGTTCATTATAGTTGGATAAATTTGTTTATTTAATATTTTAGTTCAATTTAAAAAAAAGGTGTAATGTATTGGAATTTACATATTTATTAATTATCAAGAAGGGGAATATTTTCGATGTGGATCCTAAAAACTTTTTTTAGGTTTTCATAATTATAATACCTATTTATAATATAAACATAATTTCTCACAACCTTTTAAAATACTTTATTCCCTCTGTCAGTAGTTAAATTATAATGTATTAGTGTTAGTTATGAACTGATATTTGAAAATAAATCCATTATAATAGGGGTTAGAATGTCATATGTTGTCAATATATTGTTAGTAATTTGTAAAATAGATTCTTAAGGATTGGATTTTACATTGATGTCATGTAACCATGTGGTATATATATTTATTGAACAAGAGGCTATAAATACATTGGTCACAAGGAAAAAAACAACAACATGAAAAAACTATTTTACATGGATCAAAATATTTTAAGACTTCAATCAACTGCATAAATAAATGGATCAACCATAATTCTTCGTTTGACCAAAAGAAAAAATGGACTAATTATTAGTCTATCGACCACTCAATATAAGGAAAAATTATCTAAATGTATATTCTACTACATATTGAGTATTTACTGACCATACCTCCCAAACGACCATGCATGATGTTTTTAAAATGTCACTAATCGACTGTATGTTTATACCTGATCGGCAACATGAATGAACTAACTGCACATTGAATACTGATCAACCAAATGTTCAACTAATCAACCAGATATAGAATTTCATAACCAATTGCAGGTTATATCATAATAAAAATTCATGAAATAATGTATGGGGTGAAATTACAGAAGATATGACAAACCATAATATTTAACGTGCTATAAATCGGTTGATTATACTTAAAAGGGAAGGTTTTTGAAAAATGACTCAATTTTTATATTATTTTATATTTCAATTTACTACATATTTTTTATAATAATTTTAATTATTATAATTATTCCATAATAACATATTAATTAAATCTACGTTATGAAAATTTGTTTTTGAAGTATTCTTACTAGATTTAAATGATTATTCAATGGAACGAAAACTCGTGTTCCATTCTGGAAAAATCATTAGTTTCAAATTTTAAATGATTAAAATATGAATATTTTAACTCACATGCATATGAGAATATTATAGAGAACATTATTATTGGTGTTTTTTACTATATTATTTTTTCTCTTATGATTGTTTATTTTTTATATTGCCTAGGTGAATATATTTTTTCTTGTTCATTTAATGATGAAAACATTAAAAACATTTCCTTGAATGGTACATCAAAAAACTTTTATGTATTTAATTGTAGAGACATACATAGATTTCATTAGAAAATAATATTTGAAATGGATTTCATATTTTAAATATATTTTAAATTTCCAAACTCAATATAAAGTGTTCAATAATTCTAGTTCAAATATCATGGTGGCTGAGGATATTTTAATATTATATTATGCAATACAAATTTGTGACTATAAAACTCTTATCAAGACTACATAATTTTAATCATTATCTACCTATGAAATAATTTTTACCTTGAAACTCCTATATGAATTATTTAATTTATTATTTGGTTATTAATTATTCTAATATTTTTTTGTGTCTCTTATTATGATAAATTATACTACCCATAAGATCTAGGACTTGTATTTTATACCACTAAATACAAAAATGTGTGTTTATGTTTTCCTAAAAAGTAAACGTAAGGGGGAATTTGGATGTAAATTAGCAGTGATAAAATAAGTTTTGGTTTATTCCATAACTTTTAAGAGAATCCATATCGTTGTTGAATATAGGTGAGAAAAACTACATCTTGGGTTATACCTCTAGGGTTTCAAAAATCTCTGTAATGATATTTCATTTCCCATAAAATGTAAAATATTCAATTATGGTGTGTAAGATATCTCTAAACATTTGATATGAGAGATGATTAATCATTGGATCAATTATATCTGAACTACTATAAAAATAAATTTATTCATATTTTTTTTATTCCATCTCCATTAATAATTAACATTGGTAATAATTTATATATTATGTTTTCAATGTTGCTTCACCTCCTCTTGGTTATTTGTCCAATCTCACATTAGGACCTAAAAAACACTTTTTCTTCATGATTTTCATTAAAATTGAAAATTTCACATTCATTTGAAAGACATGATGATGCTTTTGTTTATCCTCTAACCAAATTTCCTAATTATTTCTAGTCTTCCTACTATAGAAAATCTTTCTTCAAATTATATACATTTAATTTTCAAATATCATTTGAATACTAGCCTATACATTTTTCTTTTTAGTTCATATTTCAAAATCATTTTGTTTTTTCACAAACACTTTGTTTTAATAACATTTTTATATCTTTATGTTTAAAAAAACTACAAATTCGAGTTGTTCCTAGTTATTCATAACTCATAATTCATGTTTTGAACCCACTCATAATTCCCAAAAACATTATACAAGGTTCTTGGTTCAACCACTCAGATATGATCTATTTTATTTTCTACTTTTATCCTTAATATAATTTTAATTATAGCTAACCAATTTACTATTATATTTATTTTATCAATATGATGTTGAAAAACAAAATATCTCAAATCCTTATTATAAATAAACTTATAATCGAAAGAATAATTATATTAAATTTCAACTACATTGTTCTCAAAATTTTCTTTCTAATAAATCTATTATTCAAGACTCTTTTTACTACATGCTAGTGTTAACTCATATTTATAATAAAAAACACTTCTAATATATATTCATTTTCAATTATTTTAACATCAGAAGATTCAAAATATTTTTTAGACTCTTATTCTAAATCTTTTACCCTCTACAACATGATAAGTACACAATAATGATATCATCATAATATTTCTATTCAAACATTCCTCCATTCTTTTCATTGGTAAATATAAAGAATAGAATTATAAATAATTTTAAGTACAAGATAATCAGTTTCATTTCTTAACACATCCCATAAGGAGAAAAATATGCCTCAGTTTTCAGAATTCATCAGTGTTAAATGTTTGCAGATGTACACACTACTTCTCTCTAAATATATTCTGATATATATATATATATATTAGATATAATCTTCCTTAAAATATTATGAATTATTATATACATCATCTATATAACATAATTCTCTTAGGGAGTGTCTAGTGTGTTTTATTGATACTCGATACCATTTTTAGAAAGATATCATTTGGATCCATCCCAGATAAATTTCATTCCATTATTAGATATCAATTTCATAATGTATTGTCGATTTTTTTATCTTATCTCCTAAAAAATTTTAATTTCTAAATGGATTATAACCATTTTTTTATAAAAAACACATTTGTAATTTATGTTTAATCAAAAATGACTGTGTTAAATTATAAATCACCTCTTGTATACTTTAGCCTCATGAGACTAAATAAATATGTGTGTATGAGTCACAATGGACTTTTTAAAAGATTTTGTATCATATAATTAGATTTACGAAATTTATTCCCTTTCTATCGAGTTACAAAAAAAATATTAATTCATGTATTTATATTATGGATACCTCTCTGAAAATAATTTTTCTGAATTATTCATAGGATTCATTATACAAGATAATCAATTATTTTGTGACCCAGAATACTCTCATCCATTTCACCTAAATAAAATAAATCTTGTGGGTCACCAACAAAAAGTATATTACCATTTCATTCTTGTTCCATGTTAAATGACCCTTATATCCTTCAATATTTTAATAGTTCATGATTACTTTATGAAAAAAACATCCTACCCATCATCACAGAGCTAGAAAAAACTGAAGATATTATTTTTCAATCCATCCACATATAATATGTCATATTATTTAATATTTTGATATTCAATTTCATCAAATCCAACACCTATGAATTTTAATGACCAATAATTTATAAGGGTTTCTTTGAAAACCAATATATTTAATACAGTTTATTTCATTATTTATTACATAAAGGTAAATATAATATGAAAAAATAATATTATGAGGCCTAGAATCTATGGGGAATTCTGCACATGATATAATAACATAAAACATGGGTACAACATTTTTATTCTAGAAACATTTAAACATTCCCTTGTATTCTTTGTATCTTATAAAACCACATGAGATAATCTGGTGAAATCCATAAGAAAGGGATGAGAAATATATCACATTAGGGAAATAATGAATGCATTAAATGATAAATGTATTATATGTAAGTCAATAGAAATATCAATAGGACATAAAATGTATTAGAACTATAAACATTAATATTGAATCATGATATAAAATGATGACATAATGGAAACATAGAATTCGGAAAAAATATAGAGCATGACATATATATAATTTATGCATAACTACCAAGAAAACATCACATGGATGAAAGAGTCTCATTGTGCATATGGTTTACTATCTGATATTATAAATAACATATCATGTGACAAAACAATTACCTAGTTAATTTTATGAATATATAATTTCGAGTGCACCCACTACATTCATATCATATACAAGAAATGTATTCCCCATATATCATATAACATAATTTTTTTTCATCTGTTTCAATCCCACCATTAAGGAGTGTGTGTTACAAATATGGATGTCCTAAATAAATTAATGATAATTACAACTAGTTTAATTCATTTCAATGGAAATGGGTATGGGTCCTCACTACACAATTTTTTGGCATGGAATATCACATTATATTTTAGGTAGCGAGACTAGTGTATTTAAATATTTATAGAAGGTTTAAATGAGAGTGAAATGTGTTCTATCATTATAGTTTAATTATAATGTTTTTAGTATGAATATGTGTAATCATATTTAAACATGAACAATTATAAATATTAATGCCTAATTTATATAAGGTTCTTAAATAAAGAGGAAAATGAGAGGATCTGTTACATCGAGAGAGAACTTATACAACACTGGAAGGATCTTTATAAGATCATAATAACACCATGGGAAGGTTTCAAAGAGAGAAAAGTAGTGTAACTTCATGATCAAAAGGTTTTTTTGTGAAGTTGACTTGGAGGATATGTGTGTTTTTATCAAAAAAGATAGGGTAATTCATTATTAATTTGAAAACATAGTTTTTTGACAATATTGTATATATTAATTTAAACTAAAAACCATCCCATGGGTTTCGAAAGATTTATACCAAAGTGGAGTTCGTTTTATTACATTTCATGTTTAAGAACAAAACTGAAAAAAAAGAATACCATTGGTAATCTTGATTTGAGTAATGTTTATAAATAATTGAATATAAATCTATAAAATAAAATATTAGTTTTAGAGAAAAAATTAATGGTTTATAAAATTAATCAAAGAACATAAAAACATATTATTTTAAATACGAAACAAAATATTGTTCATGGATACTATTTAAGGTTTCTATTACATCACCTTTTTTAATTTATTCTATTATAATTTGTACTATATATTTATACCATATTTAATTTTAAACCAAAAAATCGATTATCCCCCAAAATTGTGAAACATTCATCCATGGATAATGATAACATTATATTTTCAAAAAATAATCTTTAATTTATCGAAATAGTTCTATAAATTTTTTAATTTTCACATTTAAATTATAATCCTTTTTTTAATAATAGTTTTTAAACACTTAAAATTCATATTTTACTTAGTTAAATTATATTATCCCTTATATTTAAATAAATATTATTTAATATGAATATATTATTATAATAACCTATATTTAAAAAATTAATGATTTTATCAAATAGAGTGTCATATTTGATATAATATATTTTCTGAAGATATAATTATTGTTTTATCATATCAAAATCAAATTTTTATCAAACTCGTTATTTAGTTATTTATAAATTAATAAAAAAGGATAAATAAAAAAATAATTTTATTAATAATATATATAAAAATTCATATTTCTAGGAATTAGACACATGAATTATATTACACCAATATATGCTTGAAGATTATGGTGTTAAATATCGTGGATTTCTTGAGGCAGTTCGATGAATATGGTTTGGTTCATTACCTCGATATGATTGAAATAATACCATAAATGGTTTCTTTCATGCATTAGTTGTTGAATGTTGAAATTTTCCTATTGAAGGGAAAATACCATTGATTATATATCCTATAAAATCTATAATAAATGAGACTCAATGGGTACGATCCTATTGGTCGAGTTCGTCACTTCTACAGACTCTCCCAATTATAATTTATAACAAAACAAAATATAATGAACTTAATGGTCATTATACATTGAATGTATTATCAATTGTAATGGTGATTAATGGTATTTTAATTTTGATAGTCTAAAACAAACCAAAATAGCGGAGGTAGTGCTGGTGTTTTTCTATAACTACATTAATCGAAATGACATTTATTTATTGAAAACGTAATTAATTTTACAAATTTCTTGGGTTAAATTATTCCACCCTTCAGAAATTGCATCTTCAAAATTATCATTTTATACAATAAAAAAATGATCTTATTTCTATTTCATCGTCTCTTTTAATTTCCACTTTTCTTCCTCAAAACTATGGTCATTCAACAACACTTTGAACAAGTAAGTTTTCTAATTTCGTTAAAATTTGTCTCTATGATATATTATATTTATCGGATATGCCTCAGATAAAATATCATTTTTCAATGATACGAACTCTACATGTGAGAGGACTGATATATACTTCTTCAAGAGGGATATATTGAACACATTATGTTTATGATATTAGTTAGGTTGTAGTGGTAGTAGATAGTCCACCACTTTGGTGTGATCAATGATCTCAATGGGGATAATGTATCTATGAATATGCTTTCCCTTCTTACCAAATCACAGGAATTTATTCCACGTTGATATATGTAAAAGAACTATATCCCCAACTTCAATCTAAAGTTCTCATTAATGATTTTATATATAGATTTTATGTCAACTTTGTATGTATTTCATATGATGTTGAATGGTTTTAATCTTCTCTAATTTCTTGGATAAGATCAAGTCCCATAATCATCTTCTCTATAACATCAGATAGAGACAATTTGTCCCCTATATATCCTCATAAGGTTGATTTTCAATTAGATAATGTGAAATTTTTTTATATGAGAACTCCACTATGTTATGGTGTTGATCCCAACATCCTTGTAAATCCATTCAATAAGATATCAATATATCCTCCAATGTTTTAATGGTTCTTTCAGACTAGTCGTTTTTCTAAAGGTGATATGTTGTAAAGAAACTCATCTCCATATCCAATTCTTGTTAATGGATTCTGCAAGACCTCAAGGTATTCCTCATATGTAGATTAAATAAAACTGGGTGTTGAAATAAACGGTACCTTAATAGTTATCTTATGTATTTTTTTGGTGTGTCTATTGAGAGATAAATCATCTTTGATTGAAATCAAATCTATTATATTTGTATAGTAATAATCTACCACACATATGGAGTTATTAATTTTTTGTGTTATCGGAGTCCAATGATAAAATCAATGGATGTGTGTTATTATTTCTATACTATAATTGGATATGGTTTCATTATACCCATAGACTTATTTTACTGAATCATAAATTATTAGCATAACTGACATCGAGATATAAATTCTATAATATAGCTCTTTATTTTTTCCAATTGTATGTTGTATTCATATCTATATATATCATAGTGATTTTTAAAATAATAGATAAGGATTAGCAATGTGAATCATCTATAATTTCCCTCTTTATTTCTAGTTTTTATTGGATACATATCTAGGTTCCTAAACAAATAACACCATATTCAGAAAACATTAAATTTTTTAATATTTTCTATATTTTCCTAAATCACCTCATCATATTTTGGGGCCTCCTTTATCTTCTCAAGAATGGATGGTTGAGTAGTTACTTGAGAAAGGAATTATTATGGTCCTTTTTTTATTCCCATTTTAATACTTTTCATGTCATAGAAGATTGGATTCCTTGAAATCCCCATCATAGATAAGGTTATAATTCAAATTATATATAGGGTATATTATATATTGTTTTATTTTCAATTATGGAAATGTATTGAGCAATAAAAATCCTTGATCATATCTAACCACCTCCATGGATTATATTGTGTTCCTTTTCTGTGAATATGTACTTGAGGATTTTATTATCTTAATATATGTCACACTTCTCCCTATAGAGAATTTGTTACCAAATATTCAATATGAAGATAACTTTAGGATAATATAGATAAATTTTTGGGTTATTATAATAAATTATCATTAATTGGTAGGATTCATAGGATATTAATTTTTCATCTTCTATAAGTTCACAACCCAATTCAATTTTGGATGAATTTAGGTTGGCCACAAATCCTTACCTATTGGGGAAATTTTATTATAGGTTAAATGATTTAATTCATCTTAATGTCTTTAAATCTATCATTGAATTCATAAGTATAGAAAAAATAGACTCCCTTTCTATTTATCTTGGTTAGTGGGCTTGAAATTCGTGACAAGTTTCTCAAAAAATGATGAAAGTGCCTAGCCAATTGATGGAAACTATGGATTTATCTCATAGATAATTGTACGAGAAATCCGTCAATTGCATATGATTTTTTTGGAACCATAGATATCCATTTTTGGGTGATAACAAGGACCAATATTGTTAAATTATCATTCCGAGGCACAAATTTACAATACATTAAAAATAACTTTTCCTTCTATAATCACATCATTGAAACATTGAAATTCTCATCAGGTTCATGATTTATTTTGAATTAGATAAGAATATCGTCTATAAAGACTACCACAAATTTTTTTAAATAACCTCTCAAGACATTATTCATTAATTAGAAAAATATATATGGATTTAGTGTGTCTAAATGGTATTATAATGAACTCATTGTTCGTATACCAATTATGAAAAGAAGTCTTTGGGGATATTAGCCTTCTTTAGAATTACTTGATAATATCATGACCAAAGATCCAACATCAAAATGTTTTGAGACTAGTTAGATGATAAAATAATTCATCAATTTAGGGATGAAGATAATTTTTTAATATCATCATATTTTTGATCTCATGATTATCATTACAAAAGTGAATTTATGCATCCTACTTCTTGATGAATACCGTTGGTGCATCCCATGGTGAAGTAGTTTGGAATATAATATTTTAATATAGATTATCCTATACTTTATTATTTAGATATTTAAGTTCAATATTATTAATTGTATAATTATTATTAGATATTTGAAATGATTTGGGTATAATTTTGATTGTGATTTCAATCTCTCAACTGGGAGGATAACAAAACAATTCTTTGAGAAATACATTAGTGAATTCCATCAAAATATTAATTTCCTCAAGGATTATCTTTTTCTTATTCAGAATAATTTGTGAAAAATATTCTTCCTCAATGAAAAATTTTAAAATCCATGATCCCATACACTAAGATCTTGTGATAAAAACATTAACAGTGAATTTTGGATATGATATTTATAAATGTGACCCAATTATTTTAATCCAAAATCTACAACCATCAAATGGTAGTATTGAATAACATATATACCTAAGGTCAATTTATTAAGTTTAATAAAATTATGGAAAACACTAACATAATCAAAACACATGACGTAAATGGAGTATCTTTTCCAATATACCCCTATTTTTATATTCCATATTAATTCTTAATCATATCACTTAAAGTTATTCAAATATTAGACCTTTATAGACTAAAATATTTTTTCCTCATTATTTACAAATAGAGGAAAAGGTAATATAATAATGGTGATCTAAAATTCCATGAAAGAGTAAACATTAGAATTTAAAATTGAAGTTCAACTGATAGAATCATGTGAGCATAAAGGCATGATGACATAATAAATATACATGATTATTACATAAGATAATCCATACCAATCATTACAAGTATTATAAATCATAAAACATTGAATAGGGATTTAATAAATGAAAGTTTCCTTGTAATAAATAATCTTAATCCATGTGAAGTCAATCTTTATAGAAGGAATCATTGAATACTTGTACTAAGAATAGTGAAAATGTGTCAATATCATTGAAAATTATCTTCATAGAGCCCTTACAAAACCTTTATAATAGGAATAAACATATAATAAACTTTAATAACCAATGAATTAGAGGGATATCATAGACCAACCCATCTTTGGTTATAACATAACCACCCATCCTTGGTTTATAATAGAACCACCGATCATTGGATTTAAATGGAACTACCTTTAATCCAAATTAATACCCAATAACTATAACATAAATAAAGAACATATATCCTTCCTTTCTTAAATAGACATAGAAACATCCATTATTTCTTTCATTACATTATTATCCCATGGAAAAGAAAATATTTATATGACAATATATTTTAAACTATAACAATCAATCAAGAGAAAGATGGAAGATTGTATCAATTCAAAAATATCCTAGAGAAAAAAAAGTAGTAGTAAAGGTTTTAGATGATACTGAATTGAAATACCATTAAAAGGTCATTAAAATAATTCTTCAAGAAAACACATTTCACTATGTAAATCAATTTTAAAATCTAAAAATTAAAAAAATATTGTAAAAATAATTTTATTTTAAATTAACCAGGTAAAATAATTAAGTGATTCTCAATTAAAATATTGGTTATGATTGTGTGAAAATAAATTTATGTTATATATGTTAACAATAATAATTCTTTTCCAACATTTTGCAACGAGACTCAAGAGTATCAAACTTTGAAAAGGTTAATAAATTTATATTTATTTTTTAAAATCTAATTAAATGAGCATGTAAAATATCTTTAATAAATAATTTATGTTTACCAAAGAAATTTTTTAAAAATATTTTGGGAAATATATATATAAAAGAGAAATATTACCAATCTATTAGAAAATATGAGATCAATATCATTTAATAACCACTTTATTGATGTTTCATTGATCAATATGACAATAAATGGGAAATAAACATTCAAAGAACATTCATAACAAGAAGAAAATAAAATAGATTTGTTTTTAGAAAATAAGATGATATAATTTCCCCTTAAGGAAACATAAACGTAAACAATCTTTAAAACAAAGGAGATTGTAACCAAAAGCCATTAACTATTTGGTAAATCTTCAATCACAACCACCATTAAAGAGTAACATCAAATGAGTTTATAAATATCATGAACATAAGGAAATATATGATATAATATATCAAAGGGGAAATATATACAAATCATAAAATAAGATATATTTTTTTCGTTATTGTATATCCCAAATAAAGATAAGTTATGATGTATAACCCTTTCTAAGATTATATCATTGAGTATAAAATTAATTAACAGTGATCTTATGTATATAAAATTAAAACGGACGAAAAAAATTGACATTTAGAATATAACAATATAGAGATTAATTAACATATAAACATTTAATAATAAGTAAGTGAAAAGGTGTTATAAACAAATCAATAGAAATTCAGTTAAGAAACCATTTACAATTTTGTAACATTCAAGTCAAATACCTATGGGATAAATAATTAAAATTTCAACATAAACTAAAATAAAGTCTAAGTGATTGATTTTATAACATGTATAAGGGTAATTATATACACCATATAAAATAAATTATGAGTATAACAATAAAATATCCCTCATGGAAAGTAAATTGAGACAAAATCCCTTACCTCAATTCTATAATTGTTATATATCTCCTTAAACACAAGTATTATAAACACATATAATTTATTTTATTTCATAAGGAAAATTCCTAGGTTAAATATATTATACTAAAAACCATTATTTCATTTATCTTAATTTCATAGTTAATTACTATAATCAGTTAAGTCTATATTAGGAACATTGAGAACGTTATTTCTATAATTTCAAAATATCTTTGGATTGTTATCCATTTTCACATAGACCAATATTCCATAATATCTATAATAATAATAATGAAATAATTTTCTTTATTTGACATCAATTAATCTTTTAAAAAAAATCCTGAAATATCGTTCTAAAAAATTAACTATATTATCATCGACGATTTGGTAGGTCGTACATACGCATGAAAAATGTATCGGTTATCCAATGATCATAATGTAAAGAAGTTTAGTATTATTTTATATTTTATGAATGAAAATAATATAATTTTTTTTCAATAAATAATCCTATTTATATATCATTAATATTTTGTGGTGATGAAAAACAAATCACATCTCATTGTGAAGGTGACAGTCCACACATACACATGAATGACATTATAAATATTAGTGTATTGAATGTATAGAAAAAAACTGATTTATTACATAGAAAAAAGATATATAGGTTATCAATATCACACACACACATATATATATATATATATTAAATCAAAAATTATAGACATCCCTGATTGGTAGTGATGGAAAATGAATTACATCGGTTTGCGAGGCGGTAGTCCACTGTGTACATAAATGATGAAATTTATTTCCATTTTACAGATGCAGAAGATTGATCTATATAATGTAACTAAAATTAGAACATAATATTATATTTAATATGATTAATTTATTACCCAAAAATATTATGATAATATTTTATAGAGGTTAGAGAATAAATAAAACAATAATGCTTAGTTAATAACAATACCTCTTCTTCAAAGAACCTCCTTTTTTTACACCTTAAGCCCCCTTAGGTAGGTATTATTCAAAAACTAATTCCAATAGAATATGTGTAGGGATATTATTAATATATATGGGTTGATAATGGCAAAATCAAAAGGATTTTTATGTGTGAATAAATGATTAGTGAATGTTACCTTTTATAAGATAGAGGAGGGGTACATTTGAAATATCATAAAATATTAAATTAATATTAATAAATATTCATTTTAAAAGTCCTCAAAATTAAGAAAATATTAATTTGAGAATATTTTGAGTAAAATTTATACCATACGACAAAATTTTCATCTATTTATAAACTTTTTGTATACATATGTTTTTGTTTTAACCCATGTAAACCCTTTTTGACTATTACCAAGATAATAAACATTTTACACTTTAAGAGTCAATATAGTTACTATTAAATAGAAATTAGACCATAAATGAACCATGGATGGAATTTCAATCCATATTAAAATAATTATTTCAAATATTGTATTTTAATTAATTTCAAATCTTTTAATAAAAAATAATTTATTTTAAAATATCGTCAAGGTAAATTTTAGAACTATTCACATAATTTGACGTTAATAACTATAGGAAAATAATGGATTTTGAATACATTGTATTACAACCACAATAATATTACAATTTTATATAAAAAATTGGGTTACATAGTATTAATTCAATTAGTAATGAATTGTTTTTTAAATCATTTATTTTATTTTTATATTAATTGGATAAATACTTTATCACCATTGCACCGACATTTACTTTAATTATTTATTTAATAAAAATTAGAAATAAATTGGATCTATAAATTAAAATAAATGATATTTCAAATGAATATTTCAAAAAGAACATACCTACTTTTTACCCATTTGTTAAAAATTTAATTATAATAAAAAAAGAGGGCATATTTTACATTTCTTTACATAATATAAAGGTATAAATCATGGACAAGTGGAAACAAAAATAAATATATTGGAAATTGGGATTATTATAAAAATATATATACTCATATTATATAATTAAATAATGTGGTATGATTTCATTTTAGTCCTTATTATTTTATTTGTAACCATAATGTCATAATTTATCCTTTTACATGATAATAAAAATTACAAAGGTTACTATTCATAATGGGAAAAAACAAAAGAGAACTCATTAAAAACATTAAAACCACTGACTAAGAAAATATAATGCATTTTTATAGATTAAAAAACATAATTGGAAAATTTAAATTTAAAATTAAACAAGAAAAATGTGATAATAAACTATTCTTTAGAAAAAATACATTTTTAAGTATAAAAATATTTTTATACCATATTCAAGAATTAAATTAATTAAAAAGAAAATAATTGGATTATTTATAATAAAAATGAACTTATTTAATTTTAAAACTATGGAAAAATATAAATTTAAATTTTAAAAAACATTAAAGGAAAACCTAGTTTTCAATTAATGTTTTCATTTGTCACCATTCATTAACAAATCAAAAAGTATTGAAAAATATCAAAATTTTAACATAAAAGAATTATGATATACCAATTTAGAAAATGAAATTTATTTTTTCTAAAGAATTTTATTATTTTTTTATCAAATAATAAAAATATTTACATAGAAAAATAAATAATTTTTTTTAAGAAAATGTATTTTTGAAGTATAAAATGACATTAATAAAGTTGATTTCTTATTTTCGTAGAATTAATCTATATATGTATATTTATTATAACTATTATTGGTATTTAATTATTTATTTAATACTATTCATGCATATATGTTAATCATTTAGGTTATAAAGTTCATATAATAAAATTTTGATGCTCATTTAAGCACAATGTTTTGTATCTTGTACTTTGTTGAACATATTGTATATTTTAAAATATAAGGATATTAAAAAATAATATCCATTCTATGATGTTTATACCAAATGATATTCTACCTCCTCCATTAATATATATATATATATATAATTGGAGAATGATTCACTATACAAAGGGTGATTTACTTTTCTAAGAAATTTATGTTTTCTCCATATAAGGAAAGTTAATACATTCCCAGAATTGCGTAATATTATAATAAAGTGAGTATTAAAAGGTTAAATAGGACTTCTATCTCACAAATATGGTCATGGGATGAGGAATAATCTTGGTATTGAATAATTTAACCATTTATTGTCTTTATCGTTAACTCAACTACCATTTTTTGAGGTGGTGTTCGAATAATTATACTAAACTTATGTGATTTGAAGCAATGTGCAGTACTAGAATCGAAATGTACATTCACTTTTCTTGAATGAATTACTAGCATACCTATATCCATTTTTTGGGATATACCACAATATTTTTTATTCCACATGCTCCCTCTTTCTATCTAGGCCATGGAGGTTTTTTCATTAGTTATCACTGATGAACCATGGCTTATTGTGTTGATTTTCATAGTTTCCTGATTATTTATGATAAAAATATACAAAAACAGGATAAGGGTTGATAGGATAACTCCTTTTATACATCATAATAGTGGTATTCTCACATAAACATTCATTCTTGGGGTTCTCATCCTACCCACACAAAAAAATTCATTATCAGTTTCAGGTAATTTCTAGGGTGCTTCTCCCCACACATTAGACAAGTGGGGTATTGGAAATTCATTCCACCTTGGGTTTTTCCTATAATACCATGTCACGACCCCCTCCCACCAAAGATACCCCTCCTGAGCTGGCAATGGTGAAAGGGAGATAATGACCCCCGAGTCCCGCCTCCAGTAGGCCCCGGGTTGGCGACTAGCACCAAGGGTATGAGTTTTCACAATTATGGGAGGCATTACCCCTTTTTTTATTTAGGATCGGAAAATAGGACAAGTCAACCACCAAAAAAAAGAACAAGTGTATATAAATAAACCCAAACCAAGCCCACATGCATGTTTAAACAATTTTATAACAAGGTAAAAGTATAAGAAAGGTCAAAGTACAATACCAAAAGAAAAGGTACAGCAACAGCAACAACTTCAACTGTCCGACTAGTAGGGTCCCGCACGGCCCTGGTAGTCCTCCTGGAAACATGAAAGTAAACTTAGGGTGAGCATACATATAAGGCCCAAGCCTTAAACCTTACTTAATCTTGAGTTATTACAAGATTACACATTGAGGATCTTTTGAGGTTTAGAGTTTTAGAGAATTAGATCATGAAACTTGCATTACATTCCACATTTAAACAAAGTGGTTACATAAAAGACAATATTAATTCTTCCCATCAACGGAAGCCTATTTAAAATAAAACACAGATTCTTTCTTGACACATCCTTGACACTATCATCACATCATGTACCTTTCCCTTGACCTGTGAAAAACATTTCAAAAACTTGGGATGAGCATAAAAAGCTTAGTAAGGGTTATAAAAATATGGAGAGGAAACATGAGTTCATATATACATAAGAATGAAATCATACTTTACCCATAAAACATAGGCATATCAAATCATGAATAAATCATAGAAAACATAAGACATAAATGTAACTTGAGGCATTCATAACATTCTTACGTAGGGAGTAACCCTCTTGGTTACATTTGGAATACCCATCATAGTATATTCCCTAAATCTCTTCGGAGAAACCTTATCGTTTCACTCCTTCGTGTTACCCAATGCATTGGAGAGCTATATCGGGCTCACCCGCCCTTAGTTTATCACGGAACCACCCGTCCTTCATAACAATTCCCAAGAACCATAACATAATCGTATCACATAAACATGAATAAACGAAACATAACATTTCCACATTTAAATCACAATATAACATTTTAGGATATTGAAATAATGAATCCATTCAAAAAGAAACCATTTCCAAAACCATTTAAAACATTTAATAAAGATATTTTTGAATCAAAGTGTCCCATACCACCTTGAAGCTTTTAACATTTTAAACCATTAATATCCATATAAATAAATCCTTAAAACCATTTTGAAAACATGGATATTAATAAGAACAAATAATTAAAACATTTAAAACGATATTTTGGTTAAAGTGGTTTTACCAAAATTAGAGACACTTGAATACAACAATTGAGGAATAAAATTTAGTCAGAACTTTATTATATCATGAGAATAAATGGATTCATGATATAATAATCCAAAGGACAGTATATACACCATATAAGTGTGAATTGGTCCATAACAACAATGAACCCTCAATAGAAATGTCAAATGTGATGAAATCCCTTATAAAGAATGTATCCTTAAATTAAGGACAAATCAATCTCAAAAATATGTGTGACAAATATAAATACACCCAATATAAGTGGATATTAAGTTTAAAACAATAAAAGTTCATTCACACATATTCAATGGATGACATATTCAATGACTACATGTTGAACCCAAAGAAATCGAAATTGGGTTAAAAAGTTCCCTTGACAGCCTAACGGCATCACATAAAAATGAGTTGATGAGAGATAAAAAGTGTATCTCATCACTTGGACATAAAATTTACATCAATAAGGATACATGAGAACATATCCCAACATAACAATATGTAAATTAAAAGACCCAACAAAAGAAGTCTTTTAAAAAAAAGGAGGGTGAAAGTTTCCCTTACCGACTTGGGTATCTTTCAAAACATACACCCCATGAAAGAAAGACAATAGGTCATTGATGTAAATACTCATAAACGAAAGTATATTACACAAAGAGTAGAATAATGGGCAGTACATACACCACTCAATGGAGTTTGTGGAAAATGTAGCATAAATCTCACGGGAATAAAAGTGAGATGAAAAATCCCTTACGAAAACTTGGTAGCCTAACGGCGCCACATAAAGCTTCCGAACATGGATTGATGAGATAAAATAGGGTATCTCATCACATTACAATAAAATGTACAGCAAGAGGAATATAAAAGAACATCCCCCAACATTACAAATAGGAGCTTAAAATAAGTGACATAAAGGAGAGTACTTAAAAAGAAAGAGAGAGGTTAGATCTCTTACAAAAGTTCGGCAGCCTAACGGCGCCACTCAAAACATCCAAAATGGATTGATGAGAGAGAATAGGGTCTCTCATCACATGAACATAAAAATTACAGTAAGTTTAATATAAAATATCATCCCAATAACAAGAAAGAAGAGCTTTAAAAGGATTGACATAAAAGTGTGTACTTAAAAAGAAAGAGAGGAGTAGGATCCCTTACCTCGGGTCCGAATTGACTCGATCATTCTTTAATCTCCTGAATAATAAACTTGAGTTAATTTCTACTTCCTTAAGAACCTTTTTCAATTTCATTATTACTTTTATACCACTTATTACCATGTCATAAACATTATGTAATCATTTTAGTTAATAATATTTGTTTTGCCGATATTTGGTTCGTAAGTCGAAAGTGGACTTCTTACAATTACATGTTGTTCGTGTGGCCAAATGTTTATTATATCCAGAATTGTATTCATCATGTAGATATCATATATTTCATATATATCCAGTACATTCATGCATTTATAACATTACATAATCATTTAGAGGTATGAAATGAAATGAACCGTTCATGGAGACGGTAAGCCGTACGTACGCATGAACGCTACTTTCATTTCTATTTCGTATTTTATAGAATGGAATAACAATGATATAAAGGTATATTATAATTCCAGTATAATATCATATATAATATCATATTTCCATCCTTTATACATCCCACATATGGTATTTAACGAATCAAATCACTTTGAGGGGGCGGTAGTCCGCACTTCCTTAAATGAAGATATAGCGTATACCCATAATGGAAGCCATAAAGGTAAGACAAAAATGAAAAATACAGAAGAATAAATAAAACATAAACATATTATATATCATATATAAAAATAGTGACATATTAATGGCCACCTTTTAAGGTGTTAAATGAGTATTGAACAATCATCGTTTCGGGAGGCAGAATTTCACCATCCACGGAAACCGTATGTTCTTTAACCATTTGATGTAGTTGTGTGAGAGTGTAGCTCGAATAAATCTTATAACAACATCCTAGTATATTTAAGATACTGGTGTTGTTACAAAAGAAGTAAATAAAAAGTTTTTAGGGGGTTGGAGAAGCAAAATAAAACAAATGAACATGAGAGAATGAATTACCTTTAAAAGTGTAACTCTTTTTGATTTGAGTCTAAAGGCTTCCTTTGAAAGGATTCTGCCCCAAGGGAATCCTCTAGTATGAGTAGAGGGATGTGGAGAGAGTAAATGGGCAGGGTTTGGCCGAGCCAAAGGCTTGAGGAGTGTGTGAAATGACGTAGAGGTGGGGGCCTTTTATAAGAGGAGAGGAGGGGCACTTTTGGAAAGTAAAGAAATATTACTTTATTTGAAAATGTGTTTCAGTTTCAAAAGGTCCCACATTGATATAATTCATGGATAAGGTGATAAGCCTTCGAAATACACTCATCCAATAAGTTTTGGACATGTGTATTTCATAGATTTTACATTATCTTTCCATTTTATTTAAATCGTCAAATAATGATGTCATCGCTGCATCATTATTATGTCATAAATAATTTAATTTATTTTATGTCTAAAAATTATAAAAAAAAATACTATGATGTAGGAAATCTTTTTATCTTTCCAATGAATATTTATAATCAAAAAGATGACTTGTATAACCCCACTTAAAAATTGTTTTAGTAAAACATATCATGTTTGTGTCAATTTTACTTTTACATTAAATAAAATGTTATTTATGTCATTTCCCAACCAAAGTGGATCCATGGGGTCCCCAAGTTGACCCATGGCTTCTCTTGGTCGTCCATGATACAACCAATGAGGGTAATACATGTGTCAAGCTCATCTCATTTTATTAAAGCATTATTTTTACCTTAAACCACACTAATTACCACTAATCGCGATTAAAAACTTAATAAGTTACTATTCACCAAAAAATTATTTTAATCTCATTGAACCACATTTTACTACTTAATGACAACCATGTATGTCGGATTTTTGAAAATAAAAACACAATGATGGAAAAATTTCATTTAACGGAAAATCAGTTTTATAAGTACAACTTAGTGGTTTCACTATTCATCAAAAATTGAAGTTTTTCAGAAAAATCCCAAAAATTCACCCTAAGATATATTTGATATTCCGAATTCAAAAATGAAGTATGTTTTACAAAATTCCAAACATATTAGTCACATTAATTAATTTAATAATTAATTCCCGCTGTCAGAGCAAATAGCGTGTTTTTATAAAACAATAAGTATGAAAAGATTGACACTAGTTTAAGTCTGATTTCAAAGTGAAATTGATTCCAACGACCACTATTGGATTTAATGGTAAAAATATTTTCTAATTTCACTTTAAAACCAATTCAAAATATAATCTAATCATATAAATAAATTAGATTAAAAAGTGGTTTTGAATTAAAATACAACATTTTACACTATTCATTAAAAAAAGAACTTTATCGGAAAGATACCAAAAATTTACACAAAGTAAATTTTGATGTCCCGATTCTTATTAAGAGTTTTATTTGGTCCAAAATAATGTTTAAGAGTGAACAAAACTATATTTAATGATGGTTCAACATCAAAAGGTGATAAGTGAACCTTTAGTGAAAACTAGGGCATATACGCCTAAAATTGAATTCTTTCCGTATTTTAAGCCTTTATCTTTTATTGTATAAATGTAAAAATATTTAAGAACATATATAATCATATTTTAGTTATTTCTATACATTCCCGCCATTACAACGGCTACATGTTAACTACCATTTAGAATAATATTATTTTATTATTAGAGTGCAACTTAAGATTCCCAAGAAACTCGTTGTTGCGTGTTGGGTACGCCATCGAGCATAGCGTCCCCTTTAAAGTCATATTAATATTTTATTCACAAATATGGATAAATATGAAAATGTCATATTCCTTATTTACCTGGGGTGTTACATCCTTCCCCCCTTTTGGGAATTGCGTCCTCGCAATTTTAAAATTGCGCTTGGAAACATCCTTGAACGTCCCACATCGGAGAAGAGTCGGTAAAAAAATCACTTTAAAATAAAGAAAGATAAGTACAAAGGTCACCCGAGTTAACCCATACTAGGATTCCAAGTATGAAAATATGGACATGGAGGAAAAAACAAAGGGTCTTGTTCTGATGGAGAGTGATAGAAAACATGTTTAGGAGAAAGTTAACCACGAGAAAATCACAAACTTGTGATGGGTTAAACCGTATTCGATTCCCCAGTAGGAAAAGTTAATAGACAACATTTTTGTTTTAAGTTACTTTTTATTGAGGAATTTATTCATAAGGAAACATAATAACTTATCATGTTGACTTTCAACTTTTACTAGATTCCTTAGTCAAACTCATATTTTTTCCAAAAGACGAGTATTTAGGGAGACTTGTTCGCATTAAGAGTACTATAATCAACTTCTAGAGAATCACCTAATCCCAAAAAGAGAACTATATACATCCCATGTTTTTAGGCTTTAACCAAAACCAAAACCAAAAAGGTTAGTACAAGATCAGATAATCCAGAAAAGGATAACCCTTTATAAAAAGAAAATCTATTCTTAACCTCCAAAATTTGTCCAACAAACCCCAAAGTTCAACGAGGACCATTCTATAATCAATTTGTCCATAAAATTCTTCAAAGTAAACCAAAATAAGATTGAAACCCAAATATTTGAAGGATTTAGTCACATAGTCTTCCAAGTTAAATCGTAACATTTATCTCCAAACAACATCAGTTTCTCCTAAAGTCTCGTATTGAAAAGTAATTAACCTAATCACATGTCCTCTATGATAGGTTAATCATTTTCATAAATAACCCAAAATCAACTTACTCTTAATTCATAAAATCATATAAATAAAAATAATCAGTCAAACTAACCAGGGACTTCACGTAGTCCAGTGGTAGGCGATAAATACCAGTCGCACTTTGGTTGTGGGTTCGATTCCCGCAGCTTTGTCCGACGCGACGGGTTGTCACACGTTCTGCGTGTTGTCCTTTTTCCAAAACTATATAATTCTTAAAACATTCCCCAAAATGAGATAAAATCTTCAAGAATAATCATAACATATTTTAACCTCAAGTTTATCTCATTCATTTCATTTTCCATCATATCATAGAGTAACCCATAATTACCTAAAAAGTAAGTATCATATAAACCCTAATGGTTACCTTAATAATTATTACCTGAATTTCCACATCATGTTGTCCATCTCGTACATGATGCATTAGAGAACTCACCAAGGTTGAAGTGGTTGATAATGAATCCTTGATAGTTGGTTTAGAACAGCCATGAGATTCCTCATTGAATACTCCATTTTATCTAGTATCTTAATCAGAGAACCACCACAATTTCCTTCAAACAAATTGTCACTTTGGTGCCTACTAGATCCATCCATTCACTAAAAACAGAAATGTCAGTGTGAGTATATCAAAAAAATCATCATGTACTAATGAAGAAGGTAAAAACTAAGATACACTTACTCATTCACTTTATCTAAAACTAGGACTCTTTCTGAAATCCTAACCATTATGGTAATGTCACTTATGCTTAAAGAATAACCTAACCTATAAAGTTATCTAAACCGACCTTTGATACCAACTATAAGGCCCCAGCCTTAAACCTTACTTAATCTTGAGTTATTAAAAGATTACACATTGAGGATCTTTTGAGGTTTAGAGTTTTAGAGAATTAGATCATGAAACTTTCATTACATTCCACATTTAAACAAAGTGGTTACATAAAAGACAATATTCATTCTTCCCATCAACGGAAGCCTATTTAAAATAAAACACGGATTCTTTCTTGACACATCCTTGACACTATCATCACATCATATACCTTTTCCTTGACCTGTGAAAAACATTTCAAAAACTTGGGATGAGCATAAAAAGCTCAGTAAGGGTTATAAAAATATGGAGAGGAAACATGAGTTCATATATACATAAGAATGAAATCATACTTTACCCATAAAACATAGGCATATCAAATCATGAATAAATCATAGAAAACATAAGACATAAAGGTAACTTGAGGCATTCATAACATTCTTACGTAGGGAGTAACCCTCTTGGTTACGTTTGGAATACCCATCACAGTATATTCCCTAAATCTCTTCGGAGAAACCTTATCGTTTCACTCCTTCGCGTTACCCAATGCATTGGAGAGCTATATCGGGCTCACCCGCCCTTAGTTTATCACGGAACCACCCGTACTTCATAACAATGCCCAAGAACCATAACATAATCGTATCACATAAACATGAATAAAGGAAACATAACATTTCCACATTTAAATCACAATATAACATTTTAGGATATTGAAATAATTAATCCATTCAAAAAGAAACCATTTCCAAAACCATTTAAAACATTTAATAAAGAGATTTTTGAATCAAAGTGTCCCATACCACCTTGAAGCTTTTAACATTTTAAACTATTAATATCCATATAAATAAATCCTTAAAACCATTTTGAAAACATGGATATTAATAAGAACAAATAATTAAAACATTTAAAATGCTATTTTGGTTAAAGTGGTTTTACCAAAATTAGAGACACTTGAATACAACAATTGAGGAATAACATTTAGTCAGAACTTTATAATATCATGAGAATAAATGGATTCATGATATAATACCCAAAAGGACAGTATATACACCATATAAGAGTGAATTGGTCCATAACAACAATGAACCCTCAATAGAAATGTCAAATGTGATGAAATCCCTTATAAAGAATGTATCCTTAAATTAAGGACAAATCAATCTCAAAAATATGTGTGACAAATATAAATACACCCAATATAAGTGGATATTAAGTGTAAAACAATAAAAGGTCATTCACACATATTCAATGGATGACATATTCAATGACTACATGTTGAACCCAAGGAAATCGAAATTGGGTTAAAAAGTTCCCTTGACAGCCGAACGGCATCACATCAAAATGAGTTGATGAGAGATAAAAAGTGTATCTCATCACTTGGACATAAAATTTACATCAATAAGGATACATGAGAACATATCCCAACATAAAAATATGTAAATTAAAAGACCCAACAAAAGAAGTCTTTTAAAAAAAAGGAGGGTGAAAGGTTCCCTTACCGACTTGGGTATCTTTCAAAACATACACCCCATGAAAGAAAGACAATATGTCATTGATGTAAATACTCATAAACGAAATTATATTACAAAAAGAGTAGAATAATGGGCAGTACATACACCACTCAATGGATTTTGTGGCAAATGTAGCATAAATCTCACGGGAATAAAAGTGAGATGAAAAATCCCTTACGAAAACTCGGCAGCCTAACGGCGCCACATAAAGCTTCCGAACATGGATTGATGAGATCAAATAGGGTATCTCATCACATAAAAATAAAATTTACAGCAAGATGAATATAAAAGAACATCCCCCAACATTACAAAGAGGAGCTTAAAAGAAGTGACATAAAGGAGAGTACTTAAAAAGAAAGAGAGAGGTTAGATCTCTTATGAAAGTTCGGCAGCCTAACGGCGCCACTCAAAACATCCAAAATGGATTGATGAGAGAGAATAGGGTCTCTCATCACATGAACATAAAAATTACAGTAAGTTTAATATAAAATATCATCCCAATAACAAGAAAGAAGAGCTTTAAGAGGAATGACATAAAAGTGTGTACTTAAAAAGAAAGAGAGGAGTAGGATCCCTTACCTCGGGTCCGACTTGACTCGATCGTTCTTTAATCTCCTGAATAATAAACTTGAGTTAATTTCTACTTCCTTAAGAACCTTTTTCAATTTAATTATTACTTTTATACCACTTATTACCATGTCATAAACATTATGTAATCATTTAAGTTAATAATATTTGTTTTGCCGATATTTGGTTCTTAAGTCGAAAGTGGACTTCTTACAATTACATGTTGTTCGTGTGGCCAAATGTTTATTATATCCAGAATTGTATTCATCATGTATATATCATATATGTCATATATATCCAGTACATTCATGAATTTATAACATTACATAATCATTTAGAGGTATGAAATGAAATGAACCGTTCATGGAGACGGTAAGCCGTACGTACGCATGAACGCTACTTTCATTTCTATTTCGTATTTTATAGAATGGAATAATAATGATATAAAGGTATATTATAATTACAGTATAATATCATATATAATATCATATTTCCATCCTTTATACATCCCACATATGGTATTTAACGAATCAAATCACTTTGAGGGGGCAGTAGTCCGCACTTCCTTAAATGAAGATATCGCGTATACCCATAATGGAAGCCATAAAGGTAAGACAAAAATGAAAAATACAGAAGAATAAATAAAACATAAACATATTATATATCATATATAAAAATAGTGACATCATAATGGCCACCTTTGAAGGTGTTAAATGAGTATTGAACAATCATCGTTTCGGGAGGCAGAATTTCACCATCCACGGAAACCGTATGTTCTTTAACCATTTGATGTAGTTGTGTGAGAGTGTATCTCGAATAAATCTTATAACAACATACTATTATATTGAAGATACTGGTGTTGTTACAAAAGAAGTAAATAAAAAGTGTTTAGGGGGTTGGAGAAGCAAAATAAAACAAATGAACATGAGAGAATGAATTACCTTTAAAAGTGTAACTCTTTTTGATTTGAGTCTAAAGGCTTCCTTTGAAAGTATTCTGCCCAAAGGGAATCATCTAGGATGAGTATAGGGATGTGGAGAGAGTAAATTGGCTGGGTTTGGCCGAGCCAAAGGCTTGAGGAGTGTGTGAAATGAGGTATAGGTGGGGGCTTTTTATAAGAGGAGAGGAGGGGCACTTTTGGAAAGTAAAGAAATATTACTTTATTTGAAAATGTGTTTCAGTTTCAAAAGGTCCCACATTGATATAATTCGTGGATAAGGTGATAAGGCTTCGAAATCCATTCATCCAATAAGTTTTGGACATGTGTAGTTCATAGATTTTACATTATCTTTCCATTTTATTTAAATCGTCAAATAATGATGTCATCGCTGCATCATTATTATGTCATAAATAATTTAATTTATTTAATGTCTAAAAATTATAAAAAAAAAATACTATGATGTAGGAAATATTTTTAGCTTTCCAATTAATATTTATAATCAAAAATATGACTTGTATAACCCCACTTAAAAATTGTTTTAGTAAAACATATCATGTTTGTGTCAATTTTACTTTTACATTAAATAAAATGTTATTTATGTCATTTCCCAACCAAAGTGGATCCATGGGGTCCCCAAGTTGACCCATGGCTTGTCTTGGTCGGACATGATACAACCAATGAGGGTAAGACATGTGTCAAGCTCATCTCATTTTATTAAAGCATTATTTTTACCTTAAACCACACTAATTACCACTAATCGCGATTAAAAACTTAATAAGTTACTATTCACCAAAAAATTATTTTAATCTCATTGAACCACATTTTACTTCTTAATGACAACCATGTATGTCGGATTTTTGAAAATCAAAACACAATGATGGCAAAATTTCATTTAACGGAAAATCAGTTTTATAAGTACCACTTAGTGGTTTCACTATTCATCAAAAATTGAAGTTTTTCAGAAAAATCCCAAAAATTCACCCTAAGATATATTTGATATTCTGAATTCAAAAATGAAGTCCGTTTTACAAAATTCCAAACATATTAGTCACATTAATTAATTTAATAATTTATTCCCGCTGTCAGAGTAAATAGCGTGTTTTTATAAAACAATAAGTATGAAAAGATTGACACTAGTTTAAGTCTGATTTCAAAGTGAAATTGATTCCAACGAACACTATTGGATTTAATGGTAAAAATATTTTCTAATTTCACTTTAATACCAATTCAAAATATAATCTAATCATATAAATAAATTAGATTAAAAAGTGGTTTTGAATTAAAATACAACATTTTACACTATTCATTAAAAAAAGAACTTTATCAGAAAGATACCAAAAATTTACACAAAGTAAATTTTGATGTCCCGATTCTTAGTAAGAGTTTTATTTGGTCCAAAATAATGTTTAAGAGTGAAAAAAACTATATTTAATGATGGTTCAACATCAAAAGGTGATAAGTGAACCTTTAGTGAAAACTAGGGCATATACGCCTAAAATTGAATTCTTTCCTTATTTTAAGCCTTTATCTTTTATTGTATAAATGTAAAAATATTTAAGAACATATATAATCATATTTTAGTTATTTCTATCCATTCCCGCCATTACAACGGCTACATGTTAACTACCATTTAGAATAATATTATTTTATTATTAGAGTGCAACGTAAGATTCCCAAGAAACTCGTTGTTGCGTGTTGGGTACGCCATCGAGCATAGCGTCCCCTTTAAAGTCATATTAATATTTTATTCACAAATATGGATAAATATGAAAATGTCATATTCCTTATTTACCTGGGGTGTTACAATACAAGTATACTCAGTAGGGAAACCTAAAGCTCTCGTGCACAAGTGGGGAGACATCCTATTGTCCCGTGGGAACAACAGAAGAAATCTAACAAGAGAATCTATCCACCCAACCTCACCAGCCACACTCACCAAAACACAATCACAGCAGGTAGCAGTAGTATAAGAAAAACAGCATTGGGTACCCCGCACCATTTCCCATTAGTTAGCTGAACGTCCTGACATTGTCACACTCTCCCCGCCCGCACACACCTGGGCCTCACAACCACGTATCCCGCCCGCACACACCTGGGCCTCACAACCACACATCCCGCCTGCACACACCTGGGCCTCACCACCACATATCTCGCCCGCACACACCTGGGCCTCACAACCACAACCACATCCCCTCCCGAAGACAACTGGGCCTCATCTCGAAGATTCTTGGGAACAGTAATAGTGACAGAACTCTCGTCCGAAGACACCTGGGCCTGAAATCGAAACCAACCTGAAGAGTCTTAGGTGTAAGGTTTCCTCAAGACATTATAGCCTATAAGCCTGCCCGAAGTGTCTTGGTCCTAATCACCCCAATCTAAACCTATCCAAAGAGTCTTGGTTGTAAGGTCGCCTCAATCCATCACAGCCTAGGGGAGAAGGAGCAGGAATGAGCTAGTAACTATGGGAAAACACCCTCTCCCATGAAATGGGAGTGTTCGGCACTATGTGCTCAACATGGGTGTGATGGGATAAAACACAAAAGATACAGATATATATATATATATAGAAACCACTCATCCCAACCTATGGATTCTAAAAAGAGAAACTGAGCACGTGCCTCGGCACTGCTACCACGAAGCATGCATTCCAAAAACAACCCCAACCCCATTTAGGTTTTCACGTTTCAGCAGAAATTAGCTTATTTAGTTCCTTAACTACTGGGAAACTATCCACAACCAACCACTTCAATTGCTCGTAAAACATATCCCTGCCATCCACAAAACAAGTTAGGGAAACACAAGTATCACAAAAAAACCTTTCTTAACAACCAACCAACCCATTGATTATTATTTTCGTTTCATTACCAAGCCCCATCATTCATTAACTCTTCCATTTATTATTTAAACCCAACCCATAGTCCGCTCACATTTAAACCCATCCCTGTAGCCCCGCTGCCAACCATCATAACCACACCACACATCGTTATCCCTTTAATATCACTTCTTGCAGCCCCGCTTCCCATCACCATTAAACATTCACACCAACCCACCACCAAGTCAATCGCAGCCCTGCTGCTCACCCAAACGACAACAGCCCACAAAACACCCCCATCACATGCCACGTAACCAAGCCAACACCCACATGTTCATTATTCCATTTTGTTTTAACCGGGGTGATCACACAAGGGTTCCATAATTTCATTTAATCAACCAACTTTACGTGATTATCCAATTTCCACATTCAACAAAGTTCCACTCACAAAAATGGTCTAGAAAGATAGGGCAATAATTAATTGCGCAAGAAAAGGCCCCCAACGACCATGATTTTCAGTAGGCATAAGCCTATTCATTACACAACATATTATCACAGGATATAAAAGGTAAAGTAACAGCAATCAAAAACTTCCCATCCCCGTTCTTTAACTAGTTATTATCTTTATTTAAAGGTTCAACCATTTCTCATGAAAACAAAAAGGATACCCACCCCGCATGATGCAAAAATTAGAGAGACGAAGGTAAAACCCCTACCTCAAGAGGTTCTGGTCACAACGCTCCCCCGGATCAACTTTAGAAGACGTTCGTCAGCGTCCCAGCAAAACCTCCTCAGGTGGAAGTCGGAGAGGAAAGCCGAAGGAGAGACAACGGATCCAAGCTCGGAAGTTACGCCTCATCGTTACGATCCCGTGGCCGCTGACGGATCATAAATCGGAGCTCGGACGAAAAAGTTATGGAAGAAAGAGCCTTCGAGTCTCTTGAGAGATCTCTGCTCAGAGGAGAGGGGAGGATAGGTGTGAGTTGAAAGGAGGGGACCCCTCCTTTTATAGGCATGAAAAGAAAAAGTACACGACGTGTACTTATGGTACACGACGTGTACTCGGCCATTTTCACACGGTCTCCACGCGGCCTCCAATGCGGCTCTGCGGCCGTTGTCTGGTCAACACACGGTTTGAAGGTAACGCATATGCGGGGAAGGACTACATGGCATGTAGATTGGACACACGGCGTGTACCCATGTATTGCACACGGCAAGGACACGACTCCAATGTGGCACACGACCGACGACTGGTCAACACACGGTAACGCGTATGCGGGGAAGGACTACACGGCGTGTAGATTGGACACACGGCGTATACCCATTTATTGCACATGGCAAAGACACGGCCATCCACACGGGGTATACCCGGCAAGAGGGTACACGGCGTGTACTCAAACTACATGACGTATAGTTTCAAAATTCTGGAAAGTGTGGGAAAAGTCCATTTTACCCTCCAGAACACTTCGTGGCCTTCTTTTTGACAAAGGAATGGGCCGGAGAGGTCCGGGACATTACATCAGATACCTCTTAAAACATTCTCTTCCCTGAGAATTCAAAAACCAACCCAGAGGACCCCAACAAGATACCTCTTAGGGTTCTCGTTATAACAGGAACCCAACCAACAACCCTAATCATATGTGTTAGGAATTCCTTCTCCTATGTCGAGATATTATCCACTTTAGGCAGCACTGACTCGCCCGCATGGGTTTAATCGCATCCTCATTAATGCGTCTCGATTAAGAATCGGGACTTCCCACTTTCATGCATTAGGATTTTTTTTTTAAACTCGCACTAACCCCAGCACCACACAACCAACACACTGCCCGAACACATGGGTTTGGGAAATTTCTTCACCTATGTCTAGATATTATCCGCTTTAGGCGGCACTGACTCGCCCGCACGGGTTCAATCGCATCCACATTAATGCATCTCAATTAAGGGTCAGGTTTCTCCCATTTCCCACACATCCGGACATGTTACACATTACCAGGGAACAAGAAAACAAAAGGTCTCACAACTGATAAGACAAACATTCCATACATCAAAGTTACAGAGTACAACATCAACACAAAGCTCAGAAGAACAAGGGAAAACACAAGTCAAAACAACTCCGGGTACTGAGCGTGCATCTGGGTCTCCCGCTCCCAAGTGCTCTCCTCAAGGCCACCATTCCTCCACAACACACAAACCAAGGGAATGGTTCATCCACGGAGCACCTTCTCTTTACGATCCTCGATTCTGAATGGTCGTTCCTCGAAGGTCGCGTCATCTCCCATATCCAGCTCTCCCCAGTCGATAATGTGAGATTCATCATGTAAGTACCGACAAAGATGGGAGATGTGGAAGACGTCATGAACTTTCTCCAACTGAGGTGGCAGGGCCAGCTGATATGCCACCTCGCTAACTCGCCTCAGCACCTCAAAAGGTCTGATGAACCTAGGTGAGAGCTTGCTCCCTTTCCCAAACCTCCGCTGCCCCCGTCGAGGGAAAACCTTCAAGAATACATGGTCTCCCACCTCAAACTCCAAGGGCCTCCTCCAACGATCAGCATAAGACTTCTGTCGGTCCAAAGCCACCTTCTTCCTCTCACGTACAAGCTAGAATTTCTCCGTGGTGCTCTTCACTACCTCTGGCCCAAGAGTACCTGTCTCACCAACCTCTACCCAGCAAATGGGTGAATGACATTGCCTTCTATACAAAGCCTCAAATGGTTCCATGCCAATAGTGGAGTGGAAGCTTTTGTTGTAGGAAAACTCTACTAAAGGCAAGTGTCGTACCCATGATCCTCTGAAATCCATAACGCATGCTTGCAGCATGTCCTCTAACATCTGGATAGTCTGCTCTGTCTGCCCGTCGGTCTGGGGGTGGAAAGTAGTTCTAAGGCGTAGTTGGGTGCCAAAATCATGTTATAACCCCCTCCAGACCCATGAGGTAAACCGAGTATCCCGTTCTGAGATGATAGTCCTCAGAACTCCATGAAAGCGCACTACCTCGTCTATGTACCTCTGTTCTAAGGTACTCACCGGGCCCGACTCCTTGATTGCTAAGAAGTGAGCCGATTTCATCAGTCAATCCACCACTACCCATATAGCATCATAACCACCCTGATCTCTGGGTATTCTTGTGACTAAGTCCATCAAGATGTCATCCCACTTCCACTCGGGGACATCTAAGGGATGCAACAAACCCCCGGGAACACAGTGTTCAGCCTTCACTTACTGACACACTAGGCACTTAGCCACAAACTCCGCCACAGCCCGTTTCACCCCGGGACACCAAAACTGATCCCTCAGGCCTCGGTAAATTTTTGAAACTCCTGGATGTACCGCTAAGGCTGAGCTATGGAACTCACGGAGAACTCCCTCACGCATCGCCTCTGGGAAAAACAACCTTCCACGAAAAAGCATCTGATATCGTCTGTCCTCTGACCATCCCTCTGGAGCATTTCCCTAATCGACACGATCTCGCATCACCTCTGCCTCAGATTCCCCCCACTGAGACTCCTCCACTTGCTGCGATAAGGAGTATTCCACCATAATCTGGAACAAACAGCCTCTAACACCTTCTTCCCTTGCATCTAAGTGCAGGGCAGCCAACTCTCCCATCGCCTTCCAAGCATCAGCGGATTCCCGAACCACTTCCTTATGTGACTTCCTGCTCAGGGCATTAGCCACAACGTTTCCCTTACCTTCAGTGTAATAGATCTCGAAGTCATAGTCTTGGAGAAACTCGACCCATCTCCGCTGCCGTAAGTTCAGGTCACGCTAGGAGAAGATATAACGCAGGCTCTTGTGATCTGAGAAGACCACAAAGCGCTCCCCAAAGAGGTAATGTCGCCACAACTTCAATGCGAACAATATTGCTGCAAGCTCCAGGTCATGGGTGGCATATTTATGCTCATGAGGGTGCAACTGACTAGACCCATAACAAATCACACCCTTATTCTGCATCAGCACGCACCCCAGACCAAGGCCATAAGCATCACAAAACACTTCATACAACAACCCTTCCTCTGGAAACTTGAGTATGGGAGCACTGACCAACTTCTCCTTCAGGTAGTCAAAATATTTCTGGCACTGCTCTCTCCACTGGAAGACCTGGTTCTTCCTAGTCAAAGCTGTCAATGGAGAAGCAACTCGAGAGAAGTCCGAAACGAACCTCTGATAGTAACCTGCTAACCCCAGGAAACTACGAACATCTTCCACGCTCTTGGGTGCTGACCAAGAAACAACTGCCTCCACCTTCGACGGGTCCACCGATACTCCATGCTGAGACACCACGTGCCCAAGGAAGTGTACTTCTTGTGTCAAGAACTTACACTTCGACAATTTCCCATAAAGCTGGTGGTGTCGAAGGACTTCCAAGACTTCCCTAAGATGCTCAACGTGCTCCTCCTCTGATCTTGAGTAGATCAAGATGTCATCGATAAAAACAACGATTAACCGGTCCAGAAACTCTCGGAAGACAAAGTTCATAAGTCCCATGAATACATCTGGTGCATTCATAACTCCAAACGGCATCACTAAAAACTCGAAGTGCCCATACCTACACCTAAAAGCTATCTTCAAGATGTCACTTTCCTTCACCCTCAGCTGATGATATCCTGATCGTAGATCAATCATAGAAAACCAACCTGCTCCCCTCAGCTGGTCGATGAGATCATCTATCCTTGGAAGGGGGTAACGGTTCTTGACCATTACCTAGTTCAACCTTCAGTAGTCTATGCATAGCCTGATACCACCATTTGCCTTCTTCACGAACAAAACTGGAGCACCCCATGGAGACACGCTGGGTCGAACAAAAGCCTTCTCTATCAGATCGTCAATCTGAAACCGCAACTCCCTCAACTCTGAAGGTGCCATCCGATAAGGGGCCATCGAAATCGGACGGGCACCAGGCTGTAAGTCTATCCCAAACTCAACGTATCTTCGGGGGGGTATAGTTACAACCTCCTCAGGAAAAACATCAAGGAACTCCCCAAAAACCCCTGGGACATCCATCATATCTGTATCAGCTGGAACCACTGATAACCCGCTCAACAAGGAATAGAGAGGCTCCACACGCCGGCTTCCCGCTTGATAGCTCCTCTCGCCAACAAAAGATACACACTGTCCATCTACGTCGGAGAACACAACTCTTATCCGGAATCATTCGATAAAGGCACTAACAGAAAACAACCAGTCGATGCCTAGGATGACATCGTATGGCTGCATCTGTAATAGAAGAAGGTCTCCACTAGATCGATGTGGTCCCAACGTTAGCCCGCATCCCTGGAAAACACAAGATATGCTGGTCTGGCCCCCAACTGGTGTACTCAGTACCAGTGATATGGAAAGTCTCTCTACTTCTAGTCCTAAAACATGGGCTAGACTAGGTGAAACAAAAGAGTGCAAGGCTCCCGAATTGAACAAAGCAGAAACAAGAGTGCTGAACAAACAAATCGTACCTCGTACCACCTCTGGTCCTGTTGGAGCTGCCAACTCTGCTACGTGCAACTGTCCATGCCCATCTCCTCTTCCTCTCTGATGTCGTCCACTTTCCCGACCACACCCTGGTCGAGGTCCCTGAGGAGCACCCTGAGGTCGGCCTCCTCCCGCAAAGTCTGCCCTCGGAGGAGCATGGTCCTACAACTGCTGGAAGGGCCTCACCGGCAACTGGAACTGCTGCGGTGGGTGCTGAACCTTCCCACCTCCACTGTACGGAGCTCGGTTTGGGAACCAACTCTGAACGTGCCTGAAACCTCCACAAGAAAAACACCTCGGTCCTGGGCTCATGGAAAAGGGATGAGGACCTGAAGATCTGAACTGGAACTGCTGGGGCCTGCTCCCCACTGGCCTGAACCTGGAAGGTCCAGTCGCAGGAGACCTACTATTGACTGCCTTCCCCTTCAACGAACCTGGATGAAACACCTCACGAGGTGCACCTCCCAGCGAGTGCATCCTCTCTACGACCTCTGCCTTCTTCTGCACTGCCAAGTACATCGAAAGGGTGAAGGGGTTGACAGCATACTAGAACGAAGGATGAAGCGCCTCCTCCAAACGTCTCTCCTGAGATTCCTCATCCAGAAAGAGATCCGTAGCAAAGCACAGGAGATCTTTGAACTTGATCCCCAGCTCTCGTACCGTCATACTTCCCTACTGAAGGGAGAGTAACTCCTGCCGCTTCTCCGCCTTGATCATGGAAGAAAGGAATTCCTCTCGGAATTCCTTCTCAAAGTCAGCCCATGGAACCTCTTCCTCTATCCTCTCTCCGAGATAGAGCATCCACCACTATCACGCCGCACCTCTCAGCTGACTGACTACTAGGGGAACCCAGTACTCCCTCAGAGCACGGATCAAGGTGAAAGCGATCCCTAGCTCCTTAAGCCACCCCTCCGTCTCCGTATCTGAAGTACTACCCTCGTACTTTTTGAGGGTCTGCCACTGGAAGGAACAGAGAGTTTTCTGCCACTGGCTATCTTCCTCCTATTAGTCAATCCTCAACTGATCGACCGCCTGAATCTGCTGGGCCTCGGCCGTCTGAGCCACCCGGGGATGACGTCCAGGTGCCATAGTTGTACGGTAAACAAGGATCACCTAAGCCCAAGTAGTAAGGAAAAACTCAAGGTTTCATTTTATCATTTTATTTCAATTTCCTTCCCAGAACACCCAAATCAAGTAAAACACAAACATGATGATGCATGTACCTTCCCTAGGGTCTCTACCCTGCAATCAATATAGTCTCACTTGGTCATTCGGTAGGCTCAGAGTCCTTGCATCGGATCACGGGGGGCCCTAAAATCTCGTGTCCTAGCCCGTCTTCCCTGGCCTATGTCACGCACCAAGATTAACTAACACTGTTTCCCTACCATCCCATTCAATCCTCACTGTGCATAACTCCAGACTCCATCCTATCTCTCAACCATCACCTCTGATACCATTCTGTCACGACCCCCTCCCACCAAAGATACCCCTCCTGAGCTGGCAATGGTGAAAGGGAGATAATGACCCCCAAGTCTCGCCTCCAGTAGGCCCCGGGTTGGTGACTAGCACCAAGGGTATGAGTTTCCACAATTATGGGAGGCATTACCCCTTTTTTTATTTAGGATCGGAAAATAGGACAAGTCAACCACCAAAAAAAAGAACAAGTGTATATAAATAAACCCAAACCAATCCCACATGCATGTTTAAACAATTTTATAACAAGGTAAAAGTACAAGAAAGATCAAAGTACAATACCAAAAGAAAAGGTACAGCAACAGAAACAACTCCAACTGTCCGACTAGTAGGGTCCCGCACAGCCATGGTAGTCCTCCTGGAAACCTGAAAGTAAACATAGGGTGAGTATACAAGTATACTTAGTAGGGAAACCTAAAGATCTCATGCATAAGTGGGGAGACATCCTAATGTCCCATGAGAACAACAGAAGAAACCTAACAAGGGAATCTATCCACCCAACCTTGCTAGCCACCCTCACCGAAACACAATCACAGTAGGTAGTAGTAGTATAAGAACAAGAGCATTGGGTACCCCGCACCATTTCCCATTAGTTAGATGAAAGTCATGATGCTGTCACACTCTCCCCACCCGCACACACCTGGGCCTCACAACCACGTATCTCGCCCGCACACACCTGGGCCTCACAACCACACATCCCACCCACACACACCTAGGCCTCACCACCATGTATCTCGCCCACACACACATGGTCCTCACAACCACAACCACATCCCTGCCCGAAGACACCTGGACCTCATCCCGAAGATTCTTGGGAACAGTAATAGTGATAGAACTCTCTCCCGAAGACACCTGGGCCTGAAATCTAAACCTACCTGAAGAGTCTTAGGTGTAAGGTCACCTCAAGCCATTATAGACTATAAGCCTGCCCGAAGAGTCTTGGGCCTAATCACCCCAATCGAAACCTACCCGAAGAGTCTTGGGTGTAAGGTCGCCTTAAGCCATCACAGCCTAGGGGAGAAGGAGAAGGAAGAAGCTAGTAAGTATGGGAAAACACCCTCTCCCATGAAATGGGAGTGTTCGGCACTATGTGCTCAATATGGGTGTGGTGCGATAAAACACAAAAGATACAGATATATATATATATATATATATATATATATATAGCAACCACTCATCCCAACCTATGGCTTCTAAAAAGAGAAACTGAGCACGTGCCTCGGCACTACTACCACGAAGCATGCATTCCAAAAAAAACCCCAACCCCATTTAGGTTTTCATGTTTCAGCAGAAATTAGCTTATTTAGTTCCTTAACTACTGGGAAACTATCCATAACCAACCACTTCAATCGCTCGTAAAACATATCCCTGCCATCCACAAAACAAGTTAGGGAAACACAAGCAGCACAACAAAACCCTTCTTAACAACCAACCAACCCATTGATTATTATTTCTGTTTCATTACCAATCCCCATCATTCATTAACTCTTCCATTTATTATTTAAACCCAACCCATAGTCCGCTCACATTTAAACCCATCCCTGCAGCCCTTCTGCCCACCATCATAACCACACCACACATCGTTATCCCTTTAATACCACTTATTGCAGCCCCGCTGCCCATCACCATTAAACATTCACACCAACCCACCACCAAGTCAACCGTAGCCCCGCTGCTCACCCAAACCACAACAGCCCACAAAACACCCCCATCACATGCCACGTAACCAAGCCAACACCCACATGTTCATTATTCCATTTTGTTTTAACCGGGGTGATCACACAAGGGTTCTAGATTTTCATTTAATCAACCAACCTTACGTGAATATCCAATTTCCACATTCAACAAAGTTCCACTCACAAAAACGGACTATAAAGATAGGGAAACATTTAATCGCGCAAGCAAAGGCCCCCAACGACCGTGATTTTCAGTAGGCATAAGCCTTTTCATTTCACAACATAATATCACAGGATATAAAAGGTAAAGTAACAGCAATCACAAACTTCCCATTCCCATTCTTTAACTAGTTATTATCTTTATTTAAAGGTTCAACCATTTCTCATGAAAACAAAAAAGGATACCCACCCCACATGATGCAGAAATTAGAGAGACGAAGGTAAAACCTCTACCTCAACAGGTTCTGGTCACAACGCTCCACGGGATCAACTTTAGAAGATGTCCGTCGGCATCCCAGCAAAACCTCCTCGGGTGGAAGTCGGAGAGGAAAGTCGAAGGAGAGACAACGGATCCAAGCTTGGAAGTTCTGCCTTGTCGTTACGATCCAGTGGCCGTTGACGGATCATAAATCGGAGCTCGGACGAAAAAGTTATGGAAGAAAGAGCCTTCGAGTCTCTTGAGAGAGCTCAGCTCAGAGGAGAGGGGAGGAGAGGTGTGAGTTGAAAGGAGGAGGGGACCCCTCCTTTTATAGGCGTGAAAAGAAAAAGTACACGGCGTGTACTTATGGTACACGGCGTGTACTCGGCCATTTTCACACGGTCTCCACACGGCCTCCAACGCAGCTCCGCGGTCGTTGCCTGGTCAACACACGGTTTGAAGGTAACGCATACGCAGGGAAGGACTACACGGTGTGTAGATTGGACACACAGCGTGTACCCATTTATTTCACACGGCAAGGACACGGCTCCAACGCGGCATACGACCGATGACTGGTTAACACACGGTAATGCGTACACGGGGAAGGACTACATGGCGGGTAGATTGGACACACGGCTTATACCCATTTATTGCACACGGCAAAGGCACAACCATCCACACGGGGTATACCTGGCAAGAGGGTACACAGTGTGTACTCAAACTACACAGCGTGTAGTTTCAAAATTTTGGAAAGTGTGGGAAAATTTCATTTTACCCTCCAGAACACTTCGTGGCCTTCTTTTTGACAAAGGAATGGGCCGGAGAGGTCCGGGCCACTACATACCACCAGTATAAAAATCTATTTTCTACTTACTATCTCTAGACCCATGACACCTGTGATATTCACCGATCTCAATTTCATCATTGATTGAACATTTGAAAATTTTCTCATTGTTTTTAAAGTTATGAATCACCAAATATTTTCAATGAATTAAATTCATCCCACTGATGAAGTGGTCAAAATTAAATTCATGGGAAATAAAAATGTAAGAGATTTATTGTGAAATACTTTTTTATTTATTATTATACACTCTAATTCATTTGGTATCCTTTTTTCTTGATGATAAGGAAATACCTCTCTATTTTTAGTCAGATTGTGTGAAGAAAAAATATGTCTAAAAACCTATATTCATATATTATTTCAACTCAATCACTTTGATATCTTAAAATTGATATGTTTTCTTTATAAATGTACAACATTGATCATATTCTCCCTCTATACCACACATATCCAACATGAAATTCTCTTTCTCATAGAATTAAAGGATGGAGAATATCTTTTCAATGGAGTTGGTTAGTTGTTCAATGATTATGGGATTAGAAGATCCATTGGTTTTTGGAGGCATTTATCACATAATGGTCACAAATTTCAACTTGATATATCTAAAGGGGATGTGATTTTAACTCCTGATTCATTTCCTCATTAAGAACCTGAGTTATATGAGAACTTATTTTCATGAAGTTCATGTTTCTTACTCACGTCAGGTTAGGAATCAAATTTAAAAAGTCATTACCTTGATCATCACATCGGTTATTAAATTGATTCCTCTTATACAAATCCATTAACTTAAAATAAAAGTAAAAGTAGGGATAATCATTCATACAATTAAACACATAAAATTTAAACTATAAACATTGAAGGGATAACTCATTATTGACCAATATTCCTTATCCTGAGTATTTATATGGTTCAGTATAAGCTATTAATATTCTATTTATTAAAATATTAGGGTAATTATTATTCCCTTTATAGTGGTTAATATGGAGATTGTGAATTTACCAAATCATATACCTCGGGACTTCTAACTAGGTGTATAACAAGGCATTTTTCTTATGAACTATGTGAATATTGAGTCTGTCACATGTGATAATATGACCTATACCACCACATATATACCAATAGTTAGTAAAACCCATTGGTATAGGTCCTCTTTCCCAATTTTTTGGCCAAACTATTGGGAAAATACCACTTTGAGGCCACTTTTCCCAATGGATAGGCGAAACCGTTGGGAAAGGGTATGGATTTCCCAATGGTTTGGCCAAACCATTGTGAAAATACCACTTTGAGTGTAACATCCCAAGTAAGTAATGAATAATAGTTATTTTTATCTATGTCTATTAATGAATTAGATAGTGTTTTAGAGGCTTAAAATGAGAATAAATCCAATCTTAAGCATGGAATACACTAATATTTTTAAAAGATTGTTTTACTGCCTTTTGATGGAAACCCATTTTTAAATCACAATTTTGACAATTTTATAAGATATATTTTTAAAAGTAAACTTATTATTTATGATTGGGACATTGAAATTTACTTTGGGTAAATTTTTGGTATTTTTCCGACAATGTTCATTTTTTATGAATAGTGAAAAATACTACATTTTACATCAGAACTTATTTTTCATCTAATTTAATTATATGGTTAGATTATCTTTTTAATTGGTTTTAAAGTTTAAATAGAATATATTTTTACCATGTAATACAATTTTGGTCATTGGGATTAATTTCACTTTGGAATTGGGCACAAACAAGTGCCAAACGTTTTATAAATATTGTTTCAAAAAAACCCGCTATTTGTTTTGCCAACAGGAATTATTTTTAAATTAATTATTGCAATTTATATGTTTGTAATTTGGTAAAATGGATTCCATATTTGGAATCATATGGTCCAAATTATGTAATTAAGACTCTTGTTTTTGGACATTATGAATAGTAACGATGGTAATTATCTTTAATTATCGTGATTAATGAGTAATCGGGTAGTTAAGAAAAATAAAATAATATCATAATAATAAAAAATGAGACCAAAATGTGTCCTAATTCTACTGCTTGTCTCATTTCAGACCATGGTATTCATTGTTCCAAACTTGGGGACCCCATGAAATCACTTTTGTGTGAAAGTGACTTTTTATCTTTTTATTTTTAAAGAAAGTTAAATATAACAAAGAATGTATCACCTAAGTAAAAAAAAATTAATTTTGTCTACATAAATGATATGTTGGACTATAAATATTCATTGGAAAGATAAAAAGATTTACTACATCATGATATTTTTTTTATAATTTTTATACATAAAATAAATTAAATTATTTATGATATCATGATGATGCATCGATTACCTCATTAATAAAGGATTTAAATAAAATGAAAAGATAATGTTAAAACTATAACTTAAACTTGTCAAAGACCTATTGGATGAGTATATTTCGAACCCATATCACCTTATCCTCGAAATAAATCAATGTGGGACCTTTAAAATCCGAAACTCATTTGAAAATAAAGTAACCTTTTATACCTTTCTAAGAGTGCCCCTCCTCTCCTCTTATAAAAGGCCCCCACCTCTACCTCCTTACCCACACCTCTCAACCCTTTGGCTCGGCCAACCCCTGCTCATTTGGTCTCCACACATCCCTCTATTACTCCTTAAATCCTAACTTTGGGCATAAGTCTTCCCAAGGAATTCTTTGATCTCAAATCAAAAAGAGTTACCCGATTTAAAGGTAGTGTCTTCTCTTGTGTTCTTATGTTTTATTTTGCTTCTCCAACCCCCTAAACTCTTTTTATTCATTTATTTTGTAACAAATATAGTATATTAAATATACTATGATGTTGTTATAAGAATTATTAGATCTACACTTACACACACCTACATCTAATGGTTAAAGAACATACTGTTTCTGTGGATGGTGAATTTCTGCCTCACGAAACGATGATTGTTCAAAACTCATATAACACCTTAAAAGGTGGCCATTAAGATGTCACTATATTTATATATGATATATAATATGTTTAGGTTTTCCTTAAGCTTCTTTATTTTTCATTTATGGCATACCTTTATGGCTTCCATTATGGGTATACGCGATATCTTCATTTTAGGAAGTGCGGACTACCGCCCCCTCAAAGTGATTTGATTCGTTAATACCATATGTGGTACGTATAAAGGAAATATTTAATGATATTATATATGATACCATACAGGAATTATAATACTATTATGTATCATTATGTTTTAATTCCATTAAATTATGATATAGAAATGAAATTAGCGTTCATGCATACGTACAGCTTACCGTCTCCATGAACGGTGCATTTCATTTCTTATCCCCAAATATAATGTACTATTATAAGTACATATATATAATGGATATATATTATTTATTTTACATCTAAATGATGAATATAATTCTGGAATTAAAATATACATATCTCTCATTTAGTTTTAATTCCATTAATATGACATAGAAATGAAAGTAGCATTCATGCGTACGTACGGCTTACCGTCTCCATGAACGGTGCATTTCATTTATTAGCTCTAAATGTTATATAATATTGTAAATGAATATATATATACTGTATATATATGATATATATGATATATACATCATGAGTATAACTCTGGATATAATGGATACATGAACAACTTTTAATTATAAAGAGCATATTTTTTACTCAAGTACCAATGATCGTTAAAACGACTGTCATTAACTTAAATAATTACATAGTGTTCATGACATGGTAATAAGTGATATAAAAGGAATAATGAACTTGAAAAAGGTTATTAATCAAGTAGAAATTAATTCAAGTTTATTATTCAGGACTTTAAAGAACGATCGTGTCAAGTTGGAACCGAGGTATGGGACTTCGTCTCAATATCCTTTCATTGAGGCATATTATGTTTTATACACAAATTTTTTTTATACGGTGTATAAACCCATTTGACTTTTACTTTTATCCAAAAGGAATATTTTTTATACGAATCGTTTTACTAAACGACAAAAGGGAATTTTTTTGTCGTACGTATGCGGCGACAACGACTTCTCTGCCGCCGTGACCATTATTTGAGTTTTGGCTTCCTCTACAAGCCATACCTTTTTTTTTAAATGAAAAATAAATACCATGTTTTACTTTTATTTTATTTTGGTATTGAAAATGGCTTTAATAATGTTTTTATATCAATGTGTTGTATTGATATCTTGTGATTGAAAAGTGGAAATGTTATGTTTCCTTTATGCATGTTTTATGTGATATGATTATGTTATGGTTCTTGGGAATTATTATGAAGATGGGTGGTCCCGTGATAAACTAAGGGCGGGTGAGCTCGATATAGCTCTCCAATGCATTGGGTAATGCGAAGGGGTTAAACATTGAGGTTTCTCCGAAGAGATTTAGGGAATATACTATGATGGGTATTCCAAATGTAACCAAGAGGGTTACTCCCTACGTAAGAATGTTATAAATGCCTCAAGTTACCTTTATGTCTTATGATTTATATGATTTATTCATGATTTGACAAGGTATGTTAATGTTCTTATGTTTTATGGGTAAATTATGATTTCATTCTTATGTATATATGTACTCATGTTTCCTTTCCATATTTTGATATCCCTTACTGAGCTTTTTATGCTCATCCCAAGTTTTTGAAATGTTTTTCACAGGTCAAGGGAAAGGTACATGATGTGATGATAGTATCAATGAAGTGTCAAGAAAGAATCCATGTTTTATTTTAAATAGGTTTCCTTTGATGGGAAAAATGAATATTGTCTTTTATGTAACCACTTTGTTTAAATGTGGAATGAAATGCATGTTTTATGATCTAATTCTCTAAAACTCTAAACTTGAAAAGATCCTCAATGTGTAATCTTGTAATAACTCAAGATTAAGTATGGTTTAAGGCTGGGGCCTTATAGTTGGTATCAAAGGTCGGTTTAGATAACTGTAGGAGTTAGAATTCTATTAAATGATTATCCAAAAATATTTTTTTATGGTCAAATTGAAATGATATAGCATTTGAAGATTACCATGTTGCTTCATCTAAGACATGTTTGTTCAGAGTGGTTTTCCACAGAGGAAACAGGGAAGTAGTGCTAGGAAGGCATACAGAAGGAAATAACCTTCCGAATCAGCATCCAGAGATGGTTGGAATTGGAACTGAATAGTTTGTTGCAGTAATGGAGCAGTTGACTCAAGCGATAAATGGTTGTGGTATCCATGCATGAGATCATCCAGATCAACCGCAGAGGAACATGTCAGTGGTGGAACATTTCATGAGGCAACATCCCCCATCATTTAGAGGATCATCTGACCCTGTGTTAGCTGAAGGGTGTATTAAATCACTGGAGAATATTTTCCATGTCATGGGGTGTTCAGACAATCAAAAGGTTAGTCTTGCTATTTACCATTTTGAGGGTGAAGCAGATCAGTGGTGGTCGATGGTTAAAAATATCAAGGAAGCTGATGAGATTGATGATCTCGACTGGGATGAATTCAAAGGTATGTTTCTTGAGAAGTATTTTCTTAAGGCTATTTGACTTAGGATGGAAAAACAATTCTTGGAATTGAGGCAAGAGGAAGACTCAGTGGCTGCCTATGAAGAAAGGTCCACTCGATTGGCAATGTATGCTCCAAATTTTATCCGAGACCTTGATAGTAAAATCAATCGTTTTTACTCAGGATTAAAGCCAAAATATCGAAGGGCATTAGATTCTCGTGAGTTCAAAAGTTATGAAAGGCTTGTCCGGTGTGCTGAGAAGGTGGAAATGGAGTTTTCCAATGATCAAGTTTTCTATAACAACCAGCAAAAGAAGAGACCGAGGTGGCAGGAGAAAGGAAAGAATTCTTCAAAAAGGTCTGATGGTAAGAAAACTAAGTTTCCAATTTGTGATAAATGTGGTAAAAGTCATGCTGGGGAATGTCTTCTGAATTCTGTAAAGTGCTACTAATGTGGTAATATGGGACATAAGGCTCGTGATTGCACTGAAAAATATCAAGGTGGTGGTAAGTCCAATTTTTATTTACAGTTAGTGAAATGTTTTAAGTGAAATGAGATGGGTCACTATGCAAACGAGTGTCCGAAAAAGAGCTTGAGTGATGGGAAGCGTTTAGACTACAAGTAGAAAGGGGTGGTAAAATCCTTTGCAACTACTTCAGTAGATGTCGGGCCATCAAATGAAGTTGTATCAGGTACTTTTTTTGTTTTTTCAGATTATGCCAGTGAGTTGTTTGATTCGGGGTCTACACATTCTTTCATCTCTGAAAACTTTTCTAGTAAAATGGGAATACCATCTCAAGAAATGACTCCTGAACTTGTGGTAAAAACACCTGGGGGAAATGTTGAGGCAAAAATAATTTATAAGAATCTTCTAATCCTTATCTGTGGAAAGAACCTACTTTAAAATCTTATTTTTTTACCTCTAGTAGAGTTTGATGTTATCCTGAGTATGGATTGTCTCTCTATTTACCATGCTAAGATTGACTGTAGAGCTAAAAATGTTTCTTTTCAGAAAGACTTTCAGTTTGTGTACAAGAATGAACCCTTACTATTGATAACATATCAAGAGGCCGAGAAACTTGTAAAAGATGTAAATGAATGTTACCTTGCACACATTATTGAAAACAAGGGAACTTTTTAGATTAATGATGTGCCAGTGGTAAATGAGTATCCTGATGTTTTTCCTGATGAGTTGCCTGGAATAATACTAGATCAGGAAGTTGAGTTTACTATTGACTTAGTTCCTGATTCTAATCCAATTTCAAAACCCCCTTATCGAATGGCTCAAATTGAACTTTTAGAGTTGAAGGAGAAATTGAAAGATTTAATAGAGAAAGGTTTCATTCGACCTTGCACATCACCATGGGGTGTTCCTGTTTTATTTGTTAAAAAGAAAGATGGTTCTATGAGACTTTTCATTGATTATAGAGCCTTTAATAACATCACTGTTAAGAACAAATATCATTTGCCTCATATTGAGGATTTGTTTGATCAGCTCTAGGGAGCTCAGTATTTTTCAAAGATTGACCTGAGAACGGGGTACCATCAGCTGAAGTTAAAGGAAGTAGATATTCCGAAGACTGTGTTCTGTAAAAGATATGGTCATTATGAATTTTTAGTAATGCCTTTTGGGATAACCAATACACCTGCTGTATTCATGGACTTAATGAATAGAATTTTCCATGAGTTCTTGGATAAGTTTGTAGTGGTTTTCATTGATGATATTTTGGTTTTTTCTAAAATTAAAGAAGAGCATGAAAGACATTTAAGGGTTATTTTGAAAACCTTAAAAGAAAATAAATTGTATGGTAAATTCATCAAGTGTGAGTTTTGGTTGCAATTAATTTCTTTCATTGGTCCCATTGTTTCAAAAGATGGGATAACCGTTGATCCTGCAAAAACAAAAGTTGTGGAAGAATGGACAAGACCCACAAATGTAACTGAGATTCGTAGCTTCCTTGGTTTGGCAGGCTATTACTGAAGGTTTGTTAGAAATTTTTCCCAGTTATCTAGTCCAATGACTAAGCTAACTCGGAATGGTGTTAAGTTTATCTGGACAAAATAATTTGATGATTGTTTTCAAGAGTTGAAAAGAAGATTGGTGACTTCTCCAGTTTTGGCACTACCTTCCAGGAATGAGGATTTTGTTATCTATAGTAATGCTTCATTTAAAGGACTTGGTTGCGTCCTAATGCAGAATGATCAGGTAATTTCTTATGCTTCATGAGAGTTGAAAACTCATGAGGTAAATTACCCTACACATTATTTTGAATTAGTTGTTGTTGTTTTCGCTTTAAAAATTTGGAGGCATCATTTGTATGGAGTAAAGTGTGAAATATATACCGATCACAAAAGTTTAAAGTATATATTCACTCAGAAATAATTGAACATGAGACAGAGGAGATTTCTAGAATTAATCAAGGATTATTATTGTACAATTAATTACCATCCGGGGAAAGAAAATAAAGTGGCTGATTCTTTGAGTCGAAAGTGTAATGCTTCATTAACGATGTTGCATTTGGAACATGATCCTTTGGTTATGGATTTGATGAACTTTGGCATAGAAGTTGTTGGTGTAGGTTGTTCTTCTGTTTTGTTTCAGGTATTAGTGAAATCTTCTCTATCAGATAGAATTAAGCAAGCACAGAAGCAAGACAGCGAGTTGCGGAAAAAGGTAGAGCTGGTTCAGAAGGGTAAGTTGCCTGAATTAAATATTGATAATGATTGTGTTTTGAGATTTGGGAAGAGATTGTTTGTTCCTTGTGATTCACAGTAGAAGAGAGAGTTGTTATGTGAATCTCATAGTTCCCCGTTTTCAGTTCATCCCGGTAGTACTAAGATGTACAGAGATATGCGGTAGTATTACTGGTGGGATGGAATGAAAAGAGATATTGCTGATTTTACAGTGAAGTGTTTGACTTGTCAACAGGTTAAAGCAGAGTCAGATTTACCAAAAGGGATGCTTCAGCCTTTACCAGTGCCAGAGTGAAAATGGGAAAATATATCCATGGACTTTGTTGTGGGATTACCGAAGACACCTCGAGGTAATAATGAAATCTGGTTTGTTGTTGATCGCTTGACTAAATCTGCTCATTTCCTTACTATACGGGATACTTTTTCCCTAGATAAACTTTCCTGTTTGTATCTTAAAGAGATATTCAGTTTACTTGGAGTTCCTCTCTCCATTGTATCTAATCATGATCCCGGGTTCACTTCTAACTTTTGGAAAGGCCTTCAGAAGTCGTTGGGTACTGAATTAAATTTTAATACAGCTTTTCATCCTCAATAAGATGGGAAATCAGAATGAAAAATTCAGACTTTGGAAGATATTCTACGTGCTTGTTCGATGGATTATCAGTGAAGTTGGGACCAACATCTTTCTTTGTTTGAGTTTTCATATAATAACAGTTTTCATTTTAGTATACAAATGGAACCATTTGAGGCGTTATATGGGAAGCGGTGTTGAACTCCAGCTTTCTGGGATGAAGTGGGTGAAAGGAAGATGATGGGACCAGAATTGGTAGATGATTTGGCAGAAAAATTTCATCTGATACAGAAACACATGAGAATAGCTCAGAGCAGGCAGAAGAGTTATGCGGATAACTAGAGGAAGGATCTATCTTTTGAGGTAGATGATCATGTTTTTCTCAAAGTCTCACCATGGAAAAGTGTGATGCGATTTGGTAAGAAAGTAAATATCAGTCCAAGGTTCATTGGACCATATGAAATTCTGGAGAGAGTTGGATCAGTTGCTTACCGAGTGGCTTTGCCTTCGAGTTTATCTCAGGTACACAATGTTTTTCATGTTTCAATGTTAAGGACGTATATTCCAGATCCATCTCATGTTTTGAGTCCAGAGGTAGTTTAGTTGGAAGAGAACCTATCATGTGAGGAACAACCGGTCCAGATTCTTGACAACAGGGAGCAAGTGTTGTGGAATAAGGTGATTCATTAGGTAAAGGTTTTGTGGAAAAACCACATTGTTGAAGAGGCAACATGGGAATCTGAAAATGCAATGAGGGATAAATACCCCCACTTATTCGATAAGTAAATAAATTGCGGGGATGCAATTTTCAAAAGGGGGGAAGGATGTAACATCCCAATTAAGTAATGAATAATAGATATTTTTATCTATGTCTATTAATGAATTAGATAATGTTTTAGAGGCTTAAAATGAGAATAAATCCAATCTTAATCATGGAATACACTAATATTTTTAAAAGATTATTTTACAGCCTTTTGATGGAAAACCATTTTTAAATCAAACTTTTGACAATTTTATAAGCTCTATTTGTCAAAATAAACGTATTATTTATTATTGGGACATTGAAATTTACTTCGGGTAAATTTTTGGTATTTTTCCGACAATGTTCATTTTTTTATGAATAGTGAAAAATACTGCATTTTACATCAAAACTTCTTTTTCATTTAATTTAATTATATGGTTAGATTATATTTTTAATTGGTTTTAAAGTTTAAATAGAATATATTTTTACCATTTAATCCAATGGTGGTCATTGGGATTAATTTCACTTTGGAATTGGGCACAAACAAGTGTCAAGCTTTTCATAAATATTGTTTCAAAAAAACCCGCTATTTGTTTTGACAACGGAAATTTTTTTTAAATTAATTATTGAAATTTTTATGTTTGTAATTTGGTAAAATGGATTCCATATTTGGAATCATAAGGTCTAAATTATGTAATTAAGACTCTTTTGTTTTTGGACATTATAAATAGTAACGACGGTAATTATCTTTAATTATCTTGATTAATGAGTAATCGGGTAGTTAAGGAAAATAAAATAATATCATAATAATATAAAATGACACCAACATGTGTCCTAATTCTACTGTTTGTATCATGTCCGACCATGGGATGCCTTGTGCCAAACTTGGAGACTACATGAAATCACTTTTGTGTGAAAGTGACTTTTGATCTTTTTATTTTTAAAGAAAGTTAAATATAACAAAGAATATATCACCTGAGTAAAAAAAATTAATTTTGTCTAAATAAATGATATTTTGGAGTATAAATATTAATTGGAAAGATAAAAATATTTCCTACATCATGATATTTTTTTTATAATTTTAAAACATTAAATAAATTAAATTATATATGACATCATGATGATGCAGCGATTACCTCATTAATAAAGGATTTAAATAAAATGAAAATATAATGTTAAAAATATAACATACACTTGTCAATGACATATTGGATGAGTATATTTCTAACCCTTATCACCTTATCCTTGAAATAAATCAATGTGTGACCTTTAAAATTTGAAACTCATTTGAAAATAAAGTAACCTTTTATACCATTCCAAGAGTGCCCCTCCTATCCTCTTATAAAAGGCCCCCACCTCTACCTCCTTACCCACACCTCTCAAGCCTTTGGCTTGGCCAAAACCTGCTCCTTTTGTCTCTACACATCCCTCTCTTACTCCTTGAAGCCTCACTTTGGGCAGAAGTCTTCCCAAGGATGCCTTTGAGCTCAAATCAAAAAGAGTTACACGATTTAAAAATAGTGTCTTCTCTTGTGTTCTTATGTTTTATTTTGCTTCTCCAACCCCCTAAACTCTTTTTATTCATTTCTTTTGTAACAAATACAGTATCTTAAATATACTAGGATGTTGTTATAAGAAGGATTCATGCTACACTTACACACACCTACATCTAATGGTTAATGAACATACTGTTTCTGTGGATGGCGAATTTCTGCCTCACGAAACGATGATTGTTCAACACTCATATAACACCTTCAAAGGTGGCCATTAAGATGTCACTATATTTATATATGATATATAATATGTTTATGTTTTCCTTAAGCTTCTGTATTTTTCATTTATGGCATACCTTTATGGCTTCCATTATGGGTATACGTGATATCTTCATTTTAGGAAGTGCGGACTACCGCCCCCTCAAAGTGATTTGATTCGTTAATACCATATGTGGTATGTATAAAGGATATATTTAATGATATTATATATGATACCATACTGTAATTATAATACTATTATGTATCATTATGTTTTAATTTCATTAAATTATGAGATAGAAATGAAAGTAGCGTTCATGCATACGTACGGCTTACCGTCTCCATGAACGGTGCATTTCATTTCTTATCCCCAAATGTAATATACTATTATAAGTACATATATATAATGGATATATATGTTTTATGTTACATCTAAATGATAAATATAATTCTTTAATTAAAATATACATATCTCTCATTTAGTTTTAATTCCATTAATATGACATAGAAATGAAAGTAGCGTTCATGCGTACGTACGGCTTACAGTCTCCATGAACGGTGCATTTCATTTCTTACCTCTAAATGTTATGTAATATTTTAAATGCATATATATATACTGGATATATATGATATATATGATATATACATCATGAGTATAACTCTGGATATAATGGATACATGAACAACTTTTAATTATAAAGAGCATATTTTTGACTCAAGTACCAATGATCGTTAAAACGACCGTCATTAACTTAAATAATTAGATAGTGTTCATGAAATGGTAATAAGTGATATAAAAGGAATAATGAAATTGAAAAAGGTTCTTAATCAAGTAGAAATTAACTCAAGTTTATTATTCAGGACTTTAAAGAATGATCGTGTCAAGTCGGACCCGAGGTATGGGACTTCGTCTCAATATTCTTTCATTGAGGCATATTATGTTTTATACACAACTTTCTTTTATACGGTGTATAAACCCATTTGACTTTTACATTTATCCAAAAGGAATCTTTTTTATACGAAGCTTTTTACTAAAGGACAAAAGGGAATGTTTTTGTCGTACGTATGCAGCGACAACGACTTCTCTGCCGCCGTGACCATTTTTTGAGTTTCGACTTCCTCTACGTGCCATACCTTTTTTTTAAATGAAAAATAAATACCATGTTTTACTTTTATTTTATTTTGGTATTGAAAATGGTTTTCATAATGTTTTTATATCAATGTTTTGTATTGATACCTTGTGATTGAAAAGTGTAAATGTTATGTTTCCTTTATGCATTTTTTATGTGATACGATTATGTTATGGTTCTTGGGAATTATTATGAAGACGGGTGGTTCCGTGATAAACTAAGGGTGGGTGAGCCCGATATAGCTCTCCAATGCATTGGGTAATGCGAAGGGGTTAAACGTTGAGGTTTCTCTGAAGAGATTTAGGGAATATACTATGATGGGTATACCAAACGTAACCAAGAGGGTTACTCCCTACGTAAGAATGTTATGAATGCCTCAAGTTACCTTTATGTCTTATGATTTCTATGATTTATTCATGATTTGATGAGGTATGTTAAAGTGCTTATGTTTTATGGGTAAAGTATGATTTCATTCTTATGTATATATGTACTCATGTTTCCTTTCCATATTTTTATATCCCTTACTGAGCTTTTTATGCTCATCCCAAGTTTTTGAAATGTTTTTCACAGGTCAAGGGAAAGGTACATGATGTGATGATAGTGTCAATGAGGTGTCAAGAAATAATCCATGTTTTATTTTAAATAGGTTTCTGTTGATGGGAAAAATGAATAATGTCTTTTATGTAACCACTTTGTTTAAATGTGGAATGTAATGCATGTTTTATGATCTAATTCTCTAAAACTCTAAACCTGAAAAGATCCTCAATGTGTAATCTTGTAATAACTCAAGATTAAGTATGGTTTAAGGTTGGTTCCTTATATTGAGGCCTCTTTTCGAAATGGTTTAGAAAAACCTTCGGTAGAGGGTATGGATTTCCTAATGGTCTGGCGTAACCATTGGGAAAATCCAACATTGGGGCCACTTTTCCCAATGGTTTGGCCAAACTGTTGGGAAAGGGTTTGGCTTTCCCAACGGTTTTGCCAAACCTTTGGGAAACGCCAACTTTAAGGCCACTTTTCCCAATGGTTTGGCCAAACCGTTGGGAAAGGGTATGGGTTTTCCAACGGTTTCTCTAACTGTTAGGAAAGGGTATGGATCTCCCATTGGTTTGGCCAAACCATTGGGAAATGGCCACATTGACGCCACCTTTCCCAATGGTTAGGACAAACCATTGGGAAAGGGTGGGTAAAAGGAATATCGCAATGGTTTTGAAAATCGTTGGGATATGTATCCTTATTTTTTTGAGTATATTTATCGAATATCATCATATAAATCAATATATAAATTACAAATATATATATATATATATATATATATATATTAGCAAAAGGAACCTCTAGGATAGTGGTAAAGTCATTGATATATAACGTATAGGTTGTGGGTTCAAACCTCCACTGGAACTTTTATATATACATATATATATATATATACACCTATCCCAATGGTTTCCCCAAACAGTTGGGAAAGACCTATCCCAATGGTTTGGAAAACCGTTGGGATAGTTCTTTTCCAACAGTTTTCTCCAAACCGATGGGATAGGTCTTTCACCATGCCAAATCACCCAACAACTTCCCAAACCATTGGTATAAGCTATAACAACGGTTTGGGGACCTATACCAACCATTCCAAATAGTTGGTATTGGTAATTTTTCTATTAGTGAATATCAATGCACCATTTTTGGGGTTATTACAAATAGGTACAACTGTGTCAGATCCACATCCACTTGTTGTATTCGGACAAGGAATTATTTTCATAGAAACCATTTACTCTATACTTTAACAAAATTTATTAATGATTCACTGTGTTTATACATATGCTTAAGGCTTTCACTAGGGTTTTATAGTCTTAATCCCCAAAATAACTAGACATTCCATTAACATGGACTACAAGAACACATATCTTCAATATAATTTATTTATTATTCATTCGAAAAAGGTACGTATAATAAAATCCCAGAGGTTCACAAGGACTAGTGAATTTGTTAAATTAGTTACATGAAATAATTAATAAAAAAATTTACAACATTATTATTTAAAAACTCTGAAACACGCCCTTATATTCGTTGGATATTCTAAAACCCCATGGGATATCATAAGGATGTACATTATAAAGGGGTAAGCTATTATTTTTAGTAAGGGAATAATTAATGTATAAAAATATAAAATTAATGCATGTTACTCAATAGGTATATCAACGAATGATAAAAGGGTCGATAACCACAAAACAGAAGATCAAATCTTGATATATTATGTTAACGAGAATGCAATATATGAATGTTGAAAAAATATATAATATAATATAAACATATTTCATGACTAAATGACAAGACAAAATTACATGGTGGATATAGTCCCATAATAGATTAGGTTCACTCCCTTATCAAATAAAAAAATTCCCCTTAGAAAAAAGTATTACCCAATTCATTAAAGGGATATATAATTTTATGCTCACCCATCCCATTCGTATCATGTATAGTCATTACTGTACAACATATATCATACTATATAATGGTGTGTTTCATCACATTAAATCTCGTGATTAAGAAGTTTAATTTACAAATATGGAATTCCAAAATCAATTATTCATAGTTTCATATTGGTCAATACCATTGAAAAAAAATGGGGATGGGTATTCACTATAAAAATGTTTGGCCAGTAAAATTGAATGATAATTTCTACATCATAATAGGGGTATATAAATATTCATGGAAGCGTTAAATGAGAGTGAAAGGTGTAAGATCCCAAAATTTCTACAGATTCCTCAGGATCATTTTAGGTACTTGTTTATCCTTGATTATTTTTATACCTTGGTTAGGTTTTTTGGGTCTGTTTTCAGTTAAATTATAGAAATTTGGAAACTCGTGATGTTTTTTATTGATGGTACATGGTTAGGGAAAACCATGTAGTTTTCCCCAAGAAATTGTGCACCCAATTTTAGATGTATAAGAGGTGATGCATGATTAGTTTATTGTTTGTCCAATCCATTTGGAATCCCTCCCCTAAATGAAAACCCCCAAATAGAGTGGATTTTCATGGTGTCACACTATTTTTTAAACAGTTCACCAAATAATTAGAGGAGCATGGTTAAGACACAAATTTTAGAGAAGTGTTCCCATCTACAAAGGAAATTTTTCATATGTTTTTTTAATCCCCACAAAATTTTAATTTAAATTCATAAAACCATCAGGGTTTAACCCTAATCATCCCTATTCAGCCTAATATGATTTTCAATGTTTTTGGAAGTTACATAAAGGGTTCTAAGTCTCATATAACCCCTTTTTCATGAATCGATGTTCTGATTGAAGGATCAACACCTTGTTTCTAAGAAATATATTCCATATTTGGTTTCCTCTATCTCCCATATCAAATTTTAGATAAATAGGGGAATTTGTTATCTATTGGATATGGTTTAGATCTATGTTTTGATGGATCTTATTCTATTGGTTCCTGATTTTATGTATTAGTCTTATATCTTCTGTGATGTTTTGATTTAGATATTTCCACATCAAATTGTGGATTTGTTTTTTGAGAACGTCCATCAAATACCTTGAGGTATGTGGTATAATATTCTATTATCATAGCCTTGAATAAAATTTCGTGTATGTGATTGTGAAATTTTGATTTCCATGTTGGGAAATTTCACTTCTTGTTTGAGTAAATTAATTGAATTCAGTGAGATTGTTAATATTAATGAATAACGAGATTATGAAATTGATAAATTAAAATGGGTTATGAAATTGAGGGAAAACCATGGGGTGTAATGATTTAATTGAAATGTTGAAATATGAATTATTCATGGTTAATTTATGAAATTGTTAACATGGGATATAATTGAAATCATAGAATTTTTTTGAATAATGGATTATAGAAATAGTTGTTAAATGGGTTGAGAATGTGGAACCATGGGATATGGTATTTTTGATTGAGTTGTGGGATAGTTACTACTACTCCAAATATCTATGGGGTTCCATAATACCACTCTAGGACCCCCATATATATAAATATATAGTGTGATCCCTAAGTTACGAGATATGAATGCCACTCCCAACCCCAATGGGATACTAGAATGAAACTTTAGGACCCCATTTACATGTTTTAAAATTTGATATTTAATGATTAATTTAAACCATTGATAGCATAAAATTTTATATCTTTCTTGGATGGTTCAGACTCTGATATGGTCCAATGTAACCATTGTTGGTTTTGTTGTCATCTTGAACCTATGGATTGTGTTGTTAAATTAAAGAGTAATTAAAATATTCTAACTGTTTACTTTTTAATTTTTATTTTATTCTTTATAAAACTTCATACACAATTATAAACTGGTTATTTTTTAGAAACTGTTGTAGGTTGCCAACTAATTTTTACTCACACCCTACTCAGGGTTTCTAATCGGTACACGAATAGACTTCCTGTTTGTAGGACAAGATGAGAGAAAGAGCCCTATGATATATGGTTGAGATGGGATTCATGATGGAGAATGTATATGGGAACTATAAATGATTTCTAGATCATATTGAGGATTTTTCTATGTGATATTAATTTAGGGTTTCATTTTACACTAATATAACATGACATATTTACTATTTTGGTTTATAGTCATTTTTTCTTGTTTCAAATGATCATGGGATTTTGGTCTTATTGAGTGTGGTATTATCTTGGTTATTATTCATTGTCATTTTGTTATTATTTATTTTTTTCAATTATTATTATACATTGATAAGAATGTTATAGTCTCCCCAAGTCGCATATTAATCCCCCACTACTAGACAGTATCCTTTAGCATAAGGGGAGGTGAGACTTAAGTTATGTAATAACCAGCTCAAGATAATGGAATATAGAACCTAGGTACAGATATTAAAAAATTCATTATTTCATTACAAGAGATTGATAATGATAGTCTGAGGGATTTGTAACATTATATCCCAACATAAAAAATAAAAAATAAAAAACAAGATATAATGAATGTTCTTGAATATAGATGATAAGAAGAGGGTAACTTACCTGGAGTAAAAAATTATAAAATATTGGGAAATATTTCTAAGATCATATGAACTACTTGGGAGGGATCTATAGTTATAAAGTTAGGGTAAATTTATGCTCAAATGGTTTTTAGTGAAGAGGAATGGAAGGATGGGTGGGTTTTTAGAGAAAAATATAAGAGAAATTTTTTATTAATTCCTAAACAGTGTTTTTTGACCATATAATAAAATAATCCAAACAAAAATACATCCCATGGTTTCTACCATAGTGGAGTGGGTTTAATTAATTTATAAGGATTAGAACCAAACTCATTAAAATAATACCCTTAGTGATGTATAAGTTAGTCATGTTTATATACATTGTATTTAAAAGAATTAATATATAATATAGGGGTTTTAGGAATCATTAAGTGTTTATATTATTAATAAAATATCATCCAAAACCTATTTTAAAAGTGAAACATAATTTTGGTCATGTATACTCTTTATATTATTTATTCGATCATTTGTCGTATTTTATGATGTCCTAATACATACCATGTAATACCATTTTTAATTTTGAATTAAAATTTCAACTATCTCTAAAAATTATGGAAAATAAACTATTAGCTAATTAAAATTTATATTTCCAAAAATATTATTTATTTTATTAAAAAACATCATTAAATATAAAAGTTTACACTTTTAGATCATAGTTCTAATTTATATAAAAATATTGGTTATTTCACATTAATATTTTTTTAACGCTTATAAAAATTACTTTTGACATTATAAAATTATATTCCATATAATATTTAATTAAATATTATTTATTGAAAATATTTTATTAAAATAAAATTTATTTAATTTTTTTACTTTCAATAAAAAGTGTGTCATTATCAAAACAATATATTTCTCATAAATAAACATGGTATTTCATCAAATTAAAATATAATTTTTATCAAAAATTTTATTTAATAATTTATAAAAATAATAATAATATCCTTAAATATAATCATTATTTTATTAAAATTAAGCTTTTAAAAAATAATAAAATTATTGTCTAGATACATAACCCCTTACTAGACAGGTGTATTCCTTAATAGTAATGTGTGCGATGGGGGGGGGCTTTGTTGGTGTGATTGGGTGAACATGGGTTGGGTCAAGATCTTACCAAGCTTGAAAGTCTCCCATAACTAATATTACATGTGATTTTATTTGTTCAATATGAGCATTAGTTTGGTCATGGAAAAGTGTTAGTGGTGTCAACTACCCCAGAAGCTCCAATAAATTTTCTTTGTATGGTATGGTCCTACTAGTTGAGGTCGTCAATACTTATGTCTATATTAATTGGACTGTATCATAACCCTTAATATACTAATATTATTGGACACTATACTCTAGATATATTATCAATGGTTATGATGCACAATATCATTTCAATTCTAAAATTATATAATTATACAAAATATCCCATGTATTGCATGTGTTTTCTATAACTACACTACATGATTAGGAAATTATAATTTCAAAAGGGAATTTCATTTATGAAATTTTGTGTCATTATAGTGACAGATCCTCTACATGTTTATTAATGTTTTAAAAAATATTTTGACCAGTTATAATTTGAGAAGTGGATCCACTATGAAGAATTGATGACTTTGTTTTACTAAAACAATTTAATGCAACTTTAGCTAAACACTCTTTTAATATATGGTGCTTCTGAGTACCCTTTCCTTTTTCATCATAGGGAATAAATCTTGAAAGAATGTCAGACATTGTACTACCCTATGAACAAGTGTCTCCCTACATCCCCACACTTCTTTAATACAGTTAAATATCATCTTAGTTCAAAAGATTGAATCATTATTCATAATTCCTTGTCTTTTCTAAAAATATTATTTCTCCTCATCTGAAAGAATCCCCCTAAATTAATTCTTCATTCTAGGTAGTCATATGCTCTTCCATCATGTGTAGTCCTTTCGAAGAAAATATCTTTTACACCTATTGTATCTTTGGAATTATTATCCTCTAAGATTATAAAACTTATGCATATACATTTTTCCATAATTTTGTTCTTGTTATAATTTTTTTCATAATTTTAATATTTTTTCATATTAAAGAGCTTTCAGAGTTTATCATTACATATAATTATATTGTATAATGTTTTATCCAAATATTAATTGTCTAAACATGAACATATTTAGTTTTTTAATTGACACTATTTTAAAAAATAGAATTATAAATTTATTCTGTTAGAAAATATTGGACCATACATTTTATTCTTATTCCCCCTTCTATATTAAAGGATTTTCCCAAAAAAATTGTGTTTTTTATATCTTCATTAAAATTATTATACTATTTTTTAGAAATATAAAACTTAAATTAAATCATAAAAGGTTTTTATTCTTTTAAAGAATGTATATATTCAATATCCAAGACCATATTTTCAGGTTTAGAAACTTTTAACATAACTTATAGATTTTATTAAAGTAGACTAATTTTATATTAACAAGATCATTCCTCTCCTCAATAAACTTCTTGGAAACTTTCAACAGATTATTATTTACATTATTGATCATGGTATTTATCTCAGGACAATATTTAAGTTCATATATTAACATTTGTTCCATCACATTTTGTTTTAAATAATATACTTCACCAATTGAAGTGTCATATCCTTTTTCAACATGATCCATAAAATTAAAATATTTCTCGCTAGATTCACTTTCAGATTCTTTTGTAAAATAATTATCAAAAAAACATTCATTAGACATCAGATTTATTCTTTTACATCTATAAAATATTATCTTACGTCTACATTATTTTGATGATTATTTAGGACTTCCCCCTTCCTTCTTCTATGTCTCTCATAATATTCTTATTCCAAATCTATTAGTTTTTTTCTTAATATTGGTAATGGAATAATGACCAATTCTATTTAATTTTTACTTTTTATGTGTAATAAATTATTTAATCTTACTGTTAAAATTATTTAATATTTTTTAAATTAATAAAATAATTCATTGTTGATCATCATTATTTTCTTCTTTTTCATCTTCACTCGAACCTATATCATCAACATTTTCATTGAATTTCAATAATCACATGGCCTCAAAAGTAAAATCATCTATAACCTTCTTCTTGAAGGTTATAATTTTTATCTATTAATTAGTATAATAATGTTTTAAAATTCATATTGGGAATATCCTCACTGCCATTTCATAGAAATATAATAGGATGAAACATGTTTGAAAAATTATTCATGAGCTTCTTAACAATTTCATATTTTTAAACATCTTAATAAACACCTAGATATTATTAATAAATTCTTCAACCCTAGTAAACTAGTCATCACTATTATTTTCATTACCTATATTGATTTTTTCAAATAGGATCCTACAAATATATAATTTTACCTTGTCTATTTTTACATTACATCCATAGATACATTCATTTTTATCCCATATTGAAATTTTTAATTGAATGAATATTAGTTTTTTATTATTTTACTCTCAAAAGAATAAATTTTTTAACTACCATCAACCTAAATAATTCTTCTATCAATAATATCCATTAAAGTATCTTCTTAAATGGGATAAACCCCCAAAAATTGGGAATATATGTCCTCCAATCCAAGGGATATAAGATATGAAATGAAATTATTATTCAAATATGTCATTTGTTTCCCTGAAATGTGGAAACATCCCAATCAATCACATAATTAATATTTTACATATTAAGATCTTGGTTGAATCAATCATAGGAAAATGTTCCCTAATACAAGTTTAAGGGCCTATAATCTGGTTAATCAACTCATAAGTGGGGTTAAATTAGTTTATATCAATGCTATATTTTTATTTACCCTTAAATCAACCTATATGACCAGTTAAAGTCTGATGTAGCCAATTATAAATTTTAATACTTACACATATATAATGAAAATAAAAGAGAAATTAATAGAATAAGTTTCACAAGGTTTTATCCCTTCATTGAAAACATATCAATTTTTTATAAGGAAATTTTACCCAATCAATGATTCTTAACTATAAGCATAACTGATTATAAGATTACATGATCAAGAAAAACATTATACTATTCTGATGTAGTGTCATGCAAGACTGTATGGCATCAGAAATCAATAAAAATATTTTAAACTAAAATAATAATGGTATATTTAATGCCCGAGATTTTTAAGTAAAAATATATTTTCTTATTCTCCATGAGACAAGAGGATATTCAAATGATTCAAGCTCACCGTGTGCCGAATCATATGTAGAATGTAATTTATATTATCAAACATATATATGAATCACTGAATGCTCGATCTCTAATAGATATTGATGATGATTTTAAAAATTCTGGTGTTTGGATATATTCATCTCTCAATAATTGGATTCTTTTTCCTTTATAAGTCTCACACTAATGTTTATATCTTTGATATCTCTTCATATTTTAAATTTTTACAACTCATACATTTAAAATTTATTTTATAAAATTTAATTCCATCTTTTCATTCTAGAAACTCAACTAAATATAATTTTACAATATGATACTCCTATATTTTATCATTCTTTAGGCTCATAAAATATACACCATGATCTTTGAAGATTATTCACAATAATTTAATTTTTATATTCAATAAAATAACACTTCTTTATTTCCATTTTTCATTTATAATTTACAATAAATAAAATTATTTCTACACACCATTTATCTGGAAACAGAAAGATTAATTCAAAAATCAATTTTCTATGAATTTCATGAATTCTCTGCATAATCTTATTACTAACTCACAATCAAAACCTAACATTTACAATCTCAAAATTGGAAGTATAGATTCATGATAGAACATCTATGAATACAATTGTTAGATCACTCAAATTCTCAAAAACATTTCTTTAATTAAAATTATCTATATATATATATAGTTATTAAAATTTATAAATATCTATATATCATCATACTGACATCCTACATTATATACCTTGATTTTCTTCATAAATAGACTTAGACACATAAAAATTCTTTCATTTTCAGATAGTATCATGATTTGATCTTGATATTTACGGAATGTTGCGCCATATAATATAAAAAATATTGAATCGAAACCCCTTTTGGATATTTTTTACCCATGAATACATGAAGAAATATTTTAGAATTGACTAGATTAAATTCATTATAATATTGAAATTCTAGAAAAACATGAATTTTAAACGGAAAATCAAACATGTATCTAATATCTTATGCTAAAATATCATATGATGAGATTTATTACGCACAAGAAGAATTTTGTGCATGGGAAACATCATACCTGTGGAAAAAAAATTAAACATAGAATAATTTTCTTACTTGTTTTCACATTTAATATATGAATTTCAATATTCTTATGTGGTCAAAAATTACATACAAGTATCACAAATATATTAAGTATTCAAAATTTTTTTATTCATAGCTCAATCTTTTATCATGATGAAAATTTTCATACACAGTGACAAAAATATCGTACATGAGGCACGTGATATTTTATACTTTTCCAAATATACAATGTCTAGCATATGAATTCTAGAAAATAAAAAACATTAATATAAATTAATTACATTACATTACATCAATATCCAACCATCTTTGAAACACTATAATCACTCTCATGAATAGTTTAACAACAATTAATATTTCATATCCAAGATCGAAAAATAATATATATTGCCTATATATCCAAGAGAATGTGAAAATAATATTTTTTTGGGGTCTGAATATGATCTATTTTGAAATTTAACTGTTATAATATTAGATTATCTATATAAAAAATTGAGAGGGTAAATTATTCCCACATGGTTCTCCCTATATCAACTATGCTCTTTTTTATTCATTATATCTCTGTTTTTCTATGGTGTATAATGGGAGTTATAATGATGTATGATCCCATTTTCTACTAGATAGTATACAAATTAATTACTTGTTAACACTATTCAAATAGAATTTTTAGTATCATTATATAAACCAACATCCATTTATCAGCATATTTAATGAAAATTTTTATATCTCCATTACCTCTGACTTATGCTTCATAATCATCCCGTTAGCGATCCATATGTATCTATAAGTTTATATGATGATGTATAGATCCCCAACAGTGTATTTTTGTATCAATATCCCTTAAATAAATAAATAACTATGTTAAATCTAAGTAGTGAACTGAATGACATCATTTCATAACCTCCTTGTACCTTTCCCCAATTTTTCCATGTTTAAAAAATTTCCTATTTGTTTGCATGAGAAAAAAGGAACCCTCTTATCAAATATAAATTTTAATCATTATTTAACTATTATAAAAAATTTGACTATGTCATTTAATATATTTTTCCTTATCATATTTATATCTTAAATAGTATGAAGGAATTTTGTTTCCGAATATTAAAGTATTACCACATTATCTCTCCCCCATGATGATAAACCAAACATCTTTTGTTATAACTATTTGGTAAGTGTTTATTCTAAAATTAACATTGTTCCTATCTTCAAAAAGTTGGTTTAGATCCAATAATTTTATATTAATACCATAAATTAATAGATAATATTTGAAATATATTTTATGGTCACCAATCTCAGCTATACCAATTCCTTTAATCATTACGTAACATTCATTCCCAATGGTAAATAAACTTACATCATCTTCTTAAATGTTTTCCAAGATTTTAGAATCACAATCCATATGATATTATAATCCACTATCTAGAATCAATTTCTGGAATAAATTTCATTCTATTTAAGCATATTTGATAAGATTGTAGATTTTAGTCTTGTATCCTCTCTAAGCATTCCTATATCGAGTAGATTAATAACATTTTCCATAAATATTTATCACAAATTTATCAATTTTTTAATTTTATTTAATTTCTAACATATATATCATCTATGAAATCAAATCAATCATGAGTATGAAATCCTAATAGATTTATCTTCTAAGCCTTCTCTTTCAAAAAATTATTTTCCAAATTTACATGATATCTCCCCATAAATTAATTCATTTTCTAACTCTATGTAAATTTTATGAAAAACTATAAAAAATAAAATTTATTATCATATACTCCACAATATCCACATTTTCATTTACATTATTATCATACATGAAGCTAATGAGTCAGTAAATTAAATTTTGACTGTTGTATTTTTTAAAGGTTATTTTGTATCCAATAGGACTTAAGTAACATTGATTAGAATGGATAAAAAGTTAAAATATTCTATATAATATAATTTTAATATATTATTTTTCAAAAAAACATAAATTAACACTGTAGGAAGTTCATATAACTAGGTGATTCTAGTGTTTATACATTTATAGGAAAAAATATCCACCACCGAGTACACCTATCAGAAAGCATGGGTGATGAAATATTTGAGTTCTAATAGTTGGTCCAAGAATTACATCTATCCAACTATGAGTAACCATAAAATATGAGTTATTCCATTTCATACCCCTTATAGATTGGTATTAGGGTCACTTTTAAGACACATGTTGGTCCATCCTTTTTGCATAGTAAAACAAACTGTGGAGAAGAAAATAAATATTTCAGCTTCCCATTAAGTTTTAATTAAAAATTAAATATAAAAACATCCAAGTAACCTTACATTATTATCTATTTATGTTGATCCACATCCCAAAGGTCCTCAGTTTCCTTTTGAAGAACCGTTAAAATAGACTTTGATCCATCATGGAAGTGGTTCTTAAAAGAACTCTTCTGAAGTACCTCTAGACTGAGTGTATTTCCCATTATCAACTAAGAAATTAAAAATAGTAAAATATTAAATGGAATTGTTTCATGTACAATTCTACATAAATTTTTATTATATTTTATTCACCTTTTTTCATTAGGGAAACATTCCTTGAAAATATAATGTTGACCTCTCTTAATATAGTGGTATTATTTTCTTGTTTTTTATTAACTGAAACTTGAAACCATTTTAATCTACAAACTATATTAGTGGAAAAGAATAATTTAAAAATTTTGTGTTTCACATGTATAAATTTCACCTTAGATATTATGAAACAATTATAAATAATTTTTAATGTCTCTGAGTTTAGTTACGTAGATTATTTTTATCCATCTCTCATTTTTATGGTCTCTTTTTAACAGTAACGTACAATGATTTTGTTTTGTTTGATTCCTCTTCCTATCTAAAATTTTTTCTTCCAAAAACCTTTAATATCTTTTATTTTTCACAATCATTCACTTTGTGATGCATGATCTAATACATGTCTTCATTCTCCTTATTATGTAATTTTTATTTAAAATTCAATATCATATTAACTAATTTCATTATTTATTTTATTTCACTATTGTGTTGGGTGTTCTAATCAAGTTGTGATTCAGGATCAAATTTGAATGTTATATTAGATAATTTTCTTCACATTATTCACCACAATATAAGGATTCCACATTCATTTCAGTAAGATACATATTGTTCGTAAATATTTCATGAACTTATTATTTATGTTGAATTTATTAATTTGAGTATCCATTCTCTTATTTTCACAACATGCCTCATATTTTTCATTTCTGAAACATTTACAAGATCTCAATAGATTTCATACAATATATATAACTTATTCTATAATTCAATCATCAATGATTTTCTTCATGATTTTCTCCTTCATACCTACCACTCTTCCCCCATAGATAGTTTGCTGAAAAATGACCAATTTCTCCACACTTAAAGCATTTTAGTGGAAGTATCCCCTTATAATTAAATGTTTTTTTCTACTCTCTAAAAAAAGATACAATAGTCCATTATATTATTCATCCATTTAATTGGCTTATAATTAATTAATGGACTCAACTTATTGATTTTATATATGATTATATATTTTAATACCATCCTGTCTTTCATTTTCATTTTTGTTATAAGGTATTTTTATATATCATAGTTTATAGGAGTATATGTAACTCATCAATATATACATATTCTTTTTTATAAAAATCATAACCCATTTCATTAAATCTATCATGGAAATATCCCATTGGTTTTTGGAAAATGGTTGAGTCTTCCATAATATCTACAAAACCCATAGTGATACATAAAATATAATTCACCATTGTGAATTATTCATCAATTGTATCATCATCATCTATTATATTATCTTAAAAAACTACTAATAAAATTTATTGTTTAGTGTCATACAGTTTTACATTCCCTTCCGAAATGATCATGGGCTTGTCTGAAATATCATTCACAATTTTGAGTCACATCACCTTTGTATAAACATTATGAGATACGAATAATATAATTACTTTTCATTCATTCTACACAATTTAGAAATTTATTTTATCAAAAACATAATGGTATTAACATAATAAATTGAGTTACATTAAATATCTAGGAATTTATAAAATATAGCATGTATCATAATGAATAATGCACAATGAATTATTCAAGGAATCTTAAAAAGAGAAAAGTGAGACTCATCTATGGATTTTTTTGGGTAAAAATAACTTTGGTACATAAATAATGTTGTGGTTAGTTTTTATATTCATAGGTTATTTTTATTTTTGATATTTAATTCTATTTATACTCTATATTTTTCATCAATGATTCTCACATTTATTGTTTTCCAAATTATTTTTCCATTTCCTTACTTTGTCATCACATACAACTAGGATATAATCCATATTGGTTCATTCTAGAATGGTTTCTCCCATTGATAGTTTTTTTGTATACAGTGTTTGGGTTATAAAAATATCAAGTCATCATTTGGTACTTTCAAGAATCATATAATTATAATATAAGTATGTATTTTGAGAATATAGTTTAGATGTAAGAGGTTGTTTCCCTAATCTTCATTCAAAGTTTATACCATTCTTATTGGGTGAGTTGTTATTCCTATGGAGTTGTAAAAACTAACTACGATTGAGATTTTTTGGTGTAATCCACTAATAATGGAAGACTAATCCAAGATCTTATTTTCTTTTATTAAGTCTACTCTTTCAAGGATTAATGAGTAAACTAGATGAGGCCACTCAAATTAGATGTATAGATTTTAACCATCCTTTTTTAATTTTATTTATTCTTATAATTTATGAAACATTTTATATACTTCAAAACATTATAATTATTGTATCATAAATATAAAAGTATTTTATTATGATTATAAAACTACTATTTTTCACCTATTATCAATCTAATGGGAGATGAGTGTATCACTTGTGCGTATATGTGGGATATCGCCTCCACAGTGTGATATAACTCACTTTATACCTCCATCATTCATGGTTAGTTATTATGAAATAACTATTTTTAATATATAATATTATTTATAATAATAATTCTCAAGATATGAATTAATATCTTTCTTACCTTCATTCCTTACATTGGAAAATTGAAATGCCACTCATGTGTACATACGAACTAATATCTTTGCGTCGTGATGCCATTAATTTTTCATCACTAATTCATATTAATAATTATATATATATATATAATTAATATATATATTATATTTATATTATTATTAATATACTGTAGATCAAGTATCAATAATCTAAGTGCAAGGTCCTTAACATTCCAAAAAAACAGACATGAAAAATTGATGCAGTTAACACAACAAATGATGATGATAATGAAATATTGTTAAGGAATAGGTGATAAGATGTAAAAATTAAAGCATATATTTTAGTATAGATATGATTTTATTTATAATATAGATTTATAATAAATTAAATTTTTTATACAATATGTTTGAGCACGTATGAAGAAATACAGGATTAATGTATGGGTTTCATGTTACAAATACATTTTTACATAGATTGTATATGAATAAATTCTATGAAGATGAATTTATATGATCTATCTTTCCAACGGATTATTTATTTTTTTCCACTAGTTGTTTATTTATATTTCATGTTTTTATTTCATTTTTCTCTCTTTAATTACAAAATTTTTTGAATGAATGTGTTTAAGGAAAAATTAATTATTTTTCCCTTTGGTTTGGAATTGTTTATTTTAGGTCCAAATTTTAATTAAAATGATCTCAGTAATGTTATTACTCAAAATTTTTATTAAATTCAATTGTACCTATGTTTATCTTTCCATAAAAAAATATTTAACATATTTTTGTTGTTATTTTTTTAAAATGGGGCTTCTGAATTTTTATAAACAATGTGAGAATTTTTGTTTCTGCTTACACCACATAAAATGATTTTTATACCATCATGAATACTCATTTATTTTATGATCCATTTATATGCTTCATTAATTATTTTAATAGAATTGTTTTACATTATTTTTTAGAAAACATTAGATTCAAAATAATTAATTTCATATAAAACATGTATTTTCCTCAAGTTATTTTCTAATGACCCTTTAAAAATATTTTTATCTATAAATAGATCATTTCATTTTCTTACAATTTACAATAGATATTTTTGTGATGTTACCATATTTATTATTTATCAATATGTTCTATGATTATGAGTAAAAAATGTTTATTAAACTCATATCGTTTCTATGGATTATGATTTTTTAATATATTGAATTATTATGATCTTGTGACACACATATGTATGATTTTCAATATGTGGTATGTGGGTGAGAAATTATGTATCCCTCCAATTTGATGAGTAAATATAAAAATCTCATGAAATAATAAGTAGTTTAATGTGAAGTGAACATATTTCAGTAAGGTAATTTGTCTAATAAGGTAGTTTTTTATATGACCATTCACTAAGGAAATGATATTATAGGGAGTGAACCCAATCCGCTATAGTAGTATTGTAAATTATACTTGACTAATGAAATGATTTATATGCTTATTTTCATTCAAGAAAATGTTTATTTTTATTATTATTTATTTACATGGATCATGATTTAATATTGATTATTCCTCAAAAATATTTATTATGTACTTTTTTTGAAAAAATCATGAACCATGATTCATGATTAAAGATAATTGACTAATTTGATATGATTATTATAAGTCTTAATCATCATTAAATAAACTTATTCATATCTTATGATCACTTATGATCATTAATTTTTATATCTTATGTTTACCCATACTAATAAGTCTATCTCACCTTTTCATATATTTCACTTCCCCATGTTATAAATAATGGGTTTATGCATGATATGAATAAGAATGGTTCTAGTTGTAAAGAACTTAATTAAGAATGATTTGAATATTTTATTTACCATTTTTATGTGTCCAAGATTCCAAATACACCAAAACCAATATGGTACTCAACAATTTATTATTCTCAAATGTATTTAATATTCATTTAAAATGATATAATATTTAGATTTAAAAAGTATGGTCATTATATGGATTTTCCATTTTGATGTTATTCCAAAAATGGTGGGATGATTTTATAGGAAATAAAATTTGGAACTAAATGTAAACATCAAATTCAATATCTAAGATCACTATAAAAAATTCAAAAAAAATTGATTTAGAGTCTAATTAAATGTTTTTAACTAATTCAAAAATATAGACTAGAATTTATGCTTCATTTAACATGAATTGTGTTCCATGAATCTATTTTCAAACTTTTATGTTTAATTTTATATTCCATAAAAGATTATTGATTAAGTGCCTAAAAATGATCAACTTTCACTATTATTAGTCCTTTTCTCAAGATATAAAAATATCCCAAATACATTTAGTTAAGTGATCCAGAAATTTAAAATTTAAATCATAACTTCTGTTTTTCCTATATGGTTGGTTTTAAATGAGCTTATATAAAAATATTTTAATCATGAATTCTAAATATATTGGGAAATAAATTTTATACTTAGGTATTCATTAACATTATCTTTTATAAATAATTAACTCCATTAAAACATTGAAAAATATTGTCAAAATTAACCACTATAAATGTTTAATAACTTTTCCTACCTGAGTTACATTGATTCCAGGAAGAATATAAAAATTACCCCACCATAAACAAAATGTATGGTTATCATATTCCAACACCAGTATCCTAGATTCATTTATTTTTTATTTCAAAGTATTTTTTTTAAAAGAGTTTCAAGATGTTAATTTGAATATTTTTAGGGACCATTGATATTGATATAATTTGGATTAAAAAAATAAATATTTTTTTGATAATAACAAAATTTCTTCAAAAGATAATTAAATGAATATTCTATTTCAAAATTAGAGCAGAAATTTCACTAGTCATGATTTTATAATGATGGATGTGTACACGAAGAATAATTGGTGAAACCCCCAACCAATTCACGAAAATCTACATCTTATAAAATCCTAGTAACCATTTGAGTTTTTAAATTGTATTATTTTACATTTTTATGAATATGATAAAGCTACATATGAAGATATTTTCCATATATCCACTCCATCAATCATAAACAATATGATGGTATTCTCATATCCACACATGACATTTTTATCCATTATGTAAAATTAGGATATCATTTATAAATAAGCGGTGAGTGATCCCAGGAGATCCATAACTCCCTAAAGAATATACCACTCCATATCACAGCATATAAATAATTTTTTTACTAAACGCATCATGCTCATGTTTAAAGAGAATGGGAAAATAGAATCTCATGGTATTAGAACAATATTTTATTATAAAAATAAATACATCCAACTCATTTGAAACATTTAAAATAATGAAAAAAATTTAAAGAGTATGTAACTAAATAATTCGAATAATATTAACATCCTCAACCTCTATAAAATAACAATATATTCCATTCTATCGCAAATTTTTTCTATATTAAATTTAATCTTTATATTCCCGCAATGAACATTCCAATTCAAATATATAATCATATCATAAGTATGACCTATGGATACATGGATTATCCTAACCTCTATAAATCCATGTTCATCCATAGATGTACTGATGAAATGAATATTTAGTAGGATATCACTGGTCATCTTTGTAAGGATTTTTTATATAAAATAACATATAAAAATGTCTAAAATTTAAAAAAATCAGGATGAAAAAATTTTGGAATAAAAAAATCAGTCACTTAAATAAATATAGGAAGAGAATAACCTTTGAAATATATATTACATGGTGTCAAATAACTCCTCATGATATTATCCCATGAGTTGAAAAAAAATATAACTTAAAAATCCCATGAATATTTGTATGCTGTCAAGATTAAATTTTATTTGGGATTTCATAATATCAATCTCAAAATGGATGAAACATATGAAATAATTATTTTATAAATAAATGGAATGTCAAATAAAATTATGAGAATTATTTTATAGGTTGTTATTAGAGATTTTTTTTGGGAATCATATCATTCTATTCTAATAATAATATTAGTCATATTGTTATTTGTTGTCTTAGTACCTGAAACATTACAATCATTAGAGAAACAAAAATCATATATCTCATGGGTTTTTATTATATAAAGTGGTAAATAGACATCTCATTATGGGGTATATCATCAAAAAAACTCTTTTTAATAGAATCATTTTCATTATTTTGAGTCGATGTCGTGAATTTGTCTTGTTTTCGATTAATGAGTGGCTTCTTGACTACTTCTACCAGGTTTAGTGTTGAAGGGATTACATGTGAATCATCATAGTTGCCAATATTCTATTGAAAGATATGGTCTAGATTCAATATTATACAATGGAATTGGGATTGGTGGGATGTCATGATAGGCTGGATCTAGTTTTTGGATTATGTTGATCAGAGGCTGGTTTCCTATCCAGAGCTCGGGATAATGGTTCAGTTATCATTGCTTGTGGGGAGTTTCAATTCTGTGTCAGTCAGTATTGGATGGATAATGTATTAATAGATCCAATATTAGTCATCATTATATTATTTAAATGGGTGAATGAGGTATGTGAGTCTTGGAAGGTATTTCCCTAACTATTGATAGGATTTCAACATGTCAGACACTATGTCTCAGCTAGTTCATATTTGACGTGATGGACGTCATGGTTGTGTTATTCTGGAAACATTGGCATAGGGAAAATTGTTTAGTATTAGGTAAATAAGTCGCCGGTGGAGGAATTTTATATTGTAAATAGTGTTGTTTGAGACTAATAGTGATTTCTCATTTGATTGGGGTGTTGTTTGAGTTTTTATGGTGGTTATCACCTAGTGGGCTATATGGTTAGGTGGAAACGATTCTTTCAAGATTTATGTCTAGGTTTCAATTTTTCATTGATCCTTTGGAAATTAATTGTGTCATTGTGTATTTGTTTAATTTTCCATCTATTTCAGGTTATGTAGGAACATGTAAAAATTTGGTTGCATCCTAACACATTTGGAAAGCATGGCAGAATTCACAAGTTTGGTGTTTTTATGTCGGTTGCCTCAAATGAGGGATGGATGTGCTGGCATAAAGTAGCCATTAATTATTCCATATTATTGTATATATATAGGTTCACTTACTATGTTTTTTTGTATAATGTGACTTGAATAATGATGTGGCTCCATAGGTTTTATAGTTTTGTGAGCTACCTCACAGGTTTCATCAGGGAGTCAATTTGAAAGAGAGATAGGTGTTCTAGAACCAATCATCTGACCTTACACCCTACTCCTTTGAGAGATGGAGGGGTTCCCTGTTATGGTGTATTTTTCTAGAATTATGTAGCATATTTGATGGGGGTGGGTTCTGATTAATCATATCTGGAACCATTGATGAAATGAATCATAAATTGGGGGCTCCATAGATTTTAACTGGTGATAAGGCATTGTGAAGCCATCACATGGAATAAATGTCAATGGTTTTGGAAATCAAGCCATTGGGCCTTTGGGGCATCTATTCTAAGGAATATGAGTATATGGCCTAACTGATCATTCTATATGTTCATAGTTTTCCCAATTTTATGAGGGGATTTGTTTTCATTTACTAATAAAATGGGTTTCCCTACTTTTTTAAAATTATAAAACACATGGATTTGATTAATTAAAAAGCATAATTCTCTGTCATATAAATAAAAAATATCATTTTACTATCTCTATTAATCAATCATAGATCCATTTTTAATTACATAGAATGTAATTCATCCCTATTGATCAATTATTATATCTATTTGTGTCATAAAGATAGTATTTAAAATAAATAATCATCCCATTTTCTTAGTATGTTCAAGTATAACTTCATAGTTTTTTTATATTTCCCCCATCCCTTATATCACCATGTGTATTCTTATTGACTAGAAATAAAAATTTACCATGATACATATGAATTTACAATTTTTTATTGTCCATGTTTGTCCCTTCCTGTGACGTCGATAACATTCTATTATAATTTTTCCAAAACTCTTATCAAATATACATTTTCTACCAAAAAAATAACTCTTTTTTGCATTCTTCTAAAATTTGTATAGGTAGAATGTGATATGTGTGTGGCCTAGTATATAAGGAACATATATTCCAGGAGTAATTTATGGCTTCAGAAACTAATGAAGAATCTATAAATTCATATTATATCCACATCTATCCGCTATTTCTAAATTACCCCAAATATATTTATTTTCTTAAAAAATCAAGCTTGTTATTTAGTTTTTCTCAAAAAAGGAATTGATGTTTTTCCTGGAACATTTAGAAAAAAACACTCCCCCATTCTATTTAAAGGAGTTATAAAATGTTACAAAATCACAATTGACATACCATAAGGATGATCCTATATTGAAGGTTGAAAGTTCATTCCATGTGTCTTTTTATTCAATTATATCATACATGAAATATAAAATCATGAAGAAAATATTTTTAATCAAATAACTAATCTTGAGAGTAATATGTAAGAAATAAATTTTTTCTATAATCACTTACATACTTTCCCTCTAGGAAATCCATATGTGAATTTCATATGGAAGGGTATGAAATAAAAGCTTCATTTAAAACATAAAAATTTAATAATTGACATAGTGTATCAGTATTTTTTGTTCACTAATGGATACAAAATAAATATTTGTTGTTATAAGCGCATTCAAATTGAATTTACATTTTATAGGGAAGTAATCCCCTTAAACTTCCATGGAAGGGTATCTAAATGAATATTTATTAATTGAATTAGTGATAATAAGGAAACCATTTCTAATATATTATATGGTTATCCCAATATATAAATCATTTCTATTATGTGTTTCATGTGTGTAAAATCATTTTTAGATGATCATGAAATTTTTAATTTAAATAATAAGATAGAAAAAACTATTTTACTTATTTGGATAAACCTTGAATAGGGGTTTCTGAAAGAAATCCCCAATATGAACTATAAGGTTAGAGGGATTAGATAAACAAATAGTCATGTAATGTGTATCCTTACCAATTGTGTTTCTCATATCATCCCACTCATAATGGATGGATTAAGATCTCTCAATACGTGTAACCTCTATAAGTATTCCATCATCAGTTCAACCATTATAAGTATTATCTTTTCATATATCCATTATAGATTCATTTAATTAAGATTTATTGAATATAAAATCAATAATGTTTCAGTGATTATATTTCATGAATACATCATATCAATCATCATTCTTTTATATGAAGAAAAAAATAATCAAGTTACACATTATGTCCAGTAGAATGTTTTAAACATTACAAAACACATTTTTTTTAAAATGTACAAATTTATATTTTTATTATTTTTATTTTATATCAATTATATTCTCCTAATACATCTAGTAATCCTGTTTTATAATTTTCCCATTCTTTATTTATCCAATTTTTCATCTTGGTTACTTTACTAATTTTGGTGTCTTCAGATTCATCAAGATTTACCTTAAACTCTCAACATAGCTTCCAAAAAAATTGAAAGAATAAACCAATTTTTTTAAATTTTTTCATGAATAAATTCAAAATTAATGAATAATCTCTTCTATATTATTGAAATCATGAGAAAAGTAATGGGTTTATTTTATCATCAAATATAAATGTGAAATAATGAGAATATGAGTGTCTATTATAATATCCTTATCTCAGTCTTATTTTCCAAGATATAATCACCTCATGTAAATAAATTTTTATCACTTATATTAATTAGGTGTTGTTTTATCAATTTTAATCCATATTCTAAACTATTTTTTAATAATATAATTTATTACCAATTTTTTACACATCATTGTATCATAAAATTCATGGTTGATTACCATATACTTCATGATCAATCGAAATTTTCCATTATCCATATACTTGTAACTTATAATTTGAATGATTCTTTATTATATAGTCTCACCATGAGTGTTTTTTCAGCCATATTACATGATAGGGAAATGTTTTTGTGGAAATTTTCTCCCAAGGTGAGTAAGAATTTAAATTCTTGTAGAATACCTTTTTTATCACAATGTACTATCATACATAATAAATCTCATTATGATCGTTCAGCTTGAGTCATAATATTCTTATCATGGGGTTGAGAATACTCATTTATTATTTATATTGAAACAACATTAGTATTATTATGCTCTTGTTAATTTCATCAATCATTATCTTATAATATGATTTATGAAAATTATCATCTTTTATAAATGTTTTCATTCATTAAAAAATGGAATTTTAAGCACATGGTAAAATAAAAAATTTAGGATCTCAAAACTATATTGGTCGTCAATATAAAATTTCTAAACCATATGAAAGAATAATTATTTTAAAATATTTTGATGTAATATGGAAGAACATACAATAAAAGTTTCGTCACAAATAATTTACTATATATTGATTTATCCCCTTAGTTATTTATTTATCCTCTTAGTTATTTAATATAAAACTCTAAACCTATGGTTTGGCTCAGTTTTAGTGGTGTTGTGTAGTTTTTTTGAATGTCTCAGGTTCAAGTATCTCTATAATCTTTCTTGTTTTTCGCGTTTTCTTTGTAGATTTATAGTTCTCCCACCCAATAGTTGGTAATATTGAATATGAAACTCTCTATTCATTTTATATACCATTATAGTTATGTATATTGCACCCCCATATATGAGTTTCAATCCAAAAATATGTTTTTTTTTTACATTCAAAAGTCTACATTTATGATTTTATTGGGAACCTAAACAATACAAAAAAATTATTCAAAGTACAGTGAAACCCTTTATTCAGAAATAAATATCTTTAGTTAGATATAGCAAACTTATAGAATAGTTTATCTTGTATTCCAAAAATAAAAAAACAAAGTAATACATTCATGATACAATCAATAAAATATACCTTGATCCATAACCATATCTATGACATCTATTATAGTGCATGAACAAGATGAAAGGAAACCCAATTGAAGAAAAGAAAATGAAATATGGAACATGAACTACCATAAGGATGTAACATCAATATATATCAAATATATAATTTTTAACTATGATCAAACTAAATAAGAATTAGTTTAATGTTGCAAACAATAGTGAGTCTTGAGAATTGATGTTTCTTAGTTGTATATATAACTGAAGAACCATCAAAAAATACCAACCCCTAATAACATGAATTCGCTTGAATGATGGTTCCCCCAAGAAGGGGAATGGAATTACAGTTTTTCGGTATATGTTCTCAAATCTTCTGTTGTTCCTTATTACTAGAACATGAATTTTGTAATGTATACCACTTATAAATAGAAAAATTAGGGATGCTTGATTCTACATTGGAATCCTCAAATATTCTATCATACTACCACACACCCACCTACTTTAAGACATTATTCTATGATTTTTTTAGAAATAAAAATCTTTACAAATTTTAGACTTCTTACCTTTATAGAGAATAAAAATTATTATCAACAAGTGGTAGTTTACCATTGTTAATAAGAGAGATTTATGATAAATTTCACTTGAATATTCCTCCTCAGTTTCCATTTAGGGGAGGGGGGACTATGATATTCCTTAGAAAATTCCCCACAAGAACATTTCACCAAAATAAGGGAGAGATTATTAGATGTGAACCAACATGTGAGTAGTTGTTGACCTCCCCATAAAAACCTTTGCCAAATTGAATATTAAGGAGAAAATTAACATTATTTAAAGTAGAACCTGGTGTGAATCTAAGGGGATCGAATAATGGATCACTGATAATGGGGGAATCCAATGACTAACCATCCAAGAGAGCCTGAATTGAACCATCATCCACATTTGGAGGCTAGATCAATTTTGATTCACATTATTATTAGTTATCTAATTGAAGTACGACAACACAAATATTGAAATTGGATTTCCAATTTCACTAAAAATGATAATTTGAAAAAAAATCCAATAACATCATCATATAATAGATCATTTGTTGCTAGAATATATCGTCACTACCCATTATCAACATGATATTATGAGTAAGATCCTTATAAAAATAAATTTCAACATATAAAGGGGCACACCCATGGTGAAACATATGAATCTTGAAATCATTATCATACAATAAATATATGATTTAGTTGAAAATACACATTGTGATGTTGGGGCTCTGAGACGGAAGCTGAACATTGTGAAGTTCAACCCACATGGCCAAACGATTATAAGGGAAGCCCTGGTAGAAATTCATAGTCCACAAATAAATGTGAAAATAGAGATTTTAATAATTTCATTACTGACATTACCATGATTGAGTGAAATATTACTCATAATGAATCTGAATAACATAGTGTATATGATCAAGAAACATAATCGCTGATCAAATTTGACATAAAATTCAATGAAACCCATTGGTTTCTAGTCAAGACAAAACATCATTACCATCATCGAGAATGGTTATCGGCAACCATGTCAAATTCCAAAGGTGAAATGAGTTAATTCAAAGATCCCATGAGATATTATGACACATTAAATAGCATTTTAATAGAATTTACCTATATCTTATTTTAGATCCTGAAGAATTAAGGGTCAAAATCCCTTTGGAACTTTGATGAAACAAACCAAGAGCTTTCGGTAGATCTTCCTTAGTAGAAAGCGCAACCCCTGATAGAGGCAACAAAACCATAACATGCACAAAAAAATGTTGACAAACCCCATGTGAGGTTTTAATTGAATTAAATGGGAATAGTTATATGCCTCACTTTATTGATGATTTTATTAGTTAAAAATAAATTTTTAATTCTTTCTTTCTCATGTGGCATGTTAATATAAATATTATTTCAATGATTTCATTGATCCTTAATTTAGTATTTCATTCTCATAATTAATTATTATACTTGATAGATGTAATTATTTTTTTGATATTTGAGGAAAAAATTATAATTAATACAAATACATGATCTTCCATATGACTCACTTATGGAATGAAATAGATTGTAATTTATTATTTTTCTGAATAAAATTCATTAATTTATCTTCAGTAAATAATATTTTTTATATTAAATTATTTTAATATAATATCCTATCAAAAAATCCTTTTGTATGTATAAATATTCCATAACATTAATAAAACCACAAGAATTTTCATTACATCATAGGAGACATGTTATGATCTGGTTCTATACTTTCTTATCCACTAATAATTTAAGGATGGAAATTAGTTACAATTTTAAAAGAAAGTTTTATTTTTATATTATTCTTCCCATATTACACAATTTTCTTTTCAATTTGTTGTTAACCTATTTTAGCCATAATTTATTTTTATACTTCTACTTATACCGAAAAAAAATTCTGAAAATTTTAAAATAATAGTGGTTTTTTCCACCGATGGAGAATTGTTTTTTAATACATTTACATAATCATACATAATATTCATTAATCCCTTTTAGACATTAATTCTCATGAATGAGTCTCACCTTATACCATTTATCTTCATTTTATGAGAAAAGTTTATTATCAATTATATTCAATATTCATTTTTGAGAAATTTTGATATTCAATTGTATTGATAATCCATTAGTCAACTTATACCATTAAAACTGTTTTTATTTATGAATCATCTATATTAATTCAAATATATGAAAAAAATAAATCCCTAATATTATCATATATTGAAGAATTAGCGATTTTTTAGTGATTATTAATATTATGTTAATCTTATATGAAACTCTCTTTTTATTTTAATATTTATTAACAGTATATTGCCTTCATATAAATTTTATTACATGATGACAATTATTTATTCATGTAATAAACATAAAACTATAGTTATATGTGAATCTAATTTACAATCATTTATTACTTGTAAACATATTTTGATAATTCGTTAATCGAATATTTTTTATACTTTAACATATCTTTGATATTTTAAAAAATACTTTTTAGGTCAATAATAAGTTGTTGTTTAGGATCATTTTTTGTGTGATATTCATATTCAAATAAACTTTATCTAAAAATATATGAAATATATCATAAGTATTCATTTTTTATTATTCCTTATGAATCAAAAAATTAAAATATCTTATAATCTTATAAACATTCATTAACACAAAAATTTCATCACATAACATGATGCTTTTATACAAGAAATTTTAGACCCATCATTACTCTCAAAAATTGTGTCATTTTATGAATTATAATATTTATATTTGGATCCATAATTTTTATTTTTTCTCATATTACAAAATTTTAGCCTAATCAAACTTTTCATAAATTTATATACAATCAATAACACAATAGATACATTAGAATTTTAATCAGTTGTCTTTGTGAATTAGCTACGGTCATTTTTGTAATATGAAAACTAATGGGGTATTGAATCATACTCATGATAGTATGTAATTTCTCATTTATTTTTGGGTTTGAATGGGGTGGAAGATTTATGCCTAGTGGGATTTTTGAAAAATTCAGTATTGGATGAGAGGTTAAACAATTTTGGAAGATAAAGATGACTTTCGTTGTTTCTATGGTAGTAGTAAATGAATAGTATAATGAAAATTTAATTCATTATATAATATAATAATTTGTTTCATAGTGATTTTGGTAGTTGTTAAGGTATACTTTAGTGCATAGTTAAATAACAATGTAGGTTAACCCTGAATTAGAATTATTTTTTTTGTTACAAGGAATACATGTCTTGGTGCATAGTTAAATAACAACATTGGGAAAACCATCCATAACATGTAATTTGGATTGAAGGAGTGCATTGTTAATTTTTATGATAAAATTATATTGTATTATAATTTTGAATAATAATTAAAATTTTTTATTTTAATTTCAAACCACTTATTATATAATTTAAGCACCAATTAAACTCTTATATATATATTTTCTAACCAATATGATTTATTTAAATATGATTGCAAAACTTTTCATCATATTTTATTATTACATTCTTTGTATTACTTTTTCAATCCTTATATCATTTGTGATAAAACATAGACACTAATCCATTTATATATATTCTAATTCCACTCTCCCTTTCTCTCTTATAATTCCTAATTTTATGTTTTGGATAAATAATGTAAGATCTCGGTGTTTGAAGGGGACCACTTTCAATTTAAATTTTTGATAAAATCATCCTTAATGGGTGAATGGAAGGTTTATAATTGGTTTGAATGGTCATAATTGTATTGTGTGGTTTCGAGACATAGAAATAAGGAAAAGACGCCAATATGTAAAGAGATAATGGTCATCACACAATTAGTAATAACCGTGATCAATAACTATGCAACCTCTATGAGAGGGTGTAGGGAGAAACCATGCAGGGGGGGTTTGGAGACTGTGCGGCCTAAACCCCACGTGGATAGTGGGGAGTGCATGGACACCACTTGATTCTTCAAACCATGTGGGTGGCTAATAAAATGGTGTGGCTTGGTTTCCTCTTGGATAAATGGAATCACATGGTTGGTGTATGGTTTGGAATAACATGTTTCCAAACTACACACCTCTTTGAAATTAGAGTTTTCAACATTTTTTCATCTCGATCATAAATGGGTGTCTTTTTAATTCTTCCCCATTTACCTCCAAATGATATGTTGATGAAACAACATCATCCTCCTCCACTACATATGTTTCACCTTTGATAATTATGCATTGGAGTGTCATTGGGTGCGAATATAACCTCTAGGTAAGTCGTCAACTTTTTTTCATTCCATTTTCTAGAGGGGTTAGCATTTAATATTTTAACTCCTTTTTAATCCCTAAACCCATCTATTTCAAGAATATTCTAAGTTCTAAGTTAATGTTTTCTTAGGTTAGTATCAAAGGTTGATGTTTGATATGTTAACGTCTATGAGCATGAGGTATGTGGTATTAATGATTTTTCCTATAGTTTTATTGTTAGTTTGTGTATGTGGTAATGAATATTCTTACCTCTGCAGCTATTTTATGTATTTAGGTAATTCATGTAGTATTGGTAATTAAATTGATGTGAATACCCATCACAAACCCTACTGTGTCCATTGATTATTCAAGACCGGACCTAGTTCTAACAATGGGGAATTCAGAACCATTAAAAGTATTAAAATAAAATTATAAATGATGATATGTGATAATTGAGAAAATTAATGGGTTAAAATTGTGAATTTTGTATTTGGGAATGGTTAAAGGGATTTTTAAATGATTATATCTGGAATTTTGTGAAATGCCAAATATTCTCTTGAAATGGTTTAAATGATGTGTTTTGGATTTCAAACCAGTTATCGTTTGTAAAGAATGAAAATGAAATTTTAATTATTTTAATATTTTAAAGGGAGGTGATTACCCTAATGTGATTTGGAAAAGGGGTTTCTTATTATATTTCAAATGATTATTTGAAATGGGGGTGTGGTTTCCCTTTTTATTAAAATGATTTAATTCATCTTTTATATAGTTGGAAATGGAAGTAATGTCCTTCATGTACATTTAGATTTTCAAATATAAGTCATGTGTTTTAGATGGGTGACTTATAAATGATTTTAAAACAAGTAGTTTGTTTTGATGTTTAACTATAGAAGAAAAGTATTGAGTTTTAAGCATGAAATGGTTCGGTTTTAAGGGTCTGTTTGTACATTTGTAGATGGGATGCTAATATGGTAAATTTGATAAATGGTTAAAGAAGAATGTCCATGAGATAAGTCATGTAAGTGGGGTATTATACTGAGGAGCTAATCCCATGGGTTGGCCTAGAACAATGGTCTAGGCCCCACTATTGTGTTATTTGAATAGAGTGTTGGTATGAGGTTCCTTATTTTGGGTCAGGTTAGACTGATGCTCTAGGTCCCACTGATGTATTGTATGATTAGTGTTTCGTATTAAGGATACTCATATTTGGGTAAAGATAGACTAATTCTCAATTCTCCATCTATACCATAGTATGGTTTGGGATGTAGGGGCAAGTATATATGCTGACAATGTAAGGACATTATTTGGTTACATGGACTATTATTCCAAGGTACATGGTTAAATAGAATTGATTATTGATCACCCCTTTATGCATATAAATATATAACCCCTTATTCTACAGCATAGTCTCCTAGCATGGACGGATCAGGTTAGGTTGCCTAGATTGAAAAATACAACATGAAAGATTAAATGATAAATTAAAAATTGTTTAAATTTGAAACATGTTTCATTTAGTTTCCCTTTATATTATTTCACCTTGATTATCAACATACACTGTTGTAAAAATAGGATATTATTTTATACACTGTTTTTTTTCTAATACCATGTATTCACACCTTTCAGGGGATACCATGGCACCGGGATACCTAATAATATGCTACTATTTTCTAATACATGTTTTAGATAGATATATGGTTTTTACATTGTTCATAGGATTATGTGTTGGATCATGGTATTTCAAGATCTGATTGGGACTCAGGGCCTCGTTCAGGATCGTTTATAGTTTTGGTATATGTTCTTCTATATGTATGTCTTCCTACCATATAGTGTATTCATCATATTTTTATAGAATGTGTTACTTAGTCACTTATTAGATCTTATTGTATGATATCCATCTATTATTCTCTATAGATATTAAATTTTTTGATGTTACTTAAGTTTTGGATTTACTTTGACTATAGGATATAGTCTTTATATTCTTTTCTTTAGACCCGCACAACTAGTCGGTAGCCACTAGTGGATGGGGAAGCGTGCATGAGGTCATGTGGTGACCCGGCTCAAGTAATTGATTATAGTGGATAGTGGTATAGGGAATTCAAAAGTAGTTTCACATGTGTTTTATTTTTTCTTAATATTTATAAATTCTAGATAAGAGATTAAGATCTATTCTAAGTATTGTAATGATCTTGTTCCTATGTGAATGTATCCCCACACATGGGAAAAATACAAGTTCTTAGGGGTGATAATTGATGTTCTTTTAATTCTTTTACTATCGATTGATATTTCCACCTCAATTAGTGCACATAGATATAATAATATTGATTTAGGAGGATTTCTCCATTGGCCCAGTAATTCATGGTAGGCAATGTATGTTCATGAATCATGTTAGGAACATAGGAAAGGTAGGTCATTTGTATGTTTCTAATGATTGGTAGTTCCCAATAATCTAAATTTTTTTAGTACATCTCTTGTCTTTGTTTTATGCCTATTGATCATTCTTTTAAATGTTTTTAATAAAAATATTTTGAAATGTGAATTTAAATAATGTTGGGTTCTTTTGAAATTTTCTTTTATAACAAGGTTTTGAAAAGTGTAAATATTTGTGTTTAAAAATTTTATGTTTTGAAATATAAATTCTCAGAATTTCAAAATGGTTAGTTCAATTAAAGAGGAATGTGTAATTATGAAACCTTAGGAAAAATGGTACTTGGTATCCCTAGTTTCATGATTGGACCCTATATATGGGATGTTTGGGTTGTGAGAGTGCCCTAGTTCTGAGACATTGGGTTACAAGTTGTGATTCCTTGATGGGCTTGGATGTATTGAATAATGAATGTTTACTATTGTGAATTTGGATTATTTATGACACTGAGGTTGTGAACGGTCATCTATTAATGTGTATGTGGTGAAAAGTTTGGGTTGAGACCTAGAAAGTTGTGTTTTCGAACCTAGAGAGGATTTTTGTCAAATGGAGGCGTTGTGTGTGTACCAATATATTTTTTTGTGGGACCTTGAGTAAATGTCCAATTGGTACGTTAGATGCAGTTTGTTTTTGAATGGGACTAGAGTGTCTCCTATGAGAAATGTATTCCTAGATGACTTTTTATTATGTATTAAAAGGGTAGTGAGAGTGATTTGCAGGACATGACTCTAAATTAGGAAGTTTGATCCGTTTGACCATTTAGGGTGTCCTGTGAGAAGGGTCGGCCGAGTTTCTAGTACTATTAGGTGTGTATGGAACTGGTGGATGTTTTGGACATAGATAGTGGAAATAAGAGAGTACGTCCTAGTGTGAGTTTTTCCTAGTGATATATTTCATAAAGTGAATGGTTATGGATATGGGAATTTAGTTATGGTTATGTGTAGATGGTTTTTTTAATCAATGTTAACCATGAGGGTGGTTGGCCCATGGTTGTGGGTGCTTTAGGATGTGAAGCACGAGTAAATTCATTAAAGGTTAAATAGAGTCATGATAAGTGCCATCATATTTTAGTAAGAGTGCATGGTTAAACCTTGGTTCTATTATAAGATGAGCACTCAAGTTCTTATGGTGGATTTGGAGGGTTGTTTCGAAGGGGAGGATCATTTAGAAGCCTCGCTCTATTTTTTTGACAGTGCTCTATGTGGGAACTGATGTAGACCTTTGGTCAGAAATAAAAGGTTGAAGAAAACATCAATAGATTATTATTTGATAGGAGTGATATCCAGAATAAGGGGTGGTCATATGGGTGGTATTTTTTAGAGAAAGGTTAGGTTGTTGTAAGGGGATATTGAGAAGTCAATGAGTCAAATGGAGATGATGTACTAGGAGGCATGGTTATTTTTAAGAGTGTACTTCTGGGCCTAGATCCGGTTATGTACTACTCATGTGATCTAGAGTCAAGTTTGTTGAATTACTATAAGAATGTGTGTGACCTATAGGGTTCTAATGATGACTAGATATGTGATTTTACTAGAGAGGTTGGATTTCATTTACAATGTGTGAACTTATGTCTTGGAATAATCATGTGTTGTTTTATATGATATCAAAGTGGGATGCATTAGTTATGAAAGATTCTATTTGATTATGGATCATTGGGATGGATCATTGTGTTTTGGTTGTGAGTCCGTAGGGTTATTGTAGAAGTACATGAGTGTTTTGGTGGAGATAGTGCCAAAGTAAATATTAGTTTACAACATGTTGGTAGAGATTTTGGAAGTGTTGGTATGATTTTGTTGGAAATCCAACATGAGTTTTGATGTCATGGATTTGAGGACTAATGTTTGGGAAAGGGATATTATGTCCTACATGTTGTACCTGTAGTGAGAGGATACATTGGAAAATAATCTTTTGTGGTTTTATTATTCAATGACAACATTATGTACATCTAGACATGAAATTATAATTTCTGATTCTTGACATCATCCTTGGTACACCAAGAGACCATTGGCTATACCCTGATCCACATAATTTTGTTTCCTCTAGTCAGATAGATAACCTCTATAATGGTTCATTTGTGGAGATGTGTGATGAATGCCACATGTTTGGAGGTCCACCATCACCTGTTTTTTGAGTAGGGTCCTTGTGATACACTATGTTTTAGCTAATGCCTTGGATATTTTTTGGAATCTTGGGGAAGGGACGGTTTGATGCCTATCATTGTTTCTCAGGTTAGAGCAGTGCATCCATGGGAGTTCCATGGATTGGTATAGTTTAAACATAGACCTTGGTGGTTGGATTTTCTTAATGAATGTTGTTACAATAAAAAAACTATGGTTGGGAGAAATATGTTAATAATATATGTGTAGAGAATATTATAGGTTGAATGTTGTGTCATTGAGATACAGGTGAGGATCCTTTCAGGTGTGTGTTTGGAAACCTTGGTAAGGACATCTGGCCCATGTATGCGGTGGTTGATCAGGTGGAGCATTATCTGCAGGATCATGTTGGTTCTAAAATAAATTCATTGTATTGTGCTGGAGATGTGTCAATGGGTGTGGTAGAGCGTGAATAGAGTTTTGGGGAAAGAGGATTCCATGACGGTGGGGTTTTACTAGAAGTCACGAAAGTCTCTGGTTGGTGTTTTATAAAATAGTGGTATGCCATAAGTGAGAAGGTTCCAAGGATAGGTGAAGTGGTACATTGAGAATAGTGGGAGTTGGGAATTTCAAGGATATTCAGTCAGAGTTGGTACAACATGTATTGTAAAAAAGAGAAATAATGGTGGGTTATAATCTTTATTCAGTGAGTGTTCTGGTCTAATATGTATTTTTTGAAAATGGAACTGAACATTGATAAAAAAATCATGTTTTCTTTAGTTTATTTATGGATGATATAGATACATCTATTCCAGGTTCATTCAATGGTGAGGTTGGAGGCCATTTTGGGGTGGTGTTCTCATGGAAGTTTGGGCATTGTAAGTTAGGAAATGTATTGGGGATGTTGTGAAAACATGATTTTGAGGTTTTAGATTCCTTTCTAATCATGGGGTGAAAAACAAAAAAAAATAGGGTGGTTTTGATCTAAAGAATATGGTTTGGATAACCATATCAATAAAGTGGTTGGTTGAGGAAATTATGGGTGTTTTGTGATAGATGAGCATTGGTAAAAGACATCTTGGTGCTTAGATTTGAAAAATAGAATCTATTCAGGTTTTTTCTGATTAAATGATTGAGATAAAATTTGTGCTTTGTTTGTGTTATGAGAATGAATATATCAAATGTGGACTTTGGGGTTTGAGTTATATGGAGGACTAGACATGAAGAGTACTGATTGGATCTCCTAAGGTGGTATTGCTTTGTTTGTTTCCCTTTTTGAGAGGTATTTTCAGTTTTATTACCCAGGATTTTCTCTTATGAGATGGTGTTAGTAATGATGGGAATGAGGCCGATGCATCCATTATGGAGCATCCAATGTGTGTTGTGAGTCATAACAAAATGGTTTATGAGGTAAGCCCATGATTTATTTCTAACTATTGTGACGTATAGTATTTATCCAGGAGGAACTTGTGAGGAAAAATCTAATAGATTATCCCCAAGGCCAGACCATTTTTTAATGATTCTTGGTGATTCATGGGAATTCAGTTCAATGATGAGATTCTATAATGTTGGGATATTATAAGATCCAGAGATTTTATGGGGTTGATTTTGTTTTTAAATATTTCTTAAACTCTTCCTAAATTGGTTACTGGAAGGATTCCAATGGATGGGAATGGTCTTAAAGGTATTTTGGGGGTTTAGGTCATTGAAAGAAGGATTTTAGGCCAATATGTACTAACATCACAATTGGCGTGTGGTTAGTAGTAACCATTTACCATATTTATGTGGCCTACAAAAGGTAGTACAGAGTTAGGGAAACTATGTAGAGTGGACTAAGAGACCATGCAGCCCGAGCTCCCCTCAAACTATGGTGAGCACACAACCACCTAAATATTTGTCAAACCATGTGGGTGGCTATAAAACCTAGGTGTCTTGGTTTCCTCTTCGATAGTGGAAACCAAATAATTGACATGTGGTTTTAAAAACCATGTGACCAAACCACGCACCTCATTAAAAGTGGGGTTTTAAAATTTTGTCCCCCAAACATTAAATGCTTCCCCCCCCCCATATTTCAACCTCATTTTACCCTATTAGATATAGTTATGAACCAGAAGCCTCCTCCTCTAATATGGATGCTTCTAACTTGATTATTAGTAATTTGAAGTGTCATTGGGTGAGAATAGAATCTCCAAGTATTTATTCAACACTATTCCATTAAATTTTCTTAAAGAGGCATAGTTTCAAGTTTTCATTCAATTAATACTATAAAACTGTCTTTTTACTATATATTCTTTTTTTGGATCCTAAATGTATATTGTGATAGGATCAGAGGCTGAGGTTGGACAAGTGGATTTTAATGATCCTGAGTTAGGTGGTCTTGAATTTTTTTTTTCTATATTGATAATTTTTATATGTGTATATGGTTATTCATATGCACTACCTTTCTTTATTTTGTTTTTCATTTTTCAATGGAAAGTATCTTTGGGCCATATATTTAGGTGAAAGACCCTTCACAGACCTTGTTGAGTCTGTTGATGATTCACGACCGGACCCAAGGGTACTCATGGCGTAATCCAAACCCTTGACAATGATGTACTGAAATGGTTAATGTTCTAATGGGATAATTTTGATAATTAGTGGGAAATTGTTTTGAATATAGTATGTTGGTATAGTTAATAGAATTATTGAAATGATTATATGTGGGATTTTTGGAAATTCCTTAGATGATATCAAACTAGATTTAATGATGTATTTTGGATTTAGACTCGGCTATTTTTTGTAATGAATGAAAATGATATTGGAATGTGGTTAATGTTTTAAATGGAGTTATCGAACTCTAATTGATTTGAAAATGGTGGTTCATATTAGATTTCAAATAATGATTTGAAATGGTGATGTGGTTTCCATTTTTTGAGAGAATAATTTATTGAATCGCTTTAATTGTTGAAAAGGGAAATGAAATTTGTGGGTCTTCTTTTAGTTTTACAAAGATAATACCCTTGTTTTTGAGTGGGAATTTCTAGGTGAATTTAAAAATATTATTTCATTTTAGTGTTTAATTGAATAATAAAAAGGTTAAATTTTATATATTCCATTATTTGGTTTCAAGGGTCTATCGAGGAGTTGGTAAATTGGATTATAATATAGTAAAATTAATAAATTGTTAAGTTCCATGTCTATGTGATGGGTTGTATGAGTTTTTTATTGGACCGAGGCTCTGCACTCATGAGTTAGGCAAGAAAAAATATCTAGGCCCCACCGATGTATTGTATGAATACATTTATGGATAGAGGCTCCGTGTCTTTGTTCCTGTCTAGAATGATGCTCTAGGAACCCATGATGTATTAAATTATTTGTGTATTGGACTTTTCCTCATCATTTTTCACTTAGTCTAGACTGATTCTCAAGGACTCACCAATGTTATGGCATGTTTTGGGATGCCAAATTGGGGCTCTATACTATTAATAAATGTACATGATTTAGTTAAAATCATTGATTCTCCAAGGAACATGGTTAAATGGAATTTATAAGTAAACTCCCCTTCATGTGTATAAGAATGTAACTTTTATATGACATCTCTTAGACTCCTGGCATGGTGGGAGTATGTTTGGTAGGTTGTATTGAATGATATGACATGAAAGATAAAATAATAAAATAATAATAGATTAAATGTGTAACATTTTTCTTTTGGATTCCCTATTTATTTATTAAACCTTGATTATATTCATACACTATTGTAATCACTAGTTATTTATTTACACACTTTTGGTTGTGTCCTACTGATTTTTACTATCACCATATTTAGACTTCCATTAAACGTAGGTTCTGAAGAATATGCTACAATTTTCTGGTAGAGGTTCAATTGGGGGAATGGTGTTTGGTTTCTGCATGGTCTTAGGGGTAGGAGCATGATATTTCATGATCATGTCGAGATTGGGTACCTTGTTTTGGATCTTTTATGGTTTTTATATAAATTATTTTATTATCATGACTGTCTAATATGTAGTGTACTCATAATATTGTTATAACATATATTACATGGTTGTTTATTGGCTCATCCTGTATGATATCCCTTTATTTATTATTACTTTTTACTACATTATTTTTTATATTACCTCTATTTTGTATTCTCTATAATAAGCGAGTATAGTCGACCCATGATTTTCTTTAGACCAACACCACTAGTTGGATGCCACTTACATGTGGGAAGGTGTACCTAAGGACATGTGGGGACCCAACATCGGGCAATAGTTATTGTGGCTATTGGAATGTGGCATTACAAATAAATAGAGGAATATAATTATTTGAAATAACAATATTTTTTTCGAGAGAAGATAATAATAACTGGAATCATGATTTTTGGTTCTTGATTTATTACATTTTCATAGGTTTTTAATTGATAACTCTCAAAATCTTCATATTTTGATTATCATGGTATGATAAAATATTGAATGTTATAATGAGATATCTATATGATGTCAAATATGTATTTTTTCTGACTCGTGGTATAATTTTATTAATTCCATTTTATTATTTTAGGGCCAGGTGTTATTTTTGTTGGTGTTTGTAACTTCTCATAGAATTATTGTGGCATTCAATAAAAAATGGAACTTTTTTGTTTAAGATGGTTTGTTAAAAACCGTAATATAAAAAATTTGTATTTATTTTATGAATTTTTTGAATTTCTTAAAAACAATAAAAAATATTTGATATCATTTCATATTCTATGAAGATAAAATTATTTAATAGTGAGAACTAAATCACAGACATTAACCAAAATATAAACATAATAATAAAAACATCCAGATATCAAATAACTTGTTTATATTTTATTCAAAATATATTGTATTGTAAAATTAGATATGAAAATCATATATTCAATTCTTATTTCAAAATAAAAATTACATACTCAATATAAGAATGTTGATGATTTTAAAATGTTCATAAAAATTTGATCATAGAACCAAACATCATAAACCATCAAGAAGGGTCCATATTAATGACATAAATGATCATGAATATCATGATAGAAATAATATTTTCACAAAAACATAATCTTAATATAGTATCACAATAAATTTTGGACACAATGAATTAAAATAAATAGTGTTTTACTTTTAATTTAAAAAAATAGGGTGCCTCTAAATCATTAAGAATTAAATAGAATCAAGTGTTCAATATATAATAATATGATAGAATTTATAAGAAATGAAAGTATAGGTTACAAATATTTATATATATTAGTCAATTTAAACTACATGAATGAAGTAGGAACGTCAAAGATCCACTATTTAAAAAGGATAAGAATAGAATAATTATTAATCATGAAACCACATAAAATTATAAAAAAATATCATAGAATTATATTCTTGTAACTATAGGGCTCACAACTAACTCGGAGTATTAGATGTGGCATATATAGTTGAACATGTATGGACTCACACAATGAAAATAATAGTACATTAAAAATACTATGTAAAAGGAATCAAAAAATAAAAATAAAGAAGCAACTGTATGGAGCCCCCCATTCCATGAATTCATCTAAACTATGAAAATAAATATATTTTTTACCATGGTCTTGATCATCATCAATTTCTATTCAATTATACGTTATTATATGGTTTTATTAGATATTAACTTGACCAATCCATAGAAACAAATAAGGTATCCTCTTTTTATACCCCAAATAATCATAGAGAAATAGTATATTATAGAAAGAACCAAAAAATAATACTATGAAAAAACAACATCCCTTATTTTATTCCTATTAACTCATTCTTATCTCATAAAAAAGACCTTCATTGTATCAAAATTTCCCTTCATGTTTTCTCAAATTATTCATTATTTAATGAATTTGAGTAAGATGATAACTATATCTCTCTCCATCTTCTATGTCATGGTGAATAACTAAAATAATGTGTTGGTGTACCTATCCTCTACATTAATTAATCTATGAACCAACATATGGAGTGATCCTGGGTAAAATGTGCCAAGACCCATAAGAACCCATGCACAAAAGTTGGATGAAAATGAAATATCAAACATGTATGATTCAATTAGGAATCCATGAAAAATTAACAATTCAAGGTATTCATAGATGGTAGAGATCAACTAGGAGGCTTAATAATCATTGAGTGAAAATGGTTATAGATGACATATAGGGATCTGTAATTATCCAATAAGAGGATATACAATATATATGGTATCAACCATAGTGATAAAATAAATTACTAATTAGTGTTACCTAATCCATTTAAATAGATTAATAAAATATTCATATAAAATTTAATGGGATTATATTGATTTAATAAATGGTAAAGGAAACAGATAGAGGCATATGTGACAATAGGTGTGAGCTATGGACCATGAAATAAAAAGTGAATCAAGATGAAATGGAAGACATGAATTAATGAATCTTATCATAATCCAATACTCAAATGTATTTAATTCAAAATTTAAAACTGGTATATAATATATGAAATTTAATGGAAATAAAATAATTTTTATAGAAAATTAATCACTGAAATTTATTTATATTCTAACTGAGAATATTTATACACCCTAATTATTATGTTTATGAGGGTGAGAAATCATTTTATTCTAAAAAATAGATCATGTTTTTCACATGTATTGAATTTCTTTAACCTGAAAATCCCAATACTTTAACCTAAAAATCTATATAAGGAATATAAATAAAATTAAACATGGATTTTATTTTCTTCACCAGTAGAGGATACTCCAAGAAGTATAAAAAAATTATGTAGTGATGTACTAGGGATATCTATACTCAGTATTATAATTAATATAATTTTGGAATGATATATAACTAATTAAAGGGTTATATAATATTTATTTTTATTCACAAACAACTTCTTGAAATAGATACAAGATTAATATGCAATGAATAGGGCAATCAAAATATTAATCATAGAAATGAAAAATACAGAGCAATAACGGTGTTGTCATTGACCTCAAATTTCCTCTGTTAAATCTAGATTTTCAATTAAATTCCTTATATAAAATGTTTCTCAAACTTCTCTAGATATAATACTTCTTTAATAAATATTATTCATCTTCTTCCCAAAAAACAAATATATAATATCAAAAATGTAACCATCCAATTCAAAACATCAAATTTACAACCTATAACCAATTGATTGGGTCTCAAACATTCCATAACATTATAACTAAAAAAACTAATTAGAATAAATTTCATATCCAAATATTAGACTAATGTTGGTGAAATGGTCAGTCCTCGGTGCTCTCAAACGATGTCTAGATTTTTGGTTTTTGGGTGTAATAGAGTGGCTGACCATTAACATCTCTCAAAGGATGAAATAATTGAAACAAAATATTTAAAGTATTTTTAAAATAAAATAATTAATGATAATCACACAATGTAAAAATATGGTGGGATTTCTTATTTATAATACAAGAATAAGTATGAAAGAAGAATATTTTTTTAAATTAGATTGATAAATCATAATGAAAATGTGTTTCTCAGGAAAAAAAATCTGATGTATTAATCGATATAACTATAACTCTTCACTTAATAATTTAAAATTATCTTTTAAATTGATATCTACTTAATTATGATCTGATAATTTTTTATCCCCCAAACCCTATGAGAATCATCTTTAGCACAAATATGAAATGAATTAAACCATATGCTAGCTTTGCAACATTCAATCGTAGAACCCTACTATGATTGTCCGTAAATACCTAGACCATGGTCAATGTTAAATTATGGTATATATGAATTTTGTAAGTGTTGAAGAATTTAGTTTTGAGATTTTATTTGAACCCTACAAATAGATCCAATGTAGTTTTGTTTTACCAAATAAGATTATGCCCTATAATTTACACAAATCAACCTCACATGTTTTGTGTTCATTATTGAATTGAATTCATAGTTTTTTTAAATTAAAAACTAAATTCATAGATTAATATTAAGTGAATTACATTAAATTTTTTATTCAAAATATAAAAAATTAAAAAGGTTAGAGTTAGATTAATTAGTAAGAAATATTACTCTGTTATGGGTGGTGTAGCCATCACATAAATTACATTCATCTGAAAAGTTTTAGAAAGGGGATAACAAAATAACATATCTAATGATATATTCCATTAAAAAAAGATAAATAAATAAGAATAAAAATTAAAATAATATAAATAAAATTTGATAAAAATTTACTTTATTGAGAGAACAACAATATTACATCCCAGAAGAGGAAAAGAATAGGATTTTGTAGAGGATCCAAGATTGAAATCATCCCTCCTAAAATGGTGTTTTAAAATTAAAAATAACCACTTATATTCATCTCTCAATCATCTAAAGAACATCAAGCCACATCCAAATGTAAAAAAAACAATTTATAGAGTGGATGGGAGCATCACGTTTCAATGATATTTAAACGTGAATGTGAAATTAGACCAAATAATTAAGCCAAATTTCAGCAGTTGTTTAACCACCAATAATTGTGAACCTGCTATTCATATAAAATTATTATTTATGAAAAACGGGTTGTTATAACATTTTCCATATTTTGATCCAATCCAAGAAGGTATGATGAATTTATGTCCCAAATAATAAATAGATGTAAAATATTGAGAGTTGAGTCCATCATGGACGTCATGGGCCATTTACTTCAATAAAATGGATTATCCAACTCATATTTCCTAAATAAAATTTGTACCCTACTGAGTGAGGAACACTTTTAAAAAACCTTTAGTCTATATAATTCCAAAAAATATTTATGTATGAAACACTATAGTGTAATTTAAAGGGGAAAACTAGAATTTTTAACATATTTTCACAAGAATGATCTAACAAAAAATATTCCATAAATAAGAATATTTAACATAATGTGATGAAACGATTTAAATTATTATCAATAAAATTATGCGTTATCAACTCTCCCACAATTTCCATTTTTCCCTCATAGGAAAAACCATATATAATGTATTCTGAAAAATTTTCACAATATATGAATGTTTATATACTGCAATACAATGTGTAAATAAACCAAAAAAGTCCATCCAGAAGAAAATATTTCAGACATTTATTAAAAAGAGAGAAAAAGTAAAAGGAAGGAAACATAGTCAAAAAAATATACATGCCCTCATCCGTAAAAAAAATTAGATATCATAATATTACATGTCATGTCTATAATCCGAATCATCAGTGGTTTCCCACTCAGATTGGGAACTACCTGTATTGAAGATCTTCAAGATTTATACATTGACCATTTCTGAAAACATTTAAAGGATTAGGTATAGACCATCCTCGGAGTGTTGGATTAGTCCTTACATGGCCTTATCTTCATAGGGAAAGGTATGTAACCCTTAGTGTTATTCACCTTTGTAATCCCATTTAGGAATGAATTCTCAAAAGAAGGATAAAAATAACTATCTATTGCCTTCAAGGGTATTGGAATCCACCCCTTCACAATATTCAACAACATTTTTACCCTTTAATAGAGTGGAGATATATGATAATTTTCTTTGGAAAATAATCATCTATACCTGTGCAATTTCAATGAAAACAATGATATTCTTTTAATTTGATTATTTCCTTCTAGAGCCTTGATGTATTCCCACCATCACACAAATTTTGTAACACCTAAATTATAGGAGTGGAGTCTTGGAGGAACTAATCATTTCAGTCACTCCTAGAATAAGGTGGTACTAAAATTCTTGGCCAAATTATTCCGGATTAGGTTCTAGATTCAGTGTCATCTCTAGATCACCAGTAACTTATTCCTTCGATAGAGACAACTCCTTGTCCATTTGTGGTGAAATAGGTCTAACTAGCACATTATTCTTAGAATGAGTAGTTTTTCTATTTCCACTAGAGATCACATTCTTTCGTGTACTATGTTTTTGTATTTTCGTCTCACATTAAGCTTCATGGCGTCCCCTTAAATAAAAAATGGATCAAACCAAATACCAATGTCATTTATCCCTCACATGGCCAATAATTTGACACTCTAAGTAGAAATCAGGAAGTATTTCACACTACACTTTAAACGAGATACTATCATCTAGAGCCAACAAAATAATATTACGAATCAAATAATAAATCAGGTCAACTTTCACCTTGATCTTGGAAATGTGACCAAATTTGGAGACCTCAATATTCTAATCCATTTTGATCAGAATACTCACTATTGGGGATATATCAAATAATATTTATAAATGCTAGAAGTTCAAATTAAGAATAATTATTTTGATCCAGACATGAGATTTAGTGTTTTTATTTCAAAGGTATTAAAAAAAATCCAACTCTGGATAGAAGAATATACATAGGTTTAAAATGATTGAGTTGATGCCCTAAGTCCTACACTTCAGGTCCTCTATGGAAAAAATGATATGAAAGAATCCCCAAACCATGGGAATACCTCTCCAACCACGAAAACCCAATATAGTGGATATATTTTCAAATAAATCATCATTTTTCAAAGACCATACAATATTTGGATGTACAAGGTGAGAAATAAGATAGTTCTCACAGATTTTAAATCTTTTGAGAATCACCTAACATTTAGTGATCCTACGCAGAATGTCACTTTTCAAAATTGTTCGCTCAAGAGTGCTGACATTGAAATGTAAAAAAAATTCTGTTGGAATCACTCACATTATATATAGAAATATAGAGATACCTCTCTCCATTTTTTAGAGAATCAGATTAATGGTAATTATTACTCTAATTACTCGAAACATTCATCAATGCGTATTGAAATTTAGGATTCATTGGCTTCATAGTCCCATGAGGTTGAAACTCCTTCACACTGATTTATGTAGATCCACAGATAGACTGTGATATCCATCCACCAAAAACCTACCAATATTCATAGCCAATGTACTTACAATAGATCCTAGACTCCCACCCACCGCTTCCCCTAAAACTAGCACTGTCGGAATAGGCATGTCAAGTTCATGGAGAATCCAAGGTCCATTAATAGATGCCTTCAAAAAATGACATGCATAAGACTCCAAAACCTATAATACATAATAATGAGGCATGGATCCAATGATTTTTTAATATCCATAGATCACATATGAACCAGTTTGATGGGATTTGTCCCCCACACCAGCCCAAGAATCCAATGAGCACTTCACTGACCAAGCTCCATTAACTGATGATCAGTTCGATACTAGCTTATGACCGAAGAAATGAGATACCATTGTGGGAAGAGAAGCCCTATATCTCATCATCACCATGGTAATATCCAACCCACACCTGCATCTCCTTCAATACAATGTCGAAATATAGTAAAATTAAGAAGCCCATAATGAGCGAATATCAATAAATTTAAATTAATTGTCTCATTAATTTTATCAAAATAAAATCCAGTGAGATTAGTAACACTAATCATAGTGAAATAATTTATGGGTCTACATGAGATTAATTACCCTTTTGTGTGTATGACGACTATTTCATTCTCATATAACCACCCTATATTCAGTATATTTTGGTCATGTAATACTATTCTTGATACATGTTTTAATTCACCAAATTGATTCTACCATCCTGTTCAATAAAATTCCAAGACCCAATCACTTCAGTATTCCTGAAAGTTAAATGTTATGATATCGACATAGATATCCCCACATGTCTTTCATTTCATCACTATCGTCATTATAAAAATATTATATATTTTGATCTTTTTTTGTTGAGGTAATAATACTTTTAGATATCATGGGCACATGAATAGGCCAATTTGAAATAATAATGAAAATTATTAGAATAGAAACAAATATATTGATCAACAGTTGATATAATAATATTTCTTAACCTAATTTGACTATACATTCAACTGAGTTGTAAATATTTCAAAGGACATGGTTTCCTAAAAATTTATGTGGAGAAATAAATGATACAATTCACTATAAACAAATATCACAGTGAATGTCGTCAATATTTAGATGTTTTATAATAAAAAAATCAATAATATCATCGATGAAATCTATTTTTATAAAAATAAACCCTTGATGATGAAACATTTATCATTCTTATCACGATAATAATGAATTTTTAAAACATGTATTTTGATATGATAAAAATATAAATTATCATGTTGCGTGTTATGTTTTTTTTCTATTTTTTCAAAAAAAAAATAAAAAAAATATTGAAATCATAACAGAGAACACATTGAAAATAGTAATATGAAAATCATAAATAGATACCCAAAAATGATTTCCACTCCCCAAAACATAAAACATTACATTTTCCACAATGTGAACTGATTAGAATAGATATTCACATTAAATTTAAAAATTTTAATAGGAAAATAATATAAAAGATTAAGGGTTAGGAAAATCTTGATATTCTTAAGTGATGATAGGGTCATGTAGTGTGATAAAATCAACTTCATGGGTAGAAAGTCCCTGAATGTATTGTGTCAACATTTCCCAATGACTATAAAGATAAATCTTGTACACTCTTGTGTGATCTACACTACACCATATGTGAAAAAATTATATATTACATAAGGACATAACCATCTGAAATACAACATACTAGGCATTAGCATGAGTCATGAACTACTGAGTGGGACATTCATGCATAAAAAACACCTTTTGGGATCATTCTATCATGATCCACTTTTTATCATTCCTTTTAGAAAAATAAGTTATCATATAATGAAAATCAAATCAGCTAACTCTTTTAAATAATCATCATCCTTTGATCCACATCTTGGAAGAAATCCATGATTCATTTTATTATATCCCATTATGTATGATTTTTGACATCCATGAGGAGATTACATGCTTTCCCAACAAATATGAAATGAGGATGTATCGATGGGAGTCTTATAAACCATCTCATAATCCCAAAACTCAACATCTGAGTGCTTTCTCCAGTCCTTTATATTGGGTTTCATGGTTTTATCCAATTTTTTAAACACATGATTGGAAACCTCAGCCTAGAAATTTTATTTAGTGTGGTATGTAATTGAAGTTTTATGAATCACCCAATATTTTCTGAATTAGGAAATGAAAATTTGGATTAAAAAATTGTATCCCATGGTCACTAATGATGGTTGTTGGTACTCTAAACCTATATAAAATTTGATCATTGAAAAAATACACTATAATATGATAATAAGTAGTTTTGATGTCCTTGGACACCACATATTTTATAACATAACCAATAGTGATGAAAATGTACAATATACTAAATGAACTTGGAAAAGGACCCATAAAACCAATTCCCCAAACATAAAAAAATATCACAAAATAATATTGGTTATTGGTGAATATCATGTCTGCTTGAAATTTTTCTAGCATTTTGGAAATGTGTTCATGACTTACAAAACACATGGTCATCATAGAACATTTTTGGCAAATATAATATGAATTTTATAATTTTCATAGATGTATATTGGGGTCCAAAGTGTCCACCACAATCAAGGGTATGAAAAAAATGTAAAATTGACTAAAAATCAATATTAGTGACAAAAATCCTAATGAATTGGTCCCTAGACATGTACTAGAGGATGGGATCATCCCACACATAACACCTATATTCATTCGTTAATTTTTGGACGTGAAGTTTCTTTAAATTTGTACGAAGTTTATTGGAAAAAATGTAGACCACTAAATATGCATGCCAAAGATGTGAACCTAACATGACATAGAGATTATCATTGAGGATTGTGTCATGTTGTGGTATATGTTCTCAGTTTTAATTCTCTAGTGTGTTATTAATCATACTGATGTGGTAATCCAACATGTTTTCGGACCTCTACATATCCATTGTATCAATAATGAATTCTAGAAGAAGAGGAATCTATTAGATAAGTTTGGGCATTGCATATAGCTTTTTCAGGAGGTTCCTCAAAGCTAGATGGTCAGAAAAACCAACTAATTTAGAGACCAATAAATATGAACTAAATTTATACAATGAAAATATAATAAAAAGAACCCACTTTTCAAATGTTGTGATATTTTATTGGGATAAATCCAAAGTCTTTGATTCGTGATAAATCTTATGGGACTTCCCTTACATCTTATGAGATAAGACAAATCTAACTTCAATATTTTAAGCATCAGATATAATCTCAAAAGGAGGATCCCACCATGGGAGTTATATGATCAGTGGAGTGGTTAGATGATTCCTTATCTCATAAAATTGTAACCTTCATGAATCATAAAAATGTAAATATATTTTATAAAAAGTATATATATGAGTAGAGCGGTCATTCTTAAATCTTTTTTGAATCTTTAGTAAAATTCTGCATTCCCTATGAATGATCAGACACCATGAAAACATGAAGGATACATAAAGGATGAAATAATATTTACCTAAGATATATCAAAATGAATTCCATTTTTTGACAATACATTCCCTAATACAATTCCATGATATACTATGAAAGGAAGTTTTAAATGTTCATAACCATATTCATCTCAATATAATGATTCAAAACCAATCCCAAAATAATGATACATTCATCAAATTAATATCCATAAACTGTAAAATTATCTATACATACCTCAATGTAGGTCTCATTGAAATTTGAAAAAAAATCTCAACATGCATCTCTAGAAGGTACCTGATGCATTGAAAAGTCCAAATGGAAATCTCTGGTAAGAAATTGTACTTAATGGACTAGTGAATGTTGTCTTCTCCTAAAACTTATAATCAATAGGAACCTGATAATATTAAAAAAATCCATCCCAAAAAAATAGCATGTCTTCCCAGCTAGTCTCTAAAGAATTTGATCAATAAATGGGAGTTGTAAATGTACCTAGAGAGTGGATGGATTTAGTTTCCAATAATCAATACAGACATGATAGCTATTTTTAAACATAATTGGAACTAACTTCTATCAATATTTTCTAACAGTAATAACACCAAATTTCTTAGGCACCACCTGAATATCACTTACCCACTAGGTATATTCAATGGGATAAATAATAACTTCCTTGAGAGATGCTTTAAATTCATTTCTCAAATGTTCTAGATGAGTTGTATTAAGTATCCTTTGTGGATTCCTAATAATTTTATCTCTATCCTCCAAAAGAATCATGTGCATGGAAATGGAAGGGATAATACTATATATGATATCCAAGGACCACCAAATTTCCAAATGTTCTCCATTAAATGATTCAAAAGTATTTGATCATGTTCAAAAGAAATATTTCAAGATATTATAATAGGTATTCTCTCACAACTCAACTAGTAAGAGTAGTCAAGATTTTGTGTCCACAGAATGATTTCAAATGTTAAGGGTTGACGTATTGATAAAGACATTAGAGGAACTAAAATATGTTCACAATTAACATCAATAATATAATATATATTATCAAAATACAAGAATAATACATCAAATCAATTATCATACTCAACCACCATGTCATAATCAGAGTGAACATGTTCAACATTAGATTATGGTTTCACATAAAAATCAAATCCCAGATCGGTTTGTGCATTAGAAATATGGGTGTGAGTGCTATTGTATATCAAACTAGAACCAATTATTGAAATCTCTATAAGAATTGGAAAATGAAAATATATGGTTTTTGAACATAGAGGTTAAAAATGGTAGATAAAAAAAGAAGAATGATCCTATGAGGAGAACTTGATGGAGTTAATAACATTAAATATCAATACATAATCTCCAAACTCTGTGGAATGTGTACTATAATGGGAATTTGTGGGTGTTTTTTCTATTTTGAGGAAGGGAATATATAAGACAATGGTATAATGATTATTAAAGTAATCAAACTCCATGTTAAGTATGTAAAAATATACTAGAATGATCATTTATTTTACATGAACAAGTATATCCTCAAGGAATCCCGCAGGATATAATGTAGAATTGTTTTACAATTGCACCACTACTCTCATAAACTTCAACTCACCAACCTATAAATAATAGAATAAATATTGAGGCATCACATTAATGGAATCTCCCAAATCACAAAAATCATAAAAAAAAGTGTAACTTCCATATGGTTCATGGGATAGTGAATGTCTGAAAATCCATGAAAATTTTCTGAATTCCTTGAGTTGGTGTAATAAGGGCTAGAAAACTCCTTATAATATTGATCCTCTCATTTCCCATAATCCCTGTTTGATTTGTACAATATTTTTTTTAAGAATTTTTAAAAGCTTGGGAGTTTCCTAATGGCCTCAATAAGAGTGATGTTTTTATCAATGTGCATGAATGTGTCCAAAAACCTATTTTCCATAAAATATTCGACAATATTTATCTATTTGAAAAAATATATTTCGAAATGGAATTAGTGTAGGTGGAACATCATCAATATTTTTTTAACCTTTTCCTTTCTCGTTTGGATGCTCATCAGCTGGTCTTAATTGTGGTTTCTCCAAAGTATTGGTGAATCTCGGTGAAATGATAGGTGCAGATATATCAGTCTTTTCCTTCCCACATCTCAAAGTGATGGAACTGAAAATACACTTTGTATTAGGAATAGTATCATAGGAAATATTTCCAAATATATTACTTACTAGTTAATGGAGGGAAGGGAAAATATTTATCATTTGTGTCTTTAACTCCCTCAACTCCGACCATTGACTTTTCATCTCATTTTATTTATTATGAAATATTATTTTCAAAAGTTAATCAGAATTTGAAACTACCATTGGTTTAGAATTTCCTTGTAATTGACTTTTTTTTTAATGTTATTCAATTATCCTTTTGGGTTTTGACAACCTTGTTGTTAAGGTAGAGGATGATGTGTTTTTTTTTTGAAAATATGGCCTTTGTTTCTATCCAGGTCCATACCTCATGTTTGATTTATCTTTTATTCATTTGTTGTCTGACATTGAAAAGGAATCATACTTATTCTTGGGATTTAGTTTTTGTTGATGCTAATATGATCTCCTAGTGAATAATGTATCATAGTTTCTGGTTACTTGTAATTGGGGGAAATAGCCGACTGAGTGTTTTGTTTTAGTAAAAATTCCATAGGCCCTTGTAGGTGTGGGTTGGGATGTATTTTTAGAAAAATTCATAGGTCTCACCATAGTGTTTAATTCATTAAATTTTGTATAAATTAAATGATTTTCAAGATAATGAATTAACTTATGTACTCCTTTAACATGTGGTGTACCTTGATTTTCAAATTACATGGAGTTTTATTCTATATTTTCTATCAATCATTACAAAAATACTGGTGTTCTGTTAACCAATTTTCTGAAATCTACAACATCTACCATAATCATCTCCATATGGTTAATACCTTCATTGAATTATATGATGAAGAGTTTATTACTTATTTGGTGTGTCAAGAAAAATAGTTATTAAAAATTGAGACACATGCGAAAAAAGAGGATATTAACCGAAGTGAATCCTTAACATTGAATTGTTAACAAGAAGGTAATTTAAATCAATAATAAAACCCTATATGGTATTATAGGTATGAATATGTTTGTTTTATAGTTTTTTAATAAACTTATATTTATTATACATGAGTTTTTAACATGTACAGTGAGAGTCAGAACACAAGGTAAGGGAATTTCATCTCACTTTTTATTTCCCTAAGATACATGATTTATTCACCTCCCATTACTTTTTGTGGTGTGTATACATCCCAAGAATTTATTATATTATTATTATAATTTAAATAATGGGTATTTAAAAATAAATTTTTTTATATTTCATTCATGGGTTTTAAATTTTAAAAGTTACCAAATCGTTATGTAATTTTTGTCTCATTTTTCATTATTTGGGGAACACGTTTTGTTTTTCTCCTACATTTTTAGAGGTCTATATACCACCATTTTATATATTATATCAATAATATCCTTGTTTTCTTGATATATTACGCTTTATATAATTTCATTTTATTACATGGAGAGTATGACCCCATGTAATCAAGTGCTAATGTTTTATTAAAACAATCTCATTGATTTTCGAGATGGTTTATGATTATGATTCAATTAATGAAATGTCATGATTCATATTTAAATAAAACTAATTAATTAATTTATCATATTTTCATTAAATATATCCTCTTGTATTTTAATTATTTTTTTACTCTTTGGTAATTTATGTTAATATGTAAAATCTGACTCCCACTATCTCTTCGGTAAGAAATCTATTATAATAAAAAAACCCCAATTTCAGAAATGTTTTCAAAAATGTTTTCTAAAGTTATTTTAAGACCATTTTTTTGGGAAATTGATTTTAATAGATTTTTATATTTTTAAATAATCCCTTTATATGTTTTCAATCTTATTTTTAAAGAAAAACATTTTCAAAATTTGTTATGTTTTAAAATGTTTTTCTCAATAATGAAAGAGTATTTTCTTCTTGATTTTCTTAATATCTTTCAACATTATTTACCATCCAAGACAACATCTACAGAAATTAGTAATGACTTAATAGGAAAATTATTCTATGATTCCATTAATATTATTTCTCGGAATGGATTATGTTTTGATGACATGATGTTGATGAAACATGGTTCTCTTTCACGGGATATATGATTTTAAACAAACTTCTTTTCACAGGTTATGTTTTTGATGAAATGATTGTGATACCTATATTATTACATAGGTTATGATATTATCACATTTTTATAATAAATATTTTATTTCATGGGTTATGAAATGATTATTTATGTTCTTGTGGCACATGCCTGTATGATTTCATTAAGAAATTTGTGGGACCTATATATCCCTCCATTACATTGGGTAAATATTTATATCTCATGAGATAGACTAATATGGTCTTTGGAGAGAACATTGACAACTAATATGTCTATGGGAGTGAAATATAACTACCAATATGGTATGAGGAGTGAGATAATGCTAATAAGACAACAATGAGATTGAACCCTCACTACCAAGATGGTATGGGGAGTGAACATGTACTAAAAAGATAGTCTTTGAAGCAATTCCTTATAAACTATTAAAATCATATTATATGTTTACGTTTCTGGAAATATTCGAATTTTTATTCAAATGTTATAATTTTATGGCCTTTTTTCTCTATTTTCTCATGATTCATGTCTTATGAATTACCAATATTTATGCCATGATTCATGAATATGATCTTTGATATGAAAGGATTGGTCATCTATTTTTAGGATCATGTTCTCATACCCTTATGCTCATGATTATTCTTACATATATCTATTATTTACCATTACTGATCATTTTATCTCTCCATTTTTATGTTTTATTCCCCTGGTTATGAAGATCTGTATTTGGATTCATGTGTCTTAGAAGGGTTTTAGTCAGAAATAACAATGTAAGAGATAATTTAGCTATCTTATGTATCAGTTTTTATGTTAATATATTCCCAAAGGCACTAGACTAGTATTATATTTGGGAATCTGTATGTATAATGTTTTATGTATTCCACAAAAAAAATTAATGTTAATGTATGAAAATATAGGTTTTTCGTAGTTTTTATTATATAAATTTTTTAGTTAAACATTTAAAACTAGGATGAAAAAAAATTATTTAGATCCATATGTACAATTCTAATGATATGTCTATGGATGTATCTAAGGACAAGAATAAGGGTGAATTGGGATTTAGGAAAATGTCGTAGAATTTTGGTAAAGGATAGAGTGATGGGTTTTCTAGAAATACATCCCTGTATAGATATTATATGTTGATGTGGCTCTACTACATATGTACATTGGGTTAACATATCCAACTAGATGTTTTGAGCCCGACTCAGTGAAATATGGTACATGATAACTTTCCTTACTACCCAGTTATTTTTACAATCCCAAGGGATATGCTTTGGGAACTCACAAAATACTTCACAAACCAAAATGACGGAATTAAAAATAATTTTTCTATGAAAAACTGATTAAAAACCTAGGGTGTCATTTATTAAGAATGGTGTCATTATTTAGACATCAGATAATTAATTATTTTAATGAATATGTGGTTTTATTCCATTATAAACAATGTTCACTAGTCTTATGGTATTAGTCAGTGGAAGGAACTGGGATAACATTGAATGCGATGGAAGATTTTCTTATGATAATTCAAGTGGGATGATCACCGGATTGAAAGATGTTGTAATAATTAATATTTAGTTTTCATGGAACATGATTAAAAAGATATATCTTAACCTACTCTTGGACTACCCTAGGAAGATAAAGAAGGAGTTCACTGAGAGTTCATGAAATGGAGGCCCTGGATGAAAGATTATTTTGTTTCATTTGTTTTAAGAATGTAGAATAAATCACCAAAGTGAATGTATTAGAGTAAAAAGTATATGTTTCGAATGTAGAAAAGAAGGACTCAAATCAAGTGATTACAGGGTGGAAAATGAAGAGTTCAATTAAAAAATTTGATGAAAATATTGGCCCCCCTATTTATTCATAAATTGTTAAGTGTTTTATGTGTGGAATAAATTTTCATTATTAAACTCAATGGACCAAGAGTAATACTCATGAAAAGAATCAACCAGGTGGTACGAGTAATGTTTACATAACCAATGATGAAGGGATGACAAAAGAAATTTGAAAGGAAAAAAGGTATTTTGTAATATGATTAGGCAACCTTGTTAATAGATTAAGGATGACGTGTAATAATAATTATTTTAATGTATTTGGATTCATGAATTATGTTATATGAAAGGTTAAATATATAATGATTTCCATCTTTATGTTTTTTCGATAATGAATTAAAATAATACAATGATTGGATCTAATGAAATAAAAATGTGATATAATTTCATGCTGATTTCTATGGAAGAAAACGTGATTAAGAGAAATACAATCATTAATATGTTAATTGAATTATAGTAATTATATTTGGATAAATATATGTTGGATATGAGTAAATTGTATGGTACTGATTACCTTGTAACTAATTGAGGATCTGTTGACATGTGGTTTATTCTATCATTGTTGACATTTAAAACTTCTTAGATTTATGGGATATATCCAGTAATATATGGAATAAGGAAGAATGTGTGTTTTCCAAAAATATTTATGGTAATTATGGTTATTATAATGTTCTATATTAATTTACCATGAGGTTAATCACTTGTTTGGAATGTGATAAACATGTGCTGCTTTCTGATATATGGGGATCAATGTTAAGATAATTTCATGAATTTCATTCTAATGTTTTGGATATTCATTTTTGGTGGGGTTATAAGGTAAACCATTAATTAAAAGATTATGAAAAACATTTCAGGAAGTATTTATGTATTGGTATTATATTGAAAACCTTGGTTAAATGGATATTTAGTTATTAACCTTATTTCAAGGATGCATATCATATTTTAGAAGTAACATTACAGTGGTTTTATGAAATGACATCGTGTGTTTTGGGTGACAACCAATCACGTCTTGAAACGCTGAGGGTATTGAACCCATGACTGAAGGAAAATAAAGGTTTTATAACTACAACTGGCCTAGGTGATGTTCAGTTTAATGTGTAATTATTTTTTTGTAGAACAATTATTAATGAAGAACAATTAGAGTTACTTTTTATTTTTACAAACTAATTTATTAACCATATTGAATTTGATGAATAGTTTAGGATAAATATATGTACTTTTCATTCTTTTATTCCCTTAATATCTACTAAAAGTGTATTTTAGAACTTTATGCATCAATAATAATTTCAATAAATCCATATATTGATATAATGTATGAATTATAAATAGATAAAATCACAACAAAAGAATGATTTTTTTCATAGAAATGTATAAATTATATATATTCCCTTATATTCATGGTCAATAAAATAATTACACAATACTATGATAATGATTAAATGAAAATTTTTTGTCCTAATACATCTATTTTTCTACATCGAAGGAATTTTAAATTATCATATATTAATGAATTGGTTGCTATAAACTTTTATTTTATCATTCACATGTTTTTGATTGACAACCTCAATCACTCCCAATAAATATTTACACTTTCCCTCAATGTCCAATATTCAATCCCACCATATGATCTCATATTTGGCAACCTACATATATGTTTCTTTGGGTGAACAATATATTTACAACATTACATGTTTAAAGGAAGTTTTAATATTTATTATTAAAATGTGGGATTCAATGAAATTAACATTAAATTATTAAAACATTGATAACCTATATGAATTTCAAGGGAGAAATTAATTATATCAGGGGTAGAACAAAACAACCTGATATTTTGTGAATATTTTTTAATAATTTAATTTGATATTTTGATATTTTTCATTTCAACAAACACTAAAAATTGAGTTTTTATATTAAATAACAACGTAAAACATTCCTTTCACAAGGAACTGAATTGTCTTATGATATATGCTACACCAATAAGGATTATGTTACACGAAACATAGAGTTTCTATGAGGAATCATTTTATTGTTATAATTATTTTAATGAGATAATTTTAAACTAGCCATTAAACATTATAATATGAATAGTATTAAAAAAATTAATAATATTTGTTATAATGGTTTTATAAAAATAAAACATATTGATGATAAAATATATAATTTTTTTTAAAGTTCTTATATGTTTAGAGATACAATTTTCTCAAATGAACCACGTTTAATGCCTTTATGTGAAAATTAATTATATTAATTTCAGAAAAATTCAGAAAATGAATTTGAAAAAATAATCATTATTTTTGAGTTTCAAATTTCAAAATTAGATTACGCATAATTTTTTAGAAATTTCTAAGAATCGTTATTTTTTTATGAGTAATGAAAAATGAAGGATTTTAATTCAAAACTATGTTTTCTTATGATTTAATTATAAGGATACATCATATTTTAATTTGGTTTCACTATTTTATTAGATAAATGATTTCTCAATCAATTCAATAGTGGTCATTGGATCAATTTCACATTTAAATTCGGTATAAAAACTTAGCACAAGTTCATACATTTTCACATTAAAAATCTGTAGTGTCATCCCATCAACATGATTAAATATAAATCAATTTTGGAAACTTCTATGATTAGAATTAGAAAATATTTATTCAATATTATGAATACTTATAATTTATAATTTATAATAAGGTCAATTTTTTTAGAAAAATAATATTATTGAATGTGATTAAAATTAATTACAACAATTAAGAGAAAAATTAGGTTATTAATGCACTAAACCCTATATTTAAGACCCAACACAACCTCAAAACTTTTCCAATGCCCATTAGATGGACATAATACATCCATAAAACTTAAATTATTATGTTTTGTTTTTTATATGAATTTTATTTTGTAAAAACGTGGGTACACCTAACCTATTTTCAAAAATGCCAACTGTGTCATTTCTCTTCAATATAAAAGGCCACCTCCTCTACCTATACATCACACCCCTCAAGCTAATTATTTATGAAAAATATGTGCTAAATAATATTAAAAAATACATATATTACTCCTTGAATCCTCTCTTTAGGAATAATTAAACCCATGGATTATTTTTGGAACAATCCAAATGGAGTTACCTGATTAAGAGGTAACACCATCTCTCAAAATCATTTGTTTTATTTTCATTATCCACCCCCTTGAATCTCTTTATTCCATGATTGTTTAAAAAAGTAAAATATCCCAAATATAATATAATTTTTTTACTATAAGGTTTCTAATTAAACTTACAAACACATCCATGTAATGCGTAACAAATATTCTATTTACATGTATAGTGAGCTACCACCTCACAAAATGATGGTTGTTTATTTTTCCTTTACCACCTATCATGGTGGACATTATAATGAAACCTCTCTTTATATATGTCATATATTATATTTATTATATATTTAATCTTCTTTATTCCTTTTATAAAGGATATATTATTTTACTTTCATTTATTTTTAAATACGATAATTTCATTTGAGGAAGTGGGGACTACCGCCCCCTCAAAATAGTGTGATTCATTTACATACTTCATGGAATTTATTTTGGATGAGTTTAATGAAATTATATGATATATATGATATAATCAAGAAATATTAATTATTTAATATATTAATATATATATATATTACATTCTTTCTTTCAACACAATAATTTAATAGAAATATCATTCATGCATACATATGATCTACCGTCTCCATGAACAATGTATATTGTTTCATACTTATATATTATATGGATTATTGTAATAAAAATATAATTAATAAAAATTATATTTAAATAATGTTTTATATTTTTTAAATCATGATATATCTATAAGGACCAATGATATTAAAAATTTAGATGCATGTAAAAAACAAAGCGGATTGTACCCGAAGTTAAACCTTAACATAGAATTGTAAAAAATCAGGTAATATAGAGCCATAATCAAAAACTATATATTATTATAAGTAAGAATATGGATATGTGATATATTTATAATAAATTAATATTTATTATACATGATTTTTTAATGAGTATGATGAAATTAATGACACGTATTAATGGGATTTCATCTCAACTTTTATTTCTATGAGATACAAGATTTATTCATCACTCATTCATTTTGTGTGGTGTTTATACTTTCCACATATGAATTAAATGATTATTAAGACAATATTTATGGTTATTTACATATCCATTTTATTTTCCTTATTTCATCTGCATTATGTTTAAAAAATACATAATCTGCAAGATAGTTTTGTCTCAATTTTCTTATTTGAGACACATATATTGTTATACACCTATATTTTTTTCAATGTGTATATACGTCCATTATACATATTATATAATGACTCCATTTCATTTCATTATATTTTAATATTTATTTAATTATTTTTTCTTACATGGATATTATGGTCCTTTGTTAATAAGTGAGAAGAGTTTGTTGAAACAATCTCATTGATTTTCAAGATTTTTTAGGATTATGATTCAATTAATGAAATCTCATGATACATATCTCCAGAAAACTCATGAATTTTATTCACTACTAGTTATTCAATATAACATCGTGTATTAGTACAAATTTTCCACTCTTTGGTTGTTAATATAATGTTAAAAGTAAAATCGATTCACCTCTCTCTCTCTCTCTTCATTTGGTAATCTATTGTGTTCAAAAAAACATTTTCAAATAAAAATTGAGAATTCATTTCAAAAATGTTTTAATAATATAATTGAATCCTATATTCATGGAATTATTATTCTAAACGAATTTATTTGTTTTAAAATCTTCCATTAGACGTTTTAAAATGTATTCCAAAATAAAAATGTTTTCAAATGGTTTTATGTTTTAAAAAGCATTTTTTCAATGTGGAAGGAATATTTTTCATAAATAAATGTTTTTAAAAAGATCATTAAAAATTGCATCCTATATAAGATAACATATATTTGTGTTACTCATTCCATTCAGTCAAAATTATTTCATGAATTCATTCATATTATTTCATTGATTGTATTTTGTTTTGATGGCATGATGTTAATTAAACATGTTTCTCTTTCACGGGTTATATGCTTTGGAAACTGACTTATTTTCATGAGTTATGTTTATTACGGAATGGTTATGAAACCTTTATTTATTCATATGTTGTGATATGATTTAATGTTTATAATAACCAATTTATTTCATGGGTAATGAATTGATTATTTATGATCTTTTGGAATTTGTTTGTATTATTTTATTATGAGATGGGTGGGCCCAATATCTCCCTGCAATGCGTTGGGTAACGATTTATATCTCAGGATATAGACTAATATGGTTGTGATATTGATACTTAACTACTAATATGGGCATGGTATTGAACCATGACTACAAATATAGTATGAGGTGTGAGCTAATGCCAATTAAATGACCAGGGTAGTGAACCATGACTAACAACATGGTATGGGGAGTGAACACACACTACTAATATTTTCTTGGTAATTATCCATTGTCTAATATATATATAATATTATATGATTATGTATCTACTAAAATTCCATGTTTTATTCCTATATAATGATTTTTTGAATTATTAGCTTTATTTCATTATTATTCAAATCTTATGAATTTCCATGATTTATTCCATGATTCTTGTATATGAATCTTTGGAATATAGGGTATGATCATCCTTTTTCATGATCATGTTCTCATACTATCATGATCTTGATTATTCTTACATATCTCCCAAGCTTACCATTTCTATAAATTTTAGCTCCCCACTTTTTAATATTTCCTTCCCTAAGATATGAAGATATGTATTGTGTTTTTTGTGTCTAAGAAGGGCGATAGTCAAAAAGAACATATAGAAAGACAATGATGCTTACTTATGTATTAGTGTTTATGTTTCCATGTTGTCAAAGACACTAGACATGTATGGTATTGGGAAGACTCTTTGAATCATGCTTTACGATTCCTAATAAATTATGAAATGTTAATCTATGAAAGGAGAGGGTTTCTATAAACAATATTTCTTTATAGAAGATTTATTATTTTGAAATTTTTCCTTCTATATGTTTTCAAAATTTAGTTCGAATCCAAGTAAGGATAAAGAAGTTAGGTCCCAAATTCTGATGTGGTATCCAATTTGGCGAGTCCATCCGATCTTTGATTTCATGGGCCATTTAATACATTCAAATTCCTAATCCAGATTGAATTCCAAAATCAACGTTGTATCCCATTTAATTAGGAATGCATTCACACAACTTTATGTTCAAAAAAATTACATAAAATATTTATGGATGAAATACAATAGTTATCTGTAAAGGGGAAAACTAGGATTTTCATAAACTATTCAAATGATTGATCAAATCCAAAATATTCCATAAAATAATTTATTTAAAAAAAATTGAGAAAATTATATCATTTATTGTAAATAAAATATTCAATAAAATTTTGTTTTATCATGTGGCATGGTCTAATATATTGAATTATGATCTTCCATAACAATCACTAACTAATTTATTTCAAAAACATCATAGATTAATGTTGTACAATGGTACTCCACCAAAATTAAAACATTTCAAAATTTAATTTTATAAAATATAATATTATGTCAAGAAAATTCTTGTGGTGGCATGATATCTTCAATCTTGAAAAAGAAAAGATACACTATTTATTTATAGGGTCTCCATTAAAGTGTATCCATATACTATACTACATTGTGAATTCCAATGTGGAATACTTGATAGTCACATTTCCAATTTAAATTATATTCCATTTATCATGGTGTGATCACATTCATTTCATTAGCTTTTTTCCTCCTTCGATCAATCAACCTTAAGTCACCTCATTCCACTTCAACTCTTTTCCAAGCCTTTTTCTAGTATAATTTAATTAACCAAAAATGTAATATAACTTCATAAGATTCAACATTATTTAATCAATCTAAAATTCCAAACCATTCAAGTTATTGAAGCCCAAGTTCTAAAATTACCCCCATTGTAATACAATAAAAAATTGTTACAAAATTATCCATGTTTATTGTTTATTTAGAATCCAATGTATCCATATAAAATTTTAAATTTTAAATAACCAAATAGAAATATAGAAAATCATTATTCAATATAAGTCAATGTGAGTACTCCCCATATATAAAATAAAGAATCAATATTGAATTATATAATTAATATATACCTCTAAACTATATGAAATAAACTCCAAAACACCATAATACTACCCCTAAATTATTCTACATTGATCTTCTTCAGGATTATCTCCATGGATAATTTCTCATCATACCTTATATACATTTATTTCCTACTACCATTCAAAGGTAGACGTACCCTTGAGATGATGATACATCTCTGTCATCACTTTTTAATCTTATTATAGTCTCCATCTAACAATGATCATAAAATTTCCTTCATTTCATAAATTTTATTTCTACCAAATTAATAATAAAATGAATGTGGTAATTGCATATAATGAACTGGAAAACCATATTAAACATTATAATAATTTAAATATAGTGTAATTTTCAAAAACAAATCATTCTGATGGAGGTGGTTGATCACCATGTTTTAACTAATACCACTAACATTCAGGTGTTATGAATGTTTTTATAAGAATTATTTTCAACTTGTTCATCCATTCATCATAGTCTATCTTAATAAATAATTTCTCTATAATATCCTTTATAATTTTTTGAAAAATTTAAATGTGATTCTTATGAGAGTAGTATTCATAATTCATTGTTAATTTAAAAACACTACTATTTTTATAATGAATCACAATTTAATATTTTAATATTTTTCCCAAATCATTCAATTATTTATTTGGTAATTAAAATTTTCTACACTATTTAATTACTAAATTTTACTATTTATTATCCATGTTAAGATACATGAATTCTTTCTTCCTTATATGTTATCCAATGCACTTCATTATAATTAAATATTATTTACCTCTTATAGATATTCTTACCAAAATTTACCCATTAATGTTTATAAAAAATATTAATCAAAGTCTTGGTTTTCCCATACATTAAAACTCAAACCATAAACAAGTGTACAATGAATATACCTCTTCATTATAATTATTGAACATATAAATTCCAATTTTGGAATACTTCAAGACCCATATCCAGAACACATGGTATATAAATTTTTTTGAATCTTTCTATTCAAGTATAATAAATTTAAAATCATAATACAATAAATTATAGGATCAACCAAACTAACTTCATCATTATTTCCATGTTATTTCTAACTAAATTTAGTGTTTTAGAAGGTTTTTTTCATGTATATTGATCATTTTCTATATCTACCTTTCAAACTTTTTATATGAAATAAAATTATACTCTTCTACATGATTTATTTTCTTATAAATATGATATGTAATCTACGTTATTATCAATATATTAAACTCAAATATCCTGAAACAATATAATTATTTCACTAATTTCAGCTTCCTTCCACTAAAAGAAATATCTGCAATATAAACATGTGCCATGAACTATTTACACTTGTTTGATATCACATAAAGGTCATGATCAACAAATAATATAATAAATATTAGCATTATCTGAAAATTATCTAAAAAACCATTCTTGTAGTTCTTAATTTAATTTTTATAAACTCTTCTTCAATATAAAAACCATTTTTTTATTTTCACCAATTTATCAACCTATCAATCATTCAATGTATATTTATTCCTAGAAAACACGGTTTTAAAATGCAATATTTTTATCAATTAGAATATTTTATATCCTCAATGAATTATAATAACTACAATGATCAATGTATACTCAAGTCTCACTACTGATATGAAATATATTCCACATCAACTCTATTATTTTTTATATTTCTCTTTCATATCAATCTTTATTTTTCCAATAATATATTTCAATTCATGTCACAAAAAAATTATTAAATATCCATTTGATTCTACTAAAATTTTGTTAATATAACATCTCTATATTCTCCAAAAAAAAATTCCTATTTTCATCATTCCCCATTCATGGCCTTAACCCTTAATTCACCATTCACCACTTCCTAAAAAAATAATTTTACCTACTTTCAATAATAGATAAATATGATCAATACTTTTCATCCTATGAGTATGTTATAGAGAAATATTTTCTCTATTGATATTTTATTCCTAAAACAAAAACACCATATTTATCCTTTGAGTCAATGGTTTTCTTCAATTAGTAGATTCTTCTTTTGTTTATTCTAGCTTCTAATCCTTATCTTATAGAATATTATGAGTGTTTCCATAGTTTATATCATGTACATCACCTCATTCACAAATTTTTCTCAATTAAGAATGTATAATATTTTTTTGGATATTTTTTATATCTCTAGTATCATTTCACACCATAATTTTTTTTATCCTTTTCTTAAAAACCATCTAGTTTAGGGGGATTAAACCAAGAAGATTCATTCATTAGTTATTTCTCTACAGTTTTCTTTTTCATAATTATTAAAAATGAAACATTTTATAAAAAATACTCTAAAATATTTCATCATCAATATCCTTCCATTACATATTTCATTTGGTGTATTCTTCACAGCAAGATTTAGAGGCTCCCAGTTTTTTCTATACACCACATATTAGAATTAAAAATTCAAATAGTGTTGAGATATACTAGTCCCAATAAGAAATTTTATTACCATAATAGTCACCATCTAGTTCCTTCCCCCAATGAAACCATTTTTATGGCATCCCCATTAATGAAACATCATTCTTGATTACATGATTTTCATGGTAATTTTATTTATCAATTGAGGTGAAATCTATTCAATTTTCTAATTGAATAATCATGACTAATATTAAATTTATTTTTCAAATAACCATTAGAAATGTTTTATTTATTTAATTACATACTTTTTGGATTGGATGACCATTTTATACCCTATTCTACTATAACCATAAACAAACATGATGAATTTCATCATTCCTAATGTTTTAGGATATGGAATCAAAACACTCACATCATTATTATTAGATTTAATAAATTTGATACCCACATAAACTATTGATGGTTGGTATTTATCAGCATCATATTTCTCATACATTCACCATATGCATTCTCAAAATCACATTTTAGATTTGGAATTTCTGTTGAATATTTTGTCTTTAATAAATTATCAATGATTTATGGAACTCTATGGGAACTCTTTAGATACAAATTGTTTTTTCTATTAATCCATCATATAGAGACAAGTTTTTTATATTATTTTACACTTGTTATATGTGTTTAGTAATTATACATAAATTAGTTAGTGAATTTATAGATTTTACTTTGATAATGAAACACTTATGGTTGAATTTTATTACGATTATCAAGTAAGAATATTATATTACAATTAAAATATTAGGTCAAACTCCATTAATATTGAGCAATTTTTTTTAATCATCTAAATATAGCCAAGTATTTAAACTTACTTTGAATATTATGGCTCTATAATTCCCAAACAAATCTATCCCATAAAATATATCCTTTCAAATTATTTAAGAGATTAATGTTTCTAGCTATGTTGGATGAATAATCACTATAAAAAATATTTTTTTTCTAAGATATATTTCCTTTAGATAAATCTAATATCATTTATCATTATCATTCCTATTTTCAAACTTATGTGAAATTCCTAGTTTAATTGTAAAATATTATAATCTTACCTCATTAACATCAACTCGAAAAATATAGTTTTATTTATATTTTTGAATGATGATAATATATTTCCAAATAGAATGATGTGTGTTATTTATACATTAATTATCATTGAAATTAAAAAAGAGATATTATTACCACTTTATTTCCTACAATTTAGAATATTATGAACAAAATTACTAAAATAAAAATAATATCTATTATAGTAAATCTATTTCTGATTTTTAATATATATCTTTATCCTCCATTTTTTACATTCAATATATTCTTCTTTTAGGTTTCTTTTTTCTACACGTAATAGGTTATTGTGTGACATAGATAGAAATGAAATATTCAAATCATGATGGGAAAATAATTCTCACATTCATAGGTCTCTATCATCTAACTATATTATTAGTTTTCAAAAGGAGTTTAATTATTGAGTATTATCAGGAAATTGGTATTTTTGTTTGTAATTGAAAAATGATCATAAATTATCTGATATTTTTCCTTAATAATTATGTCTAACGTTATCTATATAATTGGTAAATTGATCATTCCACACTTCATCAACATTACTTGTGGCTCATGCTTCCATTTCCATGAATTATACTTTTTAGAACATTCCAAACTCTAGTATATTCTTTGAAACACTCTATTTAATTTTGGTATCAAATTTCTTTTACTGAGTGGTGTCTTTTATTCAAGATTTTCAATAATATTTGTTAATTACATGGTGTATAAATAAAGTTCATTTTTTCACAATATATTTTTATTCATTTTTACATAAATTATAATTTTTAATTAGATAGTACTTAAGCATCACTCAATTATTTCACACTCTTAATAAACATATTAACATAAGTTTTTATACCGTTTAAAATAAAAATGATTCATTGAAAAAACAACAAATTTTCAAGTTTTTCTTCAATTATAAATCATTTTCCTCAAGAAAGACATCATGTTCTACTTTGAGATCAAAAATACCTTCTTGTTTATAAACTTATACCATTTTGAATTAAATTTTCACATTAATCACCATTATCACACCTTCAATGTTAGATTTGAATTTAGATTAACCTTATTCAAAAAACATTTTATCATCATCTATTTATTTATTAGTAAAATATTCCTATAAAACATTTTCTATATGGTTTACTTTGTTTTATGTTTTATTTGTGTTTAAAATATTTTAATTTTTTTAGTAATATTCACTACTATGATATCCAAAAAACATTCATTGACACCTTTTAAAAACATGTTATACAATTACATAGTAGAAACATGTCATTGGTGAATTTTTTTCAACCTTTCTTTAACTCTTGTAAAGTTTATTTCTATTAATAAAAATAATGTATCACTTATATCATCATCAAATGCTTCATATTCATGAATATAATGTTTCTCTCTGGATTTGGAAACCATTCCCCTTTATGTGTGTCTTAATTCTTCTTCTAGATTTACATGCTTCTCATAAGCCACCCACATACGGGGAAAATAATTATGAGATAGTTTAATAAGTTTTCCATCTTCGAGTGATGAAACTTTTATACTGCATAAATTGGATTGTCATTGTAATTTTTTCATCACAATATTTTCCTCAATCATCAAAAAATTAAAATAATAGTAGCCCTAAAAATCAAAATTATATGCTTGAATAAACCATTGAAATTTTTTTATACCCATTTTAAAATAATTAAACCTATTCCATAATTAAAACATTTTTTATTTCACATTGTTGTCACACTCATAAATTTTGGAGACTTTATCCCATGTTTTATTATTATTTAAACAACTCATCATCTTGATTAAAATAAAATTTATCAATTATTCTAAATAATTCATTTAATCTCATTTCATTACCATTTTGAATATTTCTACATTATATAGTAATTGGAAACTCCAAAATTACCCTCACATGTATTCTAAGAATTATAGATGGTTAGACATTGGGATTTAGTTATTATAACTATGACCTCAATCTATTCATCAAATTATTTTAATTTAATCCATCATGGAAAGAGACTCACATTATATTCACAATGGTCCCCATGTCAAAGATCCTATATAGGTAAATATTCCCAATATCACTTTAATTCTATGAACTAATTTATTATAACCATAATATCCCAACACATCCTAATATGGAGATATGGGCATGAAATGTTTTCTTTCAATATCCAATAAATGTCTTTCTTCTATAAGAATGAATGATTTGAATAAGTCAATATCAATATGAATACAACGACATCAAACTAATGAAAATAATTTTAGATGAAAATATTTATTATATGGTTCACCATTAAGGGATACTCCAATGAGAATACATCTATGATAATTAATTAACTTAGGATATCACAACTCATTGTCATTATTAAAATATTTTGAAAAAATTGATTTTAATTCCAAGGGTGACACCCAATTTCCTCTTATTCACCCACTATATCATGGAATAGACTATAGAATAATATATAACAATTAGATCTCACCCAAGAATGATCATATATATTATTAACATTGAATATCATGGTTTTCCCCATTAAGCTTCAGTTTTATCTATTAATTTTCAATCGTTTTTAGAATTATCCATAGAAACAGTTCTTCACTATTCCCTAGATGTTATTATTATTTAATAATTGTTGTGTATATACTTATCTGTATAAATATACTTAATATCTTAATTATAATCATAAAAATTTATCTCTAATAATTTTATATGATATTACAATTACCCATATCTCAAAAACAACTATAATCATCTAATTAATACTATACATGCCAAATCACATCTCACCCAATTAAAAAATATTAGAATTTTAAATGGATTCTATTATCTAAACAATAAAAACATGAATACTATTAGTGTGTAGTGATATTATTATAATTTAACCTTATTATGGTTTCAAGGATTATATCTGGTTGTGTTCCCATGTTTATTATGAATCCATAAAATTTATATGAAATCAATTTTAAATGTATATGATAATCATTAAGTGATTCTCTAAAAAATGGAATAATTAGAAGTGGACCATTGCATGTTTTCAGGATATAAATCATGCATCTATTTCCATTATTTAACAAAAACATCATAACCTATTATTTTACGAAGATACTCCCCTATAACTCATACATCATTAAAATTTAATTTTTATAAAAATAACATTATGGCATGATGATTCCTATTGTAAAATGAGACCATAAATAACATCTAACCAGAGTTGCGCAGTCTTTAAAAGTATCAATTATAGTGTATTAAAAACATATATGGTGTTATGAAATCCACAATATCATGAATTCCATTCATCTTTCTAATTTACATATGAACAATCTTCTTCAGGGCATGGTTACCTCTAATTAAATTTAGTTTTCTTCTTCATCAGGTGATCCACTTATAATAACATTATACCATTTATATTCTTCTCTAAATATACTACCAGTAAAATTTTATTAAAAAAATACAAAAAAAAACAACACTCAATTTGACATTATTTAATCATTACAAAATTTACTTCCTTTCTAATTCAATAATCCTTGTATTAAACATTATCTACTATTCAAACTCAAACAACCATATGGAAAAAAATTAACATACTTGGTTTTTTAAAATTATACATTTATGATAACTAGATAATTAATTACAATCTTCAAATCATGAAATGATATGAATTTTATATGATTTATAAAAGTGCGTTTCCATGTGATTGTTTTACAAATAGATTTTTATTATTAAATAAAAAAATATTCTTGATTGTTATATTATATAAAATATTTTTTATACCATGAAAATTTTACTATTACTATTGTTAATATTGAAATATAATATGATGAAGGACATTTTATTATGTTAGAATAATATTTAAATAAAATTATAACATCTAAAAAACATTACACATTAACTATACTGGTTATGATGGAGTTATATTCCCTCTAGTGTGCCTCCTAATACACCAGAGGCTTCCCACTAGCAACGTGGGTCTATAAATACTATGGAGAGAATATAACCAATATCAAATAACCTTAAATAATATTTAAACTACATGATAACCATCAACTATAATAAATAGTTAAATATAGACATTACTATTATGACCCTTATATAACAAAACAATTCACATTTTATTAAATAATGTGACAAAACTTAATGTCATATAAAGAATAAAAAAAATATATCACATAATAAGTTAATCATATAAAAAATTAGTTGAATAAATTAAAATAATATAGACATAAAATACATAGAAGTATTGAGTCTCCAAAAGATCTCTTCTTCTAGTACAACAATGTACCCCACTCCCATATCTATAATAAGTCCCTAACCCTTACCTACATCCATAACCATTAAATATAAATACCCACCATGGTGTACATGTAATATGTGAGAAATATATTATAAAGGACATCACCGATGGTGTACCAAAAAATTAAAATATATAACTGAATATTTAAATTAATATTTCTATATAAAAATTTAATAAATAACACTTGTAACACCGTTATTTCTAAAATAGGACACTCAATGAGAAAAAATATCTTCTATGTCCAATTTTAGTATTAGGAATGTACATATCATCATAACACCAAAGGTTTGAATAAAGACTGGAAAAATATCTATAATAGATATCACAAGATATAAGTATTCACAACCATTAGATATATCAATCCATTAATTCAAAATGTTAGTGGGAATTATGTAAATTTGAGCATCACTATAGGGTTCCAATACTTTATTGTCCTGGTGTAAAAAATCATATCAAAATTGAAAATTAATAGTCATGTAATCATATCACAATGATGTAGAAGGAATTATTAAGCACAACCATAAAAACTAAATTCATGTCTATGGTTGATGGCATAACATCCATTCCCAATAACTACAAATGAAATTAATAGACATAGTATATCACTCGAGTCTAATGTCCATGAAAGAGCATAGTATAAGAAATATCCACTTTTGGTATAAAATATAAATTCAAATAGAATCCAATTACAATACCAATCAACATTAAATTATGTTCCAAAAATAGAACCCTTATTTCCATTCTAATTATCCAAGAAATAAAAACCCAAAAAATCATTTTAAATTAAACAACCCTCACACATCTTCTAAGAAAAGTAAGAAAAATAATTTCCAATAATGTTAATAATTCATTACCGGGGATTACTCATATTATGGAATTTAATTTCATGAGTTCTGATCCCAAAGGGTACTTCATGGTACCCTAAAAAGGTTTAGTTGTCCATAATGTATCTATGCGTATCAATTATGTTCCAAAAATTCAATGGTTAAAAGCACATTGAATTTTGTACCTGGTCATCAGAGACTATAAAATCAAATTCCTTAATTTAGGGAGATCTCATGGTCTAAACGGTACCCATTATCCCCACTATATTCAGTTAAAATTGATTTGGTTTTGTTTTGAGGCATACACACACCCTTATCACAACATCCTAACCAAATAACACATGAAACTCGTATAAACCAATAAGAAAACATATAATAGTCCTACTCTAGTGTCATAAAATTCATCCTATAAAAACATATAAAATCAATTAAATATAATAAGAAATAATAACTTAATTAAAAAATATACTTTATAAGTATATTGAATGAATCACAAGAGATAATTGATAAATTCAGGAGATTCAATGTTCTATATCATTATCCTTATTATTTACAAATGATTATATTTTATCATCCTTGAAAATGATATTATATGTGTAAAATTGATCCAAAACTACTCAATTAAGGAGAGGGGGGATCTTATCAAGTATTAACATTGTATAGGACAAAAATGATCCATTTGAAATAAAATTAAATTATATTTCTTTAATTAACCCTTAATACGGGGCATCAAGGTTCCCAATTGATCTCATGTATACCCATAATAATATTTAATAATGCACTATAGTTTGGGTTAACCACCATTGAAACCTAAATTACATGGGTAGTAGGCCCTAAAAAGGATGTTGGATGTCTCACGGTATACCCCTAGGATTCAGTCATAATCAAACCCTTGAGAAGAATTATTAACCTCTACCATTATTATCATTGTTAAATCAGGAGCCTCCTACAACACTTTCATATTCCATAATTAGTCAAAATACATTATCTTTAATCAATTTAAAATAAAAAAAACATACCTTTATGAATGTGTCATATTAAAAACTCCCCAATGTATAGCCACTAATACGTTATATTGTCATCGAACCTCACTAATGATGAGAATAAACAATCATTCTTATATATCTATCCCACACTATCCTTTAACCTCCAAAATATGTTAATTCATAAAATGCATATATATAAGGGGTATATTCTTCGAAAAAATAATATTCACATTTTGATACAATATACACTTTATTTATTCCTCAAACTATGTATTCCCCTTTATTTTGACATCATCAATTCAGAATATGTGAGAATAGTTTTGGGATATCATTAAATATAATATATATATAGAAACCATAATGAATGTATTTATATATCTATGTATTCTCTATCCATTATGGAAATATATTAATATTATTTATAATGATGGATTAAAAAATATCTTGGGAACAAATTTTCTTTACCTTAGGGCCTTTTTATGTCCATATATATTCAATAGTCTAAAAAATACGTGGTTAAAAATCAAAAACTCTATAGGATGATTTCTACAATCTCCATTTGATCACTGGTTCCTCTGGGTGTTTCAACTGATTCCAAATCAAGTGGATTAAAAATAATATATCCTAAATAATACTATGCCTAACCATATAAGAATCCCCTATATTTATCCATATCATAGGTGATCAACATAACATTCTATACAAGGACACTGAAGGTTAAATTTGGATATATGTGTAAGAAATAATCCCATATGTAAACTATATAATCATAAGATAACTCTCTAATTAACCACCAAAATATACGATACATGATCACATCATATACTATAATACCCTGATTTTGTGCTCATAATTCCCATTAGTTCGAGAATGATACATCCCACTAAAGTAAAAATATGTTTCTAAGGATTTCTAAAATCCCTACCATAAGTAAGTCATATATCAGACATCCAAATATGATATAAAGTTCCTCCACACACCAAAAAATAATGTTATCTTTTGAATAATTATCCTACCAAAATCCATAATAGGCATGGTTCAATGATTGATATTAATTAGGATATATTTTTTCAAATAATTGATGGAAAACATACTACTTCACTAACATAGGGTGAACTCAGCAAGCCCACCACACAATATATTGTTAAATGATCTATTTTAAACTAGGTAATGAGTATAGTATATATAATACCTATTATCTTTTGGTTCCTAACCATAACAAATTCATAGGTGATGAATCAAGATGTACACCCATTATGTGCTTCTTTATCCTGGGACCCAAATGATAATGAATGTGTTATAGTTCATCTTAATAAAATCAAGGTAATAACCTATCTTTAGGTGTATGAGACACACATCATCTCATTGTCTTTTCTCATATAAGGATATAACCATACCTTACATATAAAATCTCCCTTTCATCCTAGGTCCAATATGGTAATATCCCCCCCCCCCATATATACATCCCATAATAACAAATCAATAATTTTCATATAGTCATCTCTCTTAATATCTTTCAAAGAGTGAAATTGTTTTGCTAAATGTTAGGACTTCATCTCTACTTAAATAAATCAAATCATCAAGGTCATTTACATAAAATATACTTATAAAATTCCACTCAACTATACTATCAAACTACTAATTCTAGAGTATTCATACTCATTGCATCATCCACAAAATTCCACTATCTAATGGTGTATATCATATCAATTTCAAATGGACATAGGTACTTCATTCACATAATCCTTTAATGTTTTATGTAATAGATTAAAGATATATTTAAGGATCTAAAAGTTCAAAAAAAAATAGAGGAAATAGACCAAAAAAAAGTTTTTTGGCTATATTATATACTTGATTCAATATATACTATAAAGATTAACATCTTATATAAGTGAAAAAAAATACTTTTCCAAAAACAAATGAACTCATTAATATCAATTGAGTTATTAAAAACATATATCTTTCTAAATTTAATGGTATTTTATTATAAATTGGGAAGGAATTTTTTATAAAAAAAAGTTTTAACTTAAGGTACAATATTTTTTAAAGGGAGAAAAATTTCTTATCACCCTAAGAAGTAAAATTTTCCACTCTAATATTAATGATATTTTTGTATGTTGTTCCATAATAAGAAAAAAGATAGATGCAGTGGATGAAATCGTAACATAAATATATAATAGGGAGTTTCCATACCCATTGATAATTGGTTGTGATAATCACTATGTGATCAAATTTTCAAATAATCAGGTATATTGTTTTAGGTTTAAACCTATTAATATCAATTGAAATTTATCATGGAGAATGAGGAATGATTTAAACATTCATCAGAGTTTTTTTTAGTAAATTATAATTTTTTGGATATTTTGAAAAATTATAATAATTAAGGTTTTATTCCAATATATGATAGTATATTTGGTAGTACAGTCTATTTAAATATATCTATAATAATTATTGATTATTTACCTCTTTTAATTAGTATAATTTCTAGACAAATAAGATAATACCAATGATCTATTCATTTAATGATTGAGATACTCGATTTCTTTTGGAGGAGGTTTTGATGTGGGATATGGGAAAAAAATTTCCTTATAGGGGTGAACATGAGTTGTTGGAAGCTATATATTGTATATGAGGTCATGTTTGGTGTTATATGTTTCCAATTAAAACTTAAATTGGATTATTGATGACACCATTATATTTTTTGATGATTTAGAATTGAAAATATATCATGTTGTGAATTAATAAAGGGAGAATTTGTTTTAATAACAATTAAAATATTGTCAATATAGTACTGATATTTTCACCAAGAGTATAATAAATCTCAAAAATATCTTGTTATCCTATGATGTGATCCTTAAATAACATTCCCATTTGAATAAATCTATGAATTATTTTATAATAAAATTTATTCATTATTTTTTAAATGTGTTTTCATGTAGTATTTATTAACAATATACTTCTGGATAGGTGATAGGATACCTAGAGCGGAGTTTGATGAAGTAAATCATGAAAACCAAGGTTTATAAATTTATCCAGTGGTGTTTTCCAATAAATCATGTTGTGAGTTGATCAAAATGTCTTCTCAATAATTCATAGAGAAATTTTTATTTTAGGAAATATAGTATCATTGATTCCTATCATTAAACAATGGAAAAGAAAACAATAGGCATGATTATTTATCCCTTTAATCATGGATTATAGGGAAAAATCAAGATAAGGTTAAAATTGGTGGATTAGTTTTTCATAAAACACTTTATTGAAGAGTTGAAAAGTATCCTTATGAAATAAATATAGAAACATTCATTTCAAATATAACAATAAGAAATAAAATTATTGTGTATTGTGTTTTGATGGAAATATTCCAAAAGGGATGGGAATTTCATACTGATATTGAAGAAGAGAATATTATATCCAGATATACTATGTCATAGTGTTTTAATTGATGTTATACCTGTAAGGATAGAAGGTAATTCAATAATAAATGGTTTTAGGGAAATCTAATGACAAAATTATGATTGTTTCAAGATAGATAAGTCCAGACCTTGATGGGTACCTGTAAACAATTTCATTGGTCAATAAATAGAGATTGGATAAGTTTTATTAATTATGTTTGATAACATTTTTAGATAATCATCATTCCTTTTTAGGAATCATTCCTATGAGATTTTGGTTATTACCAAGGAGATGATAAAGGGTGAACACATGATCCAATTTCAAAATGTAACTGATTGTAAAGAGCTATTATATTTTTTATACAAATTTGTGTTTCTTATATATGGAGTTGGAGACTTTATTCCTACACTATTCCTTATTCATGTTTACAATTATAAAATTATTTTCACCAATGTATTATAATCATTATTCACCATGTATTACCCACACATTTATAAGAGTTAGTCAAACTCATAAAAATTCACTTTTTATGTATTCTTTCTCAACCTATATTGTATTATATCATTATTTCATTCATGATTCATTTCACTAATTTGTAATGGATTTTTTATGATTAGTGTTTTGGTAGAAACAAATTCCCCACCCCTCCCCCACCATGATGTGGCATACTCTAACTCATGAATATCACAATGAAGTGTAAACCCTCGTACCCTCTATTGGCTTCTCTCTATAGAAAAAAATAAATTGAAATCAAAAGAGATGTTACATTTTTAATTTTTTACTTTTTAAATTTTATAAATTTCCCCCTAAATAATGGGGGATACAACATTGATAAAAATCAGTATATCAAAAGGAAGGTTCACACATAGAAAATTATGATAATCATCACATGTTCACTCTATTATAAATAATTTACTTTGTAAGGGAAACCTTTCTAAAATATATATATATCATCATAGGTAGTTTTTAATAGTTTTTAAAAAAATTGGAAAATATTTATTATTTTATATATATATTTATAATTAAAAACATAAAATATACATAAATATTTTTATAAATATTCTTCTTGGAAAATAATAATGGTTATAATTTCATTTTGAAAATTAATTAGCATTTTATATTAAAATTAAATCATCGAATTTTAATTATCATTATTATTGTTTGATAAATAATGTATTATCATAATGAATCATTATGAATAAATTAAATTACCTCCCTATATATGTGTGATTTACAAAACTAATTATATATACATTAAAAACCCACATATTTTTGGATAATTAATTAAATAATACAGTATAACACTAATGAAGTTATTTAAAATTATTTTACATATTCCTCCCTCCATTTTACATATCCTAGAGTTAGAATATATATAGAAACATAGTGGGTTTAATTAAACCCTTTTTGATAGTAATGTATAGCACATTTAAATTTTATCAAATTCCAAATCCAATTTAAATTTTTACCTTCATTAAATAATATAATAAAGGATTTACCCATGGTAAAATATAAAAATTTGGATTATTATTCACATACATGAATGAACTAATATTTTGTAAAAATGTATCCCATTGATGGCCAGAAAATATCTTAGTAGAAATTTTAGATGAATTTTCTTCTTACCATCATCAAAATATTTTACACCCTAGAACTCAACATTTCCCCGTTCCTAGATAGCCAAATCTATATGTCAATAGAATACCATTTTATGTTATGGAGGTGGAATAAATCTATATTATGTGAATTAAACTTTTCATTGATGAGGTTTAATGTTGATGTTGTATCCACAATACTTTTTCAAACTTCTATTTCGGTTATTTTAAATAAACAAAGATTCTAAAAAAAATTAGGATGTCCATGCATTTAAATTTGTTGTCAATGAGAAAGGTACTAATAAATATTTTATTTAAAAGAATCATAATTTCAAGATGGTTAATAATAATCCATTTTTAGTATGATTTCATTACCTTCAAATCATTACAAATATGTTTATTTCTTCCCCCAAATAATACAATAATCATTCCAAATGGTTGAAAAAATTTATAAATTATAATATATGTGGAAATAAATATAAATATTTAATAAATAAAAAGGAATAATTTTATATGGAAACATTAAAAAAATATGAATATCAAATAAAATTCCATGAAAATATATGTCTTAAAGGTGTATCAATAAGAATGAAAGGTTAATATAATTGATTGAATGAAATAACAAGAATTTTTTTCTATATACCATGAAGAAAAGTATTCAATTCAAAAAAATCCTTTAATGTGGAAAAAATTCCAAAATTAATGAAGTCAGAAAATGAAGCACATAATATGATATTTTAATAGTTAATTATTTAGTTTAAAATAAATTATGTGTACCAATGATTGAATCAAGTTTTTATAGATTTTATAAAATACATAGTTTGAGACTTCTCTAGTTATATTATGTTTATTTTTACTATGGTATGGCTGAGTTTAGACACCTAAATTTTCCAAATGTAAATTAAATTTTCTTGAGTATTTTATAAGGTTTGTGGTTGCCACAAAATTATGGAAAATCATGCAGACTTCCTAAAAACCCATGAAACAGATTGATTAAATCTATGGGGATGATCATGTTTGGTTTATGGTTAGAAGAAACCGTGCATATTTCTCCATTTAACCATTGTACATGGGACTATGGTGTTACACATAGTAGTCAATTTGTTTAACCAAATTTTACTTATAATATCATCTTAAATAAAAGTTTGAGAGAGTGGTTCATGCCAATTTAAAGCCTGATTTGTAAAAACTCAAATACCAAGTATTTTTTGTGAATAATTTAATCTAAAATAGAATTTTAATCCAGATAATTATCCAAAAAAATAATTCTATGTCAATTTTCCCAAACATTGGAAGAAGATGATACTTTTAGAGTTTCTAAAATTTATATTCAATATAGATCTTATTTTTAATGGATTGTTTTGTGTTATATTTAGAAAATCAAGTTACATTATCCATTTATCTTTCTTATTATTGATATATTTTATTCCAATTTAAAATAACCATACATTAGAAAAGATAAACCTGGATATATTTCATTGATTTGGTTTTAAGTAATGAGATATGTGATTTTTTGAATAAAATTATGAAGGATCCTGAATATACCTAGATCATTGTGGATTTATTGACATTTGAATATATTAGAGGTAGGGGCCTCTCACTAGCTCTTTTTCCATGACATAAATGATTTATATATATATAATAAATTCCATATTTTTTATTGGAAATTCATGTGACATTTTTAATAGAAAACACCCATAATTTTAGGGATTTAAATATATGGTTTTTTAATACTCATTTTATGTGTGGTAATTTTTTGAAAGGAACAATTGTTTTTTAAAATAATTTTTAGAATTGAACCTAGAATACATGGGTGGGTGTGTGTTCATGATTACATTGTGAGTGTAATTAAATTATATGAACTCATATGTTTATTCCAATTTGGTCACATAAGTGTATGATCATATAATGACTTTTTAAAAAATATGAGTTTCAACTAATGAGTATTAGGACTTTAATCATTGTTGAAAGCATGTTGGTGTGTGTATATATAATGGGTATTCCATGTTGAAGGAATTGAAAATTTACTTTTTAAAATAATTATTTTTGTGATCATATTGATAATGGAAATCCTATTAAATTATACCTTTTATGTGAAACTTTTTTGAATAATAATTCTTCCTATTATATATAAAAATGTTCTAATTTTTTCTTATCATATTGGAATGTGTAAAAATATTCTAGTGTATTTCATACTAAGTCAATACACTCACCCATTACACATAAAAATTGGTGTCTATGAAGATGTTGATCTTTATTACATAGTTATTGGGATGATTTAATATTTCTCTAGTGGGGATTCATAATGTTTTATTCATGGATGATGGGAGAGGGAGCTTAGGAGTTGATTATGTCTAGGTTTCAGGAGTGGTTCTAACTTAGTGCTCATCATCTTGGAAGTATTCTATTTTTGGGTTACTATTTTTGTTGTTTTATTGTTCTGTTTCATTGATATCTTATTTTGTTTTCCTGATTTTGATATTGATTTTTTTTTGTTACCTTAATGATTTTTTTCCAGGCTGGTGAATTGAAGGAAAAACATCCCCCATATTTTTCTAAATTCCTAGAAATTGTTTTTCAACATTTAGTGTCCTAGGGAAAACAAATAAGGTCAGTATAAACTCAATATATTTTCAATACAAGGGTTAGGGGAGTTATGTTCCAAATAGAATAATTATGGTTATTTCATCAGTCGGGATGGTAGACTTAAAGATACTATGTTTTACAATATGAAATTTATAGCATAAATGAGAAAACTAAAGTTTTTTTTTGAACATTAAGTGACCTTGGTGATTTCAATATGAAAATATTTTTTATGTATTTATAGGTGATTCATTATCTAAGAATCATGGGTTTATATGATGGTAGTTATGCAACATTCATTTTTCAAGAGACTTCAATCTTGGATCATACCATTCATCTAATATTTTTGTGTTTTACCTTGAGAAATAGATACATGAAAAGATTATTTACTAAATTTTTTGATCATTCTTGTGGATATTATCATGAGTTACTAGGATTTGGGTTTTATATCATCGTAAATATATATTTTCTTTGTGTGTGTATTGATTCCTTTTGGAAATTATTGTGTTTATTTAATTCCTTGTGATTTATTAATTAACGGAACATGAAAGTGTTGTAAAACTGGAAGATAAAATTGAAATTTCCCTTATTATATTTAACTGAATAAGTGGTATTTTATATATATATATATCCTATTTTAAGATAATGTTAAAAATTCAAGAATGACTGATTAAAATTATAATTCCATGTTTACTATTTTCTATTCTTAGTAACCATTACAATGATAGTACCATAAGTTACCATTATACATGGTTTTTTGGATTTTTTTATCCAATAATTTAAGATTAATATAACATGCTAGGAGATAAATTTAATTTAATGTTTTAAAATTTTTCTTCATATTAACTAGTGTTAAAAAATTCATACTGAAATATTGAGATATTGTTTCATTGTATAATTTGATTCCATGTTAAAAATAATATCTTACTATTGTCAATCCTTATTATGGACATAAATATTAATGTATATATAGTGTAATGAATAGTAAAAAATTATAATTGTTTCATATTAAATGTAATATCTTATTTTAATGTTTTATTTTGAAAATATTATATTTTTTAGATTGCAGGCGATGAAATCATAATACAAACATAAATATTTTTTTTAAATTTGAGAACATAACAAAACTAGCATGTCATTGTTATTCCCTACGATGTATTTAATTAGAAATTCATTTTTAGTATAATTAATTGAATAAAATTTAATAAAAAATTGATATTTTTTAAAAAGGTTCATGATGTTTAATATTCATTTAAATTCAAGTAAATTTTCAGTTATTATAATAAAGACATCTAATAATTTTTAATATATCAATTTTATTGGTATAATTTAAAAAATGGATTATAATACCAATTAATTAAAATGATGCTTCACTAAGAATATTAAATATGAAACATAAAATTAAAAAAAATCATATAGAATACTTTTTGGGTTAGAAATAATTTCACATAGTGGGGTGTATCAACACATAAAATAACTGGTCCCTTTTCTTAATTAGTTTGTTGATCATGATAGAATTATTAAAATATATAACATACTAAATTTAGTTGTTTGTTTTGTTTAAATATTTGTGGATTTTTATAGGGTGATATAATCTTTTTAATAAAATATTTTCAAAATAAGATATAATGAAAATGGAACCATGGTGCTTATCACGAAAATATTTTTCGTTTTCTTGGGAATATATTAGTTTGCACGACATTTAGGGATGGAAATGTAACTAGTATATGTGTCAAATAGGTTTAAGTAAAATTAATTATACAAAAATTATGTAATTATTTTTCTATAGTGAAATTATATTTTCGTATTGTTTTATTATTACTCATTTACTTTTTCATGAATTGGTGTTGGTGTTTATGAGATATACATTATGATGCCAAGTTTTTATTAAAAAATCGTCTTCGAAATATGTAACTTCATTTATAAGTTTGGGTTTACAATTATTTTAATTGATTTAATGAATTATTTACCAAAGGATGCAAAAAATAATATATTTAATGTCTCTTTTTTATGTTATTTCATTAAATGGACATATAGAGAATAATAGTTTCTAAAAAACAATTTATTTTTTTAAATAGGAATTTTTGGTTGTTAGAAACTTTTACTACAAATGTGGAATTATACTATTTTTGTTTTCAATGTATTCTCATATAATTTTCACCATGTTATTTTATAGGTATTCAAAATATTTTAAGTATTTAATGGGTTTCTATAACTATTTTTTTTGAATGGAAATTTTTTCTTAGGAACAGTTTCAATGTTTCAGGAATAAAGAATTTTTTTCAATTTTTTTTTGAGACAATTATATCACACTGAATGGGAAATTCAAAACCTTATGGGAACTTTCTCGAATGTCTTTTTTGTAGGTATAAATCCAAGAAGCGATGTTTTTTTATACTCCCCAAGTGATTTTGTGGTTTTACAATTTATTTTTTTGTATTTAACCTTGTTGTGATTTTTATTTTAGTGGTGCTGTTATGTTATAGTACATACTATGTTAGTTATTATGATTTTTATTTTGTGTTTATTATTCATATTAGGTTTTTTACAAGGTTTTTTATTATTCATTTATATATACAGTAAATGGAAAGTGAATATGTGATTTTGAAAATGATTACTCAAGGGATGGGAATAAATACATATTGTAGATACTGATATCTACATGGATCTAAATTGGTCATCATGCTCAATTATCCATAATATGGTTAAGATTTTGTGGAAGTTTTGGTCTTATAAATAAAATTCCTCTAATATAGGAAATGAATTGGGGTCTAAAATTTAATGTCATATTTACTAATATTTCTAGACATTCACTCTTGTATTTTTTATAGAGTTTCTCATTGTTTTCAATTGGAATGGAATGAGAGTTTGAAAGCTTCATAGTATTAGGGAAAGATTTGGGCAAAATATATTTCCAATCACCAATTAAACTATTTAAAGTAGGGATCCTATAGGGGATGTGTGGAATAAAATTTGGATAACCATAAATTATTTTAGTGATTCATAGAGAATAGGTTCAAGATGGTTAACACCACTTTTTGAACATTATTGGGGAATTTGTTTTTAAATGGTATTGTGATTGGATTTATTAATGAGATAGATGTTTTCATAGAGTTTTTGAATAATATATTTTTAATATACATCAAGGAAACTTATCCTCGTATTCTTACTATGTTATTTTTAGTCCTTTATTAGGAACTTCTCATGTATGTTATCATAAAGTACTGTTGTAACATGATTTCATTGCTCAATCATTGACATACACTTGTATTGAATGATCTAAGATGATTTCATGTTTTTATATTAGATAACTCCCATTCATGACTTGGGTAACCAAATCCAGGGGAGCCTACTGGTTAAATTTTAATTTGCATACCATTAACATAAACCTTAATGGTGACAATCATCTAAGGGGTTAATAGAATATGAAATTTATCTCTATATTTTCAATATCCATTTCTTTTTCCTCCTTGTTTTATGTTAGTCTTAAGATTATTGACCATTTAGCTGTTGGAAAGGTGCACATGGTAACGAATTGTAAACACCAACAGATGGTAATTAAGTGACCATTACCCATACAAAAATAAGATATGGGAATAAATTTGCATAGGCCTTAGAACCTATTTTCATTAAAATGATGACGTTATCAATATGAAAATGAGTAATATCCTTCACATGATGGTTATTATTCATGTTTACGGGATAATATTATTATGATCATATAGTGGTGTATTTTTGGAGAATTTTGACCTCACATCATGTTTTAGTTTTCATCACCATTAATTAAAACCAATTTTACTTTTATATTAGTGGTTAATTTGTTTTCTTTGGGATCTGAGTTGGATATGGGTAAATGATTCCACCTTCTACAAATAGGGACAATTAAAGAATTCATTATTTTGGGGATATGGGAGTGATGAGTTTTGTTTTTTCATGGAAGTATCTATTCCATTTCGCAATGAGTTTAAATCATTATAATTATCTTTAAATACATCATGTGAAACTATATGAAACATCAGATTATGACATATTTGGTTATTTATATTTTTGAGTTGATTCTTTATTGTTTTCAGTATTGATAGTAAAAGATCAAGTGTTCATAGATTATTCCCAATGATTTAATATATATCATCTACTTAAGTGAAAAAATATTGTTCTTTGATGGGTGTGACCATTTTATTTTATTAATAATATATATGGGGTTTTGTTTTTGGTAGAATTTAATTTATGGTTCAATATCATGCATGATGTTTTGTTATCACCTTATGGTCAGTGAGTTGATTGTATTTTGGTTATATTTTTGTTCTGATAATGTCACTCTTAAAATGATGGTTGTAATTAATTATCTTTATATTTCATATCCATGGATGGATATGATAATTTCTTTCTACATTGATTCATAACATTAGTACACCTTTTTTAGCATCGATGAGTCTCCAAATAATTCTAGAGGTGACATTATTTTTTAATGGACTGGAGGCCTGGCCTTATATCATGACATATATCATTTCATGATTTTCAAGGATATAAAGTAAAATGTTGTGGAGAATTTAAAATCCCTAGTTTGAGGTTAGTGCTATTCTATTATGTATGTCTCTTCTTTGGTTTTCCTAGTCTTAGTTATGTAAGGATTCTGAAATATTTTGTTGAATGATGGAAGGTATTTAAAATGGACATGGTTGGGGAATGACTAGGGGAAACCTTTTATATTTACTAGGTAACTATATAGAGGACTGGTAATGTATATGAGGAGGCTCATGTTTAGTGAATAGTTAGGCGATACCATGTGAATTTCTCCAGTTAACCTTATGACATGGGATTAAGGTGTTTCACGTGGTTGGTGCATTGTCTATTAAACTGTGTGGCCTAACTATGAAACAAAAGTATTAAACTCCAAAACATTTATTCTAAACCAATGAACTCTCTGAAAACCCTTATTATTTATTATTTTTTCTAATCTCTTAAACCATGGGACTCTTTTAAGAGATATGGAATTTCGATTTGATTAGTAACTCATTTTCAATGGATCATGGAGCAGTAGATTTATAGAATCAAGGTATGTTTTCTATTTTCCCATATACTCATAGATCACATATTTTACTCTTAGGAAGAACCTTATTCAATAACTTTTATTCTTGGATATTGGGTTTTGAACTTTTTTATATTGAGAGGGATTTATAATTAATATAAGTAAAAGAAGAAAGAACATGAATATACCTAGATCATTGCGAATTTCATTAAGAACATAAATCATTGAAGGTGGGTATCTTTTTAATATAATCTCTTATTCAATAACAATATAGATTTGGATTTCTAAATTAAAATTCATGCATTTATAAATAGAAACTATTTTGAAATTTTTATTAGAGAAACCACCAATATTTGATATCATAAAAAAAATGTTTCTTGATGAAACTGACAATGTGTTTATTAAAATCATTTAAAGAATAATAGATTTCTAAAGGAATGATAAAAAAGATAACATGGATTAAATGGGTTTTCATGTGCTCATTATTGCGTTGAAAGGTGCCCTATTGGATTCAAACTCATTTACCTATACCAACTTTGGCATAGAGTGCATGATCTTATGATAAAATGGTACAAAATGAAGGACCCCAGAACACCCCATGAGGGGAGGGATGAATCTGGCTGTCAAATTTTTCATTTAAATTGATGTATCTTGTTCTCACGTTGGTGAAAACCTATTAAATATGTCTGATGAAAAAGTGCATAAAACAAATAATCACATGCAAATAAAAGAAACAAAAAAATTGGGTTCACCATGAAGGGATATGTCAAAGGATCATATGAAGATATGTTTTTTGTTATACCTAAATCCACTAATTTTTTCTACTGGTGGAGTGAAAAAATTTAGCATAGTTACTCTTTGACAGGCACACTTCCCTTATAAAATTTTAGGGATATCAAACTGCATCCCTTAGATCACTTCCATTAACTCCCCCATACTCAGTGCATTTGGAAGAATCTAGAATCAGTTTATCTATTTAAAGGAAACCTCAATGGGTTTGAATTAAATCATGCACACTCAAATGTACATATATTGTTAGTTGAAATTATGTTTTTATCTATAGATGATGTTTACTTCTCCATGTACTGATAGTTCAGAAACTGATCCTCCATGAACTGACATACTTCCTCCACGTACCATGCTCCTTCCTCCACGTACTACCCTACACCATATACAGACCGAATATACTATGTACTACCTTGCTCTGCGTACTGCCCTGCTCTTCATACTTCCCTTCTCTGTGTACTGTGAATGCTTCCTTTGCAGACTACACTACTCCATGAATTGTCTCTACTTCCAATCTGTGTACTGCTAGAACTATGGTAACTGAGTTCTTCCTCTACATACTAACTCTCTAACATCCAAATTTTATCCCACAAACTAGACTTCATCCTCCTCGTATCGTGTTTGATGATTTTTTTCTCAATTTCACAGAATATTTTTTATATTTTTAATTATATTCTTTGTGTAGTTTTCTTCTCATGAACTACTTCCAAATATCACCGAATTCCACTCAGATTTTTAATCATAGATCCACACTCTAATGAAGAGAGTAGTTCTACTAATATAAGAAAATATATCAGTATAATTATCTATACTAAGATTTAGAAAATATTTTTTTCTCCATCACCCCCACTGCATACCACATATCTCCTATGAACTACATCCTCTAAGTGGTCCACATAATTCCATTCTCCCTATGTGGAGACACAAATCACCCTCTCTTTTACAAAAATTAAACCCTCCATAGTTTCTCAAAACTCCACCTAGATTTTTTGACCTTAATGTCATTCCACAAACCTCATGAATTCCATGTAAAGTGAGACATCACATGAACTAAAAGTCATTAAAGTGAACCAACTATGCTACATGAACCATTCCTCCAATGCAGTCTGCTCACCATTCTCACTTCTTGATTCATAGTTCTCTATTCTACGTTCCAAAAATTGTGATATAAGAACTCTGCATGGAACATGTTTCACGGTCTACAATTACTTTTCATAATCTCTTCATCTCAAAAGAAACAAATTCCTGATTTTGTGGCCAAAAAAATTTCTAAACACTAAGAAACTGCACCACCATCAATACTTCTTTCAACATCAATTGTAAGACAACATTAATTTCAAACTCCTAGATAAACCCAATGTGGATTGAAAAAAACACAATCCATACTCTATTTCAATCAAAGAACAGACTTGGTTCTTACATTAAATACTAGATATAGATCATGAGTATTGGGTTTATCATCTTAGATGATTGCATGTCAGTGTTTTTATGTAGAATTTTCATGCTAACAGGAATCAATAGATATGATAATTTATAAATTTACTTTTTTATGAAGTTGTTGATAATGTAAATATTATTAAATTGTTCCTTTTTTAATGAAATCTTTATATTAACCATACTTCCTAATTTATATAAAATTATACTAACTTGATCTTTTCTTAGTGGTGTGTGTAAGAAGTTTCAAGTGGACTGAATACTAAGTTGATATGCTTACCCATTACATATGTAACATAGTTTATACACAAACACTATTTTTCATGAAATGGGTATTTGGATGATTTTATTTTTCCCTATAAAATCATTGTGATGTTTCAGTCATGGATAATTGGAGACATAACTTTAGAGTTGATCAAGTATTGGGTTCTATTATTGGGCCACCATGGTTCCCGACATTTTTTATGTCTTGGAATTGTATTTTTTTTTTTGTTTAACTTCCAATTATACTATGAATTTTATATATTGATTTGTATATTGAGTTGTTACGGTTACCTTCATGCATCATATTATATATTGTAATTATTTTCTTCTAAAGGATATTAGTTTAATGAAAAAACATCACCCCTATTTTAGTAAATCCATATATATTTATTTCCCACCATTAGTGTCTCAGAGATGTGTACTAAGGTTAATAACACCATCTTATCTTCCCAAGACACTTGCTTTAGGGGTGGAATGCAGTATATATATTCTATAAAATTGTGATTTTATCTTGAGTTCTAACATGATATAGTTATCTTGTTAAAAATTGGAATGTTTTTTGGAAAATATTATTCTAGAGACGGCAAGAACAAACTATGTATTAATAATTTGGTTAAATATTCTACTCATTTTATTGTGTCCAATTGTTTATAGCAGAAATATTTATCATATTTCAATTTAATTTAAGTGAAAACTATGAAATAATTAATTTAACTATAATCTAGGATGTTACAATAAATTTGGATATATTTGAATTATTATTGTGTGATATTATTGATATAAATAAATTTTTAACATTAGGAGGTAAATAATATTTTATTAAATTTATCAAATTTTTAATATATATATGTGTGTGTGTGTGTGTGTGTATTCTTCCAAAAAATACTAAAGAATTTAAAATTTATAAGAAATATAAATATATTATTAAAAACTAACTAAATGTGAAAATTGTGCCATTAAGCTCACATAGTGGTTGTGAATACTATATGAATAATTTTTTTATACAAAAAATGGTATCATTCATCAATTCACTTCCCCTTATTCACTATATCCAAATAGGATAATTGAAAATAAAAAAAATACTATAGTACAAAAATTCTAATCTTTGTTTAATAAATTTATATTTTTTTTCAACTTTATGGGGGTGAGAATATTTAATCATATAGATGTCAATGATATAAATAATCCATTTTATTTTAGTGTAAAAATATTTTTCAATATGAGAATATCTATAATTAAAATATAAAACTAGTGTAATTAATTTACTAATGTACAAGATACATTTTTCTTGACCTTCCATTGCTTTTGTAATGTGTATGATGAGTAAATATACTAGAAATCCATATAAATATCACAAAATATAGAAAAAAATTATTTGTAAACTTAAAGAGGACCAATAATATATATTTCGATAATGATTATTTGGTTGTAACATAAGGATAGTACCATATTATTTGGATTACTATTTTGTGAGATAATCAATATATATATGTGTGTGTTTTTTATAAATATAGGTATTTATTTTCCATGTTTGGGAAAGAAACAATCATATATTTCATATTCAACTATGGAGTCATAATTTAATTCATTATAAAGTGGAAATAAAAAAGAATAAATTAATAAGTTGTTACTAGAAATTAAATTGTGGATTTTTCTCTAGAATTAAATTTCAATAAATATATATAGTAATGAATTTTAATCAAGAGTGTATAGTCTCATGTTCTAAGAAATCAATAGGCATATAATTTTGGGACATTATTATGTATGTTAATATTTAAAATATGGTACAATAACAATTATATATCTGATATTAGGTAAAATTCATATAAAACTATTAAAAAACACTACTAATATAGATTATATGAGTGACTAACAACATGATATAATTAAACCCCTTTGAAATAATTATTTAATAGTGAAAAATAGAAACAACCTATAGGTAAATATTATTAATGTGTTTAAGGTGTAAAAAAGTTACTAAAATGATTGATCATATTGACTATTATAGAATCAAGTAAAATGTGTTGATATCAATTATTATGATTATATATTGGGTGAAAATCATTTAATAAAATTTTTAGACTAATATAAATATAAATTTTTATAATGTAAAATCATTGTAATGTTTTACCTATATGACAGTGGATATTGTGTTTCTTCTTAAAAATTTTATTGGATTTGCTCTGTAGATAGTTAATGAAAATGATATAAATACATGGCCATAAAAATATAATAATATTGAGGTACTTGATAATGATTAATTATTATGTGTATGATTTCATATTCTTATCAAATATATAAACAAATATAATTATTTAAGTATATTTTAATAAATTTAGTTAACTATACTACGTAATGGTTTAAATTGAATGATACCTTTATCAAGTATGATAAATTGATTTATTATTTGAATAATTCATATTTAATAAATAAATAGGGGCATTTTTATATGTAACAATCCCAAATTCGGTAACATAGAGACTCCTCATACTTATTACATTGGTACAATAAATAAGGGATTGTACGACCTATTATTGATCTATATTGTAGTCCTGGAAAAGTAGAGACATTATTTAATACAATATTACATTGGAAATTAAAAATATATCGCACAATTTTTTTTGAAACCAATAAATTCATTAAAAAATTTCTTTTTCATTTCTGAGGAAAAGGGGAAAATAAAGGGTGATATTAGATTCTCATTAAGGGTTATGTACATTCAAAGATATCATGAGTAATTCAGATATAATCAATATAGTATAGTGGATTATTAAAACACATAACATTAAATCAATAGATTTAGTTCAATGAAAATTATTGACTAATAGTAACATAGATATCATATGGATAATAGAAATTTAATTCTAAATAAAGGAAAAAAATATTGATATTCAAGAAATTATCATCAATTCCTCGTCCATGTTATCATGAATCATACCATCAAGGACTCTTAAACATGACATCATATTTAATAAATAGGTAGGTGTAAACAAAATACCCATGTAATGTTTCCTCATTTTTTCCCATGATACCTATAAAATCATTAAGGGAAAATCTATAACTGATACAGAACTGTTACATACCCATCTTATGCATTCCTTGTATTTTTAATGAAAAATACTATTTATTAAAAAAAATCCATAAATATCAATAGTTATCAATATTTAATGAAGATCATAAATTCAAAAAAAAAATTAATTGTTATTTTAAAACCAATCCTTTTGGAAATATAAAATAAAATAATTTATATCCATTAAATAACATCATTTTTACTTTTTTGTATGAACATAGTTATAAATCACATTAAAAATACTTTTTATAATTTTACAAAAACAATACCCTTTTTTATATCTTTAGAAACATTGAAATTGCATTAATATTGAGAAATGTTTTTTATTTTAAAATAAAAATTGAAAATTTTAAAGTAATCATAAATTTAAATAGTATTCATTATAAATTTACACTCTATTTATGATGTATATGATTGAAGAGAACATTATTTTTACAATTTTTTAAAATGTAAGAAACAACTTTTTTGAAAAAATTTATATTACGATTCATTTTAAACATTTTTCAATTAATATAATGGTAGTTTAAATAGAATTTTTAAAAGATTTATTGTATAGGTAAAAACATTGGTAAATTTTTTTCTTAAGCAGAAACATGGGATAATACTTTCATTGATGAAAGTGGAAATAAGGTAGGATTTTATTAAAAATATTTTCACAATAATTTTATGTACCAAAGAGACAAAAACGATACAAAAACATGTAAAATATAGAAATAATAATATTATAATTAAATAAGTGTGGCTGAAATTACGATGATCTTATAATTTCCCTTAATGGAAACTTCTTCATAGAGTACCCAAAAAAGAACTGAGATTGTAACCAAAACCATTACTAATTTAATAACCCATGAATTAAAACCACATAAATTAGTAAACATGAATTTCAATGTTTAATACCCTAAATAAATAGTAATTTATGGTAATATATGTTATTGAGGAATTATATACACTATATAAATGAAATTAGGCGCATAATATAAATATGTCTCATTGAAGGGTAAATGAGACAAAATTACCCTTAACTGTGATCACCACTTTGTCATAAATGTTTTATCCTCTAGTATGATGAATTTTAATTTTATAAATAAATTATAAATTATAGTTTTAAAATATTTTCCATATTTTCTGGGATAGTCATAATTATTTCATATCCATTCATTAGATTGTTCTTACTTAATTTTTATAGAGAAGGTGATTTTGAAAATTTATTCACAATTAAATAAGTATATTTTCTATGGTTAATAGAATTTTAAAATATTACCATCATGTATTTAATTTGAAAATTTTCATAAATATAATTTTTATTCATTATATAAAATTTCAGTATCATCCAGACATGGTAGTAATAGAAATATATATTATATGTCTTGGAGGAGGCAATAGTTCTAACATACACATGGGCGACATTATAATTTCGGAAGGGATGGAAGGGTAAGAAGGTAGATGAAATCATATATTTATATAACCATATTTTTTCTCTTAGATTAAATTTAGATTTATTAATTAAATCATTATAACTATCCAAGTAAAAGTGTTACGAAAATGAATTATACAACACTATGGAGATGGTTGGTCGTTCGTACATATTACTGGTGCTTTCATGTTCAACACAATAAAATCTTTTTATATTGGTAATAATTTATTCATTATGTTGGGAAGGCTAAAATATATTTAGATTAATTATAAGAACATATAATCTTTTAATGAGCTTGGTAATATGATTACTTCTTCTTCAAGGGAACTTTTTTAGCTTATAACATAAGATTTATAGGTTGGTATCTTTAATAGAATAGAGACAGTAGGTAATGGGTTGAATTTTTTGGAAGGAATTTGGGTAGTTAATCACTAAGATATATGACTCAGGAGGTGTTCATTAGATATGATAATTGGTTTCCATTAATAAGTGAGGGGAGTGGAAGTCTTTTAATTATTCCATATTTTATAATATTAAAAATTATTATTCATGTTCAAGTAGAACAAAAGAATGAAAAATCCATTTATAATATGTAATAACGTTGAAACACACTCAAAAAATCACATTTATAAAAAATTTTGTGATATTTTAATCCTTATCTCCTAGTTAATCTTATTTAAAACCAATTAAATCTTAAACATGAAAAACTAACATGTATCTGTGATAAGTATTCAAAAATATAATCAAAATTATAACTAAATTTTGAATCTAATTCCAAATATATAATCTGGTTTATTTTATTAATATTCGATAGGTATCCAAAATAAATTTTATTATAAAAATATAAAACAAATGAATTTTTTTTTAAGAATACAGAATATTTTAATGTAAGAATAATTTTACATTGAAATATATTCTAAAATTTGATTAAAATAAATTTATATGGTTATTAAATAAAATAATGTCTTCTATAATTTTTTATCAATAAAAAACTAAATGTATCCTTCCAACCATGCCATTAAATGAAAAGACCAAAAATAGTTTTTAATTTTCATTTAGTGTATGTTATGTTCACAAAAGTCATTCTAGGGTTCCTAAATTACAAATATTATATTAAAATACATTATATGACTCCTTATAACCATATTTTTCCATGAAATTATATTATAATTTATAAATTCATGATTCAATCATAATAATGCCATAAATGTGACAATATTATGAAAAATTAATATTTTATTATTCATCCAAATACTAACTATTTCTAAAAAATCTCAAATATTCACACTAAAATAATTTTACCTAATTATTTTGAAAATAGTATACAGTTTATCAAACAAAATCTATATATGTTGAATAAATTGATTAAAATACCTACTGAAAAAATTCCATGAAAATCATTTTTAGAGAAAATGTAATTTGGAAGGGGAAAATGACTTTATTCTTATTAATTGCCTGATAAAAATTATTAAATTAATGTAATTAATTAAATTAGATATATAATATAATTTTTATATTATAATTATTTATCCATTGTATTTTATTTAGTCTATTAATACTAAAATATGTTGCACATATGAATTTTTTTATGAAAAATAATTATTTTCCATAAAAATATTTTATATTCATTTACAACAGGTTAACAATCTATGTATGATTGATTATTCATTATAACAAGGAAAAATGTTTCAACATTTATTTCATATTAATCATATTCCTATTTGTACTCACCAACTAAACAACTATGTTATAGTAATCATATTTAAATAATATTGTTCTACAATTCGTTTAAGATTGGGGTTGTGTGAGGTGTATACTACTGAAAATAGTGTTATTTTAAAAGAATATATAAACCTAAATATCGCGGTATTACATTCTCTCCTGGTAACAAAAACATTATCCTTTAAATTTAAATTCATCTTTTATAAATATAATATATCATAACATAGTAAAGAAATTGTATACAGATTTTATCATAAACATTAATTTATAGGTTATGAATAGAACACATATTATTCATTTACCTTTATTAGTCTCATATGTTAAAAAGTATTTCAAAATATATACCTTTTTATATGATAATTTCATTCCACTTAAGACTTAATAGATTCAACTTCATTTTTATTGTGTTTAAGAAATAATTTTACTATTAGGATTCAAAATATTATAAAATCTACTTAATTGATTTCTACTTAATATGTAATCTTGATTTCATCCTTTATTGTGAATTATCATGATCGTGACGAAATTTTTATTCTTGATGCACTAAAAAATATTATAACAGAATATAAAATCCACACAATAATATAAAATTATTCAACCTATCAAAAAGTTGAATAGTTAGAACAATAAAAAATAATAATCAATATAAATACATAATAAACCCTAAATCACAATAGAAACCAAAGATACATTTAAAAATCCTCAAAAAATATTGATTGAATTTGTACCCCAAAAGAGGAATCATTTTATCAATTATTATTACCTGAACAATTTATCATTTACCTCTAAAGAACATTAATCCCTCATGAATTCATATAACAAAAATTTACATTGATTTATACTATATTCTCAAATATATACTCTCATTTTCCCAAAATAACCTAAATCACCATAAAATCACATAAAAATGTTTCCATCCAAATCGTTTCTCTATAACAAACCCAAAATTTTAAAATAACAACATTGTGTTTGATAGTGTATGTGACACACCACATTGAGTTTAAAATGTGTTGCACACAATAGTATATTTATCTTGTGTTACACGCTACACCGAGGTTAAAAGATGTGCAGAATATTATTAAAATGTTATTATTTAATAAAATATTTATAACCTAAATATTTATTTTTTGGTATTAATATTACTATATAGGTTATAAAAACTATCCTTATCTATTTATTAGTTAAAAAATTAATCATTTTTAAGAAAAAGAAATGTTTTCTAAAACAACATTTTTACAAAAAGTCGTATTAGTCACACTTTTTACACAAAATTTTAATTTTTTTTAAAAAATTTAGAAATGTATTTGAAAAAATGAAATTAATTTTTAAAATCACCATATAAAAATTATCTTACGGTGACTTTTGATATTTTTTCTAAAATATTTGATTTTCCGATGAATAGAGAAAATTCTGAATTATAATTGAAAAATTCCATTTAATTAATATTTAATATAAATTATGTTAAATTATATTTCATTTAATACAATTTATATCATTGGAATCATTTCATTTTGAATTATGATATAAAAACTTTTTAATATTTTGAACTTTTTCTCTTTAAAACTGACATACTCGTCAGGTCTGCATGATTAATTTTAAATTAAATTGTCACTTATATATATTGAATTTGTAAAACTAGACTCAGTATTTGGAATCATTAATAATTATAATTTATAATAAGTCCAACTTATTATTTTACCATAATTAATAAATAATGCATCCAAAATTATTTAATATGGATAATGTAAAAATGGGTTTACTAGGGGGTTAAACTAAACATATTAGGGTAAAACCAACCTATAAAAATTTATAAAAACTATTTTTTGGCCATATTTATACCCAAAAACCTATATAATTTAATGATGGTACATTTTGGACACATTTTACAAATAATAAACATTGGAGCACTAAATTCTATTAAAAAACTATTGTGTCCTCTCCCCATATTATAAAAGGCCAACATTCTCCACTCTTCTTCACAAACTCAAACAAAACTGGATTGGAAAATAACTAAAAAAATTATTTCCCAACTTCCCTAACTTAATCCTAGAACCTTATTTTAAAAATAATTTTATCCTACATTGGAATTTGAGCAAACCTAAGGAGGATACCTAAAGAAGAGTTAATGATTTTCAACTAGTGTCTTTATTTTATTTCATTCTTATCCTCCTTAAATTATTATGAAACAATTATTATATAATATTATAAGTATATTAAATATACTAGTTTATTTTTTTAAAAAGTACCTGACCAAAAATCGTCTCATCTTCTGTCAAATGGGTTATGAAATCATCATTCGTGTTTATGACAGACTACCAACATGCACACTGATGTCATTCATAATTTCATTACCGCCTTTCATGATTGGGATTGATTATTGTTATAAAGTATATATATAATATTTATAATACATTTACATCTATGTAGCCACTATATCATATATATTATTTTATCTTCTATTCCATAGGAGATATGATAACATCGCTTGTGTGTATAACGGACTACTGCCTTGAGAAGCGATGTGATTCATCTTTCACGAGAAGATAAAATGGAAGGTGATAAAGATAAATGTAATGGTTATATGTGAAATAATTTAATTATTATTATATTCATTACATATTTATCCTTTTATTAAATATAATATAATTCATTATATTTCATACATTTTCACTCACTTAATGATGATAACCACATTCGTGTATGTGTGGACTATCATCCTCACGTAGCGATGTGAGTTTGTTTCTATCACAAAACAACATGGATGTTATATATATGTAAATAATATGGAATATATTATATTAAAATAATTATTTAAATACTAAATATTCTATAATTTATTTTGAAAATGATCATTGGAAAATGGAAACGTAACATAAGTGTGCGTTCAACTTACTGTCTCTATGATAGTAGTGTACTTCCTTTTTCATAAAAATATTTCATTATTTGTTTTAGAAGTAAAATTGATTTAAATATGTGATAATTATGTAAGTATTATTATTATTATTATTATGGATATGATATAATAGTATAATATTCATAAGAACCATATCATTCATGATGAAAAACAGTTGAGAAAACATGGTAATTAACACCCAAAATAATGAAAATAATGAATGATTATTAATGAACGGGTTATTAGATATTATGAAACGATCAGATATGATATTATAAATATTAATATTGTACTATTATTAGTTAATAAATTTTTTTAAACCACTATACATGAGGTTAAATCAAGATTAACCAAAAGGAAGAGCAATGTAAGGTATTTCTTAATTCCATTTCTATTCATTGGGTTAATCTTATACATCATTGATTATTCCATTCTATGATTATGTGAATAATGAATTTTTATTAACTTATGTTGTATTTCCACTTGTTTTACTTTTTTAATGTTTAAATACATAATCAATTAATTGATTAATTCTCACATCAATGTGATGGTCAATCTAATGGTTTATTTTATAATCTTATTCAAATTGTTATTGTTTAACCCTGAAATTTCAATTGAATTAAATTATCTGATCACCTCCAAATAATCCCATTTAATTTTATTATCCTCTGGTTATTCATTATATATTCAATTAATAATGTATGTTTCTGACTCTTTGGTACGTAAATTAAAGGATAAAATTCTTTTATTAAAATTAGACTTCATTTCTATCCCTGTTTAGAAATATATTATTATTCCTAAACCAAGTTTTAAAAAAATAAAAAATTATTTTAAAATTTTAAAAAAAGTAATTAAATTAATTTTTTCTCATTTAAATCATTAAATAATTTTTTTAATTTTGTATATTGACATTTTCAATATAATGCTCATTTGGATTTTTTTTGAAAATGTGAATTGAATCTGATTATTGATTTATGAACAAGAAACATTCCTAACCATTTTATAGTTACAAGGGAATAATATTTTTAACATGTACAACATTAATTGAATTAAAATCAATAATTATGATCTTTTATTTGAATCTTCCTTCATATAATTATGACATTATATTTAAATATTTTTTTAAAATTGGTTTTCAACAAAATGGATTTTGAAAATGTTTTTCACAACTAAAAGTATATTTTCCCTCAAGAATGATTTTAAGAATATTTTATTGTATTTATATTTATCAATAAAAAAACCATTTATTCTTACTCCAATTTGTATATTTTGAGACTATCCTTAATCTTCCTCTAGATGGTTTATGATTATTTTGACCAAGGATATTATTAACATGCACTCCATTGTTTAATTATTTAGTTATTCACTTACCCTTTAAATTTTCACTTTAATGTAATCATTATACATTAAATTAATTATAAATATCCATATTATTTATCATGGATATACTTATTTCATAAAACATATACCATTTTTACAAATGGTGATTACAATGACGGTTATTGGTTTATCTGAGTAAATATTATTATATATGTATTCTTTACACAATATGGATATTTGTTGATATGGAGTTTTTTTTATGAATTAAATTTATTATTTGATATCTGAGTAATTATTTGGACTCAAAAGAAATTGGTGGGTCCTGGTTAATGACATCTCATTATTGCATCGGTAGTCTTAGGGGATGAATCAGTTGGCTTTCCTTAGTTGAATGGTTTTTTACCCATCATTTTTAAACATTCTTATGAACATATCATGATGGTAAAGGTATCATGTTCCAAGGAAACATAATGTCCAATAATTAATCATTTTTTCAATAATATTTTAGTTATTACAATATATGAGATTTTCACTGTGATGTTGTTTATAGATGAATTTCATTTTCATTTAATTGATTAAATGGATTGTTTTTTTAGTTATTTACATTTCAATATTAATTATTCATTATCCAGTTGTTTAAATAGAATTTATACTATGTAAAATTCCTTTCCATATCGATTATTCCATATCCAGTTATTTAAAATAAATGTGCTCTTAGTTATTTACCTTACCATGTTGATTATCTTTATTTAATCATGATAGCTTCTAGTGTACTAAACCCTTATTAAGAATTTGAGTTCAACCATATTTTTTTCCTTTCCTATGGAATCCATGAAGTTTACTACGAATGATATATAGGGACTTGATAGATGGAATAAATTTATTCATGGAAAAATCAGGTTCTAATTTATGTATTCAAATATGATATGGGAATCATGTATGTATATAGTTTAATAAGAACACTAAACTATTTGGTCCTTTGGGACATGATTCCTTGTATCTAATGCAAATGTAATAAATCATACACTTAATCTAGGATACTGGGGCTTAGGTCATTATATATGGTTTCAAAGAAAATTTATTAGAAACCTTGGGATATATATTTAGGAAAATATTGATTAGTGAACATAAACGTATGAAAGGATATGAGGATATGTACTAAAAACATCATAATGTTTTGGAAAAGAAGATATTATGTAGCTTTTTGCTACAAATAAATCCCTTTTATGATACTTATAGAGGAATTGGATCTATCACATAGGTACCAATGTGTAATAACTCTAAAAAAGGGTGTATTGGGTTCAACCCAATCATCTCCAGGAGAATGAAAATTGGCATTTCTACACACCTATTCTGACACTATCATGGGATATTTGTAGGGTAATCCACATTTTATTAATAATAAATTTACAATGATTTATAATAATGAATGAACTTGGTTAAACATAAGGTGTATTTTATTGAATATAATATGTCAAAATTTAGAGGTCATATAAATGTTCATAAGATTTTACCACTATAATTATTCTATATCACTCTATGATTTTACGTTTTATTCAATTTCTAAAACCCAAAGGAATACTGATAACATGGAAAATTATGAATGAGGTGGTGGCTATGAGAATCCAAATGAGATGAAGATAGGAGTGAAATCCATTTTCATAATTCATAATCATTTTTCTAGAAATATTATTACATACGTATTCCATAACTAACTCCTAGACTCACCAAAGAAGAGATGAATGGATTTTTCTAGGAGCTCGAGTAATGGAGACTATGGATGAAAATATGCTCTATTTCCATCATGTCAAAAATTTGGAAGGAGACACCTAGGAAAGTGTCTCAATGGAATGGAAAAATTATTTATGTCTGGAAAGAAAGGGTAGAATATCAATAATTTCCAAAGAAAATGATGTGTGTAATGTAAGAAAATAAATCTCACAATAAGGATCCATTTAGAGTTTGTTGTCTTAAATGTGGGGGACCTGGAAAATACCCAGTTCAATGCACTATCCAAAAGTATACCCCCTAGAACAAGGAAGGGCCTATTTGAAACTAAATTGGATGAAGTATTTATATATTATGGTTTTTTTGAAAACCATAGTATAAAGGTTATTTAAATATTAATTTTAATTCATCAATGTTTATAATTTTTTTTTAATTTCATTGGAATGATAATAATATAGTTTAGGCAAAAGAAAACCCCCATGTTGTGTGGAAAAACACAGTGTCCAGAAAATTTGCGGGTCATGAACACATGACTGAAGAACGATAGGGTTTTAACACCTACCAATATAATATATGATGTCCTGGTTAACATGTCATTATTTATAGTTAAAAAATTTGAAAAATAAATATTATTTATGAAAAAATAGTATTAATTAGGAGTTTTATATATTAATGTAATATATTGGATAACTTGTGGTATCTTTATTATATTGGAAAAATATTTACAAAAAGATGGAATGAATTATCACTCTTTTATGGATCTTATGAGATGTTAGAATTGAATTTTAGTGCTTCAGAAGAAAAATAAATTTTTTGATATTTTTTTCTTTGAAATATTTGATGAATTGTGAATTTATCAAATCATAAACAATGGATGAAATTGTACTTCTGAAATAGAAACATATAAAAAAGTATATTTCATTAAATTCATAGATAGTAAAATAATTATTCATCTATAGGAAAAATAATCTTAAAATAAAATGATAAATTTTTACCAGCATTTATGATGAAATCATTGACCTCTTCACCCCAATAATATGTATTGTTTACATTCCCTTAACATTTTATTGATAATTAACTTTCTTGTGATTAATGACCTCAATATATCTTTAAAATTATTTATGATTTTCCTTTATGTCCATATATTCACTTACCACCAATGTTCTCTTAATTATAAACCTCGTTAGGGGTTATTCATTATGATATTTTTACTCCCCAATGTCTATTATTTATAAGATAATTTGGGAACACTTTTTTTTATGTGGGTTGTCAATAAAATAATTTTCAAATATAAAACCCTTGAATACGAAGATCAAGTTTAAATTTTTATGTTATAATTTATTTTAGGTGCGGATAACATAACACCCTAAAATTATAAAATAATGACATTATATTTTATATCATACGTGATATGAAAAATTTATTTTAACATACATTTAACATGACGCTATGTTTATATTATGTTACAAGAAACAATGAGTTTAATGAAAATGGAAAATATTATTAATATATTATTATTTAATATAATATTTATAACCTAGAAATTAAATGGGAAAATATGAATAGTTATATATAAATTCATAAAAATATGGTTATCTATTAATTAGTAAAATAATAATAATCATTTTTATGAAAAAGAAATGTTTTATGTAGAAATGTATTTTTTCTAAGAGATGTGATTAGTCATCGATTAAAAAAATAATTTAAAATTATTTTTTAAAAATTATACAAATTTTATTTTAAAAAATATAATAATTTTTTAAAATTATGATATAAAAATTATATTAGGGTACTTTTTTGGGATTTTTTTGATGTATTTTATTTGCTGATAAATAGAGAAAAATGCAGAATTTTATTTGAAAATGAAATTTTAATTTATATTATTTATAATTATAAAATATGTATTAAATTTTTATTAATGAAAAATTCTCACAATTATATATAAATTAATCCAATTTATATCATTTTAGTATTTTTATATTTCAATTTTATATAAAATACATTTAATCTTTTGAAAATTTTCTCTTTAAGAAACCACTTTCATGTTAGGTCAGTGAGATTGATTTTAGATTAAATTTTTTAATTTGTGTGAAATGAATTTTTAAAAATGGATTTCACATTTGGAATCATAAATATTTATAATGTCTCATAATTTATAATTAAATTTTGACCAATATGAATAGTGAATGCACAAAATATTAATTATCATGATTAAGGTTAAAATAGGTTTATCGGAAGGTTAATCTAAAATTATAAGGGTAAAAATGACCTAGAAAATTATATAAAAACTATTTTTTTGAAGTATATCCACCATAAACTGTATTATTTTATATAATGGCCTATTTTGGTCCCTTTTGAAATATGAATAACAAGGGATCACTCAATTCATTCCAAGAACAACAATTGTATCTACTCCCCCACATATAAAAGGCGACCAATCTCACCTCTTTTATGAACCGTCACAACCCATTAGTTCGTCCAATACCTCCCAAAATCAATTCCCAACTTCCCTTACCTCACTATATAAGTCTTAGTTTGGTATGAATGTGTCATGTCTCAACATGGTATAGACTAAGTCTGTGCCATGAGTTAGTGGGTAACATGATATCAAGTGCACCTTCCCATATACTAGAGTATTCTCACCTATTTCATGTGTCCAAGATAGTATGTTGGGGAGACTATATACTCAAATAACTATGGCTCAAAGAATGTGAGGTCTTCCCATAACCCATATGTCCTAGGATATAATCCTTAATGGAATATTTACTAGACCAAATTTCTTTTTTTAACACTCTGGAACTCTAATGTTGTCCATTGATTCAATATAGAATTGGAGAAAATGAAAGAACGTACAAATACTATGAATATAGAGAATATGATCCTCAAAAGAATAAAACAAGTACAACACCACAACCATTTTATGGTATGTTTTTCTTAAATACATTCTATTCATATCCTATATTTCATGAAGCACTAAGTTTCATTGAAACAACACTTTCTATTTTAAGAGAAAGTTATAACATAGCTAATAAACCTAAATTTTCCACTTCTGTGTTTTGAATTAAGAAAAGAAAACATATACTGTTGCAAATGGGGGTGATATTTAGAGTCTAATAGAATTAACTCAATGTTTGATGAATAGTAACCTACCATTATGAATTGTAACATACACATATGAATAGTAACATACCCTTATGAATAGTAATATGACTCCTATTAAGGGTAGATATACCCATTAATGTATAAATAATTTAGGGTACCATAAAAATGAATATGAATATTTTATGTGTTTGTATTTTTTTAATAAATAATTATTTTAATTATAAATTAAATTTATCATATTTAAAAAAATTATTTTTTAAATATGGTGTTAATTTTTGGATTTTACACATCAAAAAATGGTTATGGTGAATTTTTGGGATTTAATTAAAATACCTGAATTTTTTGTGAATAGTAAAATACATTAATTTACCCTATAAGTACATTATAATTTTAATTAACTATTCCTAGAATCATGAGTGATGTAAGAAACCAAATCTAAAACACACATGCATTTATTACTATTCTAGGTGATGTAATACTCACTATTTATTATCTTGTGAAGAAATAATAAATTAATGATTATAATAATAAAATTACCCACCTGTCCTCTATTATATTAACCAACCCCCACCCCTACTTCCTCCCACACCACTAATGATTCATGAATTTCATAAATTATTTTCAAATATCTCCCTAATATCTTTCCCCAATTCCAAGACCTTATGGTCTCACCAAAAGGCCCAAAACAAATTCCTTAAAGAGAATCTCCAGGAGGAGTACTGAAGAGGCAAACTTCTCTCCTCTTTTCGTTCAAAATCGTTTAAAAGTTCCTTTATTTTTTTCTCTATCCTAAACTCCCCACATACATGTGCTATGATAATTCAAGTACCTTTTATGGACAGTAATTTTTTTATTCTAATGGATTATTTCATCATTATATATCCTTTCTGCCACGTCTTACACTAAAAATGAAAATATCATTCGAGATGAGTTAATATATATCATTCAAGGATGACTAGTTTTCAATTTCTATTACTATATTCAATAATGTACATAAATCCATTTTAATTGTTGAAATAGATTATAATATATGTATTTTACCTTTTTCAATGTCCTGTAATCTTTACACACTCATAATAAAAAATAATAATACAAAACAAGTTCATTATGCACAAAACTGTCATGTTAATCAAAGTATTTATCAATAACTTTTTACTAATGCTTCATCCACAAGTATATATCCCATAATCATTATAAAATCATTTATAATGTCACTAATAATATATATTTACATTTCAGGATGTTTAACCACATTTCAAATAAACTTCCATTCGTGAATACAAGTAAACCCGTCATGAAAACCAAGGAGGAAAATGCTTCAAAACAATAAAATTGAATCTCTTAAACCCATCAAAAAGGGAATGAATGAACAAAATAATTTTATTCCATATATATTAAATGTTGATGAGGATATGTAATTATTAATTAATAAAGTTTAATTTTATTATTCAGGTCATTAAGATCAATCAAGAACACCTTCGGGCATAAGGTACGGGATCCTCTCTTTCAATTTAATTCAAGAATCCTCATATATTGTGTCCTTTTATTTTTAATTACTAATAATGGGGTAGGTTTTTTTCACCTCTCCCATAATTCCCTTATGATATATAAATTATGGGATACCCCTTTATGTCTCATTAATCCTACATAGGAACACTCATTACCATGCTAAAATGTTGTAAGGGGTTTCATACCTCACTTTTAATTCTGTGAGATTTACATTATTCACCACTTAGTTCATTCATATAGTGTATTGTGTACTTCCATTTGATATATTATATCACTATTATATTTATATTCATTGTATTATGTGATTAATTTAGTGCTTATTAACTTTTGTTCATACGACACAATTGATTACTACGTGATAGGGAACTTTTTCTCATTTTCCATCTCATTGAGACATACTTGGTATTGTGCACCTAATATTTCATATGTATTGTATCTACTGACCATTTGAGATGATTTTTCATTTAAAATTATAATTCTAGTAAATATCCATTTACTTTTTTCATGGATATGATTTTTACCTTAATCTGTATAACATTTCACAAACGGTGTTTATTTGGAATGTAGTCTTCACTATGAAAATATTGATGAATCTGTATTCCCTTATCTATAAAGATATTCAAAAGGCATATTTTACATGTATAAAATATATTTATAAAGAATTATTTCGACTTGAATTGATATCTAGGGCCAACTATATCCCCTTGATATATCGATAGGTCTCATAAGAAAATCATTTTTTGCGACAAACCCTTTGAGTTTGTTTCCAAACAATCATATTGGTTTCTTCCCACAGACATAAACCATTTCGATGGTATAGGTGTATCATATGCCAGATACATGATGTCCAAATAATAATATTTCTCTTTATTCATTTTTAATTTTTAATATCCATGAGGTTTTCACTATGAAAAAATATATAGATCCTGTTTTATTATTAGTTTACCAATGGAGTGTGTTTTTTCATTTATTCACCATGCCATATTGACTATGAAAATTTCTTTATGATTCTGTTATTGATTCCTTCGTCCACTATTTTTATCCCATATTGCACGTTTGAGATCACCCCTTTAATTTTTTTACCTTCAACAGGTTTTGAAGAGGAGATCATTTATTGAGTTTCTGTGGATGTAGTTTATAAGTTTTTGTTATGTGTGATATTTTGTTACATTTCCCGATGTAATTTGAGTTACATCTATGTATCTAGTTTCTTCAAGACTACTAAACTGATTGTTCCATTAGGATTTATTTACTTTTAATCATGACAATGTAATAAGTAATGCACCGACAATGGTTTAGAGGGTTTGGGGTGTTAGAGTTGGTATTAGAGGAAGTTTAGTAGAAAACATGGGAAATAGATTTAGAAAACAATGATTTGAGAACAAAATCCAAAGGTGGTCTTTGAGGATAGACATACAAGATACTCCTAGAATTTTTGTAAGGAATAGATTATGTGGATATTTCTAGAAAATACATCCTTTTCTTGGTATGAACATATAGAGGTGGCTCTGGAACAGATGTTCTTAGTAGTGAAAACTCTGACTAGGAGTTTCAGGCTTTACTCAGGGTATCTTGGTACACGACAATGAGCCATGTTGCACTCTTGGATTTTCACTCCTGAGGGATATTCTTAAGATAAATCAAATTTTATTTACCTTCCATTATAAAGTATTTTAATGTAAATCATTCCTCATAGAAACCAAGACTATGATATTGTTTATTCATAGGTTTTAAATTTATGTTAAGTACTTTTCTAGTTAGGATTATAAATTATGATTCTTTACCTAATCTAGTGTATTCCATTATTTAGAAATGGTTCCTATTGGAAGAAGTTGAACCAATACTCATGGAAAATGTAGAGATTTCCCCACTGAGAAAGTCAACACAGTCAATGAGGGAGCGGATCAGATCATGACCATATTGGGAAAATATACATATGTTTTGAGTAATAACCATGCTACACCTGTTTAGGATCATTTCATGTGGAATAATACCTCATCTTTTCATGGGAAAACTAATCTAAGGGAAGTCGATCTGTGGATAAATTCCATTGAAAATATTTTCATGGCATTAAGATGTAATGAAAATGAATGGGTAGTGCTGGATGTATATTGTCTCGACACAGATCAATGGTGGTCCTTGATCTAGTGTACCATGGAAGAAGAAGAAATAGAGGATATAGAATGGTTGACTTTTAAGGAAATATTATTCAAAAAATATTTCCCTCATTAGCAACAAACAAAAATGATGTGGAAAGTCATTTTCTTAATGAAATTGGAAGAAGATAGTGTTGTATAGTATGATTCTACCTTCACAAGACTAATAGTTGTGTCATAGATTATACACGTGACTCTGAAGAAAATATTTATAATTTATTTGAAGTTATTAATCTAGGTATTTGAAGGGTAGTGGATTATCAAAAAAATCATCATATAATGGAATTGTATTATGTTCCCCCAAAATAGAGAGGGAGTTTTCGAGAACAAATTTTTTCATGGGAAACCAAGATAAGAAGCGGTACTCTGATAACCATGGAAAAGGTTAAGCACAAAAGTAGAATAAAAGAATGATAAATTCCCATTATATGAGAACTGTTGAAAAAATCATCTAAAAAAATTCTTGAAAGGAATGAGAGTTTGCGATAAGTGTGAATAAAATGGTCATCAATCTAATGAATACAAAGAGAAGAAATAAGTTGATGTATTTAAATTCTAAAATTGTAGAGATATGGGACACTATAAAAATTAATGTCTTAATCACCTAGGAAACATTCCTTAGAAAAGAACACAAGAGCATGAGAGAGATTTTGAGATTAAAACCATGGAGGTTGATGTTCTTAATGATGTGGTGGATGGTACATTAAATGATTCATCGAACATAGCCATCACTTTATTTGATTCTAGATCATCACATTCATTTATATCTTCCTAGTTTTCAAGGAAAATTAGACATGTACAATTTAATTTAATAAAGTATTTTTTGTCAAAACTCTTAGGGGATATATCATTGCAACAATGGCATGTCGATCAGTCCCCCTCATGAAAGATAAATGTGCATTAGTTTCTAACCTTATCATCATAAAAATGACTGAAATTGATATAAATATTGGTATGAATTGGGTGTCAAACTATGATATGAAGATTTTTTTAAGAAGGAAATTACAATCATTGAAAATGGTATAGAATCCCTTATTTTTTGGGAAGAAACATCACCCTATGATTCTTATCTAGATCCACCCCCAATATCTCTACTAAATGAAATTCTTGGAGAGGAATAGAACCCAATATCTATGGGTGAGGAAAGAAATATAAAATTTTAATATGTATATATAGTGAAAGAAAACAATTATGTATCTCCAGAGTATTTACTAGGACAACCTCTAGAGCAAGAAGTGGAGTTATCTATTGATTTAATTCCTAGTGCAAGACCTATATCAAAGACTCCCTATAGAATGTATATTGTGGAATTAGTGGAGAAAAAGAAATAACTAGGGAAATTGAGTGAAAATGGATTTATTCAACCTAGTGTTTCTCCATTGGGAGCCCCTATTATCTTTTTCAAGAAGAAAGATGGATCCATGAGGACATGTATTGATTATAGGGAAATCAACGCTATTACAATAAAGAATAAGTATGTTAAATCATGAATTGATGATTTATTTGATCAATTTCATGGATAAAAATATTTTTCATTGATTAACCTTTGATTCAGATATCATCAACTGTGTGTGAGGATGGAAGATATTCCCAAGATAGTGTTCCGAACCAGATATATGCATTACGAGTTTATAGTGATGCATTTTGAACTGGATAATTCACCCGCAGTTTTCATGGATTTAATTAATAGTGTTTTCAAATGAATATATTAATATTTTTTATGGTATTTATCAATTATATCTTGGTATACTCCAAAAGATATAAATACCATGAGAATCACATGCAGATTATTCTAAAAACTCTTAGAAGAAATGAATTATATGGGAAGTTTAGCAAGTGTGAATTTGGGATTCATTCAGTTTCTTTTCTTGTCCATTGTTTCACTAAGGAAGGATTCTTAGTTGATCCTACAAAGGCAATTTCAAACCAAGAATGGCCCACAATAATGAATATTACTTAGATATGCAGTTTTATTAGCTTAGTAGGTAACATTCGATGTTTCATTCATACTTTTTCCTGACTGGATAACAAGCTATCCAAGATCACACTTAAAGGAGTTAAGTTTGTGTTGATGAAATAATGGTCATAATGCATTGATTAATTGTAAATAAGATTATTCAATTATCTGATTTTGACTCTTCCATCTGGAAATGATGAATTTTTGATATACAGTGATGAATCAAATAATGGACTGGGTTGCGCCCTTATGAAAATTGATAATGTTATATCTTATGCATCGAGGTAGTTGAAGACTCATTAGAAAAATTACCCGATTCATGATCTTGAGTTAGAAGTTGTAATCCTTGCTCTGAAAATATGGAGACATTATCTTTACGGTGAATATGTGATATATACACAGATCACAAGAGTTTGGAATAAATTTTCACACCAAATGAACTCAACATGAGGTAATGTAAATGGCTCGAGTAACTTAAATATTATGATTTTTCAATACACAACCACCCAAAAAAGGAAAATAATGTGGCAGATGAATTAAGCATGAAATATCATGGACTTATGACACAAATAATTATTTATAGAGATCATATATTCATGGATGTACTAAATATGGATATGGGGATTGTTAAAGAAAGGGAAAAATCATTCTTCTTTCAAATAATTGAAAAACAATAATTACAAGAGATGATAAAATGATCTCAATCTGATGATAAAAATATACATAATGCTGTTAAGGATGGGAGATGGGATGACTTTGTGTATGAGGAAGGATTCTGGAAATTTTGGATGAGGTTATTTATTCCATTAGTACCTGATCTAAAAAGGGAAATATTAGATGATGCTCTTAGCTCAAATTTATCTATACACCATTGTAGCATAAATATGTACATAGATCTGAAGGATCATTTTTTGATGAATAATATGATGCGGGAAATTGCTGACTACGTGTCAAGGTGTCTAGTTTTTCTAAAAGTGAAGGAAGGGAGACAACATCCTAGAGGGGTGATGCAGCCTCTACCTATTTCTATGTGAAAGTGGGATGACATTACGATGGATTGTTTCACTCGAAAAACAAGGAAACCAAGAAAGAAATCTACAATATGGGTAATTCTTTATCTTCTCACAAAATCATCACATTTCCATGATATAAAGAGAGGATTACAACTAGATTTATTGGAAAGACTTTATATTAATGAAGCTATAAGACTTCATTTTGCACCTATATTTATTGTGTTCGATCGAGATCCCCATTTTACATCAAAATTATGTATAAGTATCCAAAATGAATAGGATACTAACCATTATATGAGTACTTTTTATCACCCCTAAATCAATGGATAGTCTAAAAGGTCTATTCAAATACTGGAATACATGTTGAGATCATACACTCATGACATTCAAGGTATGTGGGATCCATACTTACCTTTGGTGGAATTTTACAACCATAATAGTTTCTATTCTATCATTCAAATAGTTCTATATGAAGCATTATATTTTAATGAGGTGTCAAACTACAACTTGTTGAGATAAAGTTGGTGAGAGGAAAATTTAAGGACTAGAACATATCCAAGACACTACTACCAAGGAAAAGAAAATGTTAGACCATATTAATGCATCAAAAAGTAGGCAGAAGGGTTATGCTGACAACTGGATAAAGGACTTGGAATTTTAAGTAGGGGATCTTGTATTTTTAAATTTATCTCAGTGGAAGGGTGTCTTAAGGTTCAGTGATAAAGGGAAATTATGCCCTAGGTACATCAGAATGTTTGAAATTCAGGAAAGGTTTGTAGTTTTAGCTTAATGTTTAGTAATTTTACCAAGTCTCTCAAAATTTCATAATGTGTCCTATGTGTTATTGTGGAAGAAATACATTCCAGACCCAATGCATGAACTCACCAATGATGAAAAAGCACTAGAACCTAATTTATCATACTATGAAGAGACTATTGGGATTCTTGATACAATGATATGGGTATTGAGAAATCGAACAAGTATTCTAGTAAAGGTTATATGGATAAACCATAATATGGAGGAAGAAAAATGGGAACCAGAGCATGTTACGAAGAAGAACCACCGATATCTTTTTAGAGGGCCTTATATATAAACAATTTCTAGGATGAAATTTCCGATGGTGGGAATAATATTACACCCCAAACATTTTATGTAATTTTTCTCTTAAATATATTCTATTCATAGCTTATATTTTATAAATCACTACGTTTTTTAAAAAAAACTTGTTTATTTAGGAGATAGTTATATCCTATCCATTAAACATAAATTTTCCTTTTCTGTTTTTTGAATTTTGAGAAAATGGACATATACAGTTGCAATCACAGTGATATTTTGAGTTTAATTAAATTAACAAAATTTTCAGTAAATATTAACATACCCTTATATATATTAACCTGCACTTATGAATAGTAAAATGCCCTTATGAATTTTAATATGACTCTTATGAATAGTATCAATACCCATGAATATATAAATAAATTTGGGAACCTTAAAAATGAAGATGAATATTTTAAGTGTCTATATTTTTTGATTAAATAATTATTTTAATTTAAAATTAAATTTATCATATTTAGAAAATTATTTTTGAAAAATGGAGTTCAATTTTGACATGTTGAAAAAAATTTAGGGTTACTTTTTGAGATTTTTTCTGAAATATGAGAAAATTTGGTGAATAGTAAAATTCATTAATTTTCGATATGAATACATTATAATTAAAAATAACTATTCATAGAATCATGAGTGATGTAAGTACCCAAATATTGAACTCAAATGCATATATTACTATTCTAGGTCTATAGTACTCACTATTTCTAGTATTGTGAAGAAATAATAAATTAATGATTATTATATTAAGAATATTTTCCTCCCTTCCACTATATAAACCACCCCTCACCCCCACTTCCTCCAACAAAAATCAAGATTAAAGCCTTGCCTAAATTCTGCTCAAATATCTCCATAATCTCCTCCCCCGCGTTCAAAATCTACTGGTCTCACCAAAAGACCAAAAAAATGCCTTTTTGATATTCTCAAGGAAGAGTACTCTAGAGGTGTCCTTCTCTTCTCTTTTCATTCAAATTCTTTTACAAGTTCCTTTCCTTTTTTGTTCCCTCCTCACCTCCCCACAACCAACTACTATTAAAATTAGCGTACCTTACATATACTGGTGTTTTGTTATGCTAATAGAATATTTCATTATCATCTCTCTTTTCCCCCACCACTTACACTAAAAAAGAACATAATGTCTGAGATATGTCAATTTATCACATTCAAGGATGACGGGTATTCAATTTCTATTAATATATTCAAGGATGGTCATGAAAACTTTTTAATGGTTTTACCAAATCATAATATATGTATTTTACCTTATTCAATGTCATGTATTCCTAACACACTCATAATACAAAATAATAATACAAAACGAGTTCATTATGCGCAAAACAACCAAGTTAATCCAAGAGTTTATCAATAAATTTTAACTAATGAGTAATACTCAAGTATATAACCCAAAATAATTATATAATAATTTATAATGTCACTAAAAATATATTTTTACAATTCTATATGTTTATCCACATTTCAAATGAACTTCCTTTCAAGAATACATGTATATTGGTATTGAAAACCAAAGAAGTAAATACTTGCAAAACAATAAAAATGAATCTATTAAACCCATAAAAAATGGAATGAATGAACCTAATAAGTTTATAACATATAAATTAAATGTTGATGAGTTTCTTTAGTTATTAATTAATGAATCTGAATTTTATTATTCCGGACATTAAGATCAATATGGAACACCTTCAGGCATAACGTAAGGGATCCTCTCTCACACTTTTATTCAAGAATCCCCCCTATGTTGTGTCCTTTTATTTTTGATTCCTAACGATGGGGTATGTTTTATTACCTCACCCATACATCCCTTATGATATATAAATGATGTTATACCCCTTTACCTCTCATTATTTCATCATAATAACACTAGTTACCATGCCAAAATGTTTGTAAGGGGTTTCTTACGTCACTTTTAATTTTGTGAGATTTCCATTGTTCACCACTTATTTCTTGCATGTGGTGTATTGTGTAATTCATTGTGATATATATTATCATGATTCTCTTTATATTCATGTTATTATGGGATTTATTTATTTGTTATTAACTTTTTTTCATATGACATAATTGATTTCAATGTGATAAGGGACTTTGTCTCATTTTCCATCTCATTAAGAACTTCTTGGTATTATGCCCCTAATCTATCTTATATTGCGTATCTACTGATAATTTGAGATCATTTTTAATTTGAAATTATAATTATTTTAAATATCCATTTTCTTATAGCATGGATATGTTCCTTATTTTTTACACCATTTCACATACAGTGTTAATTTGGAATGTAGTTTTAACAATGAAAAAATTGATGAATATGTATTCTCATCTATATATGGATATTTAGAAGGGATATTTTAATTGTATAAAATCTTTTTATAAATACTTATTTGTTCATTAAATAATTTTTGGGGCCTACTATATCCCCTCGATGCATCTAAAGGTCTCATTAGACAATTAGTTTGAGACAAACCCTTTGAGTTTATTTCCAAAAAACTAGACAGGTTTCTACCCATAGACTTAAACTATTTCCATGATATAGTGGTGTCATGTTCTAGATACATGACGTACAAATAATAATCATTCTATTTATTAATTTTCAGTTATTACTTTCCATGAGGTTTTCTCGATGACAAAATCTAGGGATGCAGTTTTATTATCAGTTTTCAAATGGTGTGGGTTTTCATTTATTAACCATGCCATATTGAGTATACCAATTTGTTTATGATTTAATTATTGATTCATGCTTCTAATATTGATATCCCTTATTGAGCATTTGATCTCACCCTTTTAATTTTTTTACCTTCAATAGGTTATGAAGAGGGGATAATTTATTGAGTTTCCATGGATGCATTTTATTAGTTTTTGTTACGAATTGTATTTTGTAACCTTTCCCATTGTAATTTGAGTTAAATATATGTATCTAATTTCTTCAAGACTACTAAAATAATTTTTACTTTAGGATTTATTTTATTTTAAGCATTCCAATGTAATAATTAATGCACCATTTCTAGTTTATAGGGGTCTGGGTGTTACAACCAATGATGGAATGATAAAATTTTAAAGGATGCAATAGGATTAGAGATATTATCTTTGCAGATACAATGTGAATGATAGATATGGAATAAGAGGTCAGATGTGGGAGTTATTGAAGAACCTGTAATTGATTAGGTATAGTTTTATAGGTGATGTAAAGAGGGTTTGTCCACTGGAGAAGACAAAAATAAAAAAAAATATTTTTTAAAAACATTTTATGCATTAAATAGTCTGACCATCCTACAAAAACTGAGTCACATATTTTAGATGTATGCTTGGGAAAACTATGATCTAACCATGCAGCCTTCATTGACCAAGGCCCCCCACATGGTCTTGGAATGAAGTTATAATAACCATGTACAAGCTGTGTAAAAATTTATTATTAAAAATATTTGAATATTTTCAAGGCACCCACATCTGTGCCTTGGGTACCTTGAACGGTTGAGTCGCATAATTATCCCTAACTATGTTCTAACTAGGAATCCCATTATATATGTTCAATTTTTAAAACAAAAGGCTAATAAAATCCCTAGATGACACTAAAACCAACCATTGGCGATTGGGAACATTTAAAAATATTAAAAAAGTGTATTTAAACTAAAAAATGACCTATAATTTCTTGAAAATATAGGTAACTATAGAAATCCAACCTAATAAGGCATTAGTTCTAATCTATGAAGGATACCTAAATAAGGGGCAATGATCATAAATGGGTATCTTTATTTTATTTCATTATCTACCTCCATCAATTATAATTAAAATACAAAAATATAATAAACATAGTATCTTCCATATAATTTTTTTTATATTAAGGTAATGATCAAAAACTAAATACAATTCCATAAACTGGGTTACAAAATCATCATTCGTGTGTATAGTGGACTACCGCCCCATAAACTGATGTGATTCATTATTCCATTACATCATTTCATGGTTAGATGTGATGATGGATCTAAAGTATATATATATATATAATATTAATTTCATATTTATACCAAAATATTCATTATATTGTCTATATATTTCTAACTTTCATTCCTTAGGTGATATGATAACTTCGCCACTATGTACGGTGGACTACCACCTATCGAAGCGATGTGATTTTTCATTCAGCAACACATATCATGGATGGTGATAATGATAATTTTAATGATTATATGAGATATAAATTACAAAAATATATATTCATGAAATATTTTATAATAATTTCAATATAATATGTATCATTTTATTTATTACCTTTTCAATATCCAAGTGACTATAACATCGTTTGGGTAAATGTGAACTACAGCCTTCACATAGCAATGGGACTCTGTTTTCATCACCACACCACATGGATGATATATATAATTATATAAAATGGTGTATATTATATTATAATCAATATATAAATATTCTATATTACACTCCTTCATTCAATAATTATAATTGTAAATTGTAAATTTTACTCATGCGAGCGCACGACCTACCATATTCATGATCATAACATACCTAATTATTCATAACCATAGTTCATGATCTGTCTAGAAAAAATTATGTAAAAATATAATAATTATTTCATGATTATTATTTTGGAGTTGATAGAACAATATAATTTGTACAAGAAATAGATATTTCATAACGAATCATGCAAGGGAAGACAAAAAAATTAACTCATAAACTAATGATTGTAATGAAATAGTATTAATGGACATGTTATAAGATGTTATAAAAAGATCATATATGATATTATTAATATTAATATGGGTTTTTATAAGATAATAACTTGTATAAAAACAAAATACATGAATTTAAATCATGTTATACTATAAGGATATATGTGGTAAGGGATATGTTAACTCAATTTAAGTTCATCAGGTGAATCATCTTCTTTATTCTCTATGTAATTTTTTTATTAAGAGAAATTATAATGAAATAAAAATCAAGACCAAGAAAAATCAAGGGGGTAGAAAATAGTGGAGTCCTAACACATCATTTTTAACCAAAGTATTGTAATAACTTGGATGAGACTCCAATCTAGAGAAGAGAGTCGAGGGTTCTTCAGGCCTGCCTTGTCTTGCAAGTGAGTCTGTTATGAAATTGAATAATCAAATAATGTGAGGAAAGGTATTTGTATACTAAATTTTTATTAACATATTTTTTATTTAAACATATTTATTTTGATTTACAATTGAAAAATAATAACCGAATAATTGATTATTTCTCACTTAAATTTTATGATCACAATAATGGATAATTTCACAATCTCATTCTAATCAAGATTATTTACTCCTGAAATAATATTTGAATGATATTATTTTATCATTTCATAATAAACCCATTTCATATTAATCTTATTCGGTTATTCATTATAATTTTAAGTAATAGTTCAATTTTTCCCACTCTTTGGTACTTTAATTAATTGGAAATATGCTTTTATGAATGTCAAACATCATAACTCTCTAAGGATGGACATAAATTTTCTTCCAAAACCATATTTTCATAAAAATGGTTTCAAAAATGTTTTCTATATTTTATTAATGTTTTATTAAATTAATTTTCACCAATTTTCACTCTTTAAAAAATTTCATATGAATCTATTATCGTTTCGGAAAAAATGATTTTTTGGATTTCAACTTAAAGGTGAAATAAATATTTTTATTATTTTATTAAAAGGGAAATGTCCTAAATTCTTATAGTTAATAAGTAATTTTATTTTTTACTATTATGAAATGTCACGACCCGTCCCCCAGCACCCGTATCGTGACTACCCCAAGCCCGTCTTCCATAGGCCAGAGGCTGGCGACTAGCACCAAAGGCATAAATCCCTAAACTAGGAAGGCATTTCCTTTATAACAGTAAACAAACACAATAGAGTATTCAACTGGAAGTAAAACACTAAGTAAAATTGAATACAAAAGTGTGTGATGAAATTAAAGGGGTCATAAATACAAGCCCAACAGTAAAGTAAAAAACAACTAAAAATCTAGTACAACTTATGAAAGGAAGAAAAGCATCTACTTGGTCATCCTCCAGAATTCCCACCTGAAGGGTGGGTACATATGGCCTCCTCAGCACCCCAAGTCCGTTTGACCGCTCCGTGTATGTCTCGCCGAGTAGTCCACCTCCGGATATTATCCAGTTTTTCTATACTCTTCCCTAATCAGCATTGTCTGTCATCTGTAACCAACACAACGAGATGCAGGAATAGCCCGTGTAGGGGTAAGTATAACGATACTCAGTAGGGACCACGAGACCCTCAAGGTATCACAAAATCCAACAAGAATAACCAAAATGTACAGAATCAACAGATAACCCTTAATTAGGTATATGCCCATACATATACCTATGTTATTTAGTAACCCATATCAATTATGAGGAAAACACAAAAGTCGTTGACTCAGTTCAACTAGGATTTTAGTGATGTATAGAAGTACAGATCATTAGTCGCGAAGCAAGATCATATTATTCTGTCAAGAGGCACTGCTTCTGACTATACAAAGTTTGACCCACACAAGATCTATAGGTACTAACCCCCGCAATAACCCACACAGGATCTTACCCACATAGGATCGGTATGCGCTGACCCACATAGGATCGCAGAGTGCTGACCCACACAGGATCGGTATGCGCTGACCCACATAGGATCGCTGAGTGCTGACCCACAAAATATTTGACCCACATAGGATCTTTATGTGTTGACCCACACAGAATCGTTGAGCACTGACCTCCGTACGATCTACCTCCAACCTCTGCCTCACTATCGGCCATTGGATTCCTCGCACCCAGTGCGCTCAAGTTCCGTAGAATCTTACCTCGAGATTTTGGTCACACCTCTATCGCCACTAAACTCCAAAAAGGAGAAACCCAAAGGACCACCATGTCGTAAGGGTTCCAACACGACAGACAGTGCATCAATCGGACGCCCGGTCTGTGAGTTATTGGCATTTCCGTTCCAGGGGCCCGGTTGGTTTTTAGGTTCAAACCAACCCGAACGTACTCCAACTATGTCGAAACCTCAAGTGGGGTATGCCAATAGATCTGTCTCACTCTGAGCTTTCTGTCGCCGCATGTGGTTTGTCGATCAGACACTCATTGCCCGAGCTATGGGCGTAAAGGTGTAAACTGTCCAAAGAGGTCTGGGTCCGGTACGACCCAATCTGCGGGTCTGAACTTGTTCGAGGGAGAGGCCTAGCCCAAGGGGTCGACCCGACATAAGGGTGGAATGTCTGAGGGAGGCCTGGCTGAGGGCAGGCCCGCATGGCCGTCTGGCAAGCTGGCTGACGGCTTGCGTGGCTGGTTGGGTAGCTGTTCAGACGACCTTACGGGCCATGTTGGGGGGTGGGGGGGATACACCCCTTTCCTTCCGCTCAAAACTGGCGTTAGGCGCTGGTTCAGGTATCCCGTGGGACCCGAGGGGTCCCACCTTATCCGGCTGGCCGAGCAGCCAGCTGGTTCCGCCCACTGGCGCGGCGCAACGGTGCCACACCCCTCTGCCGCAGCCCGCCCTGGCCGCGGTTCTGCGCCACCGGTGCGGCGTGATGGTGTCACACCCCTCCATTACGGCCCACCCTGGCCGCGGCTCCCTGCTCCATCGTACGGCATGATGGAGTCACGCCCTTCCGGCAACCCGGCGGCCTTGCGCCGCTGGTTTCCTTCGTGGCCTGCCCGACGCCGGTTGCCGCTGCTTTGCTCTACAGTCATCAATCAAATGAGATAGAACAAATGGCGAGGGTCAGGACATGTTCGTATGGTCCGAGCCCTCCTAGTTATGGAGGTATCAATCGGCATATCACAATACATACATTCAACTACGTAGAACGGGGACAGTAATTCTACTCCAAACCCCCTACCTCATTTGTTGATGATCATTGACGAAGTCACGGAAAGCCGACATCATTACGATGATGTCAGAAAGAAGGAAGCTGAGGATGGCGTCGTCGGTGTTCTTCAAGGACGGTGCTCCTTTATTCCGGTAGAAGAAGGGAGAAGATGTCCGAGGAGGAGTCCGATGATGAAGTCGAAGAAGGGAGGACTTCGTCGGCGTTCTTCATGTTCTTCTTTGGAGGTGATATGTTCCTCTAAGATCTCTTCCTCTACTAAGTTACACCAACAAAAAGAAAAGATGCCAACCCAAAATGAATTAATTGATCTCCTATTATTTCATTTGTAGGCATGAATTAAAAACAATTCAAAAGGTGCTAAATAATTAAATGAAGAGTACAATTAATTAATTGTGTGGGTTGGAACACATAATTGGTGGGGGAAGTTCAAGGGTTTCCCGCACTTTATGGAGAGTTACAAGGGGTTAAATCCCATGTGGTCCCCACATTAAATATCCTCCCAAGGGAGGTTATGTGCTGGTGGTCCCCACCACCATAACCTCCCATTGGAGGTTAGGGTGTTGTGGGCCCCACCCCAACCTCCACTTGGAGGTTTTAACCACCACAATAAAAATAAGTGATCCTCTTATTTTTATTTAATTTATTTAAAAACCCCAAAAACTAACATCCATTCTCATTAGAATGCAACTGCGGTGAAGATATCAGTAAGCAATCACCGACTCTACGAGTTCAATGGTGCCCTCAGATTTCAATTCCGATCACCGGTTCAAAATTTATAAAATACAACTCGCACGTTTACTGAACATACCAGAAAAAAAAATTGGAAAAATTTTAACAGTCACCCTCAACCGGCGTTGGTCGAGGTTAGGCTCTGCCAAGGTGAATCACGCCCCAGGGAACCCAACGGTACCCTCAGATTTTCAATCCGAGTTACCATTTAAAAGTTATGTATTTTACAATAAAATAATTGTCACTTAATTATTTTATTTGTGGCCATAAACTAACTTTTTCTGGTGGCCCTTGCCGACCCATGTTAGTATCTACTTAAAGAAATCCTACCCTCACGAGTTCAGTGGTTGTCTCAGATTTTTAATCCATGTTACCGTTTTTTTGTTATAAGCATTTGAAAAATAAAATAACAGTATTTGATTATTTTATTTATTATTATGCCATTTTTGGGTTTTCTCACAGGAGGCCCATACCGACTAAACTTAAGTTACGCCATGGGTAAACCTGTCATCCTGAGTGCAACAGTGGCCTCATATTTCTGATCCGAGTAACCTTTTATGAGTTCTTCCACTTTTTCAGGAAAATGGCTTATGAGTGTTAATTTAAGCTTAACAAAACTTTGACGGATCATTCCGGGCACTCTGCGCCCCAGAATCGCGCACCGTCAGATTTCACAGACTAGTAAAAATCCAATGAATTTAAGAAAAATGTCCCTCGAATTTCTGATTTTTTACATTCTCCCCACCTCAGGGATTTATGGCCCTGTAAGCTACAACTCACACTATGGGAACAAATGGGGATACTGAGCACGCATCTGAGCCTCCCGCTCCCATGGTCTCTCTTGGAGGTTCCCGTGCTGCCAGCGTACGCACACCAAAGGTATCGACCATTCACATAGGACCCACTCCTATCGATCCTCAATCTCCACTAGATCATCCATGAAAATTCGCCCCATCTTTTATGTTCATCTCTCCATGGTCGATGATGTGGGATGGTTCATGTACGTATCTCCTCAGTTGTGATACGTGGAAGACATCATGCACCCAGGGAAACTGAGGTGGAAGAGATAAGCGGTAATCCACCTCGCCTACTCTGTTGAGGACCTAGAAAGGTCCGATGAATCACGGAGATAACTTGTTGCCTCGGCCAAATCTCCATAGACCTCATCGAGTTGAGACCCAAAAAAAGACGAGGTCGCCATACTCAAACTCCAGAGGTCTTTGTATCCTATCACCATACGACTTTTGTCTGCTTTGTGCAGTCTTCATCCACTCCTGGATGATCTGAACCTTCTCAATAGTAGCTCGTACCTTCTATGGTCTCACTAGTGCTGACTCCCCGGGGTATGTCCAGCACAGCGAAAATCTGCAAGGTCGTCCATACAAGGCCTCAAAAGGTGCCATATCGATAGTGAAGTGATAGTTGTTGTTGTAGGAAAACTCAACCAAAGGTAAGTGATCCTCTCATCTGCAACTGAAGTCTAGGACACATTCACGGATCATATCCTCGAGGGTCTGAATGGTCCTCTCAGTCTAGCCATCCGTCTGAGGATGGAAGGCGGTGCTCAGATGTAGCTGCATCCCGAAAGAATCTTGCAACCCCTTCCATAGCCAGAAAGTAAACCATGTGTCACGGTCGGAGACAATATAAGAAGGTATTCCATGCAAACGCACAATATCCTACACATAGAGGCATCCCAATCTCTATACTGAGCCCTGCTCTCTGATCGGTAGGAAGTGGGCCAACTATGTGAGTCGGTCCATGATCACCCATATCGAATCATGACTCCTGGATGTATGTAGAAGACCTGTCATGAAGTCCAAGGATATATCATCCCACTTCCACTCTAAGACTTCTAATGGTTGAACCAAGCCTTCTGGTACCTGGTGGTCGGCCTTCACTTGCTGGCAAGTGAGGCATCGAGAGACAAACTATGCTACTACCTTCTTTATACCTGGCCACCAGTGCTGTCATCTGAGATCCTGATGCATCTTCACCACTCCTGGATGTACCGCTAGAGGGGAAGTGTGGAAATCCCTCAAAACATCCTCCTGAAGTGAAACAGGTACCTTAGTATGTCCTATGAATAGGATGATGTGCTCCCCACCTTCAAAAAATCCATTAGGTGCATGTCATGTGGATATATGAGCACGTCGTGTCTCGCAGTCAGTGTCCCCATGCTGCACCTCCTTGACTCGCTGAAAAATTGGGGGAGTGATTGTAAGAGATTGAAGAAAGGTTGCTCCATCTTTATCCACAAAGGATATTATTAAAGAAGCTTGCTGCCTCACCACCTCACTCAGCAGCTACAGGACAGACCTCATGCTGAGTGTGTCTGCTACCATGTTCCCCTTTCCCAGGATTAAATACTATCTAAAGTCGTAGTCATCGAGGAACTCTATCCAATCCTATTGGGAACTGAAAACTCCAAACTTCTGCTTCCATGAGGGTGAGTTTGGACAACTCACGAGTGATGAACTGCACCCTCTTATGCATGAGTTTATCCTGTGCAGCCTGGGTTTCCTTTTTTTCTGACCAAGGAAAACCCTATTCCAACGTTGTAGATAAACCACGAACTTTTTTCCTAATACATTCAATCTGTGTATGAACTGTGGTTGCCCATTCCATACCCAAACTAACGTCGTAAGGCCTCGACACTGCCTCCAAGAGGTTCCAACTGAAATTCTCACCTCAATGGTCAAATCACACCATCTCCATAAGTGTGATTGTCGAGTCTCCTCCAATAGGTTTCTCTAGACGTGAGGTTCAAGACAATGATTTAACTAAAAACTCAAGGTCTGGGACAAGATTTGTTGAAAGAAGGAATGATTAATACCTATTTCTATTGATACGGCAGCTAGTATTAGACACAGACCGTACCTCCAATAATTCATTGAGCCCTTAGGTCACACTCCTTGACCGCTTGCAGCTAATTTCTTCCCCTGCCCTCCAACTCCCTGATCCAGGCATGGACTACAATGGCGGGTGTTTGTAACATGTCGAATTATACAACACCTCATGCTACTCTCCTAGCTCTGCTTCCACGTCTGATCCCCTACAGATTTATCTGTCCATGTCACATCCTCTTCTAAAATCTTCTTGAATTCCCAAGTCTCTGAGACTGGCACCATTTTCCTGCTTTCCCGCTACTAACATTCATTGTATGTATCCGATCAGCCAAATAAAATTCAACCACAAAGGTTCTCTCTAGCACCCTAACATGAGTAGGAATGCATAGAGGAAATGTGTTGGCTCGGATATTCTTAAACACACCTCGCTCAGAAGTCTGATCCCTGAAGCACTGATCGCATCATATTCATCGAGTATCAGGAATGGTCGGTATGCCTCGATGAATACTCAACTACTGATATGTCGTCCTGTCGAAACTTTAAGAGATGAAGGGAACTCTCAACCACCTCCTCAGGCCAGTCCTTAGCCGCCTGTGAGTTGGGATCGCCTCGAAACATGAGGGGTATCTGATGCTGAAACACATGTAAGGAACTAAGACTACACTTTTCCTCTACCGGTACCGCCGGTAGTGTCTAATGACCAACAGGAAATGATATATTTGGCACACTACCCGAAGGTACCATCTCAGAAAACGGTCCAAGTACCGAAACCTCATCACTATGGGGACCATCCTCATAGTCACTCATTGAAAAATACTAGTAGCTAAGATAAACATCTGCTCTACTAGTGTCTCAACTTGAAGGAAAACTCAAGTAATCACCTCTATCCAGTCCTCTGCTTCCTGGGAAACTGCCTCGCCTCGAAACCTTGGAGGTCTCTGCCGCTGGAACTCATGCAACGCATTGAGTCGGTGTGCACTATCCTCTAATGTGGCTGGTGGCATCTACTACCCAATGGGTGGTGGTGCTACTGGTACACCACCCAAAGGTTCCAACATAGTAAGAGGGCCCTGAACTGGAGCCTCGTCACTTGGTGGCCCATCATTGAGTACTATCTCGGGAACCCTAACTCATTGTCTGCGTGGAGGCATACTAATAAGAAACAGGTGTGCCACGGTCAAAAGTTTATACCTGGTGAGCTAACCTGATTGAGATTACTTAAAGAAAACTCTTTAAAACACATACACAATTAGTGTTTTCATGCACTGAGTCGGAAATCAGAAGTTAGTGTCCTGGTGTATGGATACGTCGTTTGCCGCACCAACATTGGAATCCCTGAACTTAAAACCACACTTAGTACCCTTAACACCATTGCTTCACAGAAAATAAATATCAGAGTTCTAAGTTCTGTGATAGAACCGACTCCTCAGATACCAATTTGTCAGGACCCGTCCCTCGGGGCCCGTATCATGACTACCCCAAGCCCGCCTTCCATAGGCCAGGGGCTGGTGACTAGCACCAAAGGCGTAAATCCCTAAACTCGGAAGGAATTTCCTTTATAACAGTAAACAAACACAACAGAGTATGAAAATGGAAGTTAAACACTAAGTAAAACTGAATACAAAAGAGTGTGATGAAAGTAAAGGGACCAGAAATACAAGCCCAGCAGTAAAGTACAAAACAACTAAAAATATAGTACAACTGAAGAAAGGAAGTAAAGTAGCTACTGGGTTGTCCTCCAGAATTCCCACCTGAAGGGTGTGTACAGATGGCCTCCTCAGCACCCCATGTCCATCCATCCGCTCCATGTACATATTTTCGAGTGGTCCACCTATGGGTACTATCTAGTTCTGCTACACTCTTCCCCGATCAGCGTTGTCTGTCATCTGCAACCAACACAAAGATGCGTGGGCATAGCCCGTGCAGGGGTGAGTATAACGATACTCAGTAGGGACCTAGAGACCCTCAAGGTCTCACAAAATCCAACAAGGATAACCATAAATTACAGAATCAACGGATAATCCTTACTTTGGTATATGCCCATACATATACCTAAGTTATTTAGTAACCCATATCAATAATGAGGAAAACACAAAAGTCATTGACTCAGCTCAAACCAAGATTTCAGTGAAGTATAGAAGTACAGATGATTAGTCGCGAAGCTAGATCATCTTATTATTTCAAGAGGCACTGATTTTGACCATACAGAGTCTGACCTACACAGGATCGATAGGTACTAACCCCTGAAATGACCCACACAGGATCTGACCCACATAGGATCGGTATGCGATGACCCACACAGGATCACTGAGCGTTGACCCATACAGGATCTAACCCACACAAGATCGGTATACACTGACCCACACAGGATCGCTGAGAACTGACCCACACAGGATCATTTTGCACTAACCCACATAGCATCGCTGAGCGCTGACCTCTGTACAATCTGTCTCCAACCTCCGCCTCACTATCGGCTATTGGATTCCTCGCACTCGGTGCACTCGAGTGTCATAGATTCTACCATAGAGATATTTTTCATACCTCAAATTCCACTAAACTCCACAAAGAAGCAACCCAATGGACCACCATGTTGTAAGGGTTCCAATGCGATAGACGGAGCGTCAATCGGAAGCCCAGTCTTTGAGTTATTGGCATTTTTGTTCCAGGGGCCCGATTGGTTTTTAGGTTCAAACCAACCCAACCGTACTCCAACTGTGTCAAAACATCAAGTGGGGTATTCCAATAGATCCATCTCGCTCTGAGATTTCTGTCGCCACATGAGGTTCATCGATCGGACACCCGTAGCCCGAGCTATGGGCATAAAGGTGTAAACTGTCCAAACAGGTCTAGGTCTGGGTCCGGTCCAACCCGATCCGCAGGTCTGACCCGGTCCGAGGGAGTGGCCTAGCCCGAGGAGGCGGCCCGACACAAATTTGTCCCGGCCAAAGGTGTCCCGGCCTGAGGGCGGCCAAACCGAGGGCGGCTGGTTAGCAGCCCGGGTGGTCGGCGAGCTGGCTGGGCCGGGGGGCCGGCTGGCCGTGCGTATCGGGGGGGGGGGGGGGGGGGGGGGGGGGGTTACACCCCCTTTCCTTCCACTCAGAACCGGCGCTATGCACTGGTTCAGGTATCCCGTGGGACCCGAGGGGTCCCGCCTTGTCCGGCTGGCCGAGTGGCCAGCCGGTTCCGCCCACCGGTGCGGCACGACGGCGTCACGCCCCTCCGCTGCGGCCCGCCCATGCCGCGGTTCTGCACCACCGGCGCGGTGCGACGGTGCTGCACCACTCCGCCGTAGCCTGCCCTAGCCATGGTTCTTCACACCCGTCACGGCATGATGGCGTCGCGCCCCTCCGCCGCAGCCCGCCATGTCCGTGACTCCTAGATCCTCTATGCGGCACGACAGTGTCATGTCCTTCTGGCGACCCGGCGGCCTTGCGCTGCCGGTTTCCTTCACAGTCGTCCTGATGCCGGCCACCGCTTCTCCGCTCTTCGGTCGTCAATCAAACGAGATAGAACAAAGGGGAGGGTCGGGACGTGTTTGTGCGGTCTGAGACCTCCTTGTTATGGAGGTATCAATTGACATATCTCAATCCATACATTTGATGATGTAGAATGGGAAAAATAATTCTACTCAAAACCCCCTACCTCGTTTTTCGATGATCGTTGATGAAGTCACGGAAAGAAGACGTCGTTCAGATGATGTCAGAAAGAAGGAAGTCAAGGATGGCGTCATCAGCGTTCTTCAAGGATGGCGCTCCCTCATTTGTTCCAGTAGTAGAAGGAAGAAGATGTCCGAGGAGGATTACAAGGAAGAAGTCAAAGAAGGGAGGACGTTTCCGGTGTTCTTCTCGTTCTTCGCTGGAGTGGATATGTTCCTCTAAGAGCTCTTCCTCTCACAAATTTCCACCAACAAAAAGAAAAGATGCCAACCCAAAATGAATTAATAGATCACCTATTATTTCATTTGTTGGCATGAATTCAAAAGAATTCCAAATGTGCAAATTAATTAAAAGAAGAGTTCAATTAATTAATTACGTGGTTTGGCACACTTAATTAGGGGGGAAGTTCAAGGGTTTCCCCCACTTTATGGAGAGTTACAAGGGGTTAAAGACTGTGTGGTCCCCATGTTAAATATCCTCCCAAGGGAGGTTATGTGCGGGTGGGCCCCACCACCATAACCTCCCATGGGAGGTTAGGGTGTGGTGGCCCCCACCCCTAACCTCCACTTAGAGGTTCTAACCACCACAATAAAAATAAGTTATCCTCTTATTTTTATTTAATTTATATAAACACCCCAAAAACTAACTTTCATTCTCGTTTGAAAGCAACTGCGGTGACAGTCTCACTAAGCAATCACCGATGCTGTGAGTTCAACGGTGCCCTCAGATTTCAATTCTAGCACCTGTTCAAAAATTTATAAAACGCAGCTCGCACATTTACTGAACATACCCGAAAAATATTCAAAAAATTATTATCAATAACCCTCGACCCGCGTAGGTCGAGGTTTGGCTCTACCTAGGTGAATCACTCCCCAACGAACCGAATAGTAACCTCGGATTTCTAATACAAGTTACCATTTAAAAGTTATGAATTTGGCAATAAAATAATTGTCACTAAATTATTTTATTTGCGGCCAAAAACTAACTTTCTCTGGTGGACCTCACCGAACCAAGTTAGTATCTTCTAAAAGAAAGCCTACCCTCACGAGTTCAGGGGTGGTCTCGGATTTTTAATCCGAGTTACCATTTTTGAGTTATAAGCATTTGAAAAATAAAATAACTTTATTTAATTATTTTATTTACGGTTATTCCATTTTTGGGTTTTCTCACAGGAGGCCCCCCACCGACTAAACTTAAGTCATGTCTAGGGTAAACCCGCCATCCCGAGTGAGACGGTGGCCTCAGATTTCTGATCCGAGTAACCGTTTAAGAGATATTCCACGTTTTTAGGAAAATTGCTTACGCGCGTTAGTTTAAGCTTAAAAAAACTTTGACGGATCATTCTGGGCACTCTGGGCGCATCGTCAGATTTCACGGACTCGTAAAAATCTCTTGAATTTATGAAAAAAAATTCCATGGAATTTTCGGGTCTTTACATGAAATTTAGGGAATTACCAACCATTATGAATTTCATTTTATGGAATCATTCATTTAATATTTTGATTATTTTTAATGAAAATATATTAAAAGTGATTTTCAAAGAGAATGATTTAGATAATGTATTTGAAAATAAAAAGGATAGTATCCTCAAGAAATTTTTTATAGATATCATTGTGGTATTTATATTCATTAATGAAAAAAACATTATTATTAATCAAATAGTTATATGTTTATACAATCCTTATTCTTCATCTATATGGTTTATGATTATTTTGACCAAAAAATTTATTGAAATTATCTTCTTTATTTCATTTTCTAGACATTAACTTCGCCTAAAATATTCTCTTTCTCGTGATCATAAGTCATTAAATTTACCCTAAATATGCATATTATTTTTCATATAGATGATTATTTTTTAAAACATATACCAATATACCTTAAAAATTTTACATTCAAAGTTATTTGTTTATGTAGGGAAATATTGATAACTCTGTATTCCTTACTCAATATGGATACAAGATTACAAGGATCGTTTTTTATGAATTGAATTGATTATTAGATATTTGAGGAATTCTTTATACCTGAAAGACACTATTGGAACTCGGTTAATGATATCCCCTTGATGCATTGGTAATCTCTTGGGACAAATCAGTTGGATAACCTTAGTCAAATTGATTTTTAACGATTTTATTCAAACATTATTGAAAATAAATATTCATGGTAATTGTATCATCTTCTTTAGATAAACGATGTAAAATAATTAATCATTTCCTATATTAAGAGATTAATTATTATTATCCATGATTTTATTTATAGGATATTATAACCAGATGCATTTATTTTTAATTTTTTCAATTAAATGATAGGTGTTTTCAATTCTTTACCTTTATAAGTTGATTATTACTTATCTAATAATTTAAATGTAATTTATGATAATTTATTTAAATTAAAATATTTTTTATTACATATCTAGTTATTTAAATTTTTTGAGTGATAAGTAATTAAACTTTTTATTAGAATTATTCATATTGATTCATGATAGCTTCTGATGTTACATCCCATGATCTAGAACTATATCACATTAATGAAATTATTTGGTTATGATACCTCAACCATGCATTCCATTATCCTATAGGCCACTAACTAGAATTAGTGGTTAGATGAATAGAGTGGGGAGACTACACACTTGTTATAGATTTAAAAAACAATAGAAAGAATCAAATATTACTAATATAAGAGTAATATGGAACAATAGAAACCATATATCATAAAACTTTATAGTAAATGGAGGAACTAATGAACCAATAATAATTAATCATCCAAGGAAGTATGAGATATATCTAAATTAAAAACAGAAAATAATAAAAATACCTGAATCATTTGAAAAAATAATACCAAAAGTCCCTGGTCTTGTACCCTATGTCGGACACATCTCCAAACTCTATCCCATCTTGTAGGAAAACAATTATCTACATGGCCCCTTTATAGTATCCAAACATGCTTCAATGTAATCTGATTTGGTAAAAAATGATGGACTGAATATGCTTGTGAGTAAAATTTATCTTGAGGGCATCACCGCATCTGAAAAAACAAGTGTGATAATTAGAGTAATCAATGAAGAGATAAAGATGTGTATTAAGTTATTAATTAATATAATACATCAATCAACCTTCTTCGAAATTATGCTAGAATGTCACTAATCATGTATAACCTAATGCCACAATAATCATAAACCATTAATTAATAATAAAAAATAGTAAAATTCCTCTGAATAAGAATTTCATTCTCCGAGAATAACACTATTTATATGAATTTTAGCATCAACTCGGCTAAGACTTCTATATAATTATTTCAGCATTTACCTTTGGGAATATCCTATTATTTAAGAATTTCCACATTATCAACAGGTAAATCCCTCTATATAGTAATTTCTGCATGTATAACTAGGAAAATCCAACTATATAATCTATTAATACTCTAATAAAATTACAATATCTAATAATTTCATCTTTTATCAACTCAACAAGGACATCACAATTTCACTTCATAAGCCTCAATGGTTAATTATTAAAATTTTCATTTTCTTTCTATTAAAATTTCTTGTATATACCAATTTATCTACCACCATATCAATATCCCATAACATATTACCAATGTGATTCTATTTCAAGAAATCACCTACATTGTCATGTAATGCTAAACACACTTTAAATATTTAACTATGTTCTTATTATTCAATTGCTTTCTCACCAAACAGTAAGGCATATTCTAGGTCACATCAACAATTGAATTGAAATAGATCCAACCAATATTACAATCCATTATTTACCATTAATGAATGAATTAATTAATTATAGCTCAGGTAAGATAATTGCATTCACTATGTATCATGTACAAGAAAGTTAATAATAGCATAGGGTTGGGTTTAGACCCCCTACCGTCATATGGAGATTAAGAAATGATTCCATATGTAATCACTTATAAGAATTGAGGCAAGGAATATCACAAGAATGAACATAGATCACACCAGGTTAAGATAAAAACCCATAATAAATTTTTTCAATATATTTACCCTACAACGATGGATTAAAACAGAAGAAGATATGTAAACCTCAATAAAACAATTCACTGGGGAATGGATTTGTATCTAGGGCATCTAAAATAGAATAGAAGACTCCAAAAAAATCAATATCACCTAAAGTTTGAGAGTTTATGGTTGGATTGATGTATTGAAATAAATTATTTATGATTCTGAACTAAATCCTACGGTGCCGATAAATACATGTTGTATAACCCTCTTTCCAGTTGTATATTTTTTATTTAAGATTTACACCAAAAAAAACTATTTTCTCAGATTAATTTGAACCCTTATTATACATTACATGGAATCATCTATGTAAAAAATGTGTAAAAAATTCCCATCCTGAACCATTTCAAGGAAAGTATCTGGAAATAGTTACATGTTGTGTAACATTTTCACGACATGTAATTATCCAACAGACAATTTTCTACCCAACTTCAGTTAAAATTACCAAAGAACCTATGAAGCCTTCCAAATCAATAAAATATATCCTAATCTAATTTAACATGTTTATAACTACACTATATTTTTTAAAATAAACAAACATCCCTGAACATTTGGAAATTTTCCCCATCAATGGCTCTCTTTCTCAAAAAATGACTCAACCACCAACGTTTAAAGACAAAGGAAAACCAAACGAAAGATTTTTAATGAAAAAATAAAAGAGTTACATACCTAGAAAAGGATAGGATCTTACAAAATCCTAACCAAATAATATGTCATCTATGATCTTCTATAAACATCACATTGGGGTATCTAAAAACATGTCTATCCACTGTTCCCTCATATCAGACTTCCTCTCCCAGGTCTTCTCTGGAAAATACCCATGATGCCATTGCACTAAATCCATAGGTATAGTCCCAACATGATGATAATTCTAAATATGTTCCACAATACATATCATATTTTCATCAAAGGATTCATTAGAGAAAATATCGAATTATTTTACGTCTACCATAAGATAAGGGTTAGGATTATATCTACAAATCTATGACACATGAAACATGTTCTTTATGGAATGGTAGCAATGTGGTTGGGTTAATTGGTACAATACTGGACCAAACATATATTCTATCACAAATATCCTAAAACCCCATGGCATTATATATCCATATTATATAATAAAAAATATAATCAACCTATGTGAAACCTGAAGGAATACACAATGAATAACCTCAAAATACAAAGGTGTTCTCTATGGTTATTATAATATTTTTTTCTTTTCTCTATATAGTTACCAAACACATCCAGATCATATGAACATATTTGGTTGTCTCATGCACAAGAATAAGCCCATAAATCAATGACTTCCCTACCTTGATCCAATAAATAGGTGTAACACCCTAGGTAAATAAGGAATATGACATTTTCATATTTATCCATATTTGTGAATAAAATATTAATATGACTTTAAAGGGGATGCTATGCTCGATGGCATACCCAACACGCAACAACGAGTTTCTTGGGAATCTTACGTTGCACTCTAATAATAAAATAATATTATTCTAAATGGTAGTTAACATGTAGCCGTTGTAATGGCGGGGAATGGATATAAATAACTAAAATATGATTATATATGTTCTTAAATATTTTTACATTTATACAATAAAAGATAAAGGCTTAAAATACGGAAAGAATTCAATTTTAGGCATATATGCCCTAGTTTTCACTAAAGGTTCACTTATCACCTTTTGATGTTGAACCATCATTAAATATAGTTTTGTTCACTCTTAAACATTATTTTGGACCAAATAAAACTCTTACTAAGAATCGGGACATCAAAATTTACTTTGTGTAAATTTTTGGTATCTTTCCGATAAAGTTCTTTTTTTTTAATGAATAGTGTAAAATGTTGTATTTTAATTCAAAACCACTTTTTAATCTAATTTATTTATATGATTAGATTATATTTTGAATTTGTTTTAAAGTGAAATTAGAAAATATTTTTACCATTAAATCCAATAGTGGTCGTTGGAATCAATTTCACTTTGAAATCAGACTTAAACTAGTGTCAATCTTTTCATACTTATTGTTTTATAAAAACACGCTATTTGCTCTGACAGCGGGAATTAATTATTAAATTAATTAATGTGACTAATATGTTTGGAATTTTGTAAAACGGACTTCATTTTTGAATTTGGAATATCAAATATATCTTAGGGTGAATTTTTGGGATTTTTCTGAAAAACTTCAATTTTTGATGAATAGTGAAACCACTAAGTGGTACTTATAAAACTGATTTTCCGTTAAATGAAATTTTTCCATCATTGTGTTTTGATTTTCAAAAATCCAACATACATGGTTGTCATTAAGAAGTAAAATGTGGTTCAATGAGATTAAAATAATTTTTTGGTGAATAGTAACTTATTAAGTTTTTAATCGCGATTAGTGGTAATTAGTGTGGTTTAAGGTAAAAATAATGTTTTAATAAAATGAGATGAGCTTGACACATGTCTTACCCTCATTGGTTGTATCATGGCCGACCAAGAAAATCCATGGGTCAACTTGGGGACCCCATGGATCCACTTTGGTTGGGAAATGACATAAATAACATTTTATTTAATGTAAAAGTAAAATTGACACAAACATGATATGTTTTACTAAAACAATTTTTAAGTGGGGTTATACAAGTCATATTTTTTATTATAAATATTCATTGGAAATATAAAAAGATTTCCTACATCATAGTATTTTTTTTTTTTATAATTTTTAGACATTAAATAAATTAAATTATTTATGACATAATAATGATGCAGCGATGACATCATTATTTGACGATTTAAATAAAATGGAAAGATAATGTAAAATCTATGAACTACACATGTCCAAAACTTATTGGATGAGTGGATTTCGAAGCCTTATAACCTTATCCATGAATTATATCAATGTGGGACCTTTTGAAACCGAAACACATTTTCAAATAAAGTAATATTTCTTTACTTTCCAAAAGTGCCCCTCCTCTCCTCTTATAAAAGGCCCCCACCTCTACCTCATTTCACACACTCCTAAAGCCTTTGGCTCGGCCAACCCCTTCCCATTTACTCTCTCCACATCCCTATACTCATCCTAGAGGATTCCCTTTGGGCATAATCCTTTCAAAGGAAGCCTTTAGACTCAAATCAAAAAGAGTTACACTTTTAAAGGTAATTCATTCTCTCATGTTCATTTGTTTTATTTTGCTTCTCCAACCCCCTAAACACTTTTTATTTACTTCTTTTGTAACAACACCAGTATCTTAAATATAATAGGATGTTTTTATAAGATTTATTCGAGCTACACTCTCACACAACTACATCAAATGGTTAAAGAACATACGGTTTCCGTGGATGGTGAAATTCTGCCTCCCAAAACGATGATTGTTCAATACTCATTTAACACCTTCAAAGGTGGCCATTATGATGTCACTATTTTTATATATGATATATAATATGTTTATGTTTTATTTATTCTTCTGTATTTTTCATTTTTTTCTTACCTTTATGGCTTCCATTATGGGTATACGCGATATCTTCATTTAAGGAAGTGCGGACTACCGCCCCCTCAAAGTGATTTGATTCGTTAAATACCATATGTGGGATGTATAAAGGATGGAAATATGATATTATATATGATATTATACTGGAATTATAATATACCTTTATATCATTATTATTCCATTCTATAAAATACGAAATAGAAATGAAAGTAGCGTTCATGCGTACGTACGGCTTACCGTCTCTATGAACGGTTCGTTTCATTTCATACCTCTAAATGATTATGTAATGTTATAAATGCATGAATGTACTGGATATATATGACATATATGATATCTACATGATGAATACAATTCTGGATATAATAAACATTTGGCCACACGAACAACATGTAATTGTAAGAAGTCCACTTTCGACTTAAGAACCAAATATCGGCAAAACAAATATTATTAACTTAAATGATTACATAATGTTTATGACATGGTAATAAGTGGTATAAAAGTAATAATGAAATTGAAAAAGGTTATTAAGGAAGTATAAATTAACTCAAGTTTATTATTCAGGAGATTAAAGAACGATCGAGTCAAGTCGGACCCGAGGTAAGGGATCCTACTCCTCTCTTTCTTTTTAAGTACACACTTTTATGTCATTCCTTTTAAAGATCTTCTTTCTTGTTATTGGGATGATATTTTATATTAAACTTACTGTAATTTTTATGTTCATGTGATGAGAGACCCTATTCTCTCTCATCAATCCATTTTGGATGTTTTGAGTGGCGCCGTTAGGCTGCCGAACTTTCGTAAGAGATCTAACCTCTCTCTTTCTTTTTAAGTACTCTCCTTTATGTCACTTCTTTTAAGCTCCTCTTTGTAATGTTGGGGGATGTTCTTTTATATTCCTATTTCTGTACATTTTATTGTAATGTGATGAGATACCCTATTTGATCTCATCAATCCATGTTCGGAAGCTTTATGTGGCGCCGTTAGGCTGCCGAGTTTTCGTAAGGGATTTTTCATCTCACTTTTATTCCCGTGAGATTTATGCTACATTTGCCACAAACTCCATTGATTGGTGTATGTACTGCCCATTATTCTACTCTTTGTGTAATATACTTTCGTTTATGAGTATTTATATCAATGACCTATTGTCTTTCTTTCATGGGGTGTATGTTTTGAAAGATACCCAAGTCGGTAAGGGAACCTTTCACCCTCCTTTTTTTTAAAAGACTTCTTTTGTTGGGTCTTTTAATTTACATATTGTTATGTTGGGATATGTTCTCATGTATCCTTATTGATGTAAAATTTAAGTCCAAGTGATGAGATACACTTTTTATCTCTCATCAACTCATTTTGATGTGATGTCGTTAGGCTGTCAAGGGAACTTTTTAACCCAATTTCGATTTTTTGGGTTCAACCTGTAGTCATTGAATATGTCATCCATTGAATATGTGTGAATGACCTTTTATTGTTTTACACTTAATATCCACTTATATTGGGTGTATTTATATTTGTCACACATATTTTTGAGATTGATTTGTCCTTAATTTAAGGATACATTCTTTATAAGGGATTTCATCACATTTGACATTTCTATTGAGGGTTCATTGTTGTTATGGACCAATTCACTCTTATATGGTGTATATACTGTCCTTTGGAGTATTATATCATGAATCCATTTATTCTCATGATATTATAAAGTTCTGACTAAATGTTATTCCTCAATTGTTGTATTCAAGTGTCTCTAATTTTGGTAAAACCACTTTAACCAAAATATCGTTTTAAATGTTTTAATTATTTGTTCTTATTAATATCCATGTTTTCAAAATGGTTTTAAGGATTTATTTATATGGATATTAATGGTTTAAAATGTTAAAATCTTCAAGGTGGTATGGGAAACTTTGATTCAAAAATCTCTTTATTAAATGTTTTAAATGGTTTTGGAAATGGTTTCTTTTTGAATGGATTCATTATTTCAATATCCTAAAATGTTATATTGTGATTTAAATGTGGAAATGTTATGTTTCCTTTATTCATGTTTATGTGATACGATTATGTTATGGTTCTTGGGCATTTTTATGAAGGACGGGTGGTTCCGTGATAAACTAAGGGCGGGTGAGCCCGATATAGCTCTCCAATGCATTGGGTAACGCGAAGGAGTGAAACGATAAGGTTTCTCCGAAGAGATTTAGGGAATATACTGTGATGGGTATTCCAAACGTAACCAAGAGGGTTACTCCCTACGTAAGAATGTTATGAATGCCTCAAGTTACCTTTATGTCTTATGTTTTCTATGATTTATTCATGATTTGATATGCCTATGTTTTATGGGTAAAGTATGATTTCATTCTTATGTATATATGAACTCATGTTTCCTCTCCATATTTTTATAACCCTTACTGAGCTTTTTATGCTCATCCCAAGTTTTTGAAATGTTTTTCACAGGTCAAGGGAAAGGTACATGATGTGATGATAGTGTCAAGGATGTGTCAAGAAAGAATCCGTGTTTTATTTTAAATAGGCTTCCGTTGATGGGAAGAATGAATATTGTCTTTTATGTAACCACTTTGTTTAAATGTGGAATGTAATGAAAGTTTCATGATATAATTCTCTAAAACTATAAACCTGAAAAGATCCTCAATGTGTAATCTTGTAATAACTCAAGATTAAGTAAGGTTTAAGGCTGGGGCCTTATAGTTGGTATCAAAGGTCGGTTTAGATAACTTTAGAGGTTAGGTTATTCTTTAAGCATAAGTGACATTACCATAATGGTTAGGATTTCAGAAAGAGTCCTAGTTTTAGATAAAGTGAATGAGTAAGTGTATCTTAGTGTTTACCTTCTTCATTAGTACATGATGATTTTGTTGATATACTCACACTGACATTTCTGTTTTTAGTGAATGGATGGATCTAGCAGGCACCAAAGTGACAATTGGTTTGAAGGAAACTGTGGTGGTTCTATGATTAAGATACTAGATAAAATGGAGTATTCAATGAGTAATCTCATGGCTATTCTAAACCAACTATCAAGGATTCATTATCAACCACTTCAACCTTGGTGAGTTCTCTAATGCATCATGTACGATATGGACAACTTGATGTGGAAATTCAGGTAATAATTATTAAGGTAACCATTAGGGTTTATATGATCCTTACTTTTTAGGTAATTATGGGTTACTCTATGATATGATGGAAAATGAAAGGAATGAGATAAACTTGAGGTTAAAATATGTTATGATTATTCTTGAAGATTTTATATCATTTTGGGGAATGTTTTAAGAATTATATAGTTTTGGAAAAAGGACAACACGCAGAACGTGTGACAACCCGTCGCGTTGGACAAAGCTGCGGGAATCGAACCCACAACCAAAGTGCGACTGGTATTTATCGCCTACCACTGGACTACGTGAAGTCCCTGGTTAGTTTGACTGATTATTTTTATTTATATGATTTTATGAATTAAGAGTAAGTTTATTTTGGGTTATTTATGAAAATGATTAACCTATCATAGAGGATATGTGATTATGTTAATTACTTTTCAATACGAGACTTTAGGAGAAACTGATGTTGTTTGGAGATAAATGTTACGATTTAACTTGGAAGACTATGTGACTAAATCCTTCAAATATTTGGGTTTCAATCTTAGTTTGGTTTACTTTGAAGAATTTTATGGACAAATTGATTATAGAATGGTCCTCGTTGAACTTTGGGGTTTGTTGGACAAATTTTGGAGGTTAAGAATAGATTTTCTTTTTATAAAGGGTTATCCTTTTCTGGATTATCTGATCTTGTACTAACCTTTTTGGTTTTGGTTTTGGTTAAAGCCTAAAAACATGGGATGTATATAGTTCTCTTTTGGGGATTAGGTGATTCTCTAGAAGTTGATTATAGTACTATTAATGCGAACAAGTCTCCCTAAATACTCGTCTTTTGGAAAAAATATGAGTTTGACTAAGGAATCTAGTAAAAGTTGAAAGTCAACATGATAAGTGATTATGTTTCCTTATGAATAAATTCCTCAATAAAAAGTAACTTAAAACAAAAATGTTGTCTATTAACTTTTCCTACTGTGGAATCGAATACGGTTTAACCCATCACAAGTTTGTGATTTTCTCGTGGTTAACTTTCTCCTAAACATGTTTTCTATCACTCTCCATCAGAACAAGACCCTTTGTTTTTTCCTCCATGTCCATATTTTCATACTTGGAATCCTAGTATGGGTTAACTCGGGTGACCTTTGTACTTATCTTTCTTTATTTTAAAGTGATTGTTTTACCGACTCTTCTCCGATGTGGGACGTTCAAGGATGTTTCCAAGCGCAATTTTAAAATTGCGAGGACGCAATTCCCAAAAGGGGGGAAGGATGTAACACCCCAGGTAAATAAGGAATATGACATTTTCATATTTATCCATATTTGTGAATAAAATATTAATATGACTTTAAAGGGGACGCTATGCTCGATGGCGTACCCAACACGCAACAACGAGTTTCTTGGGAATCTTACGTTGCACTCTAATAATAAAATAATATTATTCTAAATGGTAGTTAACATGTAGCCGTTGTAATGGAGAGAATGGATAGAAATAACTAAAATATTATTATATATGTTCTTAAATATTTTTACATTTATACAATAAAAGATAAAGGCTTAAAATACGGAAAGAATTCAATTTTAGACGTATATGCCCTAGTTTTCACTAAAGGTTCACTTATCACCTTTTGATGTTGAACCATCATTAAATATAGTTTTGTTCACTCTTAAACATTATTTTGGACCAAATAAAACTCTTACTAAGAATCGGGACATCAAAATTTACTTTGTGTAAATTTTTGGTATCTTTCCGATAAAGTTCTTTTTTTTAATGAATAGTGTAAAATGTTGTATTTTAATTCAAAACCACTTTTTAATCTAATTTATTTATATGATTAGATTATATTTTGAATTGGTTTTAAAGTGAAATTAGAAAATATTTTTACCATTAAATCCAATAGTGGTCGTTGGAATCAATTTCACTTTGAAATCAGACTTAAACTAGTGTCAATCTTTTCATACTTATTGTTTTATAAAAACACGCTATTTGCTCTGACAGTGGGAATTAATTATTAAATTAATTAATGTGACTAATATGTTTGGAATTTTGTAAAACGGACTTCATTTTTGAATTCGGAATATCAAATATATCTTAGGGTGAATTTTTGGGATTTTTCTGAAAAACTTCAATTTTTGATGAATAGTGAAACCACTAAGTGGTACTTATAAAACTGATTTTCCGTTAAATGAAATTTTGCCATCATTGTGTTTTGATTTTCAAAAATCCGAAATACATGGTTGTCATTAAGAAGTAAAATGTGGTTCAATGAGATTAAAATAATTTTTTGGTGAATAGTAACTTATTAAGTTTTTAATCGCGATTAGTGGTAATTAGTGTGGTTTAAGGTAAAAATAATGCTTTAATAAAATGAGATGAGCTTTACACATGTATTACCCTCATTGGTTGTATCATGGCCGACCAAGACAAGCCATGGGTCAACTTGGGGACCCCATGGATCCACTTTGGTTGGGAAATGACATAAATAACATTTTATTTAATGTAAAAGTAAAATTGACACAAACATGATATGTTTTACTAAAACAATTTTTAAGTGGGGTTATACAAGTCATCTTTTTGATTATAAATATTCATTGGAAAGATAAAAATATTTCCTACATCATAGTATTTTTTTATAATTTTTAGACATTAAATAAATTAAATTATTTATGACATAATAATGATGCAGCGATGACATCATAATTTGACGATTTAAATAAAATGGAAAGATAATTTAAAATCTATGAACTACACATGTCCAAAACTTATTGGATGAGTGGATTTCTAAGACTTATCACCTTATCCACGAATTATATCAATGTGGGACCTTTTGAAACCGAAACACATTTTCAAATAAAGTAATATTTCTTTACTTTCCAAAAGTGTCCCTCCTCTCCTCTTATAAAAGGCCCCCACCTCTACCTCATTTCACACACTCCTCAAGCCTTTGCTCGGCCAACCCCTGCCCATTTACTCTCTCCACATCCCTCTACTCATCCTAGAGGATTCCCTTTGGGCATAATCCTTTCAAAGGAAGCCTTTAGACTCAAATCAAAAAGAGTTACACTTTTAAAGGTAATTCATTCTCTCATGTTCATTTGTTTTATTTTGCTTCTACAACCCCCTAAACACTTTTTATTTACTTCTTTTGTAACAACACCAGTATCTTCAATATACTAGGATGTTGTTATAAGATTTATTCGAGCTACACTCTCACACAACTACATCAAATGGTTAAAGAACATACGGTTTCCGTGGATGGTGAAATTCTGCCTCCCGAAACGATGATTGTTCAATACTCATTTAACACCTTCAAAGGTGGCCATTATGATGTCACTATTTTTATATATGATATATAATATGTTTATGTTTTATTTATTCTTCTGTATTTTTCATTTTTGTCTTACCTTTATGGCTTCCATTATGGGTATACGCGATATCTTCATTTAAGGAAGTGCGGACTACCGCCCCCTCAAAGTGATTTGATTCGTTAAATACCATATGTGGGATGTATAAAGGATGGAAATATGATATTATATATGATATTATACTGGAATTATAATATACCTTTATATCATTATTATTCCATTCTATAAAATACAAAATAGAAATGAAAGTAGCGTTCATGCGTACGTACGGCTTACCGTCTCCATGAACGGTTCATTTCATTTCATACCTCTAAATGATTATGTAATGTTATAAATGCATGAATGTACTGGATATATATAACATATATGATATCTACATTATGAATACAATTCTGGATATAATAAACATTTGGCCACACGAACAACATGTAATTGTAAGAAGTCCACTTTCGACTTAAGAACCAAATATCGGCAAAACAAATATTATTAACTTAAATGATTACATAATGTTTATAACATGGTAATAAGTGGTATAAAAGTAATAATGAAATTGAAAAAGGTTCTTAAGGAATTAGAAATTAACTCAAGTTTATTATTCAGGAGATTAAAGAACGATCGAGTCAAGTCGGACCCGAGGTAAGGGATCCTACTCCTCTCTTTCTTTTTAAGTACACACTTTTATGTCATTCCTTTTAAAGCTCTTCTTTATTGTTATTGGGATGATATTTTATATTAAACTTACTGTAATTTTTATGTTCATGTGATGAGAGACCCTATTCTCTCTCATCAATCCATTTTGGATGTTTTGAGTGGCGCTGTTAGGCTGCCGAACTTTCGTAAGAGATCTAACCTCTCTCTTTCTTTTTAAGTACTCTCCTTTATGTCACTTCTTTTAAGCTCCTCTTTGTAATGTTGGGGGATGTTCTTTTATATTCCTATTTCTGTACATTTTATTGTAATGTGATGAGATACCCTATTTGATCTCATCAATCCATGTTCGGAAGCTTTATGTGGCGTCGTTAGGCTGCCGAGTTTTCGTAAGGGATTTTTCATCTCACTTTTATTCCCGTGAGATTTATGCTACATTTGCCACAAACTCCATTGAGTGGTGTATTTACTGCCCATTATTCTACTCTTTGTGTAATATACTTTCGTTTATGAGTATTTACATCAATGACCTATTGTCTTTCTTTCATGGGGTGTATGTTTTGAAAGATACCCAAGTCGGTAAGGGAACCTTTCACCCTCCTTTTTTTTAAAAGACTTCTTTTGTTGGGTCTTTTAATTTACATATTGTTATGTTAGGATATGTTCTCATGTATCCTTATTGATGTAAATTTTATGTCCAAGTGATGAGATACACTTTTTATCTCTCATCAACTCATTTTGATGTGATGCCGTTAGGCTGTCAAGGGAACTTTTTAACCCAATTTCGATTTCTTTGGGTTCAACATGTAGTCATTGAATATGTCATCCATTGAATATGTGTGAATGACCTTTTATTGTTTTACACTTAATATCCACTTATATTGGGTGTATTTATATTTGTCACACATATTTTTGAGATTGATTTGTCCTTAATTTAAGGATACATTCTTTATAAGGGATTTCATCACATTTGACATTTCTATTGAGGGTTCATTGTTGTTATGGACCAATTCACTCTTATATGGTGTATATACTGTCCTTTGGAGTATTATATCATGAATCCATTTATTCTCATGATATTATAAAGTTCTGACTAAATGTTATTCCTCAATTGTTGTATTCAAGTGTCTCTAATTTTGGTAAAACCACTTTAACCAAAATATCGTTTTAAATGTTTTAATTATTTGTTCTTATTAATATCCATGTTTTCAAAATGGTTTTAAGGATTTATTTATATGGATATTAATGGTTTAAAATGTTAAAAGCTTCAAGGTGGTATGGGAAACTTTGATTCAGAAATCTCTTTATTAAATGTTTTAAATGGTTTTGGAAATGGTTTCTTTTTGAATGGATTCATTATTTCAATATCCTAAAATGTTATATTGTGATTTAAATGTGGAAATGTTATGTTTCCTTTATTCATGTTTATGTGATACGATTATGTTATGGTTCTTGGGCATTGTTATGAAGGACGGGTGGTTCCGTGATAAACTAAGGGCGGGTGAGCCCGATATAGCTCTCCAATGCATTGGGTAACGTGAAGGAGTGAAACGATAAGGTTTCTCCGAAGAGATTTAGGGAATATACTGTGATGGGTATTCCAAACGTAACCAAGAGGGTTACTCCCTACGTAAGAATGTTATGAATGCCTCAAGTTACCTTTATGTCTTATGTTTTCTATGATTTATTCATGATTTGATATGCCTATGTTTTATGGGTAAAGTATGATTTCATTATTATGTATATATGAACTCATGTTTCCTCTCCATATTTTTATAACCCTTACTGAGCTTTTTATGCTCATCCCAAGTTTTTGAAATGTTTTTCACAGGTCAAGGGAAAGGTACATGATGTGATGATAGTGTCAAGGATGTGTCAAGAAAGAATCCGTGTTTTATTTTAAATAGGCTTCCGTTGATGGGAAGAATGAATATTGTCTTTTATGTAACCACTTTGTTTAAATGTGGAATGTAATGCAAGTTTCATGATCTAATTTTCTAAAACTCTAAACCTAAAAAGATCCTCAATGTGTAATCTTGTAATAACTCAAGATTAAGTAAGGTTTAAGGCTGGGGCCTTATAGTTGGTATCAAAGGTCGGTTTAGATAACTTTAGAGGTTAGGTAAGCATAAGTGACATTACCATAATGGTTAGGATTTCAGAAAGAGTCCTAGTTTTAGATAAAGTGAATGAGTAAGTGTATCTTAGTGTTTACCTTCTTCATTAGTACATGATGATTTTGTTGATATACTCACACTGACATTTCTATTTTTAGTGAATGGATGGATCTAGCAGGCACCAAAGTGACAATTGGTTTGAAGGAAACTGTGGTGGTTCTCTGATTAAGATACTAGATAAAATGGAGTATTCAATGAGGAATCTCATGGCTGTTCTAAACCAACTATCAAGGATTCATTATCAACCACTTCAACCTTGGTGAGTTCTCTAATGCATCATGTACGAGATGGACAACTTGATGTGGAAATTCGGGTAATAATTATTAAGGTAACCATTAGGGTTTATATGATCCTTACTTTTTAGGTAATTATGGGTTACTCTATGATATGATGGAAAATGAAAGGAATGAGATAAACTTGAGGTTAAAATATGTTATGATTATTCTTGAAGATTTTATCTTATTTTGGGGAATGTTTTAAGAATTATATAGTTTTGGAAAAAGGACAACACGCAGAACGTGTGACAACCCGTCGCGTCGGACAAAGCTGCGGGAATCGAACCCACAACCAAAGTGCGACTGGTATTTATCGCCTACCACTGGACTACGTGAAGTCCCTGGTTAGTTTGACTGATTATTTTTATTTATATGATTTTATGAATTAAGAGTAAGTTGATTTTGGGTTATTTATGAAAATGATTAACCTATCATAGAGGATATGTGATTATGTTAATTACTTTTCAATATGAGACTTTAGGAGAAACTGATGTTGTTTGGAGATAAATGTTACGATTTAACTTGGAAGACTATGTGACTAAATCCTTCAAATATTTGGGTTTCAATCTTAGTTTGGTTTACTTTGAAGAATTTTATGGACAAATTGATTATAGAATGGTCCTCGTTGAACTTTGGGGTTTGTTGGACAAATTTTGGAGGTTAAGAATAGATTTTCTTTTTATAAAGGGTTATCCTTTTCTGGATTATCTGATCTTGTACTAACCTTTTTGGTTTTGGTTTTGGTTAAAGCCTAAAAACATGGGATGTATATAGTTCTATTTTTGGGATTAGGTGATTCTCTAGAAGTTGATTATAGTACTCTTAATGCGAACAAGTCTCCCTAAATACTCGTCTTTTGGAAAAAATATGAGTTTGACTAAGGAATCTAATAAAAGTTGGAAGTCAACATGATAAGTGATTATGTTTCCTTATGAATAAATTCCTCAATAAAAAGTAACTTAAAACAAAAATGTTGTCTATTAACTTTTCCTACTGGGGAATCGAATACGGTTTAACCCATCACAAGTTTGTGATTTTCTCGTGGTTAACTTTCTCCTAAACATGTTTTCTATCACTCTCCATCAGAACAAGACCCTTTGTTTTTTCCTCCATGTCCATATTTTCATACTTGGAATCCTAGTATGGGTTAACTCGGGTGACATTTGTACTTATCTTTCTTTATTTTAAAGTGATTGTTTTACCGACTCTTCTCCGATGTGGGACGTTCAAGGATGTTTCCAAGCGCAATTTTAAAATTGCGAGGACGCAATTCCCAAAAGGGGGGAAGGATGTAACACCCCAGGTAAATAAGGAATATGACATTTTTATATTTATCCATATTTGTGAATAAAATATTAATATGACTTTAAAGGGGACGCTATGCTCGATGGCGTACCCAACACGCAACAACGAGTTTCTTGGGAATCTTACGTTGCACTCTAATAATAAAATAATATTATTCTAAATGGTAGTTAACATGTAGCCGTTGTAAAGGCGGGAATGGATATAAATAACTAAAATATGATTATATATGTTCTTAAATATTTTTACATTTATACAATAAAAGATAAAGGCTTAAAATACGGAAAGAATTCAATTTTAGGCGTATATGCCCTAGTTTTCACTAAAGGTTCACTTATCACCTTTTGATGTTGAACCATCATTAAATATAGTTTTGTTCACTCTTAAACATTATTTTGGACCAAATAAAACTCTTACTAAGAATCGAGACATCAAAATTTACTTTGTGTATATTTTTGATATCTTTCCGATAAAGTTCTTTTTTTTAATGAATAGTGTAAAATGTTGTATTTTAATTCAAAACCACTTTTTAATATAATTTATTTATATGATTAGATTATATTTTTAATTGGTTTTAAAGTGAAATTAGAAAATATTTTTACCATTAAATCCAATAGTGGTCATTGGAATCAATTTCACTTTGAAATCAGACTTAAACTAGTGTCAATCTTTTCATACTTATTGTTTTATAAAAACACGCTATTTGCTCTGACAGCGGGAATTAATTATTAAATTAATTAATGTGACTAATATGTTTGGAATTTTGTAAAATGGACTTCATTTTTTAATTCGGAATATCAAATATATCTTAGGGTGAATTTTTGGGATTTTTCTGAAAAACTTCAATTTTTGATGAATAGTGAAACCACTAAGTGGTACTTATAAAACTGATTTTCCGTTAAATGAAATTTTGCCATCATTGTGTTTTGATTTTAAAAAATCCTACATACATGGTTGTCATTAAGAAGTAAAATGTGGTTCAATTAGATTAAAATAATTTTTTGGTGAATAGTAACTTATTAAGTTTTTAATCACGATTAGTGGTAATTAGTGTGGTTTAAGGTAAAAATAATGCTTTAATAAAATGAGATGAGCTTCACACATGTCTTACCCTCATTGGTTGTATCATGGCCTACCAAGACAAGCCATGGGTCAACTTGTGGACCCCATGGATCCACTTTGGTTGGGAAATGACATAAATAACATTTTATTTAATGTAAAAGTAAAATTGACACAAACATGATATGTTTTACTAAAACAATTTTTAAGTGGGGTTATACAAGTCATATTTTTTATTATAAATATTCATTGGAAATATAAAAATATTTCCTACATCATAGTATTTTTTTTTTATAATTTTTAGACATTAAATAAATTAAATTATTTATGACATAATAATGATGCAGCGATGACATCATTATTTGACGATTTAAATAAAATGGAAAGATAATTTAAAATCTATGAACTACACATGTCCAAAACTTATTGGATGAGTGGATTTCTAAGCCTTATCACCTTATCCACGAATTATATCAATGTGGGACCTTTTGAAACCGAAACACATTTTCAAATAAAGTAATATTTCTTTACTTTCCAAAAGTGCCCCTCCTCTCCTCTTATAAAAGGCCCCCACCTCTACCTCATTTCACACACTCCTCAAGCCTTTGGCTCGGCCAAACCCTGCCCATTTACTCTCTCCACATCCCTCTACTCATCCTAGAGGATTCCCTTTGGGCAGAATCCTTTCAAAGGAAGCCTTTAGACTCAAATCAAAAAGAGTTACACTTTTAAAGGTAATTCATTCTCTCATGTTCATTTGTTTTATTTTGCTACTCCAACCCCCTAAACACTTTTTATTTACTTCTTTTGTAACAACACCAGTATCTTAAATATACTAGGATGTTTTTATAAGATTTATTTGAGCTACACTCTCACACAACTACATCAAATGGTTAAAGAACATACGGTTTCCGTGGATGGTGAAATTCTGCCTCCCGAAACGATGATTGTTCAATACTCATTTAACACCTTCAAAGGTGGCCATTATGATGTCACTATTTTTATATATGATATATAATATGTTTATGTTTTATTTATTCTTCTGTATTTTTCATTTTTGTCTTACCTTTATGGCTTCCATTATGGGTATACGCGATATCTTCATTTAAGGAAGTGCGGACTACCGCCCCCTCAAAGTGATTTGATTCGTTAAATACCATATGTGGGATGTATAAAGGATGGAAATATGATATTATATATGATATTATACTGTAATTATAATATACCTTTATATCATTATTATTCCATTCTATAAAATACGAAATAGAAATGAAAGTAGCGTTCATGCGTACGTACGGCTTACCGTCTCCATGAACGGTTCATTTCATTTCATACCTCTAAATGATTATGTAATGTTATAAATGCATGAATGTACTGGATATATATGACATATATGATATCTACATGATGAATATAATTCTGGATATAATAAACATTTGGCCACACGAACAACATGTAATTGTAAGAAGTCCACTTTCGACTTAAGAACCAAATATCGGCAAAACAAATATTATTAACTTAAATGATTACATAATGTTTATGACATGGTAATAAGTGGTATAAAAGTAATAATTAAATTGAAAAATGTTCTTAAGGAATTAGAAATTAACTCAAGTTTATTATTCAGGAGATTAAAGAACGATCGAGTCAAGTCGGACCCGAGGTAAGGGATCCTACTCCTCTCTTTCTTTTTAAGTACACACTTTTATGTCATTCCTTTTAAAGCTCTTATTTCTTGTTATTGGGATGATATTTTATATTAAACTTACTGTAATTTTTATGTTCATGTGATGAGATACCCTATTCTCTCTCATCAATCCATTTTGGATGTTTTGAGTGGCGCCGTTAGGCTGCCGAACTTTCGTAAGAGATCTAACCTCTCTCTTTCTTTTTAAGTACTCTCCTTTATGTCACTTCTTTTAAGCTCCTATTTGTAATGTTGGGGGATGTTCTTTTATATTCCTCTTTCTGTACATTTTATTTTAATGTGATGAGATACCCTATTTGATCTCATCAATCCATGTTCGGAAGCTTTATGTGGCGTCGTTAGGCTGCCGAGTTTTCGTAAGGGATTTTTCATCTCACTTTTATTCCCGTGAGATTTATGCTACATTTGCCACAAACTCCATTGAGTGGTGTATGTACTGCCCATTATTCTACTCTTTTTGTAATATACTTTCGTTTATGAGTATTTACATCAATGACCTATTGTCTTTCTTTCATGGGGTGTATGTTTTGAAAGATACCCAAGTCGGTAAGGGAACCTTTCACCCTCCTTTTTTTTTAAAGACTTCTTTTGTTGGGTCTTTTAATTTAAATATTGTTATGTTGGGATATGTTCTCATGTATCCTTATTGATGTAAATTTTATGTCCAAGTGATGAGATACACTTTTTATCTCTCATCAACTCATTTTGATGTGATGCCGTTAGGCTGTCAAGGGAACTTTTTAACCCAATTTCGATTTCTTTGGGTTCAACATGTAGTCATTGAATATGTCATCCATTGAATATGTGTGAATGACCTTTTATTGTTTTACACTTAATATCCACTTATATTGGGTGTATTTATATTTGTCACACATATTTTTGAGATTGATTTGTCCTTAATTTAAGGATACATTCTTTATAAGGGATTTCATCACATTTGACATTTCTATTGAGGGTTCATTGTTGTTATGGACCAATTCACTCTTATATGGTGTATATACTGTCCTTTGGAGTATTATATCATGAATCCATTTATTCTCATGATATTATAAAGTTCTGACTAAATGTTATTCCTCAATTGTTGTATTCAAGTGTCTCTAATTTTGGTAAAACCACTTTAACCAAAATATCGTTTTAAATGTTTTAATTATTTGTTCTTATTAATATCCATGTTTTCAAAATGGTTTTAAGGATTTATTTATATGGATATTGATGGTTTAAAATGTTAAAAGCTTCAAGGTGGTATGGGACACTTTGATTCAAAAATATCTTTATTAAATGTTTTAAATGGTTTTGGAAATGGTTTCTTTTTGAATGGATTCATTATTTCAATATCCTAAAATATTATATTGTGATTTAAATGTGGAAACATTATGTTTCCTTTATTCATGTTTATGTGATACGATTATGTTATGGTTCTTGGGCATTGTTATGAAGGACGGGTGGTTCCGTGATAAACTAAGGGCGGGTGAGCCCGATATAGCTCTCCAATGCATTGGGTAACGCGAAGGAGTGAAACGATAAGGTTTCTCCGAAGAGATTTAGGGAATATACTATGATGGGTATTCCAAACGTAACCAAGAGGGTTACTCCCTACGTAAAAATGTTATGAATGCCTCAAGTTACCTTTATGTCTTATGTTTTATATGATTTATTCATGATTTGATATGCCTATGTTTTATGGGTAAAGTATGATTTCATTCTTATGTATATATGAACTCATGTTTCCTCTCCATATTTTTATAACCCTTACTGAGATTTTTATGCTCATCCCAAGTTTTTGAAATGTTTTTCACAGGTCAATGGAAAGGTACATGATGTGATGATAGTGTCACGGATGTGTCAAGAAAGAATCCGTGTTTTATTTTAAATAGGCTTCCGTTGATGGGAAGAATGAATATTGTCTTTTATGTAACCACTTTGTTTAAATGTGGAATGTAATGCAAGTTTCATGATCTAATTCTCTAAAACTCTAAACCTGAAAAGATCCTCAATGTGTAATCTTGTAATAACTCAAGATTAAGTAAGGTTTAAGGCTGGGGCCTTATAATAGGTGAATATAATTTCATTCTATAATAAACTTCAAATACTGTAATTTGGATCACTGCCATTAAGAAGTTATTTTTAAGATCCTCGAGTTCCATATGATTCTTAGAAAAACCTCAAAAATGCAAAATATAGGCTCATATAATATCCTTTAGAACCTGAATAGTCCATTTAGATTGACCTTTATTCTGAGGATGATAAGAAGATCCTAAGATCCCATAGGATTACAAAGACCCTTGTAGAATCACAATGTGAAATGATGATCTCTATCTCAAATGATACTCCTCAGAACACCATGAATCCAAACTATCTCAAACACATAGACATTACCTATATCATGAGTATTGATGTTTTCTTATATAGGAAATAAGTAAGAAATCTTCATCAATTGATCCATGGTCACCCATATTTAAGTATTCTTATGGGTTGTCTTGGGTAATCTTGTCAAAAAATAAATAATTACATCATTCTATTTAAACATAGGAATGGGAAGAGGTTGAAACAACCCAACCATCCTATTATTCTAAGCTCTAATATTGTGATAGGTGAAACTCCCCATAGAGCCTGCCACCTATTTCTTCATTCCTTACAACTAGCACCATATACCGAGATCATGATACATATCTTTTAAACCCTGATTTAATACCTTGAAGAAGCCTGAAACTCTATCATCATAACCTTTTATTGGACCAAAAGAACAAATAATCATTCATGTAAAAGAAGAGAATTTCAACATTTAAAATACCATCTCGATTGTTTATCCCCACCATATATGATGTCTCTCAGAACAAAGACATCCAGATTAGATAACAACTATCTCTTGATCCAATCCAAAAATCATGGTTATAATAGATATAGAAGTCATATATACTCATCCTTGGGACTCCTGAACATCTTTATGCATGTCAAAAAAGAGTAACATCAACTAAAACTCATTTCTAGACACTATAACTACCATTGATTGCATATTATAGATTTAGTAATCAGAAATGATGTTTCCCTTTCTATATATATAATCCAAATCTAGGTTGAAATACTGTAGATACTCAACCCACCTACTTGGTCGAAGGATCATGTCTTTCTATGAAAATATGTACATGAGTTTCTTGTGTTCGGTCTATACAAAAAAACCATTGACCTAAAATATAGTTTCTATAACTTCAAATGGTTTATACCATTGTGAATAACTCTAAATCATGAGTATGATAATTCCCTTCATGAGGTATCAACTGTCTGGAGAAATAAGAAACCACTTAATCCTTCTTTATCAGAGATTCTCTGAGTCCAGCTCTGGATGCATTATTATACGTTGAATATTCCTTAACAAAAATAGTTAATTTTAGGATAGGTTCTAATATCCACATGCTCTTTATCTCCTAAAATCTATCTCACAAAAATTTGAACAAACAAAATTCAATCCTTTATTGTTCATCCCAGAAATCGGTGCTGACACAGGATAATTCATGGATAAATCTCCAATAATAATTATTTAAACCCAAAAAATGAGAATCTAGAATAAATTATTTGGTGTCTCCTTAGATACCAAGTCCACTACCATATCTAGGTCAATATAAACACCTTCCTTTGAGATGAAAAGGACAATGAAGTTCACTTTATCAATCTAGAAACTACATTTGATTTGATTTTCATAATGTTGATGATCTCTCAATGTATTCAAGATGATGTCAACAAGTTGAGCATGGTTATCATATGACTAAGAGTACACTAAGATATCATCCACAAAAAAAACAAATAACTAATCTAGAAAATTATGAATGATCTTATTCATGAAGGAAATGAATGTCATATATGTTTTTGTCAACCCAAATGGCATCACTGTAAACTCATAAAATCCATAACTACTTCTAAAAGTAGTTAAAGTAATGTATAATTGTATTCCCATAAAATAGTGGTATATTGATCTCAAATAAATGTTGTAAAAAATCTTAGAACCCCTTATCTGATTGAATATATCATCGATGTGAATAAGAGTATATTGATTCATGAACATCATCTTCTTCAGTCTTGGATAATCCACACATAAGAACAATGTGCAATATTCCTTCATTATGAAAAGAACTTTATATCCCTATGGAGATGTACTTGGATGAGTGATACCTTTATCTTCTAAAACATACAACTAAATTTTCAACTCCCAAAGCTCTTTTAGTTCCATACTATATGACTAGATTGAAAATGGATCTTCTCCCAGCACCAAATCGATCATGCGATTGAACTTCTAATCAGGTGGTAATCTATATAATTCATCAATAAAGACATCATGAAAATGTTCTAATACTTGAAGAAAGGATTCCATCTACATTACACCATCATCCAGAACAAGTCTTATAATCTGATCTATGAAACAATAAAATATTCAGTAAATATGTCCTCTACGACCAATCAAATGTCCCCACTCAATCTGATGAGAATTTCTACCTCCTTCTGGAGATATAAAGGTAACTCCCCTCCAGTAATAGTCAATATGATCTTAGTATAGGACTATCCAATCCATAACAATAATGAAATTAAAACATGTTGTTTCTAGTATAAATTGATCACACAAGAAATTGTAAATTTTTATCATTATAGAACACTCCTTGCATCATTTTACAATCTCTAACTGTAATCAAAATGGTTTTTCAATAGTACAATAACTATCTGTGATTTCAAAAATAAGGAAAAAAACAATTTTCAAAAGGATATGATAAAAAATAATGCATTAATCATGTATTTAAAAAATTAAAGCCAGTTTAGATAATATATGATTTGTACCTTTGATATTATAAGGTTTTCAATCCATAATATATGGAGTAGTCTACATAGCATGCACCTAATTCACCCCTCTATCTTGGGCTCAAACAAGAATCCCCTGAGCTATCCCGTTTACTTAGTACTTTTGTTCCTTCACTGGGGTACCATGTCCCCTACCTTAGCCTAAACATCATGTGGAACTCCATCAACATACATACTGAGTAGTGGTGTAGTATTTACCATAATCCATTATCTATCATATTACCCTTCCACTACTATGTTACAAGAAGATCAAAAAAATTCTAGAGATAACCAAATATTCATAAATAATGACACTCTAAATAGGTGTATGGCTACTTAGGCCATTTATGAACCAACATTCCATAATAACATCACTACAAAGAATTTTATTTTGAGAATGGATTCCCATAGCCCAGTCAACTCTACACTCTACTGCATTATAGAAAACTGTCATAGAAAAACTTCTTTCCACCAAAAGAAAAGTTTCTATTTCTTCATGTTTAAACATTATAGTCATTTATATGGTCCTATATAAAATTAATATTTGTGATGAGTTCCTAATTTATCACATCTAAAAATAGAATTAGAGGAAATACATTCACCTGTGACTATATCTCATAGTGAATCCTGTCATAAAAATTACTCACCCTGGAGATCACATCAGCATCTTATGACAGTGCAAAGCATTTGAGGTCAGTGAGACATTCAGAATAGTCCATCACTAACATGCACTCCTATATCAGATTCTTGAACTCACATGCCTTATCATCCCTAAACATATTTGAATAAAAGTGTATCATGAAAATTCATTCAATGTTCATCTAAGAATAACTCATCTAGTTGTAAAACCTACTATATAATTTCCCTATAATGGTTAGAATTTCCATAGAGAATATAATATGTACAATCAACCCCCCTTTAAGTGATTGATTTATGATGATTTAAGATCATATGGAGGGTAAATCTAGATATCATCTTTTAAGGGAACTCGCTACATTGTTAACCTAGGTGGATCCTATAGCTGAAATTCTCTACTCTACTCAGAAACCCAAGACACAGTACGAAAATTTTCTTTCCCCATGGATCACATGTCCCTCAAGAATATGTTTTAATTATGAACATACATATAATCATTAAGTTCAACAAGAAGCTACCAACCAACTATGTTAAGAGTGTTCTGATTTCCACACTCATAACACTCAACTAATAGATGATGGGGAGACACTTTTTTTACAAGATGAACACACTCCATATAACCCTATATATAACAAAAAGGTCAACCTCATTAGATGAAAAGTGCAAAGAACCACTACTCTTGGTATTTTTAAACATTGATTAAAAGTATTTTAGAAGAACATTACAAGTCATTTCAGTTCATTTTTAAATATAACAAATATATCATTTCACATTTCATATAGAAAATTATATTATATATGTAATAAATATGTCAATGTAATAAAACAATAATTTAAATATATTTCCCTATATGTCGATCCTGATTCATTCATACTCATGTCTCATTATACTAACCCATGAATATAAATCTAAATAAACAACAACATCAAGAAAAATGTGAATAAATCAAGGGGAAATAACATCCACTATAACAAGTGAACAACAAAAATAACAATCCATTCCCCATGATCACAGATTTTCTCTTGTACATGTGTCAGCTAACCCAATTCACAATCTTATTACCAAGTCTTAACACATACTAACACCCTTTTTACCTTTCCCAAATAGTAAATGAATAGAAAATAAAAACATACCCTCTGATACCACTTTGTAAAATCTTCTAATGCACCGCTGTCTCATGTGGGTAAAACATGATGGTTATGAGTCCTCAAGCGTACCTCTACATATGCTAGAGGATATTGACTAGAAGTATGGGTGTGATGAATATCATGAGGTTACTATACCCATAGTATAGGTATACAACATAGTAGAAAGAATCAAATAATATTAATATATGTGTTATAGAGAACATTAGAAACCATATATCATTTTACTTGAAAGTAAATGGATGAACTAATAAACCAATAATGATGAATCATGTAATGAAAAGATGATATGTATTTAAATGCAACACTAAATTTTATAAAAAAATACAATAAACAATTAAGACCAAATAATCTCAAAAAACCCTAGGCTTGAACCCTATGTTGAACCCATCTCCAAACCCCAACCCACCTTGTATGCAATAAAATCAGTAGCAATGTTTCATTACCTTGTCCAAAATTGCATGCATATACTGTGCTCAGGTACCAAATTGAAGCTAGAATATGGTGTGAGTAAAACATAGTAGTTTGACACCACCATATCTAAACAAAACCAGTGTGATAATAAGTGAACCCAATAAGGCAATTAACATGTGTATTAATTAATCAATTAATTTATACGTCAATTAACCTGCTTCATAACCTAGCCAAAATATCTATGAGCATATAGAACCACCATGCCAACCATAACCATAAACAATGGAATAATCAATAAACAAGGAATATCCTTCTATATAATCATTTCATCCACTAATATTATTCTTATATATAAGAATTTCAGCATCAAATGGTATAAGCTCTCTATATAATCATTTTAGAATGTACAATTAGGAAGATCCCATTGTATAAGAATTTCACCATGTATTACTGATCCATGATTTCTATATAAGAATTTAAGCATCCAGGAAAATCCATATATATAATTATTTCAACATCTATTGAATTAACAAGTCATAAAAGCAAAGATATCAAAATATCTCATCATAATATGTAATGGTTAATTAGTAAAATTTCCTGTTTTCTTTGAATTTCACTTTATGTTATATATAAATTTATCAACAACCATATGAAAATCCCATAATCCATTACTAAATTAATTTTATATAATGTAATCACCTACAATTTCATGTCATACTAAAAAAATTATCCATTGTCCACGTTCATATTATTAAAATGTATTCTCACCCAAGGGGTATACATAATTTATCCTACATCAATATTTGAATTAAAAGGGATCCCATAAATATTAAAATCCATGATTTACCATTAATCAATGAATAAATTAATTATAGAACATGTTATATTAGAAAAATATCAATATTGTATACACTAAACAATTAAACAGACTATATTGTTAGGTTTAAACCCCTAACCTTTATATGATGATTAAGAAATGCTTCCAATCGAAATTTACTACAAGAACGGAGGCAAGAAATATCAGAAGAAGAAACCATGAAAAAAATGGATAAATTTAAAACCTAAAAAAACATTCCATGTGACTTACACCTCAAGGATAAAGAGAAATGGATAAAGACAGGGAAACATATGAAAAAATATCACGAGGGATCAGATGTGTAATCAGGACACCCGAAATAGAAGAGGAGATTCAAAAATTGAAGGATTTCCTTTAGGTTGGGAGATATGGTATGAAAGGATGGAATTAAGTAAATCATATGAGTTTTTAAATTAAAACCACTCGAGATGAGAAATCAATGGTGTGTAACCCTCTTTTACATCATGTATTTCTTGTTTAAGACTTATGCCAAAAAACATGTCGCCTTAGTATAATTTTATCCCTTCTCAAACATTACACGATGTGAAATAAGTTCTAGACATATAGAAACATTTCGTCATGAACCATTTCATGACCTGATTCTCATGATTGTAACACTTTGGGTAACATATATATGATATCTAATAGTCCAGTGAACAGTTTTCAACCCGGTTTATGTGAATGTTACCAAACCACCTATAAATCCATCATAGTCATAGAAAATCCTCATAATCCCATTTAAAATGCTTATAAATGGAAAAATAAATTTAAATAAACATATATTCTATATAATTGTGGTTATTTACGCTAAACAGACAATTTGTATCTGAACAAGACTCGACTACAAACGTTTAAAAACAAAGGAAACCCCAATGACTGACATTTAACACAAAAATCAAAGAGGGATGTACATGAAAAAAGATGGGATCTTACATCCTTTTTACATAAGCTTATTAAGTGTTTTAGAGGACCCTTAATATGTTTCATTTCCTTAAAAATCCATGAAAATTAGTATGATTGTTGTGAATGGATATTCTAGATGGAAGAAAGTTATTCTCAAGAAATATATATTATAATTTGTGTTATCAAATGTAATTTGGGAATCATGAATGTATCTAGTTTATCAATACATCTAAACTTTTTTTCATTTTTTATATGATTATATTTATCTAATTTGAATGTAATAGAGAAGACAAAGTGTTCGAGCTACTGGGGTTTGGGTCATTACAATTCTAATCACATAAAATTTTGTAAAAACCCAGCGAACTATATTTAAGAAATCATATATTAGGGAACATACCCCAATGATATAATTTGTGGATATGTATAGACGAACATAATAATGTTTTTGTAAGGAAGATTTATGCGATTTTTCATAAAAATAAATCACCATCTGGATACTACAAGTAGACCTAGTTCTTAAAAAGAGGTACCTAGTGGTAATAAATTTTTAAATATGATAGTTAGATAGACCCGATCATTAACTGGTGCATGAAAACATGGTTTACTATGTACCTTTTTTAAATCTCTTAGGGGATATTGTTAGGGTAATTCAAATTTTCTATATAAACCATTATGAATGATTTATGATAATGAATTAACTTGGTTAAACCTATGGTGTATTAGTTTGATAATAATTTTTAATAATTTGTACACACTATAAATGATTATATGATTTTTATAGTATGATTATTATTTATCACACTATTCCTTTTGGTCTTATTCAATGGATGGAACCCGATGTAATGTGGTTAAAATGGAATATAAAGATCATGGTGTTGGATATAAGAAAACAAATTAGATGAATACTAGAGTGAAAGTTATTTTAATTCTTTCTAATTATTTATCCTAAAATATGTTTACAAACATAAAGCTTAATCAACTCCCATAGTCAGCAAAAAATAGAAGGATAGTGTTATCTAAAAGCTCAAGTATTCTAGACCATGGAGAAAAAAAGGATCAACTTCTATCTAGTCATAAATGTAGAAGGTGACACTCAAGAATGTGTCTCAATGAAATGGGGAAATACATTATGTGTGTAATGGAAGGGAATGAAGAAAATAATTATTAAGGAAAATGAATTTTACAATGGATGGAAATAAATCTCATGCCAAGGAACTATTTATAGTTTATTGTCTTAAATGTATGGAATCTAGGAATTACCCATTTCAATTCCCTCTCCTAAATGTTACATTATATACTGAAGAAACACCTATATAGAAATTAAATGGATGTTGCATTTATATATTTTTTTATTGAAAACCATAGTGAAAAGTTTATTTAATGAATAATTTTATTTCAAGGATTTATGTCATATTTTTTTGGGAATGTTATTGGAATTATGTTAATATATTTTATAAAAAGGATATCCCATAGGCTATGTAACAAACCATCATGTCTAGAAAGCTCGTAGGGCTTGAACCAATGACTAATAGATGAAAATGGTTTGGCACCTACCACCGGTGTACATGATGTCTTGGTAAATATGTAATTGTTTTAAATTCAAAAAAAAATTGATGAATAAATATTAACGATAAACCATTGATATTAATTTTTAGGTATATAGAATAATTTACTAAATTGGTTAACACGTGCTAACCATATTGGTTTTGGGAAATTTATTGAGGTGGAAAAAAATAATTATCACTCATTTATAGATCTTCTGAGGTGTTAAAAGTAAGTTTCAATGATTCATAAATGAAAAATCATTTTCTGATACTAATTATATAAAATAGGTGATGAATTATAAATTGATATATGTACATCCAAGTGATGAAATTTTACTTCTGATAAAAATTCGTATCAAGTAGGTATATTTCCTTATATTCCAAGATAGTTAAACAATTCATCAAATTTATGAAAAAATTTCTTCAAATTAAATTTTGTCATATTACCATAATTTTTTATGATATCAATGACCTTACCACACCTATATGTTTTATAATTTTGATTCCCATAACTTTTCATTGGTCATTCTCTTACTTATGATCAATTACCATAATCTACTGCTATAATTATTTACCATTTTTTTCCATGTACATATCTTAACATTCCACCAATGTTCTCTTACATGGAAATATAGTTAAGTGTTTTTTGATATGATCTTATTACTCCCCTTCCTCCCTTATATAGAGGATATTTTTTATCACCAATTACAATATGGATTTTCAACATATGATTTTTGAAATATCAAACCCCTGATTACCATGATTAAGATTATATTTCCAGGAAGTAATTTATTTTAGATGGTGAGAATGTGGCACCTAAATATTTTAAAATAACTAAATTTCATTCTATATAGACAGTAACATGAAACATTGAGTTTATCTTTCATTTTGTGGGATACTATGTCTATCTTTCGTAACATGCAACGCCACATTTAAACGAAATGTGAAATATCATTAAAATGTAAATATTTACTATATTAGTCATAACCTAACTATTAAATTGGAGGGAATGAATAGTAATAGAAAAATTATGAAAAATATGATTATATATTAGTTGGTAATAAAATAATAATCATTTAGATGACAAAAATTGTTTTCAAAAAACCTTATTTTTTCTAAAAGATGGATGAGTCACATATTGAAAGAAATAATTTAAAATTAAATTTTAAAACATCTAGAAAAATAATTTTAAAAAATGAAATTAATTTTTTAAATACTAATATAAAAATTATATTAGGGTTATTTTTAGTAGTTTTTTAAAATATTTTATTCTCAGATGAAATGAGAAAAATAATAAATTTTAATTGAAAATCATATTTTCATTTAAATAACTTATAAAGTGACATTATATTTTAAATTGGATAAAATTAGATAAATTATATCTCTATTAATCCAATTTAGGTAATTTTAATCATTTTCATATTAATAATTTTATATATATAATTTGTAAACTTTTGAACATTTTCTCTTGAATCCCCATTTCTCGTCAAATTTTTGGGATTGATTTTTTTTTTAAAACACTATTATAAATTGAATTTGTTAAAATTTATTTCATATTTAGATTTTAAATAATTTATGTTGTCTAATAAGTTTGACATAATTATTATTCAAAATGAATAATGAATGTAATAAAAATTAATTACCGTGATTATGGTAAAAATGGGTTTACTAGAGGGTTAAAAAAATGTAAGTGTAAAAATAACCTATAAACTTGGATTAAAACTATATTTATAGAAATATTTATAAAATTAAACCTTTTATTTTTATATAATGGTCCATTTTGGATTTATATCAAATGTTAAAATAGTGGGAGCACTCAATTATGTTCAAAAATACCAAGTGGGTCATAACCAACAATTTTAAATAGATACCCACTCTCCTTTATTCTTCACACAATCAAACATATTTGGATAATTCCAGACCAACCCAAATCACTTTTCAACTTAAATATCCTCATCATATAAGAATTAGATTTGGTAGAACATGTTGTGTCCTAACCTGAGATCAACTAAGATGGTTCCCTGAGCTGGTGGGTCACATGGCCGCAAGTGCGCATCCTCATATGCAAGAGGTTTCCCACTTCCATTGTGGGTCTAAGATTGTATGAGGGGATAATATACCCTTACAAAAAATTGGAAGAGTGTAAGCATGTTAATATCATAACCCATGGGTCTATGGATCAAAATCTATCAATGATACAACTTTGTAACATCCAGACCTGGGATCTACTAAGATTGTTGCCCGAGCCGGTGGGTCACATGGCCTCTATCATGCCATCCCATTTTCTAGAGGATTCTTACAAGCTTGGAGGTTCCAAGAATTTATTTTTGGGACACTATACCTTAATATTAGAGTGTAACAATGGGTATAATAAATAAATAAAAATAGAGGTAAAATAATATAACATAAGGAACAATGAAAACAAGTATAATAAATAAATATAAAAGAATAAATATCATGAAACTGTAATATTAATAAACTCCAAAGGACATGTCATATATATGATGAGGTCATTGAATTTTGATATAAAAAATTGGGACACAACGAATATATGGGACCTAAATATACAACATAATATACAAAAATACATAAAAATCAAAAGATTTTTCCACTAGCATCACAACCATATACTCGATCATTTTCTCCCTTGATCCAAGATAGAAATGAAACCGATCATGAATCTCTAATAGGATGCTTGAACATACCCACACCTATAGTCATAATAGATACTTGGGTACCATAGGCAGCCCGAGTTGGGTATGGGATAAACATTTTAGGCCACCACCAACTGTGTCTAAAAATAATTCATCCAGTGTACATAGCATAATGGTGTGTATGTATGACAAATAATAATAATGAAAAATGATGAAAAATAAATACTAGTCAGACTATGTTCTTATTGGACACCTAGATAGATATACCGATGTCAGCATAATCAAGAATGATTCTGATCTGTAACCATATATTAAATAATCAAACACACACAAACACTCACATATAATATTTATACATGTATATTCACTATATAGGTGAGGTAATTTATTTTCATATAAAGGTATACTACGTGAAAGATAAAAATGAGGTGTAACTATGGAATCAATAACTATTCTAATGAGATAGCAGTTCTAGAAAGTGTACAAGCCTTGAATCTCATTTAATGTAAGACATCATTCCTTTCACTCGACATGGTAGGGTGAGACGTCATGCCCAATTCCTAGAGAAAATGAATTTTGATCATAATTACCATTTCTCAAATAAAAGTACAACAGTGTGAGTCATCATTCCCATCACCCAACATAAGGGAGCGTAAAATTAAATTCTCAATATAAAACTTACCCATTATTCATCATATGATAACCATGACATGAAAATAATAATAGAAAATATGGTTTACTTATAAAACAGTGATAAGAAATTAGCATAACTAAACAAGAAGAAATAATTCATAATTCCCATTTATAAATATTCAACACATGGAGTGTCCTTTAGAACCACTTCTATTCATGAAAATTAATCCATTTAATACATTGACTAATAAAATCCATCTTGGAGCTAAGACAGTCACTTTTATGGTGTTTTTGTCTTTTATCCATTTACAAAATGGTGGCAAATTCAAATTATCACACTAAAATGGGTGGAAATAAATAATTTCATCATTCTATAATAATTGAATATGGGTCTACAAAAGTTTCTAATAATGTTTCAACTAATTAAATAAGGAAGAAACAATTACAATTCATTGAACAAAAATTTCCAACCTAAACCACAACAATAGACACTATGAAAACTCATAAACCTTGTTGGAAAATTTCTATACCACTTAACTATTATTATTAGAACTATCCTCTACCTATATATTCCTATGATTCATTATATAATGGGAGAAAATAAAAGAAAAAATCAATTCCTTTAAAATAGGCCATATGATCTCACACCAAAAAATATGCAATAGATGTAATGATAAACTATGAATGGAAATAATAGGAATATGGATCCTACCACTGTGGATCAAACATGACAAAGAAAAATGGTATTATAGGTCAAATACATGAGTTATTGACAAACCATGTAAATATTATGGTGATCTTCATGGGAGAAGGAAAAGTGGGGATGTCCATTATAGAATAAGGAAATGAAAAAAATCTATAATTGTTTTTGGGATATAATAAAAAATTTCCCTAAAATCTGAGTTGCATGGTTTTAAAAACTAAGTTCCAATTGAGCTACCTCCACAGTCCAAAACCACCTCACATGGGTTTGATATATGGTTTGTATAACCATTCATAATCTATGTGAAAATTCACTATGAGAAATCACTTAAACTCCACATGGGTGTAAAACCTAGATCACATGGTTGTATAAAACCCATGAAACCTCTCTAATGCATTGGGTACCTAGCATGGTAGAGTTGTATAGTTAGTCCTAACCATGCACTAACTTTGTGTCCCACTTTTTTGTCCAATTTCTAGAACACCAGGATTTGAAGAAGCCATAGATGCTCCTGAATCCTTCTACAGGACATGAAGCACATTTAACAAAATTAAATATAGGATTAAAACTATGAAAATGATATACCCCTTTGAAAAAACATTGGTCATTCTAGAAATCCAAATTAAATAGGTATTACTAAAAACATAATGAGGATACCAAAAAACAAGTAATGATCTTCCATAAAAATATTTATTTTTTTTATCAACCTCCATAAATTATTATTAAAGAATACTGATCATAAAACCATAGTATCATCTATACACTATGATTTTCTATTAATAATTAAATGACCTACAACCATCTCAACTTCTATCAAATGGGTTACGAAATCATCGCACATGTGTATATTGGACTACTGCCTTGCAAAGCGATGTGATTCATTCTTCCATTAGCACCTTTCATGGTTAGATGCGATGAATGATCTAATGTATATATATATATATATAATATTTATGAACTATTTATAATAATTTACTGACTATTTCATATTTATCTTTTTACCTTCCATCCGTAGGAGATATGATAATGTTAATCATTTGTACGGTGGACTACCGCCACACAGAGCGATGTGGATCATCTTTCACAAAAACATCACATGGATGGTGATAATAATAAAGATAATAATTATATGTGATATAAATTTCATAATTATTATATTCATGAAATAATTATAATTCTTTTAATAAAATAGATATCATTATCTTTCTTACCATTCCACTCACATAATATTGATTACCTTGTTCGTGTACATGTGGACTACCGCCTTCACAATGTGATGTGACTCTCATTTCATCACCCAACCATGTCAATAAAATATATAAATATGTAAATAATATGGTTTATATGAAATTATTATAATTCTATAAATATTTTATATTACTTACCTTCTTTCTATAATTCTCCTTGGAAAATTGAAACATTAATCATGGGTACGTACGGCCTACAATATTTGTGATCGCAACACATGTCATTTTTCATAACGATAATTCATGTTCAATTTAAAAATTATATTTGATTTAAAAATAGTATAGTTATTTCATGATAATTATTATAGAGATGATTGAACTGTAAAATATGTGCAATAAATAGATCTTTCCTAATGAAACACGCATGACAAAATAATGAGATTAACACCTGAAACAATGAATACAATGATATATTATTAACAAACCTATGATAATATGTTATAAAATGATATTATATGATATTATAAATATTAATATGGTTTTATTATAGGTTTATAACATGTTTAAACTGACAATTGTTGTGGTTAAATCATTTTCAACCAAAATAAAACGTGAGATAAGATATTTTTTAACTCAATTTCTATTCATTGTGTTAATCTTATTCTTTATTGATAATTTAATTGTATGATTATGTGTATACTGACTTTTTTACCTTATATTTTATTTACACAAGTTCTATGTGGATTTACTATTGAAAAATAGAATCAAATCATTGATTAATTCTTACTTCAAAAATTATGATCATTGATTTTACAATCTCATTCTAATCAAGATAGTTTACTTTTAAAATTCCAATTCAAGGAAATTATTTAATAATTTGATGATAGATCCATTTAATTTTATTTTAATTTCTTTATTGATGATATTTTCATGTAATATATCCATTTTTTCACTATTTGTTACTTAAATTAATGAGAAGATTGTTTTAATAAAATCTGACATCATATCTCTATTTGATTAAAATGTTTTTATCCAAAACCATATTTTTTTAAAAATATTTTAACATTTTAAAAATCATTTATTAATTGAAGTTTCAAAAATTTTACTTTTTTTAAAAAAAATTCATATGAATATTTTTTTTCATAACAATTATCATTTGTCTTTTTACGAATATGTGAAATGAATATTCAGGTTGTTTTCAGAACAGGTCAATTTTCTAACCTTTTTAAAAGGTAAAATGAATGTATTTTTTTCCTTTAAGAAATGTATAGAATTAACCACCATCATTTCCATCATTTATATGTGTCTTCTATTTCATATGTATTAGTGTCTGTTTAAGGAAAATGTATTTAAAAGTGATTTTCAAAAAATTGGTTTTCAAAATGGTTTTCAAAATAAAAAGGATAGTATCCTCAAGAATTTTTTATAAATATTTTTATGTTATTTATATTAATCAATGAAAATAAAAATTTATTCTTACTACAAAGGGTATATGTTGATATCATACTTATTTATCCCTTTTATGGGATTTATATATTTTGACCAAGAATAGTGTTGACCCTCACTTCCTTTTTTTCATTTTATAGTCATTAACATCCCCTTTAAATATCCACTTTACTATGATCAACTGAAATTCAATTTCCCCTAAATATACAAATTATTCACCAGGAATTTATTTATTTATTAACCCAAATATAATTTTATCTTATGACATTTACAATGAAAGTTATTCGTTTGTTGGGGAAATATTGATAAGTCTATGTGCTTTATTCAATATGGATATCTAATGATAAGGCACATTGTTAATGAATTGAAATGATTATTTAATATATGTGGAATGATTTAGACCTAACACACATAAGTGGGGACTAGTTAATGGAATCCCTTTAATTCATCGATAGTCTAATGGGATGAATTAGTTATCTAGCCTTTGTAAAATGGGTTTCCAACCCTTAGTTTTAAACTATCATGAGAATAGATATTTATGGTAATGATATCATGATCTTATGAAACCGGATGTCCATTATTTATGAATTTCCTTCAATAAGAGATCATTAATTTTTATCCATTATATTCTCACTATGATATTATCTCTAGAATTCATTTCATTTTTAGTTTATTGATTAAAATACATGTGTTTTATGTTATTTTCTTTTCCATGTTGATTATTCCTTATCCTGTTATTTAAATGGAATGTGTGATAATTTATCTGCCTTACCATATTGATTATGATTATTGATTCATGATAGCTTCCACTATAACATCCCCTAATCTGACACTCATTCACTTGGTCGAAAAGTGTTTATTATGAGACCTTGAGTAGACCTTCATGTATGCTAGAGGCTACCAACTAGAAGAAGGGGTGTGGTGAAAATAGTGGGGAGACTATACCCCTAGTCTAGAGTTAAAAAACTATTTATAGAATCAAATAATATTATTATTAGAGTAATTAAGAACAATAGAAACCATATATCATAAACCACGAATGTAATTGGAAGAACTGATAAACCAATAATGATAAATCATGTAAAGGAAAGATGAGATGTATCTAATTGTCAAACTAAAAATAATAAAAATAAAATAATTAGATGAAATAAAATAATCCCAAAAGACCATGGTCTTCAACACTATGTCAAACCTATCACCAAACTCCATCTCATCATGCATGCAACAAAATTATCAATAAGGTCCCTTTACATTTTCCAAACATGAATCCATGTAATCTTCACAGGTACTAAACTATATCCTAGATACAGTGCGAGTAAAACCCATTTTGTCAATAGAACCATGTATAAAAAAACTACTATTATAATAATTCAATACAATTATGTGATAAAGAAGCGAATTAATTAATCAATTTATATATAACATTAATCAACCTTCTTCGGCACCATGTGAGAATATCTATCAATGTGTAAACCCACCTACTAACAATAACCATAAACCATGGAATAATTAATAAACCATAAAGATACCTCTGTATAATCATTTTATCCATTGATAATATCCCTAAATATAATAATTTCAGCATCAAATGGGCCAAGCACACTATATAACCATTTTATCTTGTAAAACTGGGTAGAGCCCCCTATATAAGAATTTCAAAATGTATCATTGGACCAATCCTTATAATTATTGAAGCATATATTACTAGGTCAATCCCATTATATAATCATTCCATTACTAGAAAAATTACTATATTCAGGCATTTCAAAATGTATCAACTCAAAAAGTTATAACAGCACAAATATCAAAATATCACTTTATAAGCCACAGTGGTTAATTAGGAAAATTTCTATTTGTCTCTCAATTACACTTTCATTTCTATATAAATATTTCAATGTCCATATTAATATCCCATAATGTATTTAAAAAGTGATTCTATGTCAGGAAATCACATATAAGCTAATTTCATGATAAGAACACTTCAAACCATTAGGCAACTTCTTATTATTAAAAGGTTTGCTCACCCAATGGTTTTCCATAGTCTAGGTTGCATCATCAATTGAATCCATATGGATCTAAGTAATATTCCAATAAATTATTTATCATTATTCACTAAATAAATCAATTATAGGGCATGTTACATCATCTCAATCACAATATTTTTGAAAATTTATAATTAAATAGGATATAGGGTTGAGTTTAGACCCCTACCATAATCTTATGACTAAGAAAAACTCCCACCTGAAATCTCTAACATTAACCAATGTGAGAAAGAAGACAAGAAAGAACATAGATCACACTAGATCAAGATTAAAACCCAAAACCAACATAGTGAATAGATTTACACTCCAATAATGGTGAGAAATTGAATAAGAAAGGGAAACCAATGAAAAACAACTCACTAGGGATTGGATGTGTAATTGGGAGTTCCAAAATGGAAGAAGTGTTTACAAAATATCCAAGAGTTCTTTTGGGTTGAGAGAGGAAGGATGAAATAAAGGAATGAAAAAAATCATACAAGATTCCCACTTAAATCCACTAAAGTTGAGACAAATATGGTGTTTATCCCTCTTTCTTATCATGTATTTCTTATTTAAGAGATACATCGAAAAAATTGTCACATTATATTTATTTTAACCCTGGTCATGAATTAAAAAATGTGAACTAAGATCAAAATGTGTAGCCACTTCACATCATGAACCAATTAATAACATGTGTCTAGAAACTGTTACAAATTTTATAACATATACATGGCATGTAAATGTAAAGTAGAAAGTTTTCAACCCAGATACTAGGAATGTTACCAGACCACATCAAAATACATCCAACTCATGGAAAACCCTCCTAATCCCATTTAACATATTTATAACTAGACTCCATTAATTCAAATAATCATACATCGTTGAACATTATGTCATTTTTTCCAAAAAAAATATCTTTATCTCCAAACAAGACTTATCCACCAAGGTTTAAAGACAAACAAATCAATGGAAATATGTATAATGAAAAACTCAAAAAGGGGTGTGCCTAGAAAGAGATAGGATCTTAGAACCTCCACACTATATAAAAACTCATCCCCGAACATTCTCCAAACATCAATGTGTGGTATTAGAAAAATCATCTAGACATTTTTCTCAAATATAAAACTCCCTCTCCCAAGTCTCTTTTTAAACACTCTCGTGATACCACTTTACTTGAACCAGAGGATTGATCTACCTCAGATATTCTTATAACTATGGTCCACAATCCATATTTGATTCTCCACAAAGGATTCATCAGTAAAAAATCAACATCCTTGACATCAAGAAACCTCCTCTTAATCATATTAATGTGTTTAGATATATAGTATATAAGACATGGAACAAAAATCACATATTCACCTATAATGACCCAAAAAATTGGAGAACTTCGTAGATTTTCGAAAAATCCTCAATAGGATCCATATAGATCATTGCATGGATGATGTTTTTATATAAAAAATCAGTGTGTGTCAAATTTTTCTCACCTAAACCACTAAAATCAAACATATAGGCTCATAACATATACTATAGAACATAAGTAGTTTTCTCAGATTGGACGTCAGTTTGAGGATGATAGGTCGTACCCATAAGAACCTTCGATCTGAGAGCCTTCAGAAAAACCTGAGAGAATCAAAACATGAAATGAGGATCTCTATCTAAAATGATACTCCTTGAGACACCATTCAACCAAACTATCTTTCACACATAGATACTACCTAGATCATAAACTTTGACAGTCTCTCTAATAGGTAATAAGTGGGTTACCTTTGTCAATCAATACATTTCCACCATTCTATACAATTATTATAAATTTTCTTGTGTAATCGTGTCTCAAAACCCATAGTGACATTATCCCATTTATATTCCAGAATGGGAAAAGGGTGAAACAAACCAGTTGGCCTCTTATGCGCATCTCTCAGTTTCTAAATGGTCAAAAATATCTCCACAAATATCGCTACCTCATTGCTCTTTCCTAAAAAATTAATTGTTTGTGGAGATTATGATATATCATTGTCAAACCAGGATGTACTGTGCATCTAGAAGCATAAAAATATATCATCACCTCCAAACCTAAGCCCATAAGAACCCATACAAGGCCAAAAAAATATAGAATTTACACTACCAATAGAACATCCTTATGGTGTCTTCCCACTATATAACAAGTCATTTAGATTTAGTCCCTCTAGATTAGATAACAACTCTATCTGGATCCAGAGTAAAATCAAAATTATAATAGATGTTGAAGTCAAAGCTACTCATCACTATGACTACTAAAAATCTAGATGCATGTCTACAAATATTTCCATCATTCGAAACTCCTTAAAAGATCCCAAAATGAATTTTTCTTCATCCTCCAAATAAAATAATAAGTTATAACATTTATCTTGTTTATTGTATAATACAAGTTGAATTCGAAATATTGTAGATACTCATCCCACATCCTCTACCAAAGGTTCTGGTCCCACAGATAAAATATGTACTTGAGGCTCTTGTGGTCCATGTAAACCAAAAAACTCTATCCCAAAATATTATTTCTTTAATATCTCAGGTTGTGTACTACTACAACTAACTCCGGATTTTTATTTGGATAATTCCTCTCATGCGGTATCAGCTATCTAGAGCCATATGAAACCACTCGATCCTCTTATATCAAGATTACTCGGACTTCAACTCTAGATGTGTCACCATACACAGTAAATGCTTTAACCGTCACAGATAAAGTGATTTATGTGGAGAAGTTATATTTTGTTTTATATCCTAAAAATATCTCTCAAAAACATCTGACGAAGCAAACTTCACTCCCATATTGTTCATCACATACATCAGTGTTGTCAGATAATATATATCCTTGATAAATCGCCAATAATAACCAGCTAAACCTATAAAACACTGAGTCTCAAAGTCATTATTAGGTCAATTCCAATATTCCATGGCTGGAACCTTCTCTGGGCCCACTAAAACTTCTTTATTTGGGATTTAATGGCCTATGAAGTTCCTTTTATCAATATAGAAACTACATGTAGATAGCTTGGTATAATGTTGATGCTCTATAACTGCACTAAAAAAATGCCAATAGTTTGGGAATATTTATCTAATGACTTGGAATATACTAGCATAACATCAACAAAAACCACCAGAAATTGATATATTAAAGTATGAAATATCCAATTCATCAAGGATGTGAATATTACTACTACACAACCCATATAGAATCTCTACGCACTCATAGAATCCATAACTGCTTTTAAAAGTTGTATAAGGTATGTATGATGGTATCACACTGAACTGGTGGTGTCCTGATCTCAAATAAATCGTTAATAATTTCATAGAACCTCTCATCTAATTTAATAATCCATCAATGTGTGGATGATGATATTGATTCTAGAATTTAGTCAGGTTCAATCTCTAGTAATCCACACATAATGGAAAGGTGCCATCATCATTCTTGGTGAAAAGAATTATCGAACCCCATGGTGATGTACAAGGCCATATAAAATAATTAGATTTTAGATATTCCAATTAATCTTTCAAATCCAAAATCTCTATTATTTTTATTCTATATGGTGGGATAGAAACTATCATTTCACCCGGCACCAAATTGATTGTGAATTCGGTCTCCCTCTTAGGTGGTAAGTAATATAAATTATCAGGTAAGACATCTTGAAAATGGTATACAACTTGAGGGAAAAAAATCCCACTTCATTTCTCCATCATCAATAAGAATTATTTCTATCTTATCCATGAGACAAACCAATTTTTACTAAATTGGTCCTACACAACTAGTTTGATGATCCCTCTAAGCCTGGAGATAATAACTATGACCTTCTAAAGATAGAAAGGTAAATCTCCTCTAGTAACAATCAAAATGATACTAATATAGGACTAAAAATTCCATACCAAGAATAAAATTGAAAGCATCAATTTCTAGTATTAATGGTTCATATATGAAATGGTCACCACTGATCTCTGAAGAATACACATTGTAATGTTTGAAATTCTCTGACCACACTCCCAATGGTGTGTCTATATTACAACCACAATCTATGTTTACAACAACAACAAAACAATTGAAAATTGAGTTGATAAAAAGGAATGAGATGCTCCTATATTAAACAAAACCCAAGAAAGGTTATATGATACATTAATAAAAACATTGACTATAGAAGGACATGTATCCACAATAGATGGAGTAGTCAACTAACTTGTTGCTAACTAGACCTTTTCCCTAGCGTCCATCCTGAATCCCATGAACTATCCCGTTTTCCTAATATTTCTATTCTTGTACTAGGGTAGCATGTCCCCTACATCGACCTAAACATTCTATGGAACTCCAACTATCTGCCTACTATGGATTAGTTGTGTAATTCATAGAATTCAGTACTTGTACTAATCCCCTATCGTAGGACTTATGTGATATATTCCACAAAACGTTTTTATGTAACCCAACCTGTAATAATCCTGACACTCCTCAGTTGGGTATGGACACTGAGGCCACTTATGTCCCAACATGACACACTCATATCACTAAAATGGAATACAATCCTGATATTTTTACCCATTACCCTATGTGTTATTCCCACTACATCCTTAGAAAGAATTGTCATAGTGGCTCTTCATTCCACTAGAATAAGTTGTTCTAGTTCTCCTAGTTGAAATAGCATGGAAAATACTCATGGCCTCTCTCAAATCCATTCTGTGATGAGTCCATGATTCATCATTTCTAAAATTATTATAATATAAAAAACATTCACCTATGGATTGATCTTATAACAAAACATGTCCTCAAAACTTCTCTCCACAGAGATCTTCTCAGTAGCATAATATGGTTCTCAGCACTGTTGTGCGTAGAAATATTCAATACAGTCCATCACTATCATTCCGACTTGTGTCTAATTCGTGAACTTTCTATCTTTCTAATACCTCAAAAACTCAAGATAAATGTGGGTCAAGAACTTCACCTCAATGTCCTTTGATGATAACTCCTCCATCTAGATAGCTTAATATAGACCTTCCACCAATTCTTAGAATGTCTACAAAGTATATATGCATCCAACGTAAGCCTCTTATTAAAGGTTGTATCAAGATCTGTGAAGATAATATGAACATACTCAACATATAACTAAGCTTCATATGGCCTCTCACCCCAGTAAACATAGGTAGATTATATAGTCAAAACACTTTATTCAACATAGAAAACGATGGAACAATGCGAACAATATCCCTTTCCATGGTTCGCTTGACCCCAAAGAAGTTTTTGCAATGCGTAACATCAATCAAATCATTAGGAGATATAGGAATATCTAGATCAACTACATTAAGAGAATTCTGATTTCAACTCTCTTAATACTCAACTCAAAAATGAAGAGGATGCATCTTTTACAAGTTAAAAAACTCCTTAAAACACTGGCTAGAAAATAATAAGTTCAAAATCATCCATTGATAACTATAGAGAACCACTACTACTGGCCTTTCTAACCATGGATTGTTATTTTTTAGTTTGACACAATAGTTCATTACATTTCATTGATTTTATTTGACATGTATCTCATTTCATAGTATATATAGACAATTATATTACACATTTAAAAAAAACTTCCATGTCATGAGATATGCATGTCAATATATGTCTGTATTTGACTATCACGTTTTATGAATAATCATCTTGATCCATACCAAGTCACATGTGTAAATCTAAAGAAAAAACAACATCACCAAACATGTAAATCACTTAGCGTAAAATAACATCAACTGTTACATGAGAACATCATAAAAAACAATCTCATCCCGATGAACACAAATTTTCCATTTACATGGGTCAGATACTCCCATGAACAAGTTCATTACCAAGTTCCGACACATCCTAATCTCTTTTCTACCTTTCCAAAATACTAAATAAATAGAAAAAAACCCTTTATCCTATACTACCCAGAAAGTTCAGGATACGAGCGAGCTCATTCCTATAAAATTTATTAAAAAAAGATAATGTCAACAAGGAGACATTACAGGATGGGTTTACATAAACGGGTAAACAAAGAACCACGCGCATCCGCTTCAACCGGCGCTGAACATAAATCTGAAAACACAAAAGACCAACTAGAACTGTCCACCATGACAGTTTTCTTAGAGAGAGTATTGGTAACCTGATTTGCCTCTGTAAACATGGGTAATGTCAATGGAGAGACCCTCCACAAGACGGAGGCAATCAATCCAGCGCGGCTGCATGCGCCAAGGAACATTCCTGGATCATGCCTTGAGCTGGTCCACGGCAAGAGTAGAGTCAGATTCAATCCATAGGAACTGCCAGCCGAAATGAACATATTTGACCGCCTTGATGATTGCCCAGAGCTCAGCCTCAATAGCATACCTGATGCCAATAAATTGGTAAAAACAGCCTTTGACAAAGCCCTGCGGGGTACTAAAAACCCCACCATACCCTGAAGGTCCCGATCTTCCTGATGCCGCCCCATCAACATTGACCTTAAACCACCCTGAAATAGGCGGGATCCACCTAATTAATTTAACCAACAAAGGCTTCTTCATCCTACATGTAACACCAATAGATTTTAAGATGCATAAGTTAGAGCAATGATTATCCATGCAACTGGTTTGGATTTTGGATGCCAAAATAATTCCCCTATTAATGGAATAGACAACAGTATGAAACAATGGAGGTTGCTGCTCAAAGATAACCCCATTTATCGCTTTCCAAACATAGGATTGAAGAGCAGATGATGCAGCAAGCAAGCAGGACTGGACCTGCTCACTACAGCCCACATGCTGGAAGGATGAAAGAAGCCTTTCAATGCAACTGAAGTCAAAATTGCAGGTTAAAATACGCTGCATGTATAATCATATCCTATTGGTGAAGCAACAATGAATAAAGACATGCTCGATGGTTTCCCCTGCACACAGGCAGAGATGGCAGGAAGAAGCAAGTGAAATTCCAGCATTTTGTAAGAGAACATGTACTGGCAGTCTGTTTTTTCAGATTTTCCACACCAAGAGAAACTCTGCTGGTGGAATAAAAGACTTCTTGAAGCCCATCACCCACGACGGGGTGCGAACCAAATTATTATAGGTGAACCTATAATAGTCTTTGGAGGTGAAGATTTGATTCATATTTGGTGTCCAAACAATATTGACACAATCAATATAATCATATCTGGAGATTTCTGCTTTAAATACAGAGGGCAGCAGATTCTGCATACCATCATTCCCTAAAAATTCAGCTATTGTAGCATGCAGCATCAAAGGAGGAACATCAATTACCTCATGAAGAGGCTGTGAAATCCATGATGTATTCGAACAATTCAGAGAGGATTGTTTTGAGACAAGCCACTTTGAGGTGACCATAATGTCACATTATGCTTGATTAAGAGCTGCCCAAACAGATGAGAAAAGATAAGTGCAAGAGCCATTTAATAAACGTACAGTGAACCTGTGAGTGAGGAAGTCAAGAGGATTAACAGTAAAGGAGAGCAGGCTCCATGTGAACTTATTAATCAAGGAGTAATTAAACAGCAGAAGGTCTTTGACTCCCATTCCCCCCATATCAACAGGTTTAATTCACTCCTTCCAAGCAACTATTATCAACATGGGATGATGGATATACCAAGTCCAAATGAAGTTGCAAACCATGACTTGTAAGTCTTTAATAAGAGATCTTGGCCATCTATACAGAGAGAAAGCAGAAACAAACACAGACGTAATCACCAAATTGACCAAACAAACCCTACCTTCTTGAGACATTGTCTTGGCTTTCCATGACACTAGTTGATTAACAATTTTGGAAGAGATATCCTCCAAATAACATTTTTTCACTTTACCCCAGAAGAGTGGCACTCCAAGATAAATAAAAGGCAGAGACCCCCACTTCACACCAAACCCCTTTGCAATTTTGTTTTTCTTAGTGATTGGAATCCCTTCTCCAAAGATCACAGAAGACTCACCCCAACTGATGACTTGGCCCGAGACCTACTCATAATGCTAAAACATTGCCATAATATAAGACAGTGTAACTTTGTCAGCTTGCCCAAAGAGCAGAATATCATCGGCATAAAATAGATGTGAGGGTGCAAAGAGCCCTCTTCCAGCCTTCATCCTTTTATACAAACCAATCTGTACAAGTTCATTAATACAAAAACTTTAGTAACCCACAACAATAGAAAATAAGAAGGCCAGACAGAGGATCACCCTGTCTGACCCCCCTCGAGCATTATAGAAGCCCCTAAGAGAGCTGTTAACCAGAATAGACACCCCTGCACTCTTGAGAATACAATTGATCAAAGCTGTAAATTTGGAAGAGAACCCATGCATCCTTAAAATTTGGAAAATAAAGCTCCATTTGATAGTGTCAAAAGCCTTAGAGATGTCAATTTTGAGGGCCATGTTTCCATCCTTAACTTTCTTTTTCATAATATTGACACATTAAGAACCAGTAAAAAGAAAAGTCTGAATACTCCTTCCTGGTACAAAAGCAAATTTGTTTTCTGTGATAAGATCCTTGACAACAGTACCCAATTGAATAGCCAGAATTTTACTGATTGCCTTTGGAATGGAATTCCCAATCGCAACTGGACGAAAATCATTAATATTAAGAGTGTTCTTCTTCTTTGGTAGTAGAGCAATGAAATTTGAATTCACTCCATACGATATTGAGATTATATTAAAAGCTTCATGTACCCCACTGATCACCATAGTGAGCATTATGTCCAATAAAATATAAAAAACTCGTTGGTAAATCCATCTAGGCCAGCAACATTGTCAATGTTTAATGAAAAAAGTGCATCTTTCACCTCCTTCTCACTGGGATCCTGCATCAGTAAATGATTTTGTTGCTCCCTGATGGTGGATTCAATGCTATTGACCATCATATTAGAGTAATGAACTAATTTCTCCTCATATAGGTCTTTGAAATAAGAAGAGGCAGCATCTGCTATGTCAGTTTCAGAGCTATATAAAGTGCCATTAATCATGAGACTGGACAACCCTTTTTGTTGTACCCCACACTCTTTGATTTTCATGATCACAATCACTTTCATATGTGTTTAACATTGTTTTAAGTGTTTTTGTTTTATAGGCAAAAGATTGCCAAGGAAATGGGCCATGAAGCTCATCAAGTGGACTGAAATTCAGTCCACCGGCCAACCGGTGTGATAGCACCGGCCAGCCGGTGGCATCCTGGTTCAATAGTGAGACCTACTGTCTCACCACCGGCCAGCCGGTGGCCTTCTCACCGGCCAGCCGGTGGCTCATGGGCAGAAGCACTTCTCAACATCCAAGGCACCGGCCAGCCGGTGGACCTGTACCGGCCAGCCGGTAGCCCAGTCAAACTAGCCGTTGGCTTTGACCAGTCAACCCTCTTTTGGCCTCCAACGGCTCCGAGGATTTCTCCAACGGCTCCGAAGACTCCCCAAGGGTTCCATGCCTATAAATAAAGGCCAAGGAAGCCCCGGACATCTACCGGATCATATACAAAGCGCTCGGACATATTGTTGAACATTTGGCGAACCTCCGGCGCTCCACCTTCAAGGATCCTCAAGTGCTCCAACCATTTTCCAATCCAAGGAGCACCTCAAGAAGCTTGGGAGAGCACGCTACATCAACTCCATCTATCCAATTGGCGCCCAAGGCTTCTCCTCAATTACGGTTTTTATTGCATTATTTATTTTGAGCTTTAAATTTGGGTTTGTGCCTACAAACCCCAAACCCTTTTCTCATCCCCCTTTCTTTTGGGTTTCACATCACCATTAAGGTGTGAAGAGGTTTCTTCAAGCCTTTCCTTTTAAAAGGCTTGTGTCACCGGTGAGCTAGCCTTCACCCGTTAAAAAGGCTAGTGGGTTCTTGCTATTCCATTGAAAGCAAGTGGGTTCTTGCTAAACCAATAAAAGCAAGCTGTAATAGGTCCTAGTGCTACCTCAAAGCCTAGTGGGTTTCTTGCTAAAACCATTGAAAAGCAAGCGGTAGGAATCTCTCAACGGTTGAGTTGGGAGCGGAGACGTAGGCCGGGTTTTGGCCGAACTCCGTTATCAATTTTGTGTGTCTTGCCTCTTTACTTTCCGCTGCACCTTTACTTTGATTTTAATTTCTTAATCTTTTTTAAAAGGCAATTCACCCCCCTCTTGCCATCCTTCCCGTATTTCTCCGCCCAACACTTTTCATACCTTCTTTTCTTGATGCATGCAGTGAAAGAGACGTGTGTTCCTATCTCCTTTTAACCATCTGACATTGAACTGATTTCAGGCCAAATTTTCTTTAAGATTCAACAAGTCCTTGAGTTTAGACATTGCCTTCATATCCTCCTTAGAAGGGGCCTCATTAAGCTGATTTCATAGCTGGCATTGAGCAAGATTGTCTTCAGCTGCCTTGATATCAAGATCCAGCTTCGAAAAGGAGGCTTTACTCCATTCCTTGAGCCTCGCTTTGACACATTTGAGATTACTTTCCAGAATATACAACAGACATCCAATGTATTCACACTTCCAGGCATCAAGAATAACTTCTCGACCGCCAGGTGTGATAAGTCATGCATTGTTAAACTTAAACAGCAAGGGAGGTGTCCTTAATTTATTGAAGAAAATGTCAATGAGCAAGGGGTTATGATCAGAATGAATTTTAGGAAGAGACATCCCAGAAATTTCAAAAGCATCACTCCTGTAATTAACTTGTACAAAGAATTTATCCAATTTACTGGCTTGTCTCCCATTAACTGTGTATCTGCCCCATGTGAAATCAACTCCAACAATGGGGATCTCAGCCAAGCTGCATTTATCAATCCATGAGGAAAACTCTGCTGCTGCAGAACGAAAAAAATTGTCCCATGTTTTCTCCTCAGGCCTCAGGACCACATTGAAGTCACCAATTATAGTCCATGGGTGATTAATGCTCACAACCATATCCTCTAGATTCTTCCACAGAAGACTTCGTTGTGTGTACAGAATAGAATCAAACACAAAAGTCATTGTGAAATTCTCACCATTCATACCTACATCAATTGTGATGGACTGCTGATCACAAACACGTGAATTTACATGAATAGAGTCATGCTTGAGCATCCAAAGAGACTCCCTTAAACCTTCCAAAAGGCTGTGAGAAACAAAGGAGAAACCAATTGAGATCCATTTAAAGCCCTTCCAATGATCAATTGTCAGACGTGGTTCAGTAATACCAATAAGAAGTGGTTTTTTGTTCACAATTAAATGCTTGAGGACTGTGACCATGGGAGAATTCCCAAGTCCGTGACAGTTCCAAATGATAACTATCATTGATTACACATTCGAGCCTTGTGCGAGGCCCATCATGCTGTTTTTTTTTTCGGACCGGCTTCAACATCCTCAGGACGCTAGTCGCATGATGTGGGGTCATCAACGTCATCACCCCAAGAATTCCTAGATAGCATCACATACTTGTTAGATGATTGAATAGGAGCATGAGATAAACTAGCAGGTAAAACCCTTTTAGCAGATTTGGCAGCAGGAATCGGGACAAACTGTTCAGGATCAGTGTGTCCACCTACATGACCAGTCTGTTCAGAACCATCATGGACCTCTTTCCTGGACTGTATAGCATCAGACACCAACTTATAATCCTCTTGGACGGGTGTTTGCTTATCCATGACAGCAGATACCAGTATAGCTGGGTCATCATATGGATTAACATTAACTGGAGCTTCCGCAACTACAGCACCAGTAAAATTTTTCACAGATGTGTTATCCTCTGCATCCGCAACATCTCCGACTGGTTCTGAGTTGGTCATTACAATAGCAATGACCACATAATTTACAGTCTGAGTAGCATCCGCAGTATCACGAAGACATGCTGCTCCATTTTGTTGGATTGCATTACTTGTTGGGTGAAGCTCCTACATAGTAGAAGAGTTACCATCTTCATTGGATGGCCCTAGCCCTGGCTTTAAGACCAGTTTGGAAATCTTAGCCTTATCCTTCTTCCTTCTACAAGAAGCATCATCATGACCCTTATGTTTACAAATGGATCCGGATTTGTCCTGATTGCATTCATGTTCCATATGCCCAAAGACAATACATTTCATACAGAACATCGGCTTTCTCTCATATCGGATCTCAAGGTTAATGGTATCGTCCATGGGGGTTAACACAACCTCCTCAACCAAAGTGGAGTACTTGTCCACTTCAACAAGGATTTTGGCATAGTGGCCAAATCTCGGAATATCCGTATGTCTATCCATCCTAATTGGGTTCCCAAAAGATGTAGCAATATCCTATAAAATGCAAGGATGCCAATATAACTGGTTCAGTTTATAGACTCGTATCCAGATTGGCGTGTGTGTTATTAACCTTACCGGGATCAAAATTCCATTCCCGTTCCTGAATCCAGAGGAAACCATGTATTAGAGAGAAGGAACCAGCACTCCTGGCATGTCGATTAAACTCATCAGAGGGAAACACAGTGTGATAGAATCCACGTCCCATGGCAATCATTTTCCACTCATCAAATCCCCAGATCAAGGCAATCCGCTGTGTAAGGTCATTGAATGTCCATGATTTTTCCCCTTTTGGAAGAAGAACATGCGCGATGATAGAAAACATACAGAGCTTGATTTGTTCCTCAACTGCATCTTGGATAGCTGAAACATGGGTGATGCGCCCTTTCCTGATAACCCGTCCCCGTGGTGGAGGGTCAAAAAAAAAGGGGGATTAGCCACCTCATTTACCAAATCTGCAAACTTCTTCGAAGGCCCATTGAGATCGTAAACCATAGGAGCGATTCGATTTTCTTTGGAGCGGAAGGAGAACATCTCCCTGTGACTAACCATATCATCATCCACAGAACTGCGATCATCATTCCTGACAGTAGAATCAACAACACCATCCCTAGGGTTTTCATGTCCTTCTCGGTCCTGCTCTGATATCCTCCTATTACTACTACATTCTAATGTCCCATGATCCGAAACACTCCCACATTGATAAAATGGTTCAGTTACGAGACCTAAAAGTACCTTCCCATACACCAATGGTTTCTAACTAGAAATAGGGGGTGATAAATATAGTGGGGAGATTACACCACCTTAGAACGAGTTACAACATAGTGTTCTAACTAGAAATAGGGGTGTGATAAATATAGTGGGGAGATCACACCACCTTAGAATGAGTTACAACATAGTGGAAAGAAACACATAATATCAATACCATAGTAATGAATAAAATTGGAAACCATATATAATACAACTGTAATGTAAAAGGGGATCCAATAAACCAATAATGATTAATTATGCAATAAAAAGTCGAGATGTACCTAAATATCAAACTAAAACAATAGAAATAAAATAATATATTGACGTGAAATAATCCTAAAGGACCCCTTTGTTGAACCCTATGTCGGGCTCATCTCCAAACTCCATCCCATCCAGGAATCCACAAAATCAACAACGAGGTCTCTTTCCCTAGTCCAAACATACATCCATGTAATGTGATCAGGTACCAAATGGATGCTCGTATAGGGTGTGAGTAAATATTAGTAGGTCAACACCATCATGTCTAAAAAACTATTATGATAATAATTTTATCAAATAATGTAACAAACACATGTATTAATTAATCAATGAATATAAAAAATAAATTAACCTACTTCAAAACCAAGCCAGAATGTCTCTTAGCATGTAGAACCTCCGTGCCAACCATAACCTTAATTCATGGAATAATCAAAAAAATAAGTAAGATACATCTGTAAAATCATGTGGTCCTCTAGGAATAAACTTATATATGTGAATTTTAGCATTAACTAGGCTAAGTGTACTATATTATAAATTTATCATGTACCACTAGGTAGAGCCCGCAATATAATTATTTAAGCATGTATTTTTTGTCCCTGATCATTACATATAACCATTTTACTCTCTAGTAAAATACCTATATATAATCATTTTAACATGTAATGACTCAACAAGAAATAATAATAAGTATATCACAATGTCACATCATAATCCTAAATGGTTAATTATAAATATTATAGTTTTTCTTTCAATAACACTTTCATTTCTCTATAAATTTTATCCACAACCATATTAATAGCCCATAAACTATACCCCATGGGATTATTTTTCCAGAAATCGCCAACAATCACAAGTCATGCTAAGAAAAATTTCAACCATTATCCTTGTTTTCATTGCTTAATGGTTTGCTAACCCAATTGGTAGCCATTAACCAGGTCACATTAATAATTGATTCCATAGGGATTGAACCGATATTTCAATCCATGATTTACAATTAATCAATGGCTGACTGAAATATTTTTTTATTATTATGCAAACACTTTTAAGGGAAAAAGTGAGAAGCCATACATGACTTCACCACATCACCAATTCACCACTTCACCACTTAAAATCATACAAACACAATGGATAAAAAATTCATTCAAGCATTCATACTGACAAACCATCACAACTGGAGCCGAAATCACCCAGAGAAGGCTGGGGTACCAAGAACAAGGGAATACAAACATCAGGAAAGTTGCACAAATCTCAAAACCGGTCTCTTCAAATACCCACCTGTGCGACCGTCGACACCATCCCAAATCCAGAAACCCGCCAGCGGACTCCAGTAGGAATTTTCCCAAACCCTCCAGCAAAGTGAGATGGACCATGAAAAGAGCACATCCACAAAGGTTGATGAAGAAACCAGAGTGAGGCTGACCAGGCCGTCTAGATGCTACACCCTACTCCGAAGGCAACCGCGGCGCAACCTCATACCAAAAAAACTCTGCTGGTCCCTTTTCAGCATTTCCAAAGCAGATCAAACATGAATCGAGTAGAACAAAACATATCAAACTCATCCCAATCAAAACCTTGAACCATCCCCAACTGCACACAATCCCGATTCATTGAACCGAACCATAATTGCAACACCCGACGCCACCATCAAAGCTGCTCAAGGAGACCGCACCTTTCATCCCACTCCTCACAGAAGGCTCAATTGATGGACCTTCAACATGCAGCCAAGGAGCCCGAGCATACAAACCCACGTTGTATCACAACCTCAACGCCGTAGGAAGAACAAACCCAAACCCTCTGCCGCAGAGCACCCGCAAGCAGTTGGGCTCCACAAACCATGAAAAGTGGAGTTGTGCCACCTAGGGCTGAAATCACTGCCACCAAACCCTAAGAAGACATCTGTGGATGACCCCTACTTTTATGAAAAGATTAAGTAGTGCTTCCAACCAAAATTTCCAACAAGAAGGGAGGGAAAAATCAAAAGAAGTAACCATGATCACATTAGATCATTATCAAAACCTGATAAAACGTGTTCAATAGATTTACACCACAACTGTGGAGAGAAATGGAAAAGATAGGGAAACCTAATAAAAAATCAATACGGGATCAAATGTGTAATCAGGGCATCCAGAATGGAATAGGAGACTCAAAAAATTCCTGGAGATCCTTAAGGTTGAGAGATAGGTGGGATTCAATATAGGAATAAAAAATATATGAGTTTTCCATATAACCACTAGATATGATAAATACACAGTTTTTACCATCGTTCACATCATGTATTTATTATTTAATAGTTTCGGTGATAAATTTTTTGCCTCGACATAATTTTAACCCTGTTCAAACATTACTGAATGTGAACTAGGTTCATGATGTGTGGGTACTTAACATAAAAACCTAGTTCATGACATGTTTTTAGTGACAATTACATTTCATGTTACACATACTAGATTGTAATTGTAAAATATATAGTTTTCCGCAAATCTTTAAGGAATGTTCTTGAACAACCTTTGACATCTTCCAACTCAATGAAAATCCTCCTAATCTCATTTAGAAAATTTATACCAAGACATAGTTAATTAAAATAAACACTCATACATGAAATTTAGGTTCTTTTTCCTAATAAAGACACTCGTTATCTGAACAAGACTTGACCACCATGGTTTTAACACAAGGGGAAACCCAACAGAAGACTTCTAACACAAACCTCAAAGAGGGATGTATGTTAAAAAAAGGGATCTTACATCTGATGTACATTACCCTTAATGATCATTTTATATCACTATATTTTTTCCTTTCCCTAGGAATCTAATAAGTATACTAGGATTTATATTCAAGGACATTATAGATGGAATAATGTTATTCTCTAAAAAAAATTATGTTGTAACTTGTGTATTCATACATAATATGAAAATTGTGTATGAATATATTTATCTATGAATACTAAACTATTCAGTCATTTGGGATGTGATTCCTTATATATTATTTCTATATAATAAAGCAGAAACCACCTCTGGGCTATTGGGGTTAGATAAATTACATACTCTATCATTATCCATCTAATAATATCATATTTTATTAAATTGAACCCTATTTTTTCCACACACAAAAATCCTTTCACATTGATCCTATATGGTTCCCCAAAATATAATGTATATATGGAAAAAATATTTAATCACTTAGTTAATAAATGACGTTTCAATCCCATGGTTATCTATATAATAAAACTTATATTTTATAATTTTAAGAGCACTCTATCCAAATTCCCCATAATTATTAAAGATAATATTAAACTTAATAATTATTAATACCATCAACTCATGTTTAGAAAATATAAAAAAGTCCTTTCCCAAATAACCATTAAAATTAAATGTTATATAAATCAAACATACCTCAAACATATATTAAAACATAATAAATTACTCCCTGTAACTCCCATAAATCATAAAAAGTGTATTAATTCTTTTAAACTTTTGATTATTCTTAAATTTTATAAAAAATAAACAAAACCACAAAACATCATAACTCTTGAAACCCTACATGTATATACTTCAATCATTCTTCATATTCCTTTAACACTTCTTCACAACCTTACTCTTAAATACCCCATTCCCCTATATTCCACCTCTATGTATTGGAACACACATAGTTAACTCAAAAAGCATCATGAAAATTGAACTATTAAATAAAAATACATATTCAGGTTAATGTTCCCAAATACCCTAATGGATTGTAATAATTGTCATGTTATTTGTATTCATTTAAGATCTAGTTCATAAATTTTTGACAAAAAATTCCCCGATATCAATTGTAGTAGACTTGATTTTAGTAACCAATATATGGAACTTACTTCTTCATGGGTATATGATACAAGTGATCATACCATCCATGATCATCAAATTTAATAGTTTGGGAAAGAAGATGCATACTTGACTCTCTAATTACATTTTAAATTTGATATATAACATTAAAAACATTCATTATTCTTTTAAGTACAATCAATGAATTCTTCCTCATACCATGGGAAAAGGAAAATGAATTAAGGGTGATCCTAGATTAACAATATAGATTACTTACTGTAGAATCTATCGTAAGTAAGTAATGCATAATCAATAAGGAGGAGGGGATAATCAAGACACATTCCATTCAATCAACCACTTTATATCAATGAAAATCCATTGCTAATATCAATATAAAAATCACATGGATAATAGAAAAAAAAATTATAAATGAAATGCATGAATTTATATATTCATGAACATTCTATCAATGTCTTGACCAAGTTATCATGAATCATACAAATTGGGCCTCTAAAACAAGACATTATTATTAATAAATTAGTATGATTAAAACAAATACCCATCTGTTGTGGCCACTAATTTAGTCTCATGAGACATTTCAATGCATTGGGGGGTTATAAAAAACTAGGACCCACCATTTAATTTCAAATATTATGCATTCCTTATATTTTGAATGATTAACACAATAAATTTTAAAAAATACCTTATAAATATATTGTTATCCATATCAAATCATGAATACGAAATGTTTCCCCAGTAAATGAAATAATGTTATTAATAAAATTCCACTAACTAACACTATATAATGAAATGGTATTCAGTTTCAGCATCATAAAATTATTGTAAATGATCCATGACACATAAAATATTGACATACATAAGAAAATAATTTTCAAGGGAACTTGATCATGAGAAATTTAATGACAAAAAATCATAAATCATTTAAATATAAAAGAATTTTATCATTTCATAAAAAATTAATGTTTTGTAGTAAAATAAATACATTTGAAACAAAAATTGAAAATGAAATATAAAAATAAAAAATAACTTACTTTTAACTTTTTGTAAGATATAAATTATAAATTACATTAAAAATACTTTTCATTCCATTAGGAAAATAATACCATGATCATTTTTTATCTTAAAAACAATTCTGAAAGAAGTAGGAAAAATATTTTCATTAAAAATACTAATCTAAACTTGTAAAGTAATATTCAATTTAATTAACATTTCTAATGGAATTAAAATCCATTAATGAAGTATATAATAAAAGAGAACATTATTTTCAAACATTTGTAAAAATTAAAAAAACATTTTCATTTTTTTTTTAAATATTCCATTTATAAATTTTTGAATAATGTCAATTATAGTGTAAATTAAAGTATTAAATAATTTTAATTATAGTTATAAACTTATGTATTTTTTAGGAGAGTTAAAGTGGAAGAAAAAGATCATCGACCTAAGAGAAAATAAGGCGGTTGTTTCATAAAAATATTTTCTCAATCATTACAAGTAGAAAAGTGTGTAAAATTAAAATAATACATGAAATTATAGAAAAAATAGAGTATAATAATATATGTATCGTTTAGAGGATAAGGATCATATAATTTCCCTCAGTGAAAAATTTCTTAATAGATAATCCTAAAAAAGAAGTTTGATTATAACACAAATCCTTAGGGCTTAAATAAATATTGAATAAAACCCCATTAAAATTTTAAAAATAAATAGAAACATTAAATAACATGAATAATGATGAATTTAAAATATAATATGTAAAATTGACTGTATAATAAATATATATAATAGATGGTTTATAATATAAACATGTATTATTGTAGTTGAAATGAGAAAAAATTACCCTACCTAGGGTCTTTGCGTGGTTGTACATGATTAGTCCTACTGTAAAATAAATTTAAATTAATTAAATAATTTCCAAAATAAAATTTACCATCTGTATTCCATTATATAGTCTTTTTATAATCACTTTAGATCCATTAATTTAGTAGTTCTGTCTTATGTCGACCACTTAATGATGTTCGATTAATTTCTCTAAAATTACCTCAATATATTAACCATGGTGTAAGGATATATGATATAGTCTGATATTTTATATAATGATATAAATTTCATGACTATAATATTTATTTATTATATATAATTTTATAATTTTTCATGCATGTTGGTAACCGATTAAAAAATCACATCGCTTCAAGGTTACAGTTTCCCACACATACGTACAAGCTATGTTATTATTTTCAATAATATGGAAGGGTGTGAAGGTATATGATTTATCATAATTCTATATTATTAATTTTGTTAAAAATATCATATAAATTCATTAATTACATATTTATAACCATCCATGTATAATGGTGATTAGAAACTAATTATACCACCATGTTGAAATTGTAGGTCATATGTACGCCTGAGAGATGTTTTCATTTTACCTATGAAAGAACAGATGTAGAAAATTGAAATACTATAATATTAATAAAATCTCAATATACTAGTGATACTGGTTTCATTATGTTTGGATTGGTACATATATCAAACCTTCTTTTTCTTACATTACTATTTTATTATTTTAAAAAAACATTAAATCATTACAAAATGAGGATCCAATGGTTTAGTGTCTATGGAAAATTAGTACAACACAGAACATTTAAAAAATAAAATATATACATTTATTTTATTCATTTGTCTCTTGCTTCTTATTATCCCTCAAATTCTACATAGTAAATGTAATCCCATGAGGATATACATCAATGAAAAGGGTGATATAGAAGCCCAAAAAGAGGATAGATAAAAACATGAAACAATATAACATGAGGTGAACATAATTATAACATCATCATCATAATCATCATATGAATCATTATATATTGGCATGGAATGACGCAATGCATAAAAATGAAACATCATCTCATAGTTGTCAACTACCACTCATTGTTTTTAACAAATCTAGCATCATGTTCATGCATATATCACTTTTTTCATGAGATTTATCACATTACCCAATGAATTGGAATTATATATAATTATTGGCATACCCATAACATCATAAAATTTACATTGCGCTATATAATTCGGGGTTCACCCGTCACATCATAACATTTACATTATCATGAATTCCACATAGAACATATATCAATCATGGACGTAAAATAACCCATAGAAATGAGTGGGTATAAATTCATAAATCTTACATTCATAAACCTTGGGTTCAAAATTGTAAGTGGGAACCACATACTTGATAAACTATTCATCAACCTTGAGTAAAGAAGAAATAGTCTTGAGAAGTAAAATGTGTGTTTTTTGAAAGAGTAGTTATTTTGGAAAACATTTTATTTATCATAAACTCAAGTAGTAAAAATTTATATCCCATAAAAGGTAATATAATGATGATGAAATAATATTTATGGATTTCCCTTATTGAAAATGGATTGAATGGGTGGAAACCCAAAAAGAGAGATTTGGGTTTGAGAATTCACATTACATTGTGTCTAAATAATTAATTCACTTTAATGTCCTATATAATAACATTACAGTCATTAATTTACAATTATAAAACCTTTTATACATTCATATGATTCATTTTGGTTTTACTAAGATATTTTATGGTAATTTTTATGAGTTGCAGAGTCAAATTTCATTGTACGAGAGAGTTCGTTATCTTATTTTTCATGATTGGTTCATTTGATACTCTAATTGAAGTTCATGTAAAATGTGGATAAATATACAGAATTGTTATTATATTTTATTAATGATATTAAAGATGTTTAAAATACCTTATATATAATTGGATAATATACCATGAGAATTAATCAATAGCTAAAAGTTAATGGCGATCGTTTTAGGTCAATTTTGGTGGTTTATCGATCACAAAAATTATGTTTTGTTTTATCATTTAGTATTATGTTTAAATTTTATTACCAATACATGAATATGGATATAAAATAAAATTTAAATAATTTTTCATACAATTAATTTTTTTATTAACACATTTCATGTTTTTAATGTAAAATGAATGTGCATCACCAACGATGTTGGTAAATTGACACGTCACAGGCGACGATTTTATTTTTTAAATAGAGAAGAGAGAGGATGGATTTTATTGATGAATGATTCATTAACATGATATAATTACATTAAAAGAAACATATTAGTGTTTTCATTTCATTTTTATAAGATAATTTGAGGATAATATAAGGAAATAAAAAAATTTAAAAGGAATTAAAAGAATGAAGAATATTTTTTTACCTCTTGGATTCTCCTCATGAGATCCTCCTTAAGGCAATTAGGATTTGTCTTTTTATGAGATTAAATGATCTTGGATGTGAGGTAGTGTATTGGGAAGAGTACTGGGAAAATTATTGACAATGATAAAAGTATTATATGTGTGAGAAAAAGAAGTGGTGAGGAATGGTATTTATAGGGGATGAGAGGGGGTGATTTTCCATTATTTTAATCATTAGATTATTAATTTTTCCCAATACAATAAATGGTGATTATTATATGACTAAATACATTAATTGGAGAAGGATAATTCGAGATTATAGTGCACATATAAGTGATTACACAATGAATAGTTTATTTCGATTATAATGTATATATACTATAAATTACCGCATTTTATTATTCATAAAAAACAAAGTATTTTAGAAAGATCTCAAAAATATACACTAACCATTTTTGGAAACCTAGAATTAAAAAGTTAACTCCATTTTGTGAAAATAATTTTATAAATAAGATTAATTTAATTTTTAAATAAAAACAACATATACATGGAAAAAAGAGATTTTAAAATTATAATTGATTTTATAAAACTTTTATAAATTACTTATAGTATCATAAAATTAACTAAAAATAAAAAGAAATAAAAATATTAATCTATGAATACATTTTATGAAAATAAATTTTCTTTTATATTATAAAATATATCATAAAAGTTTAATTAATTAATTATGACATACAAAAATACCAACACTTAATTAATTATTTTTAAAAAACTTATTTACAAAGACTATGATATAATTATACCATAATTTTATTTATAATATTCTAAAATTTTATATATACTTCTATGGGTGAGGTCAATATTCATTTGGTCGATATACTATTCATAAGGGTCATATTACTATTCCCAAGGTCAAGTTACTACTTCATTGGTATTGGTTTCTTAACATTTAGAAATATTTCTTATTTCATTAATCATTCATTTATAATGTTTTTATTATTGTATTTAAGAGGTTTTATGTGATTTAAACTATATTAAATTACTATACTAAGGTATAAATTATATTTATAAATGTGTGGGTCGTTACATTCTTCCCCCTTTTTAAATTTATTCCTCAAAATTTCTTTTTACATAAACAGGTGAGGGTACTTCTCATTCATATCCTCCTCCACTTCCCAAGTTTATTATTCATACTTATGGTTACCCCACAACACTATGACAATGTGTTTTTTCTTATTGTGTATAAACTTATCTCTCCAGTCTATAATCATTACTAGATTCTCCTCATATGAGAGGTCATCCTCCAATTGTACCACCTCTGAGTTTAGTACATGTGAGGGATCATGTATGTACTTCTTCAGGAGAGATACAAGGAACACATCATGAACATGATCCATATTTTGTGGAAGTACTAGGCCATAGGCCATAGATCCTATGTGATAAAGGATCTCAAATGGGATAATGTACCTTTGGTTTATCTTCCCTTTTTTCCAAACTGAATGACTCTCTTCAATTTTGATATTTGAAGGAAGACTTTATCTCCAATATCAAACTCTGAGTCACTTCAATGGTTGTCAGCATAAATATTTTACAGACTATGATCATCTTCTATATGTTTCTGGATGTCTTAATCCATCTCTATCATCTCTTTCAAACAATCTAGTCCAAGGAGATTTCTTTTTCCAACTTCATCCAAACTGGTTGTAGTTCTATATCATTCTTTATATAGAGATTCATATGGATCTATATGAATAATCCAGTGGAAGATATTGTGTCATAGGAACGAAACCAATTGGATATGTTGATACCATATACATTTTAATAAAAATGAGTAGGATATTGGTATCTATTCGAGCATCTAAATAGTCCTTTCATATTTCTTATCATTTTGGGGGTGATAGGATGCACAAAAATTAAATTTATTACTCAATGCATGTTGAAGATTACTAAATAATTTACATGTGAACCTGGGATCACGATCAGGGAAAATTGAATGTGGAACCTCATATAGTATCACCACTTCCTTCAAATATATCATTTCAAGTTGTTCAACCGAGAGATCTTACCAAACCAAAATAAAGTAGGCAGTCATGGTGAGTTGGTCCACCGTAACCCATGTCGCATTATTTCCTTTGGATGTCTTTAGGAGACCCATGATGATGTCTATAGTGACATTATACCATTTACACGTGGGTATATAAAATAGTTACATCATCCCTTTGGATATATTTATCTCTTCTATAATATGCTGGCATATCAAATACCTTGAGATATACTCAACAATTTCTTTTTCCTTGTTGTCCCACCGGAAGTGTTTTTGGAGATCACAGTGCATTTTGGTTCTCCTAAGATGGATAGAGAAAGTTGATCTATGTGAATTATCCAATAGATCATCATTTATCCCAGGTGATTAATCCACACATAACCTCATTAAAAACCAAATCAAACCATAATCATTGATATGTAACTCTTGAATCTTCCATTCCTTTACTGCATTCTCCTTCATTTGTAACTCTAAATCATCCTTTTTGCCTCCTTAACCTTCTTTAGGATAGATGATTGGGAAATCAATTGTGAAAGATAGGATGTATTCCATTTAGTTATTCTTTCTAAATCCATTCCTTTCATATCCATGAAGATGAATTCTTTCTCAATCCAAAACATAGATATAGTTGCAGGTTCATTTCTACTAAGAGCATCCTCTACCTTGTTTGCCTTGCCATAATGATAGTGAATAGTGAAATCATAGTATTTTATTGTCTCTAACCATCTCTTTTGAAATATGTTGAGCACTGTTTGTGTGAATATATACTCTAGGCTCTTGTAATCAGTATATATTTCACTCTTCTGACTAGAGAAGTAGTGCCTCCATATTTTCAAGGAAAAAGACTTAACTGAAAACTCTAAATCAAGTGTTGGGTAGTCCTGCTCATGGATATTTATCTATCATGATGATTAGGCTATCACATTATAATTTTTCATGAGTACACAACCAATGAATTTCATTGAATAATCATTATATATCAGAAAATTTTCTCCGCATTTCAGTTATGTGAGAACATGGGTAGTGATCACCCGCTTCAATATCTCATTGAAACATTCCTCACATTCTTCCTTCCAGACAAACATTACCCCTTTCGTTGTTAACATAGTTTGCAGTCTTGAAAATCATTAGAAATTTCTCCCAAATAGTCAATAGTACTCAACTATTCCATGAAAAATGATTATTTCTTTGAATCTAGATGGTTAGTGTAACACCCTAAGCTTCTACGATACGCTTCTCTTTGAATAATGCAATAGCGTGTGTTGTACGTAACATTGAGTTCTAACACACCACAACCAATCAAACTAGCCATTATGAATAGTAATACCCACTTTTTGAAATTTATAAATTTTATTTTTCAAAATGGACTTCATTTTGGGATTCGGAATATCGAAATTATCCTAGAGTGAATTTTTGGTTTTTTTCTGAAAAACTTCATTTTTTGATGAATAGTGAAACCACTAAGTGGTAGTTAAAAAACTGATTTTTTCATAAAACTTAATTTTACCGCTTCTGTGAGTGGAATTTTTAAAGTCTGAGAGACACGGTTAATATCAAGGAGTAAAATTTGGTTCAATGAGATGAAAATAATTTTTGGTGAATAATAACTTTTTACTTTTATTTACCACGGTTAAAAGTAAATAGGGTAATTAAGGGTAAAAATGATATTAATATTACCCTTACACATGTTATAATTCTATTATACAAGTTTATATCGACCAAAAACAACCTTAGGAATAAAATATTATCATTTAGGTCCACTTGGATTAGATTAGGGCATTTATTATTATTTAATTCAAAGAAGAGTTAAAAGAGTTAAAATCAAAGTGTATTTACTAAATCATTTTTAATATAGGGTTATACATAAGATAAATTATATTATAAAAATTAATTATAAAGATAAAAATATTTCCTACATAATTGTATTTTATTTATAATTTTTATACATTAAATAATTTAATTTATTTATGACCCAATGATGATGCAGTAATTACCATAATATTGAAAAATTAAAATAGTTGATATTATAAATACCCAAATAAATATAATTTGAGACTTTTTATGAATTAAACTAATTTTATAGGTTAATATGACATGTTAGTAATGATTTAATTAACTTTTTTTGAAGTAATAATTCTGTTATGATTTTCACAAAAATCCATTTTCCAAATAGTGTCAAAATTGACATAAAAGAGTTTTTAAAACAAATATTATATTATTAATTGATATTCAATTCATAAAAATCTAAGGTTCGTCCAAGAGACTTATTTCATGATAGGTGTATCATTAATGGACCACTTGGGGATTTATTAGAGGTATATAGTAAGTTTATTAACTATATAATATAAAAATACAAAGTGACATGGTAAGTGTCAAACTAATTAACTAAGAGTTAAAACTAAAAGATAAGGTTAATATAATGAACCAAACCTGTCTAAATTCAATTTGTTGAGTGGTTTTCAACCCATCCCCACCTTTAACTTTAAATAATCTACTTTTGAGCCCTTAGAAACCGAATATGAATTTATTATAAGATAATATTTCTAGCTTTTCCAAAGGTGCCCCTCACCCCTCTTATAAAAGGGCACTCCCCCTTCTCATTAATTCACACATTCAAAGCCATTTGGCTCGGCCAAACTCTGCCCAAATACTCTCTCAACTTCCCTCACTTTATCCTAGAGGCCTTCCTTTAGTCATAAAACCAATATAAGGAGCCCTTTTGATCAAATCAAAAGGAAGAACCCGAAGAAGAGGTAATGATTTCACCACCCTTTTTCAAGTTCCTTTCTTCTTCCACTTATTATTTCTTTGTTATGACCATTATAAAATAATAAATCCAGTATCTTATATATACTGTGATGTTATTTTAAATATGGTACAACCATATTCAGTATTCTATCCATCCTTTGAATAACATGTCACCATACGTGCGTACGTATGGCTTACCGTCTCCACGTCGTGGTGTAATTGTTATTCAATAAATTATTATTTGTATGGGTATAATAATGATGTGTAATTCATGTAAATAATAAATATAACATGATAATGATTCTTTATATATGATATACCATCCAATTATATATTAATTTAATATCAAAAGAATGATATTGTCGCTCGTGCGTACGTACGGACTACCGTCTCCACGAACACGATGAGATTCATTCTCCATCGTATCCATTCAAGTATAATTCACATTTGATGATTAATAATAGTATATAAGGACTTGATATCATTATGGATATGATTAATATACAACCTATCCATGGAAAACATGGCTTACGTAACAAAACATATAAAAGAAAATGAGTAAGTTAACACCTAAAACAACGATAATACTAAGATATTATTAACAAATCAATGTTAAAAGATCATATATGATATCATATTAATGTATATGATTATTGTATAATTTAATAACAATAATTTCACCATTATACAAGAGTTTAACCTACCCTCAACCAAGGAAAAGTACAAGGTAAGGGTTTATTTCGCAATCTCTTCATTATCCGAGGTTGTTTATACGTAATAATCTTCTAGGATCTCTTTATCATCCACATCCATGTTTCTTAAAAACGTATTTCAAAACATTTTTACTATTTACAAGAATATGGGTTAAAGTCATTTATACCCTTTTTTTACTTTTTATAAGAGGTTTATAAAGGAATATTTCCGTCGTTTTCCAAACAAGGTTCTTTTTAACCTTTTCAACAGAATTAAGGTAAGAATGTTTTTTAACTTATACAACGAGTGAGGCTATTTTCCACCGTTATAAAATTGTCGAAACTTCCCTTACAATCTTATAATAATATTTTCAAATAAATTTTTTTATTTTATAAATATATGACTCTTAAATTATTTCAAAATAGAAAGAGATATTTCTCTAAAAAGAGTTTTGATTTCATCTATGTCAACATCCTTTGATGGATTTTACGCTTATTTGAAGTTGATTTATTATGATACAAAACTTCTATATTGTATTGAAGGCTTTGTGATATGTTTGACTGTGGATGTGTTATTTTTATACCATTCATGGTTTATGGATGAAGTATTTACATTTCGTATGCTAGTTTAATATGAATGTTTATGTTATTTTTAAATCTTTTCATATGGGAATGCATTGGACTTAATATGTGACGGGTAGAGCCCGCTATAGCTCCTCAATGAATCAATAGGTCTCATGAGACAAACTAGTGTCTTGGCACAAGGCCTTGTCAAAATCTTATTTGTAGTATTGGCACAAGGCCTTGGCTATTTGGTTATGATAGTCTGGCATTATGCATTCCATCATTATGAAAGTGATTGTTGATATTGCATGTGATTATTCGATTAGTAGAATATACATGTGAATAAGTAAATAGCATTATTTTATTTTATTTTGGCATACTATGCTGAAGTTCAAGTTTAAAAGGATTTTGTTTTAGTTATACATTTCCTTAAATGTTTATTCTTATTTATGAAAGTTTCTGCTATATTGTTATCCTTACTGGGCATTTGAGATCACCCCTTTTCTATGTTTTATTTTTCCCATGATGTGAAGAAGTAAATTATGAATGAATTACAGGGATAGTATGAGGGGATAAGAGTGTAGAATATGGAGAATATGTTGTTGTAGTTTTCATTTTTATGATGTAATGTAAAACATTATGAATATATCTAGTGTTTCTAAGGATACTAAACTAATCGGTCTTTCTAGATTTGATCTTTCTTGTGATTATGCCAATGTTATGTAATAATGCACCGACTCTAGGTAACTGGGGTCGGGGCGTTACAGTTGGTATCAGAGGAAGTTTAGTACAATCCTTGGAAGTTAGATTTAGATAAACTCTGATTAGAGCACATAGACCTAAGATGGACTTTGAGGATTAGTATATAAGAACTTCCTAGAATTTTGGTATTGTAGAGATTTTGTGAGTTTTCTGAGCAATACATCCCTGTTTGGATACGAGTAGGTAGAGGCGGCTCTGACACAGATGTACCTAGGGGTAAAACCCGAAAACACCGCTTTGAACTAGACTCGAACGGGAACTGGTGCACGACAACGGGCCTTGCTGCACTCTTGGTTACGACACTCCCGGGGGATATGCTTAGGATAACTCTCATTTTCTTTAAAAATAATTATGAAGGGTTTATGAATATATAATCCCTCAAATAAAACATTTTTATGATGATGGATTATATCCATAAATAGTTCAAATTATGTTAAGTGTTTTATAAGTATGAAATTATGTATTTTGATTCATAAACTGGTCTAGTTTATGCCATTGTTTAGAAATGGTGCCTAGTGGAAGAAATGGAAACCGTATCAATGCACTCACTCCATGTAGGGATTTCCCTCCTGCTCAAGATAATTATAGTGGAGCTGGTGATGCAACTGGTGCCGATCAGCTAATCACCCTACTGGGACAACTCACTCAAGTTATGAATAATAACCTTACTCATATGGAGCACCCTGATCCGCAACGTGGAGGATCAATGTTAGATCGCTTCATGAGGCAACAACCACCAACATTCAATGGGAGTAAAAATCCCTTAGTAGCTGAAAAATGGATAAGTTACCTAAAGAAAATATTTCATGATTTAAAGAGTAGTGAAAGGGAAAAAGTTATCATGGCAGTTTATCGCCTCACTAGAGATGCTGATCAATGGTGGTCATTGATTCAAAACATGAAGGAAGACGATGAAGTATCAAATATGGAATGAAGGGAGTTCAAAGATCTGTTTTTAGAAAAATACTTTCCTCGTGACCATCGAGCAGATATGGAAAGGCAATTTCTGAGTCTGAGACAAAAGGAGGATGAGAGTGTTGCAAAGTATGAGGCTAACTTTACAAGGTTAGCAAGGTATGATGGAGATTATATACGTAACCCAATAAGTAAGATTGATCATTTCTTTGATGGGTTAAAACTATTTCTCCGTCGAGCATTAGTCTCACAATCCTTCTCGTCGTATGAAGACATTGTCTCATGTGCCATCAAGACAGAGAAAGAATTATCTAAGTCATATGACTTTAAAGAAAATAAAGAGAAGAAGAGATTTTCTGATCAATCTGGGAATGGAAATAAGGGGAAGAAGGGAAAAGTTGAATATCCAACCTGTAGTAAATGTGGGAAGAAACACCCCAGTACTTGCTTAAAAGGAATGAGAGTCTATTACAAGTGTGGTGAAAAAGGCCACCAAGCTTGTGATTGCAAGGGGAAGAAGGAAGCTACCGATGTCCAATTCTACAATTGTAGGGAGATGGGAAATTATGCAAATGAATGTCCTAAGTGTCAGGGGAACTTACCTCAGAAAAGGCCAAGGGATCAAGGATAAGCTTATGCTATCACTACTGCTGAGGTAGAAGCTCCAAAAGACGTGGTTGCAGGTAATTTAATGGTTTCCTCAAGTTTATCAAATGCATTATTTGATTCTGGATCATCACATTGTTTCATATCTTCCCAGTTTTCTAAGAAAATTAGATATTTTCAATTTGATTTAACAAGGGAGTTGTCAGTTAAAACTCCTAAGGGAAGTATCATTGCAACAAAGTTTTGTGAATCAGTCCCCATTAGAGCACATAAATGTTCTTTATCTACTGATATCATAGTCATACCTATGATTGAGTTTTATATAATCCTCAGTATGTATTGTATTTCGGACCATGATGTGAAGATTTAGTGTAAGAAGAAGGAGGTTACTATTTTTGATGATGATGATAAAGAACACCTTATCTTTAGAGCAGAATCGTCACCACCTAATTCTTATCTAGATCCACCCCCAGTAGCTCAACTAAATTCAATTATTGGGGAGGAAGAGAATGAAATGACTATGGGTGTGGAAAGTAATTTTAAAATAGAGGATGTACCTGTTGTGAAAGAATATGTAGATGTGTTTCTGGAAGATTTACCTGGACATCCTCCAGAACGAGAAGTTGAGTTTTCCATTGATTTAATTCCAAGATCAAGGCCTATATTAAGACCTCTTATAGAATGGCCACTATAGAATTAGTTGAACTAAAGAAACAACTAGAGGAATTGAGTAATAAGGGATTTATTCACCCTAGTGTTTCTCCATGGGGATCCCCTATTCTTTTTGTTAAAAAGAAAGATGGATCTATGAGGTTATGTATCGACTACAGGGAGATCAATGCTATAACAATAAAGAACAAGTATCATCTACCTCGCATTGATGATTTATTTGACCAACTGCATGGAGCTCAATACTTTTAAAATATTGACCTTCGATCTAGATACCATCAGTTGTGTGTGAAGAAGGAAGAAATTTCGAAGACAGCATTTCGAACCAGGTACGGGCATTACGAGTTTACAGTAATGCCTTTTGGATTGACTAATGCACCCTCTGTATTCATGGATCTGATGAATAGAGTTTTCAAGTAATATCTCGATGAATTTGTAGTGGTATTTATTGATGATATCTTGGTATACTTCAAAAGCTACGAAGATCATGAAAATCACTTGCGCATTATCCTGAAGACTCTGAGAATACATGAATTATATGGGAAGTTTAGCAAGTGTGAATTCTGGCTTCAGGAGATTTCTTTTCTTGGCCATATTGTATCTAAATATGGAATATCTATTGATCCTTCTAAGACCAAGGCAATCCAAGAATGGCCATCACCTATGAGTATAACTGAGGTACACAGTTTTATTGGTTTGGCAGGTTATTATCGACGTTTCGTCTAGAATTTTACCCGGTTGGCTAACCCATTAACATAGCTCACATGTAAAGGGGTTAAATTTGTTTGGACAAAAGAGTGTGAATAATGCTTTGAAGAACTTAAGAGAACAATAGTCAATGTTCTTATATTTACTCTACCAACAGGGAATGATGGGTTCGTTATTTATAGTGATGCATCGAAGAAAGGACTTGGTTGTGTTCTTATGCAGAATGATAGGGTTATTGCCTATGCATCACGACTGTTGAAAATTCACGAACAAAACTATCCTACTCATGATCTCAAGTTAGCAGCTGTGATCTTTGCTTTGAAGATATGGAGGCACTACCTCTATGGTGAAAAATGTGAGATTTATACTGATCACAAGATTTTGAAGTATATTTTCTCACAAAAAAAACACAACATGAGGCAAAGGAGATGACTTGAATTACTCAAGGATTATGATTGCACGATACACTACCACCCGGGGAAGGCAAACAAGGTGGCAGATTCTTTGAGCAGAAAATATCATGGAGTTTTGAACAATATGAGAATTTAAAGGGATCTAATTTTCATGGATATAGTGAAGATGGACATGGGAATAACCAGGGAAGGTGAAACATCAATGCTTTTTCAAATGGTTGACAAACCATCTTTACTAGAAATGATTAAGAGTTCTCAGATCGATGATGAAGAATTTCAAAAGAAGATTAAAGCTGTGAATGATGGGAGATTGAGAAACTTTGTGTATGAAGAAGGAATTTTGAAATTCGGGAAGAGGCTTTGTGTTCCTGATATACTTGATCTAAAAATGAAATTTTTGGATGATTCTTATAGTTCCAATTTCCTTATACACTCTGGGAGCACCAAAATGTATAGAGATTTGAAGGAACATTTTTGGTGGGACAACATGAAGAGGGAGATTGCTGATTTTGTGTCAATATGTATGGTTTGTCAACAAGTGAAAGTTGGAAGGCAACAGCCTGGAGGAGTCATGCAACCTCTTCCCATACTGGAGTGGAAATGAGACAATATTACGATGGACTTTGTCATGGGGCTACCAAAGACTCCTAGAAGGAACAATGCAATATGGGTCATTGTTGATCGTCTTACCAAGTTAGCACATTTTCTTGCTATAAGGGAAGATTTACCACTTGAACGACTAGCAAGACTATATATTAATGAAGTTGTGAGACTTCATGGAGTACCCCTATCGATTGTTTCTGATCGTGATCCCCGTTTTACTTCAAGATTCTGGAAAAGTCTTCAGAAAGCCTTGGATACTGAACTTCATTTGAGCACTGCCTACCACCCTCAAACAGATGGAAAATCAGAACGAACTATTCAAACCTTAAAATACATATTGAGATCCTTCTCACTTGAATTTCAGGGTATGTGGGATCAATATTTACCTCTGGTAGAATTTTCCTATAACAATAGCTTCCATTCGAGTATTCATATGGCACCATATGAAGCATTACATGGAAAGAGATGTCGCACACCAACCTGTTGGGATGACGTTGGTGAAAGAAAACTTGTAGGCCCAGAACTGGTGGAGGAAACGATGGAAAAGGTGAAGGTAATCAAAAACCATATCAAAGCAGCTCAAAGTATTCAGAAGAGCTATGCTGATAATCGAAGGAAGGATTTGGAATTTCAAGTCAGTGATCATGTTTTCCTGAAGGTATCTCCATGTAAGGGAGTCATACGTTTTGGTAAGAAAGGTAAATTGAGTCCCAGGTACATTGGACCTTTCGAAATTCTAGAATGAATTGGGGCTGTAGCATACCGATTGGCAATGCCGCCAAGTCTCTCCAAAGTTCACGATGTGTTCCACGTATCTCTATTGAGGAAATACATGCCTGACCCAACGCATGTACTCACCTATGAGGAATTAGAACTGGAACCCGATCTGTCTTATTGCGAAGAGCCCTTCAAGATTCCTGATACGAGAGAACAAGTACTAAGAAACCGGACGACTCGTCTGGTAAAAGTCTTGTGGAGAAACCATAAGATGGAAGAGGCAACGTGGGAACCCGAGGAACTTATGATGAAGAACCACCTGAGTCTTTTCATGCAGTAGTATTCTAGAAATTTCGAGGATGAAATTATTTTAAGGAGGGGAGAATGTAACACCCCAAGCTTCTATGGTATGCTTCTCTTTGAATAATGCAATAGCGTGTGTTGTACGCAACATCGAGTTCTAACACACCACAACCAATCAAACTAGTCGTTATGAATATTAATACCCACTATTTAAAATTTATAAATTTTATTTTTCAAAATGGACTTCATTTTTGGATTCGGAATATTGAAATTAACCTAGGGTGAATTTTTGGTTTTTTTCAGAAAAACTTCATTTTTTGATGAATAGTGAAACCACTAAGTGGTAGTTAAAAAACTGAAATTTTCATAAAACTTAATTTTACCGCTTCTGTGAGTGGAATTTTGAAAATTCGAGAGACACGGTTAATATCAAGGAGTAAAATGTGGTTCAATGAGATGAAAATAATTTTTGGTGAATAGTAACTTTTTTACTTTTATTTACCACGGTTAAAAGTAAATAGGGTAATTAAGGGTAAAAATGATATTAATATTACCCTAACACATGTCCTAATTCTATTGGAAAAGTGTATCTCGACCAAAAACAACCTTAGGAATAAAATATTATCATTTAGGTCCACTTGTATTCGACCAGGACATTTATTATTATTTAATTCAAAGAAGAGTTAAAAGAGTTAAAATCAAAGTTTATTTACTAAATAATTTTTAATATAGGGTTATACATAAGATAAATTAGATTTTAAATATTAATTAGAAAGATAAAAATATTTCCTACATAATGGTATTTTATTTATAATTTTTAGACATTAAATAATTTAATTTATTTATGACCCAATGATGATGCAGTAATTACCATAATATTGAAAAATTAAAATAATTGATATTATAAATACCCAAATAAATATAATTTGAGACTTTTTATGAATTACAATAATTTTTTAGCTTAATATGACATGTTAGGAATTATTTAATTAACTTTTTTCTAAGTAATAATTCTGTTATGATTTTCACAAAAATCAATTTTCCAAATAGTGTCAAAATTGACATAAAAGAGTTTTTAAAACAAATATTATATTATTAATTGATATTCAATTCCTAAAAATCTAAGGTTCGGCCAAAAGACTTATATAATGATAGGTGTATCATTAATGGACCACTTGGGGTCTCTTGGAGGTATATAGTAAGTTTATTAACTATATAATATAAAAATTCAAAGTGACATGGTAAGTGTCAAACTAATTAACTAAGAGTGAAAACTAAAAGATAAGGTTAATATAATGACCCAAAACCTGTCTAAATTCTATTGGTTGAGTTATTTTCGACCCATACCCACCTTAACCTTTAAATAATCCACTTTGGAGCCATTAGAAACCGAATATGAATTTATTATATGATAATATTTCTAGCTTTTCCAAAGGTGCCCCTCACCCCTCTTATAAAAGGGAACTCCCCCTTCTCATTAATTCACACCTTAAAATCCATTTGGATCAGCCAAAATCTGGCCAAATACTCTCTAAACTTCCCCCACTTTATTCTAGAGGCCTTACTTTAGTCAGAAAGCCAACCTAAGGAGTCCTTTTGATCAAATCAAAAGGAAGAACCCGAAGAAGAGGTAATGATTTCACCACCCTTTTTCAAGTTCCTTTTTTCTTCCACTTCTTCTTTCTTTGTTATTACCATTATAAAATAATAACTCCAGTATATTATATATACTGTGATGTTATTATAAATATGGTACAACCATATTCAGTATTCTATCCATCCTTTTAATAACATGTCACCATACGTTCGTACGTACGACTTACCGTCTCCACGTCGTGGTGTAATTGTTATTCAATAAATTATTATTTGGATGGGTATAATAATGATGTGTAATTCATGTAAATAATAAATATAACATGATAATGATTCTTTATATATGATATACCATCCAATTATATATTATTTTAATATCAAAAGAATGATATTGTCGCTCGTGCGTACGTACGGACTACCGTCTCCACGAACGCGATGCGATTCATTGTCCATCGCATCCATTCAAGTATAATTCTCATTTGATGATTAATAATAGTATATAAGGACTTTATATAATTCTAGATATGATTAAGATACAACCTATCCATGATAAACACGACTTATGTAACAAAACATATAAAAGAAAACGAGTAAGTTAACACCTAAAACAATGATAATACTAAGATATTATTAACAAATCAATGTTAAAAGATCATATATGATATCATATTAATGTATATGATTATTTTATAATTTAATAAAAATTATTTAACCATTATACAGGAGGTTAACCAACCCTCAACCAAGGAAAAGTGCAAGGTAAGGGTTTATTTCAAAATCTCTTCATTATCTGAGGTTGTTTATATGTAATAATCTACTGGGATCTCTTTATCATCCACATCCATGTTTCTTAAAAATGTATTTAAAAACATTTTTACTATTTACAAGAATATGAGTTAAAGTCATTTATACCCTTTTTTGACTTTTTATAAGAGGTTTATAAAGGAATCTTTCCGTTATTTTCCAAACAAGGTGCTTTTTAACCTTTTCGATAGAATTAAGGTAAGAATGTTTTTTTAACTTATACGGTGGGTGCAGCTATTTTCCGCCGTTATAAAATCGTCGAAGCTTCCCTTACAATCTTATAATAATATTTTCAAATAAAATGTTTTATTTTATAAATATATGACTCTTAAATTATTTCAAAATAGAAAGAGATATTTCTCTAAAAAAAGTTTTGATTTCATCTATGTCAACATCCTTTGATGGATTTTACGCTTATTTGAAGTTGATTTATTATGATACAAAACTTCTATATTGCATTGAAGGCTTTGTGATATGTTTGACTGTAGATGTGTTATTTTTATACCATTCATGGTTTATAGATGAAGTATTTACATTTTTTATGCTATTTTTAATACGAATGTTTATGTTATGTTTAAACCTTTTCATATGGGAATGCATTTGACTTAATATGTGATGGGTGGAGCCCGCTATAGCTCCTTGATGCATTGATAGGTCTCATGAGACAAACTAGTGTCTTGGCACAAGGCCTTGGAAAACTCTTATTTGTAGTATTGGCACGAGGCCTTGGATATGTGGTTATGATAGTCTGACATTATGCATTCCATCATTATGAAAGTGGTTATTGATATTTCATGTGATTATTCGATTAGTAGAATATCCATGTGAATAAGTAAATGGAATTATTTCATTTTATTTTTTCCATACTATGTTGAAGTTCAAGTTTAAAAGGCTTTTGTTTTAGTTATACATTGCCTTAAATGTTTATTCTTATTTATGAAAGTTTCCACTATATTGTTATCCTTACTGGGCATTTGATCTCACCCCTTTTCTATGTTTTATTTTTCCCAGGATGTGAAGAAGTAAATTATGAATGACCTACAGGGATAGTATGTAGGGATAAGAGTGTAGACTATGGATACTATGTTGTTTTAGTTTTCATTTTTATGATGTAATGTAAAACTTTATGAATATATCTAGTGTTTCCAAGGCTACTAAACTAATCGGTCTTTCGAGATTTGATCTTTCTTGTGATCATGCCAATGTTATGTAATAATGCACCGACTCTAGGTAACTGGGGCCGGGGCGTTACAGTTAGGGTCATTCCTCGATTACATTTTTTTTTCAAGTGTCCATATTTAATCCCTCACTTGTGATCACATGTCCCATGAATGTGACTTATTGTATCCAAAAGTCAAACTTACTAAACATGTCATATGAATTATATTTCTTTAATATCACTAACACAATCCTTAGGTGTTATTCATGTCCCTCCTTTCTATTAGAGTATTAGATGATATCATTTATAAACACTACCACAAATTTTTTGATATGATGTTTAACGACTCTATTCATCAAATCCTTGATGATTATAGTGGAATTAGTAAGTCCAAATGGAATCTCTAGAAACTCAAAGTGCCCATACCTAATATAGAAGGCAGTATTATAAATATCATTATTATTCACCTTTAAGGGATGATATCCAGAATGGAGATAAACCTTTGAGAAGTACTGATCTCCTCATAACTGATCAAACAAGTCATCAATCCTTGTAATAAGATACATGTTATTTATAGAGATCATTTTGTGTTCTTAATAATTGATAAAAAACCACATTGATACATTATTCTTCTTAAAAAAGAGCATTGGCACACCGCAAGATGATGCACTAGGTCATATGAACCCTTTGTCCAATTACTCTTGTATCTTCTTCTTTAACTCTTCCAGTTTGATTGGAGCCATCCAATTGGTACACTTTGAGATAGGAGTATCTCCAGGTATGAGTTATATTGATAACTCTAACCTACATTTCGGGGTGAGTCTAGGTAAATCTTCCGGAAATACATCACTCTATTGCATAATAATGGGAATTTTTCAATGGTTGATACCTTCCTTTGACTCAACCATTTGACCAAGGTATGATTCTTTATATAGAATCAACACCCACACTATTGAAGGATTTTGCAAAGTAGATTCATGATCTTCCTTGGATTTTTATAAGATAATGGGATAGTTTGAAATATTATAAAGATATTTCCTTTTCACAATAGTTCCTGTGTGATCTATATAATTATAGCTAATCCATCCCCATTATTATATCAAATTCCACAAAGGGGTGTATTACGATATTTTCCGAAATAATATTCCGACATAATCCAATTAGAGAAGAGTCTAACACTTGAATTACAATTATTGAACCACTTGGCATTTCTTCAAATATATCGGCTTCATGTTTTCGAGGTTATGATTCAATAGTTCTTGAAAACATTCATGATATAAAGGAATTCATATAACTAGAATCAAATAATTATTTTTCCATTCTTTATGAATAGGAAGTTTACCTTGTAAAAATTTATTTTTTGGATCCACTTCCTCAGTAGTGATGGGATAATAATTACCTTTCTCCTTTGGATTTGGTGTCTAATGATGATGATTACCCTCGAGGACTTTAGATTTAGTGGAGCGGATTGTGCAGTGCCCTTGATTCATAACAATGTAGTATTGGAAAATGGATGGTGCTCTCCTTTCCTCCACCACATTGTCATGAATTCTCACATATATTTGACATTCATGAACTTGGTGGCCTTCTCTCCCAAAATAGATGAATTTACCAATCACTTTGAGTCAATTCCAATTATGCTTCTTCCCCAATTTTTTACATGTGGGCAGTTGATTATTCTTTCAACCATTCTCATTAGATCCTCCAGATTGGATCTATATATTTTGTTTCATACAACTATAACCACAGGAGCATTCTTCAAACTCCATATCCACATTTATTTCACATCAAACAAGTTATTCATAACTCCCAAATCCTTGAATTAAAGATCCTTTAGATGGTTTGGTTTGAAACCACAAAATAATATATCAATTTTTCTATTATTTGTGATAACAAAACACAATGTTTACCTTTAAATCCTTGTCAAATTTTCATCATAGACCATGAATTATTCTCCTTCATTTTTCTTCATCTCTATGAATTCTATCTCCATTTTCTATGAATATTTATAGGGATGTACTTCAAAAGAATCATTATCTTAAAATAGTTCTACTCCATATCTTTAATTCAATCCCTCGGCATGGTGTTCATAATCAAATTCCTCCATTGGTCAGCCTCACTGTCTAGAAAATAAATGACCAGACTCAATTTCTATCTCATAGAATATTAAATTTTAGAAAATAAATTCTACATTGAGTTGACCCACTATTCCATGAAAATAGGATTGAAAGATCCAATAAACATCGCTGGTCATTTCTGTATAAAACAATCGATAGTTTCCCCCTCTTAGGTGAAGGAGGATGTTCCACATTATTCATGTTATTGTGTATAACTTGTAAAAAATGGGTAAGCATCACCCTACCATCTTTATCACCACCTCTCAAATCATTTGGGTTGTCAATCGAAAAATCATTGCATTTCCCATCGCAGGGGTCGTTGGCCTTTTTTATCCTAGTTCCCACCATTTTATAAAATTGATAATTTTATAACAAATCATAAGTCAACAAGTAATCAATAATTTATCCCATTCCATAACTATCACTAAATATATATCTTATGGGATCCCAATGTTTTGAAAAAATTATTATGTGATTACATATACTTAGTCTTAAACTAAGGGTTTTCACTAAATTTCTCTAATCATAATTCCTAAATTAATTGTGTCATTTTTCTGATACTAACTATAGTGACCCTTATTTTTCTTACATTAATATTACATAATCTTATGTTGTTTTTTATATTATGTAATATTAATGTAAAAAATTACAAGGTATCTATAATAAAATATATTTAAAGGTTGCATAAGAAGAAATAAACATTGAAATATTCTGGTAATATGAATATCTCTTCTATGGGAGGCCACCTTTTGATTACAAATTAGGCCTTCTAAGATTGTATTTTGAAGAGACTAAAACTTTTAGTTTGTGGGGAGGAATTTTGGTAATTTATATAGAAATTTATTGTTAAAGATATCTGGCTCAAGGGGTGTGAAGAAGAAAGGAGAAGCAGTTCTAATTTTATATGTGAGGGGAGTGACACTCATGAAATTATTCATTGATTTAAGATATTAAAATGTTTTATTCATGGTAATTTGGAACAATGGGACAAAATATTCATATATTAGATGTTATAGGTTTTAAAAGAATTCATATAATCATATTTAGATAATATTTGGATAAATTATAACCTTAACTCTTTATTAAACACATTTAATCCCAATTTTACCTTAACCATGACGACTTAAATTTTCACCATGATAAATTATTTATGAAAAAAAATAAAAATATAATTATAAAAAAATTTCAAATAATTATTCTGAATAAGGAATCCATTTTATCAGGTTATTATTTGATAGGTATTAATAATTTACATTAATATGAGAACACAAACTGTCTGATAATTGTTTTTAGGAAAATACATGACTTATAATTATAAAAAAAATTATATTGTAACATAGTAAACAATTATTTAATTTTTTTTCTATATTTAATAAAAAATAAATGTTTTTATACTTATGGATCAATATAAAATCAAATTAAATAATCCAACTTGTCACATACATAAAGTATTCTAAATGTATTTTTATTTTAATTTCCATTAATGTTTTGTATTGGGGGGTTTCCAAAGTTTTTATGGAGAACAGGTGAGTTTTCATGAATTGGGCCAAACCGTGAGACCAATTCCTGATTTAAAAATAAATTTTGTTTCTTTTATAACTTATTTATTTTTTAATATTTTTCACTAGTTATAACTCCTAAATGTCCTCCCATGATATATTAACACCAAAATTAAAATTTGGAGCCTTTGGAAATCCATAACCAAGGTGTATATGAGTTTTTATTTAAGGGATTGGGCCTGCCCGAAAGCTCAATTCCAGTTTTAAAAGTAAAATTTGATTAATTAATAACTTATTAATTTTAAGGGTTTTTCAGTGATTCAAAGCCCCAAAAACGCCCCTTGAACCTAGCCGCGTGTCCAATATCCTACCACCCTCTTTTCAGCTCATTTGCATCGCGGTTTAGGTCGAAACTTTTGAAGAACTCAAATTTCGGGCAGATTTATAAAGGTAATTTGTTTCCTTCATAACTCCTTCGATTATTACTCTTTTCCCCCATTCAAATTCCTAAATGATCTACCTATACTTGTTAGAACCTCCCTTGAAGGTTTGAGTATTTTTAAAATCAGATACTGGTATTTTTGGGGGCGATTTCTAAAATATATTTTAAGTAAGTTGTTCTCCTCCTTTCTTCTTTCAATTTGTTTAGGGTTACATCCAATGTACTTAGGGTTTCTTCCATTATCTTTGAGGTTCCTAATTTCCAGGAAGTAGGGTATAAAAATTAGGGTTGTATCTTGTGTTTCATGGTCTGAAATTATGGTTTTAGGTCTGGTTTACCTTCCTTGAGGTGCGGCGGTGGCGCGTTTGAGTTTTCGCACAAAGGATTCAACGGTTTCCTTGGTTTTGGAAGGTGATTCCATTGTGTATGAAATCTGTGTGAATTGGATACTGTTTTTATGGTATTTTCATTCTTATTAAATTTTATTATTTCTGAAAAATATAGTTTTAGTGGTGTTTTTATTTAAAATTAATCCTAAATGCCAATTTCATGTGAAATTGGGGGTTTTTCCTAGAAATTTTTAATTAGTTTAATTGGGGATACCCTATAAGTAACTAGTTGATTTTATTGAACTATAATAGGGATAAAAATACTGTTTTGAATGATTTTCCCTTGTGTTTATTGCTAAAAAACCTGGTTTTAATGGTTTTTGTGAACCACATGAAATTCTAAGAGTTGTGTTGTGTAAAAATGGAGACTTTGCAAGGATGTCTTTTCTTGAACCATATGGGGCTGCCCTAAAAATGATTTTGTGTTTTCACTGAAATGTAGTAGGATTCCCTTTATGTTTTGGAAACTTAAAAATGTGCACATAGTATGCAAGTGAGGTTTATAAGGAGTTTTGTGTCCGAAACACTACGAGATTTTGAGGAATTGTTTTATGAAAAATAAAAGTGTTTTGTTGCATGTTTTAAGTGGTATAAAATGTGATAGCTACTGTATTGGTTGTTCTTGACCAATAATGGTGTTTTATATGAAAATTTATTTATGTTGCATGCTGACATTGATTGAGCACAAAAGGGGAAGCCCAGGTACCTAGGTGGGGCGGATTTGTACTAGTACGACTAGTGGACCGGATGGGTTTTGTCCCTGTTTCACTTAGCATTTGGATAACGACAACTGTAACTAAACTATGTGGATAATTATTGGGGACCACTAGGTTATGGGTATGTTCCCTACTAGTGGCTAGTGCATGAGAAAGTATTTTTCTATGGTTACTTTACACCGAGGTACGAGGTACATAGGGCCCAAGACAACCTAGTGCCTAGGGGTGTTCCCAATGATGTTGCTCATTGGATTTGTAGTATTTACCCATATCTTAGGGTTTTTTTGGAAGTAAATTATAGTATCTAACATTTATATTTTAATGTGTTAATATTATGAAAATTTTGGATTGAAAACTATTTTCAATTTAAAGTTTCATTTCTTAAAATTTTAACACTACTTTTCCTTGCGTTTGAAAACTGATTGCTTTTTCACATTGTATTTCTTACTCTTTGGAATAATTGGGTGGTATCCTAATGGGCTTATTCTCACACCCTACTTACACCCCTTGGGTGTAATTAGACTTGGTTATGTTTGATTCAGGTAAAGGAAAGGCTAAGGGTGATGGCGGTTCATGGTGTTAGTTCCCATCCTTGGTGCGGAGTTGTGGAGATAGCTTGGGGGCGATGACCCCTAGTCGTGTGGAGTCCTTGGGGATATCTTGATGCTATAATTATTTTTATGTGGATAACTTGTATTATCTTTAAACCAATGTACTCAGTTCTGGTTTTTACTTAAGTCTTGATTAGATCAAAAATTTCATATTTATATTATGGATTGTTTTTAATGTTTTATGCTTTCATACTCGGGTAAATTGTTCCCAAACCTAAATTAATGATACCCAGGCACTTTTTCCAGCCCGTGGGGATAAGGAACGCCCTTCGGTTCATGTCACGTGCTGGGTTTGGTGCCGGTTTTGGCGGTGACCAGATTCGGTTCATGAGAAAATGGTATCAGAGCAGGTTCGCTCCTTGGGTCATGTTATTTGGGGAAGAGTCAGCATAGTCTGGAGCTAGGATTTTTGGGACTTGAAATTTCAGTCATGCATAGTGTACCAGGCCAACACACCTCATGACGGGATTCAATTCACCATGGAAAGTATGGATTTATCTGATTCCTTTGGTTTTCTTGGTTTAATGATGACTATGAGAAATGAAAAGAGAGTTGGGAGAATAATCTCAGTGAGCTCGCAGGGACTGGAAAGCCATGTGGAGCCATGGATATTTCCCTAGAATACTCTCTGTGATGGCGACGTGATTGGAATATGGATTCCAACCATATGTCCAAGTCACCCACCGAAACTAGTTTCCTCTCACATTGTCTTGTGTCTCTTTGTTTTGGAATCTTGGAAACTTGGTTTTTTTAAGCAAAACAAATGACTTCACTTTAAGGAGAGTGAATTTTTGTGAAGTTATTTTTTAGTAAAGTGAAAATGGTTTTATTTTTTTTATTCCTATAAATGAAATTTCAGAATTATTTCAAAAGGGTAAATTATGTGTTTACACCTCTTTTGAAAGTATGGACTATGTTAATTGGGGTTTTGAAAATATATTTCTAGTGGAATTTTTTTAAACCATGTAAAAGTGTTTTGGATTGAATTAAGTGTTCTAGAATTTTTGTGTGGGGGTTGAAGATGGATTTTGGGTTTGGTGACTACTGAACCAAAAAAAAATGAACTTTTAGAACATTGTCTTGAAATGAGAAGAGTTGAGTTCTTAATTAAATGGATATTTATGAAATGGTGTTTTTCATGAAATTAGAAGTTTTTTGAAATGGGTTGAAATGTTTTGAAATGATTGTGAAAGGAATGAATATGTTATTTTATTGAATTATGGATTCTTTTCTAAATGGTTGTGTCCTTATGAAATGTTTTGTAAGATGTGAATTGGGATTTTGATCTCATTGTTAGCAGTTTTGAAAAAAAGGTTGGGTTGGTTGACCATTTTGTTTTTGAAAAGTGGAAGGAAGTTTTGTTTTACCCTTTGGTATTTCCATAAGTGACCACATGCATGGGGTTATATGGGATGATGGATGGTTTATGGCATGACTGGATGAATGCTGGGATGGATATGAGGAGGGTTCCCGGTGTGGCACAAAAACATGCATGTGTGAGGCCCATGGGGTACCATTGGTGGATACGCTTACTGCTAAACCATTTGTTTTCAAAGAATTGGTTTTAAATAAAAAAATGATGTCTTGATGAATAGTTTGGTATGGTTTGTATTATGGGTTTTTGAAAATGTTGATGTTGTGGGATGTTTTGAGTTCAAGAACCCCTTCTGTTTGAACTGTGTTTTGGGTTTGTGTTTGGTCGGTAAGCTATGTTGTGGGGACGATTAGTGGTCTCTTTTGAAAAAAAATTTGGGATGCCTTTACGGTGGTTCCCTTCATGTGTTTGGATCTAGTTTTTGGCATGTTTTGACCAATGGACCAGCTTGGTTGGGTCCTTGGGTTATCTCATTGGATAAGGTACGCCCCCATTAAGGGTTAATGCACAACTGAAGTGCAACCCGTTTTGTTTTGCCATTGGAAAATCCTCCAGTTGATCAATATAAAGAATATTTTATCGAACATTATTTTTATTGAGTCTACACCCATTAATTTTGCTGTTTTGTGGATCCTCTTGTAGTGGGATAGTGCTTGTGGAAGGTTGAAAGAGACCTTAGTTTCTTAAGTTTCCTGATTCATCAAAGGTGGGAGTGTTCTTTCGTTGTTAGTATGGATGAGTGTCTTGATGGTGTCTAAGAGGGCCTCTAGGTTCTTTATAGTTTATTTGAATAAAGAGTTATTATTAAACCACCAATTTTGAGATTTCGGTCATGATAGGATATTGTGTCCACTTTTTGGACTTATCTGTTGTTTAGGGACTTTGAATATGGTCCCGTTCCATGTATTGTTTCTATCAATCGCAAGGGTCATGTTTGGTGACGCATTGTGATGTTGTGTGCTCTTTTGACCATAAAGGTGAAGGTCACACAATCCTCTAAGGTTCTATGTTATGTTGGGATTATGTCTCCCTTGGGAAAAACATCAAATCCACTATCTTAAAGGAAGGTGTTTATATGTGTCTTTCCCTTCTGTTGTTTCTCACCCAAAGAAACAAGGTGCGATGTGTGTGCATCTTCTGATCCCTTATTTCAGTGAAATGTCTGTTTTTGGTAAAGTGGGTTATGAAGTGTGTTATGTATTGATGAACCCATCAGGGTATCAGGTGTAGTTTTTTGTGGCACCGAAAGAAGAATTTCCACATAGGGGTTTCAACATCCTAACTGCGTGGCCGAAGATGCTTCAATATTTTGAGCTCCAGCCATAGGTCCCGGAGAGAAGCTGGCGCGTAGTCAGGGGAAACACCAGTGTTGTTTAAACCCTTGTAAAATTTCATATCCTCAGTGTGAAAGATAGAAAGTGTTTAAACCTATGGTTTCATCATCTTCCTTATGTTTTTCTCGTTCGGTGGAAACAGGTATAGGGCCTTGTACCCATGTCATCGCCTAATGTCTTTCCCTCCCACGTTGGTTTCCATTGAGTCATTAGAGAATGGTTGGAAATTTGTTTAGAAAGTTTGAGCACACATTTTTTGCACGATTAGTAGTGACAGTGTGCTAGGAATCCACATGGAAAGAATGATCATCATAGTTAGTGCACGGTTTCCCAAACCATGCGGACTGACCCTGCACCCTTCCCAAATCTTAAAAAAATGGGTCTTTCTGTGTCGGCCCATGCTGGTCACTTAAGATGGTTGGTTCTTGTGGTGAGAAGAACCACTGTGGGTATCATGTATATTATTTTGTAAATTTCTAATTTATGTATACCCCTTGTACTAGGGAGTCTGTTTGGGACTCCCCCTATTAGTGTCTTGATTCTGTCTAAAAAAAAATAAGTTGTCTCTTACGGTGGGGAGCCCATTTGTGTCTCTTCATACGAGTAACTCATATTTTTCCTTGGTTTTGTATGGGAAGTAGGTATTATCATTTGGATATATCTAACTAACTACATCTTACTTTGGTAAACATTGATATTGGAGAGTGACAAATGGTTTAGTTATAGTAGGGCAAGTGTAACCTTGTTCGATGTTGTTGTTTATTTGGGTAAATTGAATAAGTATTGTTCAAATTGTGTTTGAGGAGTTTTCATTTGGGATAAAGCCTGAATGTGCTTGATTCTTTCAGGAAAGTGGTGTAAGTTAGGTTTGTGAGAGTATTCCTTCCTTCATTGATCACTGGAGGTGTTATGGCCTTTGGGGGAGAAACCTGGCAAGAGAGTACCACTTGGTTTCTCAGTTGGGTTTGGTTGTTGCTTTGGCCTTAATGTGACTTTTCGGGGCGGAAAATTTTTATGGTGGGGAGAATTGTCACATACATAGATTATTTTAAATGTATTTTTATTTTAATTTCCATTAATATTTTTTTTGAGGGGTTTCCAAAGTTTTTATGGAGAATAGGTGAGTTTTCATGAATTGGGCCAAACAGTGAGCCCAATTCCTGATTTAAAAATAAATTTTGTTTCTTTTATAACTTATTCATTTTTAATATTTTTCACTCATTCGAACTCCTAAATGTCCTCCCCTAATATATTAACAGCAAAATTAAAATTTGGAGCCTTTGGAAATCCATAACCACGGTGTATATGGGTTTTTATTTAAGGTATTGGGCCTGCCCGAAAGCCCAATTCCAGTTTTAAAAGTAAAACTTGATTAATTAATAACTTATTCATTTTTAAGGGTTATTCGGTGATTCAAAGACCCAAACACGCCCCTTGAACCCAGCCGCGCATCCAATATCCTCCCATCCTCTTTTCAGCTCATTTACATCGCGGTTTAGGTCGAAACTTCTGAAGAACTCAAATTTCGGGCAGATTTATAAAGGTAATTTGTTTCATTCATAACTCCTTCGATTATTACTCTTTTTCCCCATTAAAATTCCTTAATGATCTACCTATCCTTGTTCGAACATCCCTTGAAGGTTTGAGTATTTTTAAAATCAGATACTGGTATTTTTGGGGGAGATTTCTAAAAGATATTTTAAGTAAGTTGTTCTCCTCCTTTCTTCTTTCAATTTGTTTAGGGTTACATCCAATGTACTTAGGGTTTCTTCCATTATCTTTGAGGTTCCTAATTTCTAGGAAGTAGGGTATAAAAATTAGTGTTTTATCTTGTGTTTCGTGGTCTGAAATTATGGTTTTAGGCCTGGTTTACCTTCCATGAGGTGCGGCGGTGGTGCGTTTGAGTTTTCGCACAAAGGATTCAACAGTTTCCTTGGTTTTGGTAGGTGATTCCATTGTGTATGAAATCTTTGTGAATTGGCTACTGTTTATATGGTATTTTCATTCTTATTCAATTTTATTGTTTCTGAAAAATATATTTTTAGTGGTGTTTTTATTTAAAATGAATCCTAAATGCCAATTTCATGTGAAATTGAGGGTTTTTCATAGAAACTTTTTATTAGTTTAATCGGGGCTACCCTATAAGTAACTAGTTGATTTTATTGAACTATAATAGGGATAAAAATACTGTTTTTAATGATTTTACCTTGTGTTTATTTCTGAAAAACCTGGTTTTAATGGTGTTTGTGAACCACATGAAATTCTAAGAGTTGTGTTGTGTAAAAATAAAGACTTTGCAAGGATGTCGTTTCTTGAACCATATGGGGATACCCTAAAAATGATTTTGTGTTTTCACTGAAATGTAGTAGGATTCCATTTATGTTTTGGAAACTTAAATATGTGCACATAGTATGCAAGTGAGGTTTATAAGGAGTTTTGTGTCCGAAACACTACGAGATTTTGAGGAATTGTTTTATGAAAAATATAAGTGTTTTGTTGCGTGTTTTAAGTGGTATAAAATGTGATAGCTACTGTATTGGTTGTGCTTTACCAGTAATGGTGTTTTATATGAAAATTTATTTATGTTGCATGCTGAAATTGATTGAGCACAAAAGGGGAAGCCTGGGTACCTAGGTGGGGCGGATTTGTACTAGTACGGCTAGTGGACCAGATGGGTTTTGTCCCTGTTTCACTTAGCATTTGGATATCGACAACTCTAACTAAACTATGTGGATGATTATTGGGGACCACTAGGTTATGATTATGTTCCCTACTAGTGGATCATGCATGAGAAAGGATTTTTCTATGGTTACTTTACACCGAGGTATGAGGTACATAGGGCCCAAGACAACCTAGTGCCTAGGGGTGTTCCCAATGTTGTTGCTCATTGGATTTGTAGTATTTACCCATATCTTAGGGCGTGTTTGGAAGTAAATTACAGTATCTAACATTTCTATTTTAATGTTTTAATATTCTGAAAATTTTGTATAGAAAACTATTTTCAATTTGAGGTTTCATTTCTTGAAATTTTAACACTACTTTTCCTTGCGTTTGAAAACTGCTTGCTTTTTCACATTGTATTTATTACTCTTTGGAATCATTGGGTGGTATTCTACTGGGCTTAGTATCACACCCTACTTACACCCCTTGGGTGTAAGTAGACTTGGTTATGTTTGATTCAGGTAAAGGAAAGGCTAAGGGTGATGGCGGTTCATGGTGTTAGTTCCCATCCTTGGTGCGGAGTTGTGGAGATAGCTTGGGGGCGATGACCCCTAGTTGTGTGGAGTCCTTGGGGATGTATTGATGCTATAATTATTTTTTTTGGACCACTTGTATTATCTTTAAACCAATGTACTCAGTTCTGTTTTTTACTTAAGTCTTGTTTGGCTCAAAAATTTCAGATTTATATTATGGATTGTTTTTAATGTTTTATGCTTTCATACTCGGGTAAATCATTCCCAAACCTAAATTAATGATACCCAGGCACTTGTGCCAGCCCGTGGGGATAGGGAACTCCCTTCGGGTCATGTCACGGGATGGGTTTGGTGCCAGTTTTGGCGGTGACCAGATTCGCTTCGTGACACAACCATACTATTTAATGCAAAGACCAAAATATAGTTTTTAATTTGCATAAAATATAAATTGTGTTCACAAAAGTGATTCTTTAGTTCCAAAATATAAAATATAATTCTAAAATGATTTATTTAACTACTAAAACATATTTTTCATAGATTTAATGTTTATAAAATTATTAATTAATTATTACATCATAATAATTTCAGGAAAGTGGAATTTTTTTACAAAAACATTATTTTCACTATTCACCTAAAATAAAGTATTTATAAAAATAAATATAAAATAAAACCTATGATAGTTATGAAATTATGGTTTGGAAAATTATATCCACGTCTTAAAATTAAATTATTAAAAATGATACAAATTAATTGTAATATCCAGTCACCAAATTCCATAAAAATATATAAATGAAAATGTATTTGTGAATAATAAAATTATTTTATTACCATTAATTGCTTGATTACCATAATTAAAATAATTTTAATTCTTTAATATAGATATATAATATAATTATTTTGTTATAATAATTTATTAATAGAAAATAATTTAATTTATTAAGAAAAAAAATACATTTCACACATAATTTGTTTTATGAAAAATATCACATTTTTCATTTAAAAGGTTTATCTTCATTTCCAACCAATTAATTATCACAGTATAATTTATTATTCATTTTAATATGGAAAAACACTATAAATATATTTCATAATATGGTTATTTCTATTGTTTCCCTTCTACCCAACTATAAGGTTATAATAGTTATATTTAAATAATATTATTTTGATGTTTATTTAAGCTCATTGTTGTGTGTGGTCTATGTTATCGAACATAATATTATTTTATATAAAAATATATACTAAAATATAAAGGAAATAAATTAAAATTAAAAAATATCATTGAATATTAGGAATGACCCCAAACAAAATACAGAATGATGAGGTGGAAAAAACATCAATTCATGATGCGTATAAAAAATTTAATTTATAAAGTGGACCCTCACATTGCATATTGGAAAAACATCCCAATGACACTAGGAAAACCCATTAATTTTTATGAAAAAAATAACTTTTTTTGAAGATAATAAAATGATTAATATTAATATTTGGTACTATAATTATTAAAAATAATTTTATAATGTTATGGAATAAAAATATAGTTTTTTTGGAAAATGAAGTAGTTTTTATTATCACTAAATTATTTTCTATATGTTATATGGTTTTATATAAAAAATTAAATATATAAATTTTAAGAATTTAATTTTATATAATATATTAATTTTTTTGTTTCATCATGTTAGAAATATCATAGAATGAATTCTTAGGATTTCTTAGAGTTCGTTTATTTTTTGGTTAATATTTAAAAATAATATTTTTTTTTAAGAATACTGTATATTTTATAATATCATCCTGAAATAAATATGAAAAAAATTCAAATCTTATTTAAATAATCATAAATCATAATATATTCCAAATATCATAAAAAACAATTTAGTTCATATTTATTACAATTTAACTGAAGATAAATATGAAAATCATTATTATTGTTGATGCAATTCTTACAAAGCTCTAGAAAAGTCAAATTTTGATTCCTTGAGATAAAATTTGTGAAGAAAAAAACTATTCTTGACACGACTAATGAAAATTATGAGTAACTAATTTTTATATATATTTATGAATTTTAGAGTCATACAACATGTAACATATCCAAATTCTCGTACAGTTCTCGCGTATTGTGAGAAAATTAAGAATAACATATTATATAAGATTTCCTGATATAGAATAATGTAAATATAAATTATTAATGAATCTAGATTAGTTTATTTATTCTTAAGATATTATATTTATGTTAGTAATTTTTATAATTTTAAATAATATTATAATTATCTGAAATGCTTAAGCATCATCGATATAACACTTGTGAAAACTGCCTATAATTCATCATAAATGCTTTTAAAAACATTAAAAGTGATATGATTAAGATGATTTATGGTGTTAATTTTTTTTATTTTGTGTATGAAAGAAAATTAACGATGTGTGTATTTATATTTAAATTTGTTCTTTTATAGATATTATTTAAAATTTAAATTATAACATAACCCCGTAAATGACATTAAATAGTATTTTATGTAAACAATGATTTATAAATTTATTAAAGAATTTTAAAAAATATCATGAAATATAATATATAGTAAGGGTCTATAATTTCATCCCTTTTCATTTTATGATAGAAATTTCATTTTATAATCACATTTTAACAATTAAATATAGAGTAGTTTTTAAAATTCCATTATTTTTTGTTAATAAAAGGAAAATTGTTCTACCCTTTTCAAACAACCATTCATGTTTTATTTTTATCCTAAATCTATAATAAATACATCTCTAAACTTCATTTCATAAATTTAAAATTCTCTATAATTTAAAACTCTCTTCTCTAAAGGATTTGGACTCCGTCCAAATATGGTTGTTCAGGTAGGAAACTAAGGGTTTTAATAATACTTCATCATTCTTATTTGTGATATATTATTGGAAATCCTTTAAATATCTACATATTATTCTTCCATGATTTTAGTTACATGGTGTTAAAATATTTTATCTCTATAAATTATCAATGATCATCTAATACCTCTCACCAAACTCTTTTCAAAAAGAGTTACAATATCAAAATGTGGGTTTTTCCAAATCCATGTCTTTTTTGCTTTTAACATCCTACCAATTGTTTCAAAACCTATATAATATTAAAAATTATACCTAAAATTATATTTTAATTATAATCTATTTTTAAAAATTAATAAAAATACGTTTTTGGTTTTCTATATTTTAAAATCATTTGAAAAATATATCTCACCATGATGGTTGTACACAACCTAAGTGAATGGTGATGGTTTGATAAACATAAACATTTCTATTGAGTTTTAAAAACTAATTTTATGATTTATTATAATAAAATATTAAAATTATTTGATGAGTATGAACCTAATATAGTGAAATATCCATCAAAATGGTGGAATTAAATGTAAAAAACATTCATATTTTTTGATATAAAATTAACTAATATATAAACTATTGATCTAATTTTATACTGAAATGTCATAGAAAAAATAAATTAACAATTCTAAAGCTTATCAAAGATTTTTATATTAAAACTTTACTATTAAAAAATACCTAATCTATTCTCGAGATTATGAACTGAACATATACAAAACAACCAACCTGAACTATACAAAAAAACATGAGAATAAATGAAATAAAAGGAATAGTAATAATTTAATAAACACAAAAAATGTTCTTAATAATCTGAATAACTAATATAAATTTATTTTATAGGAGGTTATAAGTGATAAAGAGTAATTCTATACTGAATGTAAGGGGTTTTTCTTGTAATGATTATTTAAAATGTTTTAATTTTTTTCCTTTCAACTCTTTCTGTGAAATGGCCATTATTGTTTATTATTGTTCTATCTACAATTAAATGTTTTTGTGATTTTGTTATATTTTATATTTTTATTTTTCTCAAATTTTTAAAAATGAATCTTTTTATCTTTTTTGTTTAGGTAATTTTTATCTTACAATATAAAGGTGTGAAATGAAAGTTTTTTAACATTTAACACATGATGTATTTATCCTAGAGTCATGTATATTATTTATTATAATGATTCCTCATCACATTTTCATGGATTTATATAGTAATTATCTTCCCATTGATATATTAAATTTTCATCATAAGGATTAATAAAATATATGAGAATTTCATTTTATTTTTATGGGATAATAATAAGTTAATTTGATTATAGGTTTAACTGAATATTTTTATGAGTTTGAGGATGAAACTAAATTACACTATGTGTTTTATTCAAGTTATAGTCCACATAAGTTTTATATAATGTCAATTGGGTCCAATATTTCCATTTAATATGTTGAGTAACTATGATGAAATTAACTAGATATAAGTTACTCTTATAAATTTGATGGAATTATTTAGTTTAATGATTCTATTAATATATTATATTGTAATTAACTAAGTATGTTATTCTTGTATGAATAATGTCAGGATAAGTTGACACTATCTTCCATTTAAAGTTTTATATTGGAACACTCCATGATATTATATGTATAAAACCGGAATATTTCGATAGAATTTCTTACACGGAACCCAGAGTATGCCTAAACCGTGATATAGTAAACCATTATAACTAGGCCCTTAAATTTGATGGTATGAATGGTAATAAACGATTTATGAAAAATATATATAATTTTTTAATAATGAAAATGTATTGATTAATTCATAACAAAATAGTACTCAATTTTTAGTTAAGCCATTTTCACTTTAAAAGTTTATTTTCTTAAAAAATTTTGTTTATCAATTTTTTTACAAAAAAATTATAATTAATTTAAACCTTTTTTAGAAATTTTATTCTAGGAAATTACTACTATTTTTTAAATCATCAACTCTATATTATGATAAGGAGAATATTTATGATGTTTCTAGAATGATTTATTTTACAGTTAATAGGGAAAATATTTTGTCTTGTAAAACCTATCATTTATTTTTAATAAAAAGTATCATTTTTTAAATTAAATATTAAAGTAAAATAATTATTCTTTATTTTTAAATATTATAATTAATTACCTAACAATCATCATTATACTTGATTTTGATATAAATTCATTTTTGGGTTTAAAAACACATTTTTTCTAAGAACTGATTTTATACTTTTAATGTGTTTTTATCTCAATAAATTAATTTAGAATATATTATTTAATGGCCTTAATGAAATTTAAAGAATATATATTCAATATTTTAATTTAAAATTTATTTTATGTTTCTTACAATAAAATGAATGTATGTAAATAATGTTTTATTCTTAAAGATTCATTATTCTTAAACATGTTGTTTGTTGTAGGTTACCCATTTATTTAAAATTAAATTCAATCACACAAAGAAATTGAATATTTTGAATTGAATTAATTTTTTTTAATACTCATAGTAAAATAATCTATCAGGTCCAAATTTTTTAATAGTGAATATTAAAAATATTAATATTTTCTTAACATAGTTAACATTAAAATAGGTTTACCAGGGTTTAAAACAAGAGATAATGGTTGGATTTCCCCAAAAGGATTTATAATTATTATTTAATGAAGATATAAGAAACTTTAATTATCCTAACTTGAAACTTATATCCATTTCGATCCAAATTCAAATGAACTGACATTTTTTTATTGAAATATTTTATAAAATTTCATGTGTGGCCCCCCTCACATGTAAAAGAACACATATTATCCTCCCTTGTTAACACCAATTTTTCCTTATAGATCAGTATATACCTACTCCAAAACGATATTATAATCCTTCTCTTAATCCCATATCTTCTAGTTTTCTCTTAAGACAAATCATTCTATGCTTAAGGAGTTAGGTAAAGGTAGTCACTGAAAGAAGAGGTATATATCTAAACCCACCTATTTCAATTTAATTTTTTTTCCACATTGTCTAAACATGTTGTACCCATAATTTTTTTTAAATATTATATCATGAAAATATTTTTATGTTATTATGGTTCTTGAACAACCATTTACCACCTTTTATTAATCCCATGGTTGATGAAAGTATCACTAATGGTAATATTTGGACTACCGTCTCCATATATCGATGGGATTTATTTCACACACAATCATTAATGGTTGAATATTATGATATATTAAATTTTTATATATTATTTTCATGTAATAATAATGATTCTATAATGGTGTATTATCTTGTACCTTTCATTAATTTCATCTATTGAAAAATTTAAATATCACCCGTATGTACGTACAAATTACCATCTCCACGTAGTGCTATAATTCATTTTGCATAACTAATTAATATGAATGGATATAGTTATGTATATAATGAATATATATGATATAGATTTTATTATTAACATTATTGTGATGATGGAACCAAGATCTACATTCTTGTACAATAACTTCTGAAAAAAAATACTTGAAAAATGTAGAAGTTAAGTAATGAAATAATGATGATAATTCATGATTATTAATGAATGAGTGATAAGATGTTATAATTAAAACATATATGGTACTAAATTAATGATTATTTTTTGTTATATAATTATAATAAAAATTTAATTTATTATACATGAGATCTTTCTCTTAATAAGGATGAAAGATTTGATGTTATGGGTTTTATGTTTCATTCTCATTTGTATTAGGATTATTTATACATAGATTATATGATGATTTAACTATTTGATATTTCTCTCACAAATATTATTTATTTTCTTATAAAATATTTATTTTTAAATATTTAATATTTCATTATCATTTTTCTCTATTTAATTTCTCAAGATACTAAAATAATGTTTTTATAGAAAACCGACCATGTTTTTCCCTTTAGTCGGGAATAATGTCATCTTTGTCTGTATTTTCATTTAAATGTTTTCATGAATATTTTTACTATTATTAAAAATTACCTAATTCCATATTTGGATATATTTTAATTTAATTACAAACATTTAAAATGAAATTCTTATCATTTTCCAAAAATGGTAATTTTCACTTATTATAAAAAATATGAAATGGATATTTGTTTTAACAAACACACATGAACAACATCGCCCATAATCATTAATTATATTTTATTTAAATATAAAGGAATATTCTTATTTTTTCATAAGGAATATAATTATTTCTATAATATTATTAATTTTTTTAGATTTTAAATAAGTGATTTAAAAAATGGGTATTTTCCTCAGGTAATGTTTTAGTGGTCATTTTCTGGAGGGTTTATCATAATGAGGATGAAATGAATATGAAATCCATTTCCAAAGGGTTCTATTTTTTTATGTGATTAATGTTTAAGGATCTCATGAAACATATATATGGTTTTAATTATGTGATGGGTGGTCTAAGAATTATATTTCTCTTTACTATATTAGGTAATAAAGGATATCCCATGAGATATTAATGATTGGAATGGGGAGTGAACCCAGTACATCAAGTGGATTTTTCTAGTAATATTACCTTGGGAGAGAACCTTATCTATGGAAATTATTGAACGAGTAGTAAACCTAATGGACTATGAGTGTATTGACAGTGACCCTTGATTAATGAAATGATTTTATTTACATATATTCATAGAAAAAATTAATTCCTTATGATTATGTTATGTTTTTAGGGATAATTATTTATTATTGATGATTCGTAACTCCTCTTCCATATGTATTTAGATAGATAAAACATTATTCCTTGTTTCATGATTATTATATATGAACTAATGGGTATGATTTGGAATTTTTTAGCACATTTTCTCATACACTTGTTCTTATATTATTCTCACTTATGACTATTTATTAATATCTCATATATTTAACCTTATTGAGAATCTCATCTTACCCTTTCTAATGTTTCCCTTCCTCATGTTATGGAGAAGTTTTTTATGTATGATTTATCTAAGAAGGGTGTGAGTTATGAAGAACTAAATGAGACATGATATAAATAATTAATATAGATCTTATTTATGTATAATTATTTGTAAAGAATCTAAAAAATTATGATTCATTCATAGATATTATTGACATATTATTTATATTTTCACTAATAGAGTTTTGTAATTATATATGAATAGTATTAGTCAGTATATTTGGCATTTGAGAAATTGTTAGTTTCTTTTTGAGATTAAAATTAAGAAACATTATTGAGAACCTATAGTTCAATACTAATTAAATGATACCATACCAATTTATGGTAAATAATGTAGTGTTATTTCCGTAAGAAAATAAATCCATTTTTATAAAATACAAGTGGATATAGTCTTGTAATAGTTGAATTGTATGGTGATAACACTGAAAATATTTTTCTAGTATATCATGGCCATCATTCTGATGCACAATGAATGGGTCATTACTACACACCTATTTTGACACTCCTTGGGGATATTTTAATGTTAATACACATTTTATTTATCTTCCAGTAGGATTTCATGAATAGATTACTGATGACATTATCGTTGACTATATGACAAATTAACTATTTATTAACCCTATATAAAACTACAATAGTCTACATGTTGGTTTAAAACCCCATAAAAGGATGATTAAATGTTTATACCAAGAAAAAGAAAATAAAAAAGAAAATAAAAACATTCAGGATTTTGAAAATTAGAAGAAATATAGAAAATAAGTTCACCAATAATAATGTTAGGGAACTCGATTGACTGATTTAATAAATGTTTCTTTCATTCTTGCACATAATGATTCACTAGGAACTATAAATTTGTGTTGTAAAAAAGACAAGTCATGAATTTAAACTATGAATGAATGAATTCTAAAATATTTCTACTATTGAAATAATCATTCATAAAAAGGTAAAATCACCATTCAATAAATTGAATTTTTACAATTAATCCTTTTTTTTCTTCCCAATCAAACAGTATTTTTGTCAGAATATTGAAAATTTTGATGTAGTTTTTGAATGAATTTAATCAAAAAAAAATATTACTAAATTTGGAAGAATAAAATATATGAAATCATCAATAATGATTTAATAGAGATGTAACCCAAGAAGAATGATTAATGCATGAAATAGTAATGTTTTAGCTGGACAATCTTGTTATCTAAAAAATTATCTGGAAAAAATAATCATAGCATAATTTAAAAATAATTAACAATATAAAGTTCAAGAAAAAATATAAGGACAATATGAAATCTTCTCTGTCAGGGATCTCATGCTCACGATCAAGTCATCGCTCTGCCGCCTAGTTCACACCTTCCATCCCCTTCTCTAGATCTCTCTCTTTAAAAAAATGACCATCCAAAATAATGGCCAAGTTCTTGATTCTTTTTCATCAAACCCCTCTTTTATATTCTTGTACATAACATAACCTTACTTTTATATACACATGTGACTATCCAGAATAATTATTATGTTAATATTTCCTTCTTTTAAAGCCCTTTTATTTTAGTAATTCCTTGTTCAAATATGCATGAGATATTGCCATTGGGTGACTAAGTTTGAGTCAGAATCTGAGGTTCAGGCATGAACGCTTCAATGAAAATGTGACCCTCCATGGGATCTGACATATCTTATTATAAGGGACTCAATGGAGACCAACTGTCATTAGATAGAAAACCATATTTTGAGAGAAGCTAATTTCTCAGAGGATGTTTTTGCTCATGTTGGGAGGTGATATCTTAGGATATATTTCTATTGAATGAAATATTTCCATCCAAGGGGATTTCCATAGTCTACATCACTTTAGTCCTCCTTGATGGCTCTCTCTGTTTCTCATGTGGGGTGTAGGCTCAACTTATTCTTTAATAAATTATTAACATTCAATGAGTCCAATATAAAATTATGACACATGAAGTCAATTAATAATTTCATATAACACTTTTCTTGGGACCTCAACCCCATCCAATTCCATTTTTTAATAAAATACGTATAACATGTTGGATTCATAATTCATTAATTTGTATGTGTAATCAATTGAGTATACAAATTACCCATCATTAGTTGATCCAGAAAACCCACACAGTCTAGAAATTGAATTTCTTCATCTCACATACAAATCAAAGATCCTTGAAAATCCTCTCCCTCACAAATACTTTAGTTATTCAATGCATCTTTTCCATCAAGAATAGTTGAAATCCATTTAAATCATCTCTTTTCAAAATAGTAAGACAATTACATTGTTGATCTTCTCAATTCATTATGTGGTTTCCAATTGATTTACTTGATCAGCCTTGGTATAACATTAACAGGTTCACAACATGTTATTCAGTGGAGGTCAATGTCTTCATATTCTAAAAATATCAAATTTCAACTCTAGAACAACTCTGACTCTAGATTCTATAAAGTGACATAATAAATTGGCATTAAAAAAATTCATCAAACATTGACATCAAACAAAAAAATGGGGCCAATTTCCATTGAACAATGAAGGTTTTTCTTCTTCACTAGATATTAACTCTCAAACATGGATGTTAATTAAAGCCCAAAAAATATTCATGTCAAACCTTTAACTGAGACATGACTCAGCTAGATTTGGCACTATTTTATATTGTTGTATCTCCATAATAATCCGTTAATTAGATCGAGTTTTCTTTTATAAGATCACCATTAAGAGTTGGGTTTAGACACTCTTCAACATCAGGCGACATAGTCCCTTGAACTAAGTTGGTTTTATACCGATGTGTTTCGTAAGGTAAAGTTTCTTACATGACCTCTATATTTCTTACAACAAATATTTATGATTCCTCATACCTAAAAGTATTTATCTCTTTTGATGACATCTTTAAAATGTCTCTTTCATGAGTATGATAATTCCATTGAGCCAGAGTTTGTTATCTCATATAAATTATAACTATTATTAAATATATTACTAACACCATCTCAATTTATTTATGTGGTATAAAATTACTCTCTCATATCGTACCAAAATTTCATACACAAACTGATAAATTTAACTTATTAAGGGCACCCACACTACAAATAATGTTAAAACTAAAAATATTTATTAACACAAATTTAAATTCCACAGTCAAAATACATATGATAAACTAAAATAAAAACTAAAACACAAATAATTTAATTTTAACATGAATAAATAAAATTAATCAAAAATATTAAATCATAATGCTTAAAAATAATATTTTAAAACAAAATTAAAAATAATATAATAAAATTAACAAGGAGAAAACCCCTCATTAAAATAAACAATTATAAAAAATTTAATCAAAAATTTAGTAATTCACAATAAATAAATATCAAAACTATAATTATCTGCTAAAAGAAACAATTTAACACTAAATTCAAAAAATATAGATAAAAAAATGTGTGAAAAAATGCACGATAAAGCACCACATCTAATTATCCCACACATAACAATTTCCTGTCCCAAAAAAAATCACCTAATCAATTTTAATGGATATATACAAATCGTAAGGGTAAGAAACTTGAATTCCACATTGAATTAGTTCTTTTAAACTATTTTCCCTTATGAGATATTTCAAGTTCAAAATTTAATTTCCATATAAAAATAAAATAGAATGAATGTAAAGTTGGGTTCATGATTACAAAATTAATTGAAATTGAAATTTTTTAAATTAATTAAAACAACATCATTTTTCATTCAATGGAAATTCCAAACATCTCTTTACCTCTAAATGATCCAAATTGCATAATTAAAATAATTAATAAATATACACTCTACTTGAATGATAATGTTTAATAAATTTAAGAATGATAAATAACCCATTCTTCAGCTTAAAGAATTTTAAAATGAAATGATGAATACTTTTTTGGATCTACCTAAATTAGTATTATTTATTTCATAATCCATATTGATTCATATCTAATAAGGTTATTTTCAATTTAAATGTTCAAAGCCAATGATATATATAAAACATTTCAACAAAATTTTACCAAGAACAATATTTTCCAAAAGGGAAAATAAAATGATGTACACAATTAAATCCATTGAGTAATAGAAAATTAACTACCAAAAAATGGAATCATAATCCTCAAACATAAGAAAAAATTTTGACAACTTAAAATAAATTAAATAAAATCTTTACAAACATACAATTTTTGATGTTATATATAATTCTATGGGCTTTTAATTAATGTAAGTTTAGTTTTTTAAAGAATACCTTCACCCCACACATAAATTCCAACTTTATCATAATATTTAGGATAAATGGTGGATAAAAACAATTAGAAAATTTGTTTATAAAACAATTTAAATTCATTAGTAAAATTAAATTTTAAAATGTTCATAATGAAATTCAAACAACATTTTCCATAATATCAAACACTTTTCTCTCACAATAAAGAAAATCACATGCATGCAACTCTTTTGACCCAAAACATAAATTCTAAAAAAGTAAAAAGAAAATAAAATTTTAAAAAATTTGATAATGAAAATATGTTTAGTTTCCAAATATTCAAAATTTATACGAAAACAAAAGGGAATTCATGGTTCCAAATTGGATTTTAAATGATTCACAAAAAATTTCCAACAAAAATCAAAAGGCAAAGTAATCACAAAATAATTATGAACAAACATAATTTTAATTGAATTTCAAAACATTCAAGTAATTTTGACCATAATAAATTTTTTTAAATATAATTAAATGAGTAAGAAAAAATAAAATTTGGGAAGAGAACTATAACTCACATGTTAATAAAATCTTTACCCAATTAATTCCATTCAAATTTTACTCCCCATATAATCCTTTATTTTACTGCCCTACCTAGAAGGTAATAGTACCTATAGAATTAGAAAGATCAATATGAGTTCCAAATAAATAGATTTAAAAAAATGAGGAATAATTTTTAGGGAAGTAAATGAACTATTATCGTTCTTTTAGAATTATTATTCATTAATGAATAGTTGATGATTCATCCAAAGAAACTCCATTCTTCCAAAAAATGAATGAACTGACATAAAATAACATTAAACACTTGTTCAATTGTAGAATTTTCTATAAATATGAGAAAATAGGGAAACATGTAGAAAAAAGTTCGTTGTTTTTACTGAAAAAGAAAAAATAAAAATAGAAAGGACTATGGGTTGACTCCCATGAATCTTTGAGTTTAATGTTATTAGTTAGACTAAGTGAATAATCCTCCTTTAGTAATAGAGATGATATCCCAGACCATTGAATTCCCCTAAAATTAATGTTTAAGTCTTTGTCCATTCACTCGAAAAGGTCTATTCTCATATATACCCAATTCCAAAGCTCTATTGACAAGAAATTTCAAGATATTGAAGGGTACAGACCATTTTTTTTTAGTTTCCTAGAGAACAACTTCAATATGGAATAAGAAAGTATGACAGTTTGACCATTATTGAAGCTCCTGTTTTAAATTATTGTGGAAATAAAATATTTTGATCTCTCTTTATAAATACTATAATTCTCATAACTCTCTCTTATAATTTATTCCAACTCACATAACACCATAAGCCTCTATTATCTAGTAGACTTAAAATAGAAATCGAGAGATTTCATTTCCCAATCATATTTTTTTTGGGGATAAACAAGAAAATGAAATGTATTACCAAATATAAGTCTATATAGAGGCATACCTATTTGATTTTTATAAATATTACTATAGGCCAATAGTTCTACATCCATAATTAAATACTAGTGTTATTCATGAACTTCTCATGGTCCTCTCTAAAATTATCCACTATTATCTCTTTGAGATCTCTTCCTTCCAACTTGACTATGGGTGAAAATATTACTAGTTTAATAAACACAACCATATTTTCCGTTTAATGATTTTAATTTAATATTCTAAAAATGTGTACCATTATTTACGATTAAAGATCATGGAATTCCAAATCAGGAGAAATTTTTCTTCTTGATGCAATTCATAGAACTATTAGACAGATAGTTTGGAAGAGCTAAAGTCTCGAATGACCTAGAAACCTAGTAAATAGAAAAAATTATGTACTCATATCCATATGAAGACAGAAATAGATCCATGAAATCAAAAACCAAATTCATATTAAAATTCATCTTCTAAAATCCATTTTTTTGGAAATCCTCATTTCCAACACATATTCCCCTACTATTTCCATTTATCACAACTTATTATCAGTATTATTTCATCCCTAAATAGGATAGGATATTAAAAACTTTATTAGAGGACATTTTGGGCCATTAAATCTTCCTCATTGTGTCCACCCTAGGGAGAAGAGGGATAAATATTAAAATAGATTGCATTTCCTCCTCTAGAACACTTCTCTTGAGAACCCTCTGAATACTCCTATGAAATATAAGGGATAATCAAAAAAGTTATACCTAATCTCATAAATGAACATATTCCTTTGAATATGTGAATGTTTTATTGTCGTGATAGTTACAACTATGAAGATACAAAATAATGAAAAATAAAAATATTGTTTAATAGATGTAGCAAAAAAATTGTTCACCAGGAAGATATCTTTTTATCTCCTTTGGTTCACTAGTTTGAATTTAGGTTTTAAGTAATCTAGAAAATTGGAAAACTAAAAAATTTTCAAAACCTTTTGTATCTTTAATATCTAAAAAAATTCTTGCAAAAAACTTCCACCTCATAATTCTGGGTTTTTATTCCTTTTTAGAGAAAATATGTTTCAAAGCATAATGATATGTGAATATTATGAATTTTGATCCCATTAGGTATTTCCTAAAAACATATAAGGAGAACATGATAGAAGTAAAATCTTTATTTGCATTTGAATAATATTTCTGGGAATTATCAAGCAATCTTCTAGAATAACAAATCACTTTTTACCTCTTATTTCTTATTTGTCATAAAATTTTCCATACTTACCAATCAATTACATCAAACATAACATCACATGAAAATTTCCAGTTAGGGGAAATGATTATGGGTGAATATGTAGTCTTTTATTTTAGATGACTAAATTATTGTTGTAACTTTTCATCAAACTAAAAAAGGTATATCCTTGACTAATAGTGAGGAAAGTGTCCTATAAAATTTAGAAAAGTTTTTATTGAATATATGATAAAACCAACATGTCCATGGAAACATATAATTCCATTTAAATTTTTAAGATGTAGAATATTTTAAATCACATAAATATTAACATTATCAACATTATTACCCTCTTAGAAACCTTATGGTGTAAAAAACTTCCTTCTGTAACCATGAACTAGTATTTATCTCAGTTGGGACTAGGTTTGTCTCCTCACACCTTTGTAATTAATCTTATAAATTTTCCAAACAATCCCCAATATTAGAACAAGAAATTGGAAATTCCTCCAATACATATGTATAATTTTTTCAACCATATCAGAAAATATAGTCATTATAAAACATTAAATAGTGGAAGGACCACCAAATATGATAGAGGGAATCTTCCAATTATAAAATTTCATAAAAGTACAAGATAATGGGATATTGTCTTGGTCTTTTAGGGCTATAGAATTATAGTTGTAATGAGAATAACAATATAGAGAATAGAAAAATTTGTAGTTAAATAATATTTTAATAATCTGATATATAAGTGGCATAAGAAAATGATATTTTCTAGTGAAAGAGTATAGGTTTTGATAATCTATACATACCCTCCACATTATAGCCTTGAAAACATTAATTTAGTCATTTTTATCATTAGTTGTGACTATCAAACCCCCTTTTTAGCAATAACTTGTACCTATATTATAAAAGGACCATCATATATTAGAAAATTTATTCCCAAATCATGTAACATAAGGTCTTCCAATCTAACTATCACTTTCATGTTTGCATTTACTTTTATTTGAGTTTCTACTCAAGAGTATTTATTAGGTTTTATAGATATTTTTTTCATAAATAATATGTAAAAATTAACATAATATCATATTTGTTCAATCCAAAAACCTAACTAAGCTTCCTAAGAATAATCATAAAACTTTCTTCCTGACACAATGATAACTTAAAAGATATTATTTCAGACATAGTAGAATATTTACCAAGAAATTAATATTTTAAAGGTGATCTATAGAACCCCTGACCCGATTAGTCACCCGTACAGTTCTATTTGGATGGGTTCTAATGGTCTTTGGCACATCTCCCTGAATTCCAAAGGTTGTCGACTAGTATCAAGGGTTTAAACATGTATACTGGGGTGGATATAACCTCATGTAAGAGATATAATAATGTTACATGTAATAATATAAAGAATGAAGTGGAATAATAAGACTCAACAGACTCAAACTATACCTATCAATGGTGGAAGAACATAAATTAAAAATTAAAAATAGTAGAAGAAATAAAAAATCAACTACAGTGGAAGATAAATTAACGGATCAACATGACATAAATCCACTTGTAGCCACTACTAAAAAACAAGAAAAATGATCATTTCAAAATAGGCTATACATGTCATGTTCAAAAAGGGAACCCATGTATAACCATTTTATCTACACACATTATAAAAAAAATAATGTTGATTCAAAAAATAAACTAAAATAAAAACACAAGCTAGAAACTACCTCAATGTCTCATCTCAACTCTATGCAAGCAGTGACTATGGTCCAGCTTCTGAGGATGATCCTTTACCTGAATGTAAATTCATAAAGTCTACACATGTCCTGATGGGCCCATGCAAGGTATGAGATGAATCTTTTTAGGATACCACCCAATTGAGTGTAACAAACATATGAGTTTTTAAAGACTTTTATAATAATGAAAAGTATGTTGTACGATACAATAGACAACCATGGTTTCCCTTATTCTCTACAACCACCATGAAACCATCACCTACCTCATCCAATGTTAGAATCGTAGAATAGAAGAAGTTCCTTGGACCATGTCCTAAGGTACCTCTAATGTCACAACCTTGGTGACCACTTAGGTTCCACCCCAAACATGTAACCCAACACCACATGCCTACATACTCATCGTTTCTCAATTAGTTCCGACGTTTCAGAGGTACTATCACGCAAATAGTAACCTAGTCCCATGGATCCTGGCTCAAAAGCACATGTTAGCCCAATACTCAAAAATTGGGGGCACAGATATATTTTTACTCAAATAAAAGTCTAGAACCACAGTATCAATCTCGGTGGGCCTCATCCCCCAACTGTCAGACTCAAAACTAATATCTAAAGGCTCCTCACCTTCCACATGGAATTCTATAGAAAGAATCCCTAAACCATAATTAACTAAGATTCAAGTAATGAGGGACTCTACCCACTTTGGTGGTTAAAAACACCACATCAACAAAGTCATCCTAGGTGTGCAAGACTTAATTCGGTGCTTTGGCTATCATAGGAGAGAGATAATCACCGATGAAGTCCCTAATCCATATCAACACTAACACCTCGTACCCCTGCAACCATGTCACTCAAATCTCATGGCCTTGCCATCATAATATCATGGTCCATTCCTACCCTCATATCCTTGCACCTCAAACTTTCATCTACAATTCCCAATCATGTGTTTAATACAACTCAATCAATTCTGAGCATATCCTAAATAGGGATCAACATCCCTCAACCAAAATAGTGATTTCATCCCATCCTTGGTCTGTGCCTTTCATAACCCCATGAGTCTCAGAATAAGAAATATCAATCATTACACATATAAAAATCAATTTTAAACACTTTAATAGAGAAATTAAATTTCAAAAAATAATTAATTTCAAAATCCAATAATTACATCAATCCAGTATAGTGGTATTGAATGCCTTAGATTAATTTAATCAAACATAAAAAATTTAAAAGAATAAATATGAAAAAAAATTCACACTGTCACACTGTCATTTTGATATGAAGAATGAGGTATATCAATATAATGCTCAAAATACAGAAAATGCACACTTTAAGGAAAGCCCCCAAAAGACTAAAAAATAAAAAATCAAGGTATGCACCACCTACCCTAGACCCATAGATGTAGGCACATCTGAAATTGAGCGACGAGTCGAATCTGATTAACATAGATATGATTTTTCAAAATGTTCCCTAAAAATAGGGTGAAACAGATCAAATGGATTTAGTGTTATGCGGGGGAAAACAAGGATAATAGTAAGTATGGAAGGGGTTATTCTTATTGAGGGGGTTTTTATCCTCCAACGGATTGAAAAACGGACGACCAATGAAGGAGATGGATCAAATCCAGTGGAAGGTAGATTGGGTGACCTCCCCTTACCACACACGCAACCCAAGTGGACAAAATGAGAAGAAAAGAAGAAATATGGAATAGAATTAAAAAAATATAATTTTACACCTTTAATGTGGCTTCACAGTTTACTCACACGAATTTTCAAACCATGTGATCTACAATGCATAGATACTACTTATGTGGTCGAACAATGTGGCATTCCACACTATTTTCATTAACCATACACATACCACGTAGAATCCATTATAATAAATATAGAGACACTCTCATGTTCGTGCACCCTAATTAAACAGTTAACAAATACTATGTGGCAGTAAAAAAGCGTGATGCATAGTTACCTAGAAGTGGCCACATGGTATACCCTAAACTGCATGCATGTATCCTAAAAATCAAAACATATCATATGTCATTTGATTCCCCCAAAACCATTTCGAACCACCCTAGGAACTCTCAAGGCCTCTCGTCAAACCCAAAAGCATCATATAAATATAATGGAACTCTCAAAATTGAGATGCAATGAAAAAAATATCATAGCCACAAATTTAAAAGTTCAAATCATGAGTGGTTTTTGTCCTGAATCAAAAACATGTGATACTAAAATCTCACCACCTTAACATAGCTCATCCCCAACCTATCAAAACAAAACTCAGAGATGGTACCAAACATAAACTTCCTAGTTAAAGCTATAACATATTACCCCTGTCTCTAGGTTTCAGGCCAAATTCCTCAAGGGGGCCCCCACCATAGGAATTTCATAATTCCGTGTCAACTGACATAAAATATCAATGAAAAAAATCGAACATCAACCTATTTCAAGAACCATGGTCCTCTTGTGAAGCATCATCACTCATGCACCTAAACTAGTGATATACTTCCATTACAGACAACAAATCACATCCCGCAACGCATCCGTTCCAACCTTGACCCCATGTCAATAATGGAACAATGAGGCCACACATCTCAACAGATTCTCAAATCACTCTGAAGGAAGTGTAAAAAAATACAGTACCACAAAATATTGTTTTCCAGATGCCTCTCACCTCATTCAACCCACATCCTCAATGCCCTGATGTTAAATCACCTTGCAAACTCACATACGTTAATTCCTGTGATTCCAGACACCATATATATAGATATAATAGGCATCTGATAAGATTCCAACCTACTAAGAAATATCTTTTCCATACATTTACAAACACCATGTACCTCATGAACCAAAAAGGACATGCCTTAATAGGCCAGTCCAAAATGGACATGCCTCACCGGCCATTCCAAAAGAAAACCAAAACAAATCATAGCCATACCCATGGGGTACCTCTGACTATCTTCAACTCACATGCCTGATCATCCATGAGTATCTTTACTTCATGCACCTGGACAGATGCTTTACTAGGTAAAACATGACTTCCCTATGGTGCTAATTCATCGAATATCCACTCACCCCACTAATGAGTCTTAGTTCTCCTTCCACAATATCCAAGTGTTGCAGAACCTCGACTACCCTCACCTAGTACTGATCCTAAATCGACATCAAAAGCCTATCTATGAAACTGAACTTGATAACCAACTTAATGAGAATACCTCCTTTATAAACCCTCAAGACTCCAGATATATCCACATGCTTGACACTCATTTGGAGGCCACTCGCATTAAGTATCTACATGTCCAGGATTCCCGCACTGGAAGAAAACAATATAGGATCAACCATGAGGTGGACATCTCAGGTCCTTGGCCTAACTATCCTACTAGAACTCATCTCTGGATCACTTCCGGCTCTATGAAGAATTACCAATAAAATTAAAAGAATATATCACCCAGATTGGGTATAACCTTCCCTCGAGTGTTTCATCGGCAATAAGTGCATGGTTTACTACCATGGAAATGAGGCCAATCTAAAGATGTTTACATGTACCCAAATTTTTTCACTAATCCATTCTAAATCCACCACACATTGGAGGTATCATCAAAAACCATGCTTGTTACATAGCATGACTAATCGGTGAACATCTCTTTATAGTCCCTGAAAGAAATGCCACCATGCTGAAGGATTTGGAACTCTCAATCCCTTTCCACCCTCAATGTCTTTGGAAAAAAGTTCTTGAAGAATTTGGCCACAAAATCATTCTAGTTCAATCCCTTATTTATATCACCATGAACCTGTATTCTCCACCAACACTTAGCTAGTACTCTAAGTATGTAGTTCTTTTACTTTACCCACCGCCCTGAAGGAATCTTGAGATACTCAAAGATCATAAGCATTCTTTCGATATAGTTATCAATTACCTGATGTCCACCCTCTCTCTAAAAATGGTGTGGGTGATTACACTGAAATTCTAGAGTCAAGTATTCTATCAATGTATTTTCCCCCTAAACACCTCTATTGATCCCATATAAGACATGTACCAGGCTCGATCATAGTTTCTCATCAGCCACGAAACAAAACCTCTAAAGTCCAAAAGCTTTTTTGCCTGCAATGGATCCTAAACCTGAGCATGTACCTTTATCTCACGCTCTGCATGACCCTCAAGGATTTGAACATGCTCATTCTCTAGCTACACTCTATCCTCACCTAAAAGATGCTCCATTAAATATATAAAGGTAGAAACCTAAAGAATACCATCAAATGGATAGACATCCCATATCATATATATATATAACTATATATTGAGAAAGTAATAAAAAGGAAATGTCAACTCACTTCCATTACTATCCCATACCTGAATCATGTCCCTTGGCATCCTAATCATAAACTCATGGCCTCCTTTACTTCCCACAACAAATCCAAGTACCAATATAATCCATGGGCCTCACCCATCCAAACAACCACTATTTCCTCAATCAGACGACTGAGTCACCCCATTTGGGTGATCAAAATTGCATCAAGATTAATAACTACCTGCTCCAATAATAGGCTGTCTCATTTTTTCTATCACAAGAAATTTCACACAAATATATATATAAATCATTACATAAGAAATTAAATCATGGATTTTTGAATTTTCACTTGGAATTTGAAATTTATCACATGGAATAATCATTTTACATGGAATAAGGGACTTTTTAAAATTGAAATACCTTAATATGGGATTATAGAAAAAAACTAAGAAAACAATCTTTGTATCACCAAGACAAGGTTCCATATTTCATCCTTGCCTCACTGGTAAAAGGATTACATGTCACAAAGAATAATAACCACATTCCAAAATAATCCCCCAAGGTGGAAATCAGATAAACCATAATCTAAGAATAATAGAACATCATTCCCACCCCAATGTAAATTAATATTCCCCACACACATAAGGATAAATTCTACTAATCATTAGTTTGAAATATAGTTCCAACCACAACAAAATCTCTAGTTTACCATAACCCCAAATATTAATAATAGAAAAAAAGAAAAGGCAATCTCGATCTAATTAGTCACTAGTGAAAAACTGCTACTAAATCCAAGCAATGAACTGCTCTAATACTATTTATTGCATCCCCTTCCTGATTATCTACCTTAATATTTCTATTGATATGGTTTCCACATGCCTTAGGAGTACCTCCCCAAACAACAAAGTCTTCTGACTTGCATTTATGGTTTAAACTAGTATAGTGGGGTTGATATACCCCCGGGGGAATGATATAATACCTATTTGAGTAATTATATATAACATGAAGTGGTTTAAATATGAGTTAGTAGACTTGAACCCAACCATCCAATTGTATAATCATATTCAATATCAATTAAACAATATAAGAAACAATAAAACAACAATAATGGAAGATAAATGAACAGATCAACATGCTAGTAGATGACTTGTAGCTACTACTAAGACTAATAATAATAATAGTCATTTCATAACAGACCATATCAATAATAAAAAGAGATACCCAAGGGTAACCACTATAACTAAATACAATATATAATAAAACTTGATGATACAGAAAAGAAACTATAATGGAAACTTCATCTAGGAAAAACCTCATGGTCCTATGCTGAAGCGGTCCATGTTCCCTTGGTCCGTTACATTGAAAGTTTTGGAGGTTGCAGATGTTTAGAGGAGGTTTGGATGGGTGTGGATGCTAAAGAATTTAAGATGGAGGATTTCAGCACATGTAATGTGGTAACACGATGTGAATCATGGGATCAAAGTTTTTCTAGAAGGGTCCATGGCCTAAAGGGATTCGAAGTTGAAAAATAAAAAAAATTATAGAGGCGACGAGATTTTCGATGGAGGTTGACCTAAAAGGGTTACCATATGTGAAAGGGTATTACATGTCATGTAATACCCCAACTAATTTTTATTTAAATATTTTGTTCAGTCAATCCTTTTATTCCATTCCTTTATTTTTCCTTTTATCTCTCACACCAGAAGTACCCTATGTGCCTCAAGGAGATCATAAATCCCCACTCTTACCTTAGTGGTCAATCAAATCTTATGGTAGTTTTTAGGTGATCCATTATCAACCAGAAGTATGTTTTCATTTCATATTGATTATTTTCCTATTATTCATCTCCCAGAATTTTCTGCTGATATTTGTGTTGGATTTGGATTAATGTTTGGGTAGAATTTTAATAACCATTTAGTATGTAATTGGTCGATCTATGTTTCTATTTGTGTAATAATAATTTATAGGTTTTTTTCTTTTTCCTACAGTGAACAGATGAATAGAAAAGATCCTCCATGGAAGGGTATCTCATACGTTTCTCCTTGTTTGTGTATCAAGTGGGATGTATCTACTTTTGATATAAGAGGATTAAAGTTGTGCCACTAAAATTATTAATCAAGGGTTTCACTTTCACCTAGAAATTGTATTGTTCTTTGATATACGAGGTAATATTCTATGTAGGATGGTTGTGGATATGAGTTTGGGGTGGAAGAAATATAATTTGGCCATGTTGTGGCATGTAGTTATTCTTGGTTATGTGGTGGAATGTAAGCGGAGCACATGTGTGTTCTATGGGTTGCTTGTGTAATTGATGAACTTGTGTGGTGTAACGAGGCTGTAGTATTGTTTTTTGGTGGAACAAGGCTACGAGACCATTGGGTGGTGATTTGTGACTAGATGGATTTATGTATTGGGATTTGTTTTTCATGGGACATGACTTGAAAATAGTAGAATGTGGAAAATATTTATTTTCATATCATTTTTACTTAAAGTATGACCTTGGTGGTGTTTCGTGTTATGTATTTGGTTAGTGGTTTCATGGTAGTGATGGTTTTGATAAATGAAATATTTAATTACAAATTAAAATGGTTAAATAGAAAATTGGCTGGAAAAAATGAAATGGTCTTGTGACTTGTTATGCGGTTTGTAAATTTTAGATGTATAGGAAAAGGGGAAATGTCATAGGGTGGTTTTTTTCTTGAAAATCCATGTCTTGGGATAATATTTTGATACCAATACACTTTTTTTTATTTTTTTGTGATATCTATAAGTACCCCACACTAGGTGAGCTCTATTTTCCAAATAAACCCATTATTATTGGGGAGGGATTCATTCCCCACATCCAAATAGGATTATTGATGGTTGGTTATTGTCTCTTCTATGATACCTCTTATTGGAATTGGTATCTCAAGACTCTTTAGACATGTTTTGGTGTGGTTGTGAGTCCCATGTTTCTGTGGGTGAGGTGTGTTTTCCCAGCATTCTTGGTGATGATGTTTAGGTTTGTGGACAAGGTGTATGTGGGAAGGATGGTATGTAGTTTGGGGCCTAGGTGTTGGTGGTTGGGATGTGGTTTGGGGCCCAGGTGCATGTGGGATTGATTTGATTATGGGGCTTGTAGATGATTATTGTAGCATCAGGATATTTACTGTTATGGATGAGTAGTTAACCTATGGGAAGTTGTGTGGGGTAACCAAATATCATTGTGCATATTACATTACTTTACTTGAATTTCATTATTTGGTCAGTGTGCCTTTTGAGATTTTGGGATGGTTAGTATACCTTTTATAGTTATTTTGGTTTCCGTTGTTCTCTCATAGGGGCATAAGAATGTTTCTCCACTTGTTCATGAGAGACATTGTATTTTCCAACTAAGTATACTTATATTCCCACCTGATATATATAAAACTATTTTCAGGTTTCTAGGAGGATTTCGTGGATGGTTCTGCGCAATACTAGTTCAGACGATGGGTACAGTTGTTCTGTTTCTATATAGCTTTCAATTGGAATTTACTTTAGATACTCTCTCTTTTGTATGATTTACATTTTGAAACATGAATCTTAGGTGGATTTTTTGTTTTCTTTACTCATATATACATAGTACTAGAAGTTTTTCCGGTTTTACTATCTTACCTCCTGATATCAATTTACAAAAAGGAAAAATACTTTCCATGTTTGTTAAATTATATAACCTTAGTGTCGTTTTTCACCCTGGGCCTACTGAAGGCGGGACTCAAAGGTCATTATCTCCCATTCTTCATTTCCATCCCCATAGAGGTATCATTGGAGGGAGGTGTCAGAGATGGTGTCATAGAACAAACTATTTGTACTTTTATTATATGGATATTTAATTTATTACATATTGTTCATTGTTTTGTATGACTATGATGTAATAATGTCCTAATGTATTTGTTGCATTGATAATGTCATGGATGTTCCCCACTATGATAAGAACTATGAAATGATTTAAAACTATTCTTAAATATAGTTCTATAGTTGGATGATATACTAGGGTGGGTCACATAGCATACATACCATCATGTGTGAGTGTTCATAAGCAGACAAGATTTCATCTAATGAAGTTTACACTTGGTAATTTCCAAGACAGGGGATAATTAGAACAGACATTCTAGTAGGAATTCCGCATGTTTTGGTGTCATTGGATATTCCTATCTATGAGATTTTTTAATTATCCAATTATTTTAATATTATCATTAATACCTGTCATGACTCGTGTAGTTTGATTTACCAACGAAAATCGTCATAGACACAGTTGGCAGGATGTAGGGTACGTTGGGTGGATCACAAGTGCCATGTTATTAATGGATAATTTGTGGAAGAATTTGTACCTTCCATTTATAGAAGATGATATCTCAGCCCTTTGATTGAAATAGAAACTTCACAAAAAAATCCATGGTCATTGTATAATGATGAGTTTATTTCAGGTAGTCAAAGAACATCATATCAAGAATAAAGGTAGATGAAACTATCATGAAACCTTATTGATGAGATATTGAGACAAGGGGATTATAATACATAGTAAGCATTATTATATGTATTTAATTATTGATACTTTATGTTCATTCTCTTGGGTTCCATGACCCATTTCTAGACAGTACTCTTGGACTTTTGGCAAGACTGCCTAACACCAATGAGAAAGAATCCTAGGGGGTCACACAATACATTTTTTGGTGGTCTTAGTTAAATTATATTTGAATTTAATTAATAAATATTATTTTCAAGATAGTGAAATAATTTTATTCAAGTTAATATGATTATATAAATTAAATAAATATTTATTCACTATATTGTGGGTAAAATATATTTATTTATATTATTGAACATTTAATAAATATTTATTTTCTTTTTTGTAAATAAAATATTTATTTTAGAGAATAAATTATTTAATAATTTATTCAGGTGTTAAATAAATGGAAGTGAAGTTCACGTAGACCAAGGCTAGTATTGTTGGAAAATAATTATTTTCAAGATGATAAATAATTACTTAACTAGTTGGAAAAAATTAAAATAACTCTGTTATTATTTTGTAACACATAATTTTATTTATAATTCAATTTTCTGAAAGTTGGTGCACCATAAATAATGGCTCAATATAATTATTAATATCATCAGTTTTCTCTATGGTTTTGAATTTATTTATTTTCAGTTATAGAATTAAATATTGTATGTGAATCCCCATTTCAATAAATAGATACATTCATTTATTGTACAATGTACCGAACTGCACACCCGGTGAGTTGAGAATTGTTAAGTAAAACATTTTTTCTCTTGAATCCTCTTCCCACCCCTCTCATGAAAGAGATACATTCCTCAAGGCCGAAGAACAAGCGATCATGAATGACCAGCACAAGACACTTGCTTCGCCGCACTAGCACCCTGAGAAAAAGTGTTGTCGATCCGAGGCCATTAAAGCATGTGTGGATCACTGATAGAGGTATTATAGTTTGGATACTTGGAAGTGTAACAATATAATATGGAAGCATCATTTTTGATGATCAAAATCATCAATAAAAAAAATACCAAAGATCCAGATAATATTTTTCTTTTCGAAATAATTAAATTAATTATAAACATGATTCCCATGATCCTATATAATGCTTTTGGTCATCTTTATTGATTTTATTCTATGGAGACTAATTTTCATTATCGTATTGATCCCTAGATAATCATTGATCATGGCAAAAATAAAAGTTGTGTGTCGGCCCAACAACACTTCTGTTGTGCCCGAAACCTTCAAGTGGTATCAGAGTGAGGTAAAATCATAGTTTATAATTATTTAAATATTTTTTTGATGATTTAAACATTTAATAATTTAGTTGTTTCAATTGAAGTTATTTGTTCTTAAAATCTAAATCTTCAGATATTTTTCTCCTCTTTCGTTTGAGGTTCACCATACAAAAATGATATTTTCTTTTAATTTGGATTAATATAAAATAGAGGATCTCATCTAGTGGTGGAAAAGGTTCCTGCCCATACAGTACTAGAACACACAATGTGCATTCGAAAGTACATACCATGTAGCCAATGTTAAATGTACCTGGTCTAGTCCTCTAAACCATGCCTTGTCATTGGAGTTTGTCTAAGTCATGATGACTTTCTGTGTTGACTTGGAACAGGTAGCACACAGTTTCTAGATTACACACAACGTGGCCCACTAAACACAATGTGTAGTCCCATCAAGTTAGGGTTGGACCGTGTACCTCGTACACAGTGTACCCGGCTGGAAACCGTGTAACGTGGAACTACACGGTGTGTGGCCCACTGGACACACCCTGTAATCTGAAGATTTCTAAAGTACACTCACACATTATTTCCTCAGGTGTGTACATAAGATGGATGGTGAAAAATAGTACAGGTTGTGTAGTTGGAGCTATACACCATGTACTCATCCAAAATACGCAAATTTATTAAAATTTATTATTATATTATACAAATACTAGATACTTGTACCGTCTTGTAGGCGTAAATCTTATCCACAACATGGGATAGGTGTTTTATATATATGTGTTTAAGTTGACACTTGCATAATGTTCATTTCTACTCATTGGAAAGTTATTAATAAGGATTCATCGGGTTTCCTCCAAGGTACAAGTTACGTACAATGATAATTTAAAATAAATTAATTTTTTTTAAAATTGTGATGGATTAGAATCTAAAGGAAATTCAGAAAAGGGTTTAAGATAAAATGATTGATTAATTAAATATGAAAATTAATTGATTCGATCATGATTTATCTTATACAAGAATGATTAAATAATTGAATGCTAGTTTTATTTGGGGGTAAATGTCTTTGCATGTATGGATGGTCATGAGCTATACCAAGACTATTTTATTTGGCTTCTTTTAATTTATTTATTTAAATTAAATTTTTTCTCTAGAGATCCTTCTCCTCATTAATATTTAGGGCATGTGTACCCAACAATTCATTTATATAAAACCCTGTTTTACCCCTCACCTGTATGTGAGTTAAAAAAAGGCATATGTAATGGATGGAACTCCCATGATAGTGGAGGAGGTTTAGGATAGAGCCAAGACGAAACCAATCCTTAGAGATTCAGTGGTGGATAGGAGGAAATATGTAAACACGGACCCAAAAGGTTCAAGATGTTTCTCCCCTCAATCAGGGTTAATTTATCTATCGCTTGATAAACTAACCATTATTAAATATCTTGATCATGCACAATACATTATTTTATTTCTGTCAGATGCATGGTTTATCATTATGGATGTGTTGTCATGATCACATAATTAATGAATTAACAAGCATGAAAGACGTAACTAAAATAAACCATACTTATGCGTAAATATTATCAAAAAATGGATAATCACTTAAGTAAGTTCCACTTAATATTAACAAGAATGTGATAATGATAATAATCATTTCATGCATAAGAGATAAAAACACCTCAAATAAAATATTAAGTTTGACCAAGACATATGTTACTTGATTAAGGGAAAAACTTAACCAAACTATCTGTTCTACCAACCCTTATTGGGAAACTTATTTTATAAAGTAATCCCTTGTTAAAGGTTTCAAGATGACTTAACCATGTTACATCAATACGAGTATCCCTTGATAGACATGGTGTAATATTAGAGTCAAGAGGTGAGGAAATCCAAATTCAGGATTTCATGATTGGGGAGTCAACTCAATAGATCAAGGAGATGAAAGTCCATAGTTGGAAAATATATGCCTAACTAAATACCTTCAAATAGTTTTACCATCCCTTTTGGGTGTTATCTGAAGGGAAATATAGATCCCTACCCCTAGAATGTCATGGAAACTGGGTATTCCGAGTTCAATTGTGAGGGCCATTGGGACTTAATAAAATAGTGGGATACTTAATAAAATTTATTATTTCTTATAAAATGTAATCAAGAAAGTACTAATGATATTTTTTTTAATATTAGAATAAAAATGAAAATTTGTTTAACCACACTATCCCTACAATAAATTCTAGATAAAGACAACATCCTTTCCAGCATTAACTTTCAGGAATAGTTTAGATTCCTTTGGGTTATCCTATTCCATGAATGAATGTATTACGTGCTAAAGACAACATTACCGAATCTGCCTTCCAAAGAGGCGAGTGATGAGAATTTTCTGGTCTATAAGAAAAATAAGAACGACTTGGTCGACATTCAATGATTGATGCTATCATCAATGTCTAGTGAGATAATAAAATCTCAATAAAACATAGATGCTTATCATAAGATTAAGCACCTATGAGGTTTTTATGGGGAGAGAGAGTGACTGGTAAGGTTTGATATCTCTCAAGAACTCTTTCAGAGTATACGTGGAGAAGGTACCTCAGCTGGGCCTCATGTAGTCAAGATCATTTGATTTATTGAGCACCTAGAGGTTCTAGGATTTAAATACCCTAAAGAACTGGGCACCACTACCATTCTTTCAACACTCCCTCAGAGCTTCTACATCTTTGTTGTTAATTTTAACTTGAACAACATTGAGAAGTCTCTATATGATCTTCTTATCCTCATTCTAAAAGTGAAAAAATATATGATGTTTGAAAAGACATTTGTCCTTATGGTGAATAGTATGAAAGGGAAGGCTAAGAGATTTTAGCCAAAATATTCTTCACAGCCTTCCAAGGAAAGGAATATCAAAGGGGAGGCAAGGGAACATGAGGCTATTTGATTCACATGTGGCATGCAAGGCCCCTGGAAGAATAAATTCACCTTTCCTAAGAAGCAAGGGGATGCTTCATGAGTCTTCGTCATCGAATACAATCTATATTGATCAAAAAATTTGGTATTAGATATATATTGTGGTGATCACATGTGTATCCAAATACAGGATCTAAGTAGATTTAAGATGATTGATCGAGGCGAGGTAGATTTGAGATCATCTAATGGAGCCATACTTTCATCTGTTGCTATCGGGGACTACCAATACATGTTGCCAACTGGGGTGATCTAGCTGTTAAAGGGTTGTTTTTATGTTCCTTCTGTATCCAAAAACATAATTTTTGTATCCTGACTAGATACATATGAATTTGTTTTCAATTTTCAAAATGAATGTTTCTTATTTTATAAATATATCATTTTTTTGGTAGGTCAAATTTATACAATGATCTTTATGTTTTGGATTACACAAACAAAGTAATGGAAATCGATAACAAAGATATTTTAACTGAATCATACCACACCCATCTTTGGCATTACCGTCTTGGTCCTATAAATGGGAAACGCTTGAAAAAGTTACATCAAGATGGATATTTATATTATTTTGAACTAAAAGCACTTGGAGTATGTCATGCATGTTTAAAAAATAAAATAACCACATCCCCATTTAGTGGAAAATGTGATAGGTCTAAATAGATTCTTGAATTAGTTTATACTATTGTGTGCGGACCATTTCTATCTAAAGCATGGAGTGAGTACTCATTAATCATAAATTATACTAATGATTTTAGTAGATATGGATATATCTACTTAATGAGATATAAGTATAATTATTTTCATAAGTTCAAGGAATAAAAAAATGATATTGAGAACAATAATGGTAATAAGATTAAGAAACTATGCTCAGACTGAGGTGGTGAATATCTTAATCAGGACATCATTAATTACTTATAGGAGTTGGGGATCCTATCACAACTCACACCTCCTTACACACCTCAATGGATTGGTGTAAGTGAATGGAGGAATCACACCATATTGTACACGGTGAGATCAATGATTATTCATGCAAGTCTTCCATTATCCTTTTGGGGGTATGCATCACAAACAGCCGCACACATACTAAACCAAGTACAAACTAAGTTGATAAATGGTACTCCATATGAGTTGTGGAGGGGAAGAAAATCCATGTTATCAAATATACATGTGTGGGGTAGTGAATCATTTTTTGATGCCTATTCATGTAATAAACTCACACCCCGAGGCACAAAGTGTACCATTATAGGATACCCTAAGGAAACAAAGGGATATTAACTATAAAAATCCTCAGAAAAAAGGTTATAGTGGAAATACCATCCACATTCCATGATATGGAGTACACCTCCAAAAGAGACAGTGGGAGAGAGATAGACTTTGATGAATTCGAGGCTCAAGGTACACAAGAGTTGGTACATTAATAGATTCCACAAATCACCATGGAAGAATAATCTATTCCAAAGACACAAGTACTATATTAATGCAACAGAGAGGTTTGAAAACCAGAATGGTATGGTTTTCTAGTTATTAAGGATGGTGAATCATTATTTTTTTTAAAATAATGATCCTCTAACCTACAAGGAAGTAGTAAGTGGAATAGATGTTTCCATGTGGCAAGATGAGATAAATTCTGAAATATATTCCATGTACCAAAACCAAGTCTGGATTTTAGTAGATCCTCCAATTGATATAAATCCCGTTGAATACAAATGGGTATTCAAGAAGAAACGAGACAAGGAAGGACAAGTCGGTACCTACATGGCACCAATGGTTTAAAAAGGGTTTAAACAACGTCAAGGGATTTACTATGATGAAATCCTTTCACGAGTTTCAATGATAAAATGCCTCAAAATTCTACATTCCCTTATGGCTTACAACGATAATGATATTTTGAAAATTGATGTCAAAATAGAATTTCTTAACGGAAACCTTCATGAAGATTTCTACATTACACAACCTAAAGGGTTTGTGACTCCAAAGTAAGCCAATAAGGTATGAAATTTTTAGAAATCCATTTATTCATTAAAGAAATAATCTAGATCCTAGAACATTTGTTTTGATGAAGCCATAAAATAATTTGGTTTTTATCAAGAATGAATGCGAGCCTTGTGTCTAAAAAAGGATTAGTGGGTGTACTGTCATTTTACTAATAGTATATGTTGATGACATAATACTTATTGGAAACGAGATACTAGTCTTACAGTCTGTTAAGGCATGGTTGAATCAAGGATTCCCCCAAATGGACTTGGAAGAGGTAGCATATATTATTTGGATCAGTATCCATCGTGATAGATCGAAGAGATTTTTGGACCTAATTCAAAGTACATACATTGATTATATACTTAAGATATTTAGTATGGAACAATCTAAGAGGGCATTGTTTTCAGTGTCACAAGGCATTCCTATTTCCAAGAAAATGTTCCTAAAAAACATGGGGAACGAAAGATAATGGAAAAGACTCCATATGTATCACCAATTGGGTAAATATTGTATGACATGCTATATACTAGGATGGATGTCACTAATGCATTGAGTGTGGTAGGTAGATATCAACATAACCCAGGTGATGAGAATTGGATGGCATTCAATACAATCCTAAAGTATCTGAGGCATACTAAGGATATGTTTCTAGTTTATCAAGGAGACGATGAACTAGTCATCAGAGGATATGCAGATGATAGTTTCCAAACTGATCAATATGGCCTGATGTCACAAACAGAATACATCGTCACCTTGAATAGAGGTGCAGTGAGCTAGAATATCTCAAAGCAGAATGTGGTCACAGATTCTACAAAACATTCTGAGTATATCATAGCTTCTGAGGTTTCTAAAGAAGAAGTATAGTTGTGAAGATTTTTCCAGGTGCTAGATGTGATACCTAGCTGTAAATATCCAATCATAGTGTACTGTGATAATACTACTGTGGTGGATCTCTCAAAAGAGTCATGGTCACATTAGTGGACAAAGAACATACTTCAGAAGTATCATCTATTGAGTATTTTTTCACAAAGAGGTGATGTTGGAGTTAGAAATATTTACATGGAATACAATGTAGTGGACCCCTTGACTAAATATTTTCCTTAGTAGAAACATGATCATCATGAAAGGTCTAGTGGACTGAATGTCATAGGAAGCTGTCTCTAGTCCAAGTGGAAGTTTTTAAGATTTGGTGTTCTCAAACCAACTATTTGTTCATTGATTAAATGCACATTTAATGTATTATATATTGTTCATTGTTCTTCATGAGTATGATGTAATAATGTCCATGAATATTTTTTTCATTGATAAGGTCATGGTATTTCCCTTCAATGATGATAACCTTGAAATTATATAACAATATTCATAAATATAGTTATATGGTTGGATGATATACCATGATGGAACACATATCATACAGAACATCAGGTGCAAGTACTCATAGGAAGATGAGACTTACTCTCATGAAGTTTGCACTTGGTAATATCCAAGACTTGACATTATGATAATAGACCTACCGGTAGGAATTCTGCATGTTTTGGTGTCATTAGATATTCCAATCTGTGAGCGTTTTTAATGATCCTTAGTATTTAATATCATCATTAATATGTGTCACAACTCGATCACTTTGACTAACTGACGAAAAATGTCATAGAGAGAGCTGGCTGGAAGTAGGGCACATTGGGTGCATCATGAGTGGCATGATAATAATGGATACGTTGATGAATAATTTGTCCCTTTCATTTATGGATGTTGATATCTAGGCCCTTTGATTGAAATAGAACCGTCACACGAAATTCCATGGTCATGGTGTAATGATGAGTATATTTTTGGTAGTTAAATAAATATGTATCAAGCACAAAGGTTGATGAAACTATCATGAAACATACTCAATGAGATATTGAGACAAAGGGATTATATTGCATAGTGAGCATTTGTGTGTGGATTTCGTTGTTGTGACATTAAGATCTTTCTCTTGGGTTCCTTGACATGTTTCTAGATAGTAATCTTGGACTTTAGGCAAGCCATCCTAAATCCAATGAGATATAATCCTATAGTATCACACACTAAGTGTTTTATTGGTCTCGATTAAATTCTATTTGAATATAATTAATAAATATTTTTCTCAAGAAAGTGGAATAATTTTATTCAATTTAAAATAATTTAAAAAATTAAATGAATATTTTTTCACCGAATTGTGGGTAAAATATATTTTTTATATTATTGAACATTTAATAAATATTTATTCAGTAGTTGGTAAATAAAATAATTATTGAACATAATAAATTATTTATTTATTTATTCTGGTGTTTAATAAATGTAAGTGGAGTTCGAGAGGACCATGGCAAGTCCCATAAAAAATAATTTTTTACAAGATGATAAATAATTATTTATCTTGTTGGCACAAATTAAAATAACGCTTATATTATTTTGTGATGTGGAATTTTATTTATAATTTCCTTTTGCGCAAGTTAGCACACAATAAATAATAAAGAGTTATTATTATTATTAGCATGTGTTTTCTATATGGTTATGAATGTATTTAACTGCTATTAAACTATTAAATATTGTCACTGAATCCCCATGTCAATAAATAGACACATATATCTATTGTGCCATCTACCGAACCGAACACCCAGTGAATTGAGAATTTTTGAGTTAATCAATTTCCCTCTTTAATCCTCTTCTCAACCCTCTCAAGAATGATATGTTCTTCAATGACGAAGAACAAAAGATCAAGAACAAACGACACAACACACTCACCTCACCGTGCTAGAACTTGGAGAAAGAGCGGTGTCAATTGGAGGCCATCAGAGCACGTTTTGATCACCGAAAGATGAATAGTAGTTTGGATCCTTTCAAGCACAACAAGATAATCCATAAGGTTCATTCCAGGTGATCAACATCACCAATGATGAAAATAAAAAAGATCCAGGTATTATTTTCTTTATGAAATTAATTAAATTAATTATAAACATGTTGTGCTAGTACCTCTCTAATGGTTTCATGCCTCCTCCTTATTTAACTAAATCTTTGATTCTAATCTCTGGAGACTGGTGTTCATCTTCATATTGATCCCAGAATAATCATTGATCATGATAAAAATCAATGTTGGTGTCGGCCCAACCATGGTTCCGCTGCACCCAGAACATTTTGGAGGGGGTCATGAAAGAATGGTATCAGAGGTGATTGTTGAGGGATTAGATGGGTATTGAAGTTAGAATTAGTGAGGATTGAATGGGTTTTTAGGTAAATAGTGTTAGGTGACCTTTCTGCATGAAATAAGCTAGGGAATATCATATAGTAAAAAGGAATTTAGGGTCCACATGGATCTGAATCAAGAACTATGAGTCTATCTAATGACCAAGTTAAGCTATATTGTTTGTAGGGTAGATACCTTTGGAAAGGTTCATGCATAATGAGAAATTATGATCATTACTAAATTTGAAATTTTGGTGAATTTAAATAATAAAAAGGGTTTAAATGAACCTTAAATAAACTTCTATACAACTCAGGCATAGGAGTTCCTTGTTTACTTTTCAGCTATGGAACTCGGTATTCATCTATGAGTGGCTCAGGTACTAGAGGCTCATCAGGAAAATCTGGTTGATCAGTAGAGGTTTGATCTAGAGGAGGAGGACAACTAGTGGAAGAGAACATTAGTCCCTTCACCATACTGACATACATAGAGGTTTAGAATAAGGCTAAGGTTGTTGAAAGGATTCCCACATGAGGAGGATTTCTATGAGAGGAAATTCCACCTAGCTATTTAAAGGGAAAGGCTACTAGTATTAGGTCTCAAGTGCTAGGGACTTATATGTTTTGGAAAGTGGGTAGATGGACCCAGTAGTTTTTTCTGACCGTATTATCCTTATTCTTTTCCATGTTCTTGGGACTGAGGAGGTTTTCTTATAGAGGCCTGGGCACTTTCAGATTCAGTGCCAGTTTCTATCTCAGTATAGTGAAGTTAAGAAGTTATAGTGTGCACATTAACATTAGTTTCTGGCCATGCTTCATCATCAATATTCATAGTAGGATCCTACTCAATTGAGGGGAGGCAGAGAAGGTGGATGCCTACCTCAGGGTGTTTCTCAGAAACCTCATCCTTGGCATTGTCAAGGATGTAGTTGTTAGCAGATAGGTAAATGATCTAGGAGTGGTATACTTCACACCATAGTTGTAGCAGTTCCAGAGTGGATAGAGATCGTTCAAGGTACAATAAACTAGTTTAGTATTATTGTTTAAGATTTATTTGATTCATGATCATCAAAATCCTTTGATTCACAAATTCTAGCCCATCCTCTAGAACTAGGCTTAGATATACATCCTCTACCACTGGTGTTGGGTATAACATTCAGAGGTAAGAAAAGCTTGTTTGATGTGTGTCAAGGATGTTGAATGATAATGGGGCCATGCCAGTCATGTGGGGATATTTTCCTATTCCAGATTCAATGGTAAAATTTCATTTTGGGAATTGACTAGATGTACTTTGTGCATAATTTTATGAATTTATTTAGTTCAAGAGTCACGTTTTCAGTCATAGATGGACAATGTGTGGATTTCTTTTTCAAGTGGAGTTATCTGATGGGTAGTCTGTGTATCAAGCCTCCTATTTTCATATTGGTATAGCTATTAGTGTAATCACTAGATATTAAAATATTATGTGTTCAAGAGTTGATTAATGTTCTTTGATGTTTTTATGAAGGAGGATGTGACTCTACCCCTTGATAGGATATTGATTTTGGGATAGACTTGTATCCTGGTGCTTCTCCATTTATGATGAATCCTTATCTGATGGAACCATCCATTTTTCGGGAGTTATGGATTCAGAAAGATGAATTGATGAAGAAGGGATTCATCCATCCTAGTGTGTCGTCACGGGGTCCTCTGATCTTGTTCACAAAAAAATCAGATAGTGGTCTGATGCTATTCATAGACTACCTTATGTTGAATTTAGTTACAGTCAAGAACTGTTTACCTATCGTGAGGATAGAAGATCTTTTTGACCTCTTGAGGGGAGTAAAATGGTTTTCCAAGATCGATCTATGGTTTAGGTATCAAAAGTATAGAGTAACGTAGGGTGACATCCCGTGTAATGCACCGGCCCAAGTTACCCAGAGTTAGTGCATTATTACATTACAATGGCATGATACCAATAGATCAAGTCTTGAAAGACTGGTTAGTTTAGAAGCCTTGGAAGTACTAGATACATACATAAGTTTTATATTACATTATAAAATGAAAAAAACATTTCTTCTCCTTTGAACACTCTTATATCCCTTAGCCTATTCTTGCTGGGTAGTTAAAACATACTTCTTCACATCCTGGGATAAATAAAATATAATAAATTTTTGAGCTCAGATGCTCAACAAGGATAACAATATAGCGGAAACTATCATAAATAATCATAATCATTTAAGGACATGTATATGACTAAAACACAAGTATTTTAAACATAAACTTTAGTATAATAAGGAACAAATAAATCAGATAATTCTGTTTACTTATTCCAATGGATATTCTACAAGTCAAATAATCAGATTTAATATCAATAGCTAATTTCATAATGATGGAATTCATAATGTCGGACATCATAACCACATAGTCAAGGCCTCGTGCCAAGAATAAAAATAAAATTCTGTCAAGGCCTTGATCTAAGACACTAGTTGGTCTCATTAGACCTACTGATGAATTGAGGAGCTATAGTAGGCTCCACCCGTCACTTACAAAGTCCAATTCATTCCTCATATTAAAAGGTAGAAACATTATATAAACATTTGTATTAAAACTAGAATACGAAATGTCAATAAATTAACCATAAACCATGAATGCTATAAAAAAAGCACATCCATAGTCAAACATAACTCATCAAATAAAATATCGATGATTGTATTATAATAAATAAACTGAAATCAAGAATAATGAAGGATATTGGCTTAGAAGAAAATAATCCGTGAAACAATTTGAGAGAAATATCGCATTTTTCTTGAAAACATTTAAAAGTATCACTATTTAAAAAAAATCTATTAAAAATCTATTATTTAATTAAATATTCCCATACCACATTGAAACTTTTAAAAGGAATTTTAATTTTAAATCATTAAAGTTCATATAAATAAAATTTTAAAATCATTTTTAAAACAAGGATATTAATGAGAAAGATTTAGAAGAATAAATCATTTAAACATTTAAAATGATATTTTAGTTAGAGTTCCTAACCAAATGAGAGACACTTGAATAAAAATAATTGAGGTAACCAAAACCATATATTATAATGAGAAAAATGGGATTCATGATATACTTTTCCAAATTATAGTATGTACACCATATAAAAGTGAATTGGCGTATAACAACAATGAAGTCTCAATGGAATGTAAATTGTGATAAAATTTCTTATAAAGACTATATCATTAGGTTAGGTATAAATAAATGACATAATTATGTGTGAAAAATATAATTACACTCAATATGAATGGATATTCAGTGTAAATCAATCAGAGGAAATTCACACATATTCAGTTAAAAACAACACCAATGACTTGGATGTTTAACTCAATGAATGGAAATTGAGTAATGATTACACTTATCCAGTTAATATTGATGACTTGAGAATTTATCAATGGAGTGATTATGTTTATCAAAATTATATCCAAAAAATGGGAAGTAGAAATTACAAAATAAAAAAATAAATAGTTATTTCCCACATAATCATGGAGTAATATAATCAAGGATGTTTTTGTAAAACCCAATGAGTGTAAATCCAAATTAGAAATTCCATTACCGAGTTGGTAACTTGAGAAACATACAACCAATTAAAGAAGGATCATACAATAAAGATTTAAATACAAATAAATTAACATATATAAAATAAATAATATAATCATGGGCAGTACATACACCACACAAAAGGAAATAGTGGAAAATATAACATTAATATCACAAGAATAAAAAGTGAGATAAAAACCCCTTACCATGTATGTTTACTTGATTTAGGGTAATTAAAACTCCTATTTAATATTTAAATAATTGTTATTAAATTATATGATAACCACACACAAAAATATGATATCAAATAAGATCTTATAATATTTATTTGTTAATAATATTTTAGTAGTAACATTGTTTCGGGTGCTTACTGATTTGTTTTCCTTTATATGTTTTGTTATGTAAGACAGGTTTTTTATGGATAGTTTGTATTTTATTCATACCCAGAATTATATTAAGTTCTTAAAAATTATTTTTAATCATAAAATGAAAATTATTCTTGAATGGTTACGATGGGGAATGAATCTCATCACGTTCATGGAGATGGTAATCCGTACGTATGCACGAGCGACAATATCATTCAATTGAAGGTGAAATGGTATATAATTGGATGTTATATCATATATAAAGAATAATTAACATGATATATTTATTATTTACATCAATTATACATCATTATTATACCCATCCAAATAATGAACTGTTGAATAACAACTACACCATGACGTGGAGACGGTAAGCCGTACGTACGCATGTATGGTGACTTTTTCCTTCATAGGTTGGATAGAGTAATGAATATTGTTATACCATATTTATAATAACAACATAGTATATATAAGGTACTAGATTTATTATTTTGGTATGGAAACAAAAATGAAAGTGGAAGTGGAAGAAGAAGACAACATTGAAAGAGGTGATGAAATTATTACCTCTTCTTCAGTTTCTTCCTTTTGATTTGATCAAAAGGGATTCTTAGTTTGGATTTCTAATCCATATAAGGCCTCTAGAATGAATTTAGGGTTGTTGGGAGGATATTTGTTCAGGTTTTGGCCGATCCAAATGGCTTTGGAGGTGTGTAATTAAGAGAAGGTGTAATGCCCTTTTATAAGAGATGTGAGGGTTACTTTAGGAAAAGTTTGAAATATTATATAATTATATAATCATTTTTGGTTTATAATTGCACCAAATGATTTATATAGAAGGTAAGGTGGGGAAGGTTCGTAATAACTTCAACCAATATGTTTTAGAAATTTTTAGGTCACCATATTAACCTTATCTTTTAGGTTTAACTCTTAGTTAAGTAGTTTATCTTTTACCATGTCTTCTTGTATTCTTACACTATATGGTTAATAAACTTACTATAAAATACCAATAGAACATCAAGTGGTCACTAAATGATATATATATATCTTTATATATGTACTTTTTCCAAACCTTATAATTTTTGGAATATTATATCATTTAATAATATAATATTGTTTAAAAAAACTCATTTATGTCAATTTTTACACTATTTAGTATTTCGTTTTTGTGAAATTCATAACAGCATGATTACTTCACAAAAATTCCAAAAATCAACCCTAAAATTTCAAGTTAATCTATAAAATTCATTTAATGCATCAAAAGTATAAATTTACATTTATTTGGATATTTATAATATAAATTATTTTAATTATTCAATAATAATGTAATTTTTGCATAATCATTTTTTCATACATAAATTTTATTATATAATGTCAAAAAATTATAAATAAAATACAATGATGTATTAAATCTTTTTATATTTATAATTAATATTTTTATATGAATTTATCTAATTTATATACCTATATTAAAAATGGTTTTGTTTTGAAAATATGAATTTGACACTTTTAACTCTTCTTTAAATAAAATAATAATAAATATCCTAATATAATCCAGGTGAACCAAAGAGGATAATATTTTATTTTTAAGGAATATATTGTTCTAAAAACACTTATCCAATAGAATTATGAAATGGGTTAGAGTTATTATAATATAATTTTTATTTTTAATTACCCTATTTACTTATAACCACGGTAAATAAAAGTCAACAGTTACTATTCACCAAAAATATTTTTCATCTTATTAAATAACATATTAATTAATTATTTTATCCATGTATCTAGGATTTATGAAATTCAATTAATAGAAATGGTAATATTACATTTTATGCAAATTTGTAAATATGCCTAGAAGGTGTGTAAAAGACGGTAAAAAGTTCAATAAAATTTTATACAACTATTATTATTATAAAATGTCTCCAATTAATTACATTGAATTTATATAGGTATTATGTATCTATTTTTACTTAAAAGAAATTTAAATAAAATAAATAATTATTTAAATAAAATGTCTGTTTTAAATAATTACGCATTGTTTTCACTATTCATCAAAAAGAGAATGTTTCAGAAACATACCAAAATTTCACTATATGATAATTTTGATATTTAAAATTCTAAAATGATGTCTAATTAACCAAATTAATGACATATAAGGTGTATTAAATAATTTAAAAAAATATCCTCGTTATCAAAACCAGAAAGCAGGTTTTTGAGAAGTAAAAACTATCAAAAGATTGATATGTGTTTATGTCCAATTTAAATCTAAAATTACATCCAATAACCAAAATTGGATTAAATGATAAAAATATAATCTTATTAAACCTGAAAACCATTCAAATATATAATTTATCACTATAAATTATTTTTAATAAAAAAAATTTTTTATTAAAATTTTTTATTTTTCACTATTCCTCAAAATATGAAAGTTATCCGAAAAGCACAAAAAATTTATCAAAACTAAATTTTTATGTACCTATTCCATATAAGAAGTTTATTTCATAAAATTGAATATATAAAAGTTTCAAATATATAATTTAAAAATGGTTCTCCATTAAATGGCGGTGAAATGACATTTTTTAAAAAATACTTCTTTTATCTAAAAAATTGAATATGTTATTATATTATGTCAAATAAACACATAATAGGGATGTTAAATTTATATGGATTATATAAAATTTATAATGCAGTTAATATGATAAACAACCATTTTTTAAATGGCTAGTTTATTAACTCGTGGTGCGCTCGAACATGGTGTTGCGTGTAGCACTAGATATTTGAGTTATTTTAATGAAAATAACTTTTTATGAAATCTTGTTGTGTTACATTATTCCCCCATTTTAGAAATTGCATCCTCTAAATTTTAAAATTGGGCTTGGGAACTTCATTGAATGTACCACATCATAAAAATATCCAATAAAACTATAACATTAAAAGAAATAAAGAGAAGTACAAAGGACTCCCGAGATAACCCATACTAGGATTCCATGTAGAAAAACATGGATATGGAAGCTAAAATAAGTGTCATGTTATGATGGAGAGTGGTATAAAACATGATTAGGAGAAATTTAACAACAATAAAACTACAAACTTGTGATCGGTTAAATGGTCATTAGTTTCCCAATAAAGAAAAGTAAATGGACAACATTTTTTTTGATTTAAGTTCCATTTCATAAAGTTAAGGAATTTATTTATGAAACTGACTAAGAGCATAAAGAGATGTACTTAATTTTTAATTATATTTTCATCCTTTTATAAATTTTTATGACTATATCGTCTTTTCTCCTAATGATGAGTATTCAAGATGACTTGGTCACACCTGAAGTGCTAGAATCAACTTCTAGAGAATAATATAATCCAAAAATGATGAATGTTATATTTCCCTTCTCATTAGAGATTAACCTAAAATAATGGTTAGTTCAAGATAAAATGATCTCCAAAATGGATAATCCTTTATAAAAATAAATACTAATCTTAATTTGAAAAATTGAACAAAAAATACCCAAAGTTCAATAAAAACCAGTCAATAAACAATTGTTCTTAAAATCCTTCAATATAATCCAAACAAAGATTGAAACCCAAAACTCATATAAATTTAATTACATAGTCTTTCATAGTAAATCGTAACATTTATCTCTATATTACATCAACTACTATTAAAGTCTCATATAGAAGTTTAATTAACCAAATCACATATTCTCTATGATATGTTAATCATTTCCATTAATAACCTGAATCTATATGAAAGCATAGATTATTCCAATATAAAGAAAATCCACCATTACTCCTCAAATTAAATTCCATAGAATTATTTTTTATAGGCATATAGTGTTCCCCACATAGCATACGTCTTCCAAAATAACATTTATTACTTAATCACCAAACCATTTTCCTATAATAAGGATATCCATTTGATAAAACAGAATATCCCAAATCAACTTATTATTGATCAATAAAATCATTTAAATAAAAATAAATAGTCACACTAACTAGGGACTTCATGTTGTCTAGTGGTAGGAGATAAATCCAAATCTCACTTTGGTGGTTGGTTCAATTCCCGCAGCTTTGTCTAGTGTGACAGGTTTTCACATGGTCTGCATGTTTGTCCTTCATCAAAAAATAATTTTTATAACATACAAAGAATGAGATCAATTCCTCAAAATAACCATAACATAATTTAACCACAAATGTTATCTCATACCTCGTATTTTCATCCCAAAATTTAATAACTTGTAATTTAATCAAATTAAAGAATCATATATACCCAAATGGTTTTTACAACTATATCCACAAGAAAAAAGATAATTCTTCCTCAAATAGAATTTTCATATAACCAACTGTAGGGTTACACATACAAGAGAAAAGTCTTCCAAAGTAATCTCATCAATAAAGAGATCTAATACATTTAAACATTTCTCCATCCATTTATTTCCACATAAGTTCTCCCTTGACCAAGAGGTTATCCTATATAATAGGGAATTCACTTGGGTAATTACCAGGCCCAATACCATTATAGTAAATGGTTGTAAATGGAATCTTCAGATAATTTTTATTTTCTACCATTGTACTCTTCATTTTTCCTCGAGAATTATTTACTTTATGACCTTCATTCCCACACATAAATAATTTCTTTGTTCCATTGAGACACTTTCATGGGTGTCTCCTTCCACATTTCCTGCATGATGGAAATTTATCTTTCTATTCTTCAGGGTCTCCACTACTAGAGCTCTTATCATTCACCATCTTTCTCTTCTTTTTTGATTCCAGGAGTTGGTTAATATATATGATGTTGATCATATTTTTGGAAAACTGATTCAGAATGAACACGATATCATTCACTCCTATCAAAATTCCATTTTATTTCTCATTTCAACCATCGTTCCCACCTTTCACATCTTGTTCAATGTTACCACGACTTGATTGGAATCCCTCCATTGTCTAAAACAAAAAAGCATCATGTGAGTAGTAATAGTCATAAAATCATTTAGAGAATATCATGACACCTTATTTTCAATATAAAACATCTTAGGACTAACCAAGTTTATTTATTCTCATCTTATATTAAAATCCTTCAAATATTTTTGTAAATAAAATTTAAATTATCCTATGTATATCCCATGGGAGTGTCGTAACCAAGAGTGCAGCAAGGTATGTAGTCGTGTACCAGGATACCTTGGGTCAAGCTCAAAACTCCTTATCAGAGTTTTCACTCCTAAGTACATCTGTACCAAAGTTACATCTACCTTCTTGTACCTAGATAGGGATGTATTTCTTTGAAAACCAACATAATATTTACATTACTAAAATTTTTGTATGTTCTTCTATATTAATCCTCAATGTCTATATTAAGGTAGTGTTTTCTAATCAGTTTTTCCCTAAATCTAGCTTCCAAGATTTTTACTAAAGTTACTCTGATACCAACTATAATGCCCCAACCAAAGTTACCTGGTTTCAGTGATTTATGACATAAAATTGTCATGATCACAATAGATCAGGTCTCGATAGACCGATTAGTTTAGTAGCCTTGGAAGTACTTGATACATAATAATATTTTTATTACATTATCAAGTGAAAAAAACATTGTGTCTCATTTGAACACTCTTAAATCCCGTAGCCTATTCCTTTAGGTAATTCCTAATATACATCTTCACATCCTCAGAAAAATAAATCAAAAGAAATTGGTGAGCTCAGATACTCAGTAAGGATATCAATATAGCAGAAACTATCATAAATAATCATAAATGTTTATGGAAGTGTATAAGACTAAAACAGAATATTTTTAAACATAAACATTAGTATAATATGAAAAATATAAATCAAATAATTCCATTTAATTATTCATATGGATATTATAAATGTCTAATATCACATGTAATATCAATAGATAATTTTATAATGATGGAATACATAATTTTGGACATCATAACCACATAGTCAATTCCTCATGCCAAGACTAAAAATAAATTTCTTTTTCAAGGACTTCTACCAAGAAACTAGTTTGTCTTATGAGACCTACTGATGCATCAAGGAACTATATAAGGATCCACCTATCACTTAATGAGTCTAATTCATTCCTCATATTAAAAGGTTGAAACATAATATAAACATTCATATTAAAACTAGCATATAAAATGTCAATAAATTATCCATAAACCATGAATGGTATAAAAATAGAACATCCAAAGTCAAGCCTAACTAATCCAATAAAATATGGACCAATTTATTATAATAAATCAACCTAAATCATGAATAATAAGTATTATTTTCATAGATGAAAATAATCATTAAAACTATTTGGGAGAAAAATCTCCTTTTTCTTGAAAACATTTAAAAGTCTCACTATTTATCAAAAAGCTATAAAAAATAGATTTTTGAATCAAAGTGTCTCAAAACACATTGAATATTTTAAAAGAAGTTTTAATTTTAAAACATTCATGTCCATATAAAAAAAATCCTTAAAACCATTTTTAAAACATGAACATTAATGAGAAAGATTTAGAAGAATAAATCATTAAGAATTTTAAAATTATATTTTAGTTAGAGTTACTAACCAAATGGGATATTATTGAATAAAAGTAATTGAGGTAATAAAAACCTTATAATATCATGATAATAAAGGGATTCATTATATACTATGTCAAATTACAATATGTTCACCATATAAAAGTGAATTGGACCATAACAACAAAGAAGTCTCAATGGAATGTAAATTGAGACGAAATCCCTTATAAATACTGTATCCTTAGGTTAAGGATAAATCAATGACCTAATTATGTGTGAAAAATATAAATACACTCTATATGATTGGATATTTAGTGTAAATCAATCAGAGAAAATTCAAACATTTTCTTTTAAAAAAACACCAACGACTTGCATGTCTAACTCAATGCATGGAAATTGAGTTAAGATAACTACTATCAAGTTTATATTGATGAATTGAGAATTTATCAATGGAGTGATTATGTATATAAATAGTATATCATTAAAATGGTAAGTGGAAATTACTATAGAAAAAAATAAATAGTGATTTCACACATAATCATGGAGTAAAATAATCAATTAATTTTCCATAAAAACCAATGAGTGGAAATCAAAATTAGAAATTCACTTACAGATTTGGTAACTTACGAAACATACCACCTATGAAAGAAGGATCATACAATGAATATTTAAATAACCATTAATTAATTTATATTAAATAAATAATAGAATCATGGGAAGTGCATACAACACACAAAAGTATATAGTGGTAAATATAACATTAATCTCTCGGGAATAAAAGTGAAATGAAAACCCATTACCTTAAAACTTTCCTTAATCTAGGGAACGTTATCCAAATGTATAATAATTAAATAATTTTTATTAAATTATACAAGAATCACATACATAAATATGATATCATACATCATCTTCTAAAATTTATTTCTTAAAAATATTTTAGTAGTATCATTATTTCAGGTGTTAACTGATTCATTTTCCATTATATGTTTTGTTACATAAGTCATGTTTGTTATGGATAGTATGTGTTTGATTCATATCCTGAATTATAATAAGTTCTTAAACATTATTTTTAATCATAAAATAAAAATTATTCTTGAATGGTTACGATGGGGAATGAATCCCATCATGTATGTGGAGATGGTAATCTTAATGTACGCATGAGCGAAAATATCATTCAATTGAATGTGAAATGATATATAATTGTATGTTATATCATATAAAAAAATTGTTAACAAGTTATATTTATTATTTACATCAATTATATATTGTTATTATACCTATCCAAATAATTAAGTGTTGAATCACAACTATACCACGACGCAGATACGGTAAGACATACGTACACACATATGGTGACTTTTCCATTCATAGGATGAATATAATAATGAATATGGTTATACCATATTTATAATAAAATCACAGTATGTATAAGGTATGGGATTTATTATTTTGGTACGGAAATGACAAAGAAAGAAGAATTGGAAGAAGAAGATAACTTTGAAAGAGGTGATGAAATTATTACCTCTCATGTTCTTCCTTTTGATTTGATCTTTAGGGAACCATAGGTTGGCTTTAAAAACAATGTAATTCCTCTAAGATGATGTTAGTATATTTGGGAAGATATTTGGGTAGGGTTTGGCCGAGCCAAATTGTATTAGTGGTGTGAAATTAAGAGAAGGGGAAGTTCCCTTTTATAAGAGAGATGAGGGTTACTTTAGGAGTTGATTGAAATGTTATTTTATTATATAATAATATTAGGCTAAGGTGGGGATGGGTCAAAATACTTTCAACAAATAGGTTTTAGAAAAGTTTAGGTCATTATATTAACATTATCTTTTAGGTTAAACTCTTAGTTAAATAGTTTATCTTTTACCATGTATTCTTGTATTCTTACACTATATGGTTATTAAACATACTATAAACTACCAAACAAACCTCAAGTGGTTCATTAATGATATATCTATCATTATATATGTCCTTTTTCCAATCAATAAATTTTTTATGAATATTATATCATTTAATAATATAATATTTTTTTTGAAACCTCATTTATGTCTATTTTGACACTATTTAGTATTTGGTTTAGGTGGAAGTAATAAAAGCATGATTAATTTGAAAAAAATCATTTAATAAACCCTAACATGTCATATTAATATATAAAATTCGTGTAATGAATCAAAAGTATCAATTTACATTTATTTTCAAATTTATAATATAATTTATTTTAATCTTTATTTAATAATGTAATTTCTCCATCATCATTGTGTCATACATAAATTTAATTATTTAATTTCTAAACATTATAATTAAAATAAAATGATATATTAAATCAAATTATCTTTATAATGGATATTTATAGTCGAATTTATCTTATGTATATACCTATATTAAAAATGTTTTAATTATGAAAATTTGAATTTAACACTTTTAACTCTTCTTTAAATAAAACAATAATAAATGTCATAATCACATCCAAGTGGATCAAAGTGGATCATATTTTATTAATAAGGATGAATTTGTTCAAAAAATACTTATCAAATAGTATTAAGACACTTTTTAGGGTTATTATAATATCATTTTGACCTTTAATTACACTATTTACTTTAAACTGTGGTAAATAAAAGTCAAAAGTTACTATTCCCTAGAAATTATTTTAATCTTATTGAACTATATTTTACTTACTGATGTCAACCATGTCTCTCTGATTTTTTAAATTCAATTCATAGAAGTGGTAAGATTATGTTTTTTTGAAATTTGCAAATGTGTCTAGAAGGTGGGTAAAAGAAGGTAAAAAGTCCAATAAAATTTTATACGTCTAATTTTATTATAAAATGACTCTAATAAATTAAATCAAATTTATATAGATATTATGTATATATTTTAACATAACATAAATTTTGATAAAATAAATTATTAATTTAAATAAAAAGTCGACATTAAACAATAATGTAGTGTATTTCACTATTCATCAAAAATTGGAAGTTTTCAGAAAAATACCAAAAATTCACTCAAAGAAAATTTTGATATTTAAAATTCAAAATGATGTCAATTTCACTATATTAAAAGCATATAAGTTTTATTAATTAATTTAAAAAAATATTCCTGTTATCAAAACCAAAAAGAGAGTTTTTGAGAAGTAAAAACTATCCAAATATTGATATGTGTTTATGTCCAATTTAAATGTAAAATTACATCCAATATATAACATTGGATTAATTGAAAAAAATTTAATCTAATTATACCTCAAAACCATTCAAATATATAATTTTGCACTATAAATTATTTTTATTAAAAATGATGTTTTTAATTAGAATTTAGTGTTTTTCAAAATTCATCAATATATGAAAGATATCATAAAAGCACCGAATTTTTTTCAAAAATAAATTTTTATGTCTCTATTCTAAAGAAGATGTTCATTTGGTCAAATTTAATATATAAAAGTGAAAAATATTGGATTTCAAAATGGTTCTCCATTAAAAGGCGGTAAAATTGCATTTTTTAAAAAATATTTGTTTTATATGAAAAATTGAATTTGTTCATATATTATGACTACGAAACACATAATATGGATGTTAAAATTATATGGAGTATATAAAATTCAAAATACAGTTAATACTATTCATAACCTCTTTCTTGAAGGGCTAGTTTGGTAAGTCGTGGTGCGCTCGATCTCGGTGTTGCGTGTAGCCAAAGCTTTTGAATTACATTAAAGAAAATAACTTAATATGAAATCATGGGGTGTTACATCCTGAAGAATTATTTTAAGTGAAGGTATGGGAACTACGAGTTCAGGTTATGCCATTCTATGTTACGAACTCTCTGACCTTGTTCATGGGACTTATAAACTCTATCATTCATGATTTCTGGGACTGATTTGTCATCTTATTAATTTATGACATAATGATCTACTCAATTTCAGAGGAGAAGCACACCATGTATCATAATACTATCTTGGTGGTTCTTCAACGACACCAGGTCTATGGTAAGTTGTCCAAATGATTATTTTGGACATGGGAAATCCACATCCATGGACATATTCTTTCTCAACATGGCTTAGTAGTGGAGTCTCCAATGGTCAAAGTAGTTGTTTAGTTGGAATCCACTGAGAATGTATTAGGGGTTCATAGTTTCCTTGGTCTAGTAAGATATTTACCCAAACTTGTTCTTGATTTATCTCAAGTAGCAACTCCATTAATGGATTTGATCAGAAGGGACCATGATTTCATCTAGAGTGGGAAGTTCTAGGTAGAATTCAACTACCTGATGTGGATGTTATCCAATTTTCTAGTGCTCCAATTACTAGAGGTATGGGTGATGTTCAAGTTTTTTTGTAATTAATCCCGCCATATATTGGGATGCAAGCTAATGCATCAACATGGAGTGATATTTTATTGGAAAATACAGTTATGTCCCCATGAATTTAACTATTCCACCCATGATCAAGAGATAGAAATGGTCATGATTTCATTAAATCTATGGAGGAATTACATCTTTGGGGACTTCTTTTTTGTCTTCATGGATCACAAGACCTTGAGGAATATCTTATCCCAACATGATCTGAACATGACACAATAGAGGTGGATGGAGTTTTTTTCAGACTCTGATTTTGAGATCTCCTACACCCTTGAAAAAAGAAACATTATATATAATGCTTTTAGTGAGAAGTCATTGAGAGTGGTAATTCTGTAATCATCAGATTCCTTGAAGGTGATGGATGAGATGGTTTCCTTACTCTTAGATGCATGAATGAATGGTGGAAGGGGTCATCTAATTTAGATGATAATAAAGTCATCTATCAAGTAGAAGGTGGAGTAGATTTAATGGGAATACTCAAAGGGAGAGTTGATGCATGATCACATTTACTTGGTTGATGACATGTAGGGGTGGAAGGATGATGGTTATAATTAGATGTTATTTGTGGGAAACTGTTTGTTCCAATGGTGATTCATGAGGGTGTTCTCTATGAGATTCACAACTCACATTTAATAGTAAAACTAAGAGTTTCTAAGATTTGACATGGATTTAATGAAAAGTTTTGGTTTCCAAGGATGGAGTGGAATACAGTGGAGTTTTTTTAAAAGTGTTTAGTTTGCCAGTATGTAAAGGCTGAGTACCATGTTCCTAGTGGTTTTTTGTAGCCCTTAGATTATCTGAGAGTGGAGGTTAGATGAAATCTCGATGGATTTCATCAAAGGACTACCCAGGGCTCAGGGAGTCTATGATTCTATCTAGGTTTTAGTGGACCACCTAATGATACTAATATATTATTTTGGAAATCATGGAGTCGAGCGTGGTGGATTCCTTGGTCAAGAGGTATGTGGATGAGCTAGTGCGACTACTTGGAGTTCCAAGGTTTATAGTCTCTGACTAGGATTAAGTATTTACCTCATAAATATAGAGGGTATTTCCTTATTATTTTGGCACTCATTTATGTTTTTGGACTGGATTTAACCTTCATAAATATGGTAATAATGTGCAGAAAATCCATACATTAGAGGATATGATGGAGGTGTATGTTCTTGAATTTTAAGGATTGTGGGTATGACACATGATCTTAGTGAAGTTTTCTTACAATAATAGCTATCACTCTTCCATTTAAATGGCTCTATTTGATGCCTTGTATGAGAGACTTTCTTTTTCAAATTTGTTCTGGGCAATTGTTGGGGAGACAACTATTCTTGGTTTAGAGGTAGTGAAGAGCACAATAGAAAAATTTTAACTCTTAAATGTGAGGATGATGGTATTTTAGGACCATTTGAAGTCGTATTCTGACTGTATGAGTAGGCCTTTGTAGTTCAAGGTTGAATACAATGTGTTTTTTATAATTTATCCTTGTTTTGGATAGTGGAGGTTTGATATAGGGAGTAAAAACTCCCCAAGGTTCATAGGACATTTTTAGGTGTTGGGATGAGTTGGTGAGGTGGCATATTAGCTGGTGTTTCCACCATTGTTGGAGGGGATCCACAACACCTTTCACGTCTCCCGAATTTATTAGTATCCTCATGATAACTCCCATGTCATTGAGTGGTTAGAGTTAGATATCAATGACGATGTATCATTTGTGGACTGGCCAGTGGAGATCCAAGATCATCAAGAGAAAGTGATATGTGAATGGACAATTCCCTTGGTTCATGTGTTTTGGAGGCTTGGTGTCATGGAGGAGAGTACTTGGGAGATATAAGTGTAGATGCAGGGCTAAGACCTTGAGTTTTTTGTGTGTTTTCTTTTCTACATTTCTTTATGATGTGATGCATAAACCTTCAAAATTATAAGATGAGTTGTTTCCTTATTATATAATGTGTGATAATGTCCTGACCATTAGGAGAGGAGGACTAGATTCCTAATACGGATGCATTAATTTTGATTCTATTAAAACCAAGTGGGCGAGTCTGTACCACCTAGAGCAGATAATATCTTAACACGGGGGAAGGAATTTCCTGATTCGAGTGTGTGGTAGTGTAGATTTTGTTACTTCTATTGGGTGTCTTTTGATTTGTTGGGGAAGTAGATGTTAGAGGATGCTTTATTGGAATTTGAGGCTTTACTTTATCTTTCGAAAAACACATGATGGTTTATCTATGAGAGCTATCTACCGGAGTTCTTTTTCAGACCCCTATTTATTCATGGGTTTGGTTTTGAATTTCAAGGGTGAGAATCTTTTGAAAGGTAATTTATGTAATAGTCTGTGTTCCCCCATTCTGTTACATTGGGGGGTTTTTTAGGTTGGATATGTTCAGAGGAGGTTTGGAGAGGTTTGGATGTTAAAGGCTGTATGTGGGATGATTACACATTGTGTAATGAGGTTACATGATGTGAATCATGGGTTCTCAGTTTGTCTATAAGGGTTCTCAAAATAATGGTGTTTAGGGTATAAAAAATAAATATAAAAGTCACTGATTTTTTTGGAGGAAGAGGATCTCAGAAGGGTTACATGATGTTAAATGGTATTACCCATCATGTTATAGCCCGATCTAGTTTTATTTAAATGTTTCTTCAAGTCAATCCTTTTAATTCATTCATCTATTTCATCTTTTCCTCTCACTCTTGACAAAACCTAGCCCCCCTGAGGAGATCTTCATCTTCACTCCTCCCTCTATGGTCAATCAAATCTATTGGTAGTTCATGGGAGATCCGTTGTCAACTTGTGGTTTGTTTTCCACTACTTTTCATCTATTTCCCATTTTTTCATCCACCAGAATTTGCTGCTATAATTTTGGTTGGATTTGGATTAATGTTTGGGATGCATTTTGATAAACCTTTGTTGTTTAAATGGTAGATATGTGATTACAGTGGTGAGATCATCGCTTTCAGGCTTTCTTCTTCTCCTGACGGTGCACAGACGAATAAAAATGCTCCTCTTAGGATGGATTTATCCTTTATTTATCCTTGTTTATGTATCATGTGGGAGGTATAAACTTTATTACTTATGTATCATAGTTTTTCTACCCTAAATAAAGATACAAAACTGGATAATTTAATTGAATTTGGAAGAGGCGTGAGTTTTACTGATTTTTTCAACATTGATCTTGTTTTGATATTGTGTAATTATATTGTCTAAATGCCTCACTAAAAATAGTCATCATTGGGGGTCCATTATTGAACAATAAACAAGTTTAATGTTGGTTAGATCATGTTAAACACTTGAGAATGAAAATTGGATAAAACTTACACTTGGATAAAGAACAGATTCCCATTGATTATTTCATTTCCTTGTTCCTATGATATCACTAGAATTATGAAGTGAAATTCAACAATTGGTACTTGTTAATTTGGAAATTCAATTGTTCTTTGACATGTGTGGTAATGTGTTGTGTGGTATGGTTGTGGTTATGTGTGTGGGGTGGATGGAATAAGTAGTGTTCATGTTGTTGCGTGTATGATTGTTTGGTAATGTGGTGGTACGTTTGAGGAGCACATGTACGTGTTGTGGGTTTATTTTGGAATGGAAGAACTTGTGTGGTGTAGTGAGGATATGGGACTATTGTGTGGTGAAACATGGATATGAGACAATTGGGTAGTGATGTGTAACCATATGGGGTTTTCTATTGGGTTTGTTTTGGTTGGAACGTGACATGAATGTAGATTAATGTGGAGTTACATAAGTTTTGTGACTTTTTTCCTTCAAAGATGACCTTGGTGGTTTTTCTTATTATTGATTGTATTTATTAGTAGCCTGATAGTGATGTTTTTGATAAAGGAGCTATTTATTATCAAATGAAAATGGTTAAATTGAAAATTGGCTGGAAAACATGAATTGGGCTTCTGGCTTGTTATGTGGTGTGTTCATTTTAATGGTAGTAGCAAAGGTGGAAATGTTATTGTGTGGTAATTTTTTTGAGAACCCATGGGTTGGGATGAGTTTTTGATAAAAATATACATATACTTTTACTTCCATTTGATTTCTATATATACCCCACCCTAGTAGAGAACTATGTGGTGAACACCCCCATTTATGGGGGAGGGTGTATTTCCTAACATCTGGGTGGGAGGATGGATGGCTGGTTATTAGATATTCTCTTCGTTTTATTTTAGGAATTGATAGTCCAAGACTCTTCAGGCAGTTTGTGGTGTGGTTATGAGGCCCAAGTGTGTACGGGCGAGGTGTGGTTTCCTATGTGTCTTCAAGATGAGGTTGTGGTTTGTGTCATAGGTGTCTTGGGGATAGATGTGATGTTGTTTTGGACCATTTTATTAGGAGGGATGTGGTGTAGGGACCATGTGTGTGGGGGATGGTAGTGATAGTGGGACTTGTGGAAGAGTGAGCTAGCATTAGGACGTTCGCTATTAGGGATGAGCAGTTATCTACTTGGAAGCTATGTGGTTTACTCAAATATTGATGTGCTTATTACATAACTTTACATGACGTGGGTTATTTGGTGAGAATGCCTTTGTTGAAGATTTGAGGTTATTATACCTTGTTAGGTGGTTTTGGTTACTATTTTTTCTCTTCGAGGCTTTAGTAGTCTTCTCCACTTGGGCATGAGATAAATTGGCTTTTCCTAGTGAGTATACATATATTCTCACCCTATGAATATAAAACAATTTTTTGGTTTCCAGGAGGATATAGTTGACCGTTCTAACAATAATAGCTTAGAAATTACGGATAATTGATTTGTCGATACTTAGAATTCTATTGGTATTTACTTCAAGACTCTCCCTTTGGAATCAGTTACATTTGGAAACATGCAAGTGGGATAGATTTTTGTTTTCATTACATATATATACAGTGCTTGGAGTTATTTTTATTTGACCATCTTATATCCAGATCACATTAAATAAAAAGGGAAAAGTTATCCATGTTTGTGAGATTATACACCCTTGGTGTTGGTCTCCACCCTAGGGAATAATGAAGGCAGTACTTAGGGGTCATTATATCCATTTATTCATATCCATTCACAGAGGGGTATATTAAGTGGGAGGGGGTTGGGAAATGTGCCAACTCCATGAAATCAGCTACAAAGGTCTAGCTCCGAGAGATGATCCTTTATTTGAACATAAAATCATAACTTATACATGTGTCCTGAAGGACCCTTGCTGGGTGTGAGAGAATCTTAGTAAGATACCACCCAGTGGTTCATACCAAGCATTTGTGTTTAAGTAGGAATTCATAATAATGAAAATTAAGAAGTACGATAAAATTAACAAACAATGTTTCCTTGGTGCTCTACAACCACCATGAAACAATCACCTACCAGGAACAACACTGGAACCCTAGAAAATAATAAGGTCCTTGGGCCCTATCCAAAGGTACCTTAGATTCTAAAACCCAGGTGAACACTCCGATTCCAACAAAAATAAGTAACTCGGTAACACATGCCTCCTAACACATTGTGTCTCAATAATTACCGACGTTCTATAGGCACAAACAATAAAATAGTAACATTTTCTTATTAACCCCTACACAAAATATCATGTTATCATAAGGATAGATAAATGGAGTAACAATAATATTTGTACTCAAATAAATTTCTGGGTCCATGGTCTCAATTTCGACATGCCTCAACCCCTAACCATCAAACTCAATGCAGATATCCAAAGGATCCATATCTTCCATGTGAAATTCTAAGGAAAGATCACCCAAACCATAATAACCTAAGATGAAACTACCAGGGGACTCTACCCACACAATTGGTCAAAAACACATCATCGACAGAGTCATCCTATTTGCACATGAATCAATTCGGAAATTTGGTCATTACAGGTGAGTGGGAATCACCATTATTCCGTAAGCCACATTAACAATAGCTCCTCATGGCCCTGCAACCTTGCCGCTCAAATATGATGGCCTTTCCATCTGAATATCAATGTACATTCCAAATATGATGGCCTCCCCACCTCAAACCAGAGTTCATGATACACCATCCTTTGGTCAATAATACTCAAAAAATTTTCTCCATGACCAACCATTGATCAACATCACTCAATCCCTATATCCATGCCATTCCAACATTGGACTGAGCCAGTCACGACACCCTGAGTATCAAAATTTTCACTCTCAGAAATTACACAAATATAATTATATTTAAAACATTTTAAACAAGAAATTAAATTTAAACATATTGAATTGAAAAATCTAACAATTACATCAATCTAGTATATAGGTATTGAATGCCTCAGTGTAGTTTAATCAAACATAAAAAATATAAACAAATCAATTTAAATAAAAATAATATTTCAGACGAATTAGGTACCCCTGGAAAAATATACCATGGAGAAACACCCTCTAACTCGGCCACACTCATCCAATATAGGTTCAGGCATGCCCAACAACATCCCTTAGGGTGAAACAATCATTTTGATATGAAGCATGAGGTATATCAGTGTCCGACTCAAAATACCCTAAATGCAATCATTATGTCTTACCACATAAATGAATAAAAAATAGAAATCATGCTATGCACTACCTACCATATACCCATATATGTAGGAACAAACGATATCAAGCTCCAACTCAAAGCAGATTTTCATAGATCTGTGTTTTCGTCAAGAACCCTGAAAATATGGTGAAATGGATCAAATGTATTTTATTTTTCGTGACATAATAACTAGGAGAACATGATGTTTGGATGGGGTTATACATATTGAGGGGGTTCTATAGTCTCTCATTTATTAAAGACTAGACAATTGAAGAAGTAGATCGATCATATTCAGTGGAAGGTAGAAATGGTTGTCTCCCCTTGCTATACGCACGAACCTAGAGGAGGAAAATAGAAGAATAGAATAAATATGGAAGAGGGGTAAAAATGTAATTTTACACCTTTAATGGCTCCAAAATGTTTACTAACACGGTTTTACAAAACTCTCACATTCTATGAAATCTATAGTTCATAGTTACTAAAAATGTGGCATTTCCCATGGGAAATTCTGCACGGTTTGCACTAGCAATGTGCAAACAGTGTTGAATCCTCTGCAATAACTACAGAGCCACTCGCTTGACCATGAAATCCCTATCGTATGGTTTAAAAAAACCATACGGAATTTAAAAAACATGTTGCATGATTACTTGGTAGGGGCTACACGGTTTACCCTAAACCATACGCCTTCATCTTGTAACTCAAAATAACAATATGGCCTATGATGATACTAAAACCATTCCAAACCACCTGATGCTCTCTCCAATCCTCAAGACTAACCAAAAACCTTCATATAAAGATGATTTAACTCTTATAATTTAGATTCAATCAATGAATTTAAAATTAGCATAGAGACTAATTGAATAATTCAAATTATGAGAGGTTTTTTACCTGACTCAAAATCACAGGACATTACATGAAGAAAGAGGACTCAAATCTACAGTTTGTGATTCTTAAATTGAAGGAAAATCAGACCAAGAGGATAATTTAAAAAATTTATTCCTAAATAATGAGTTATATCTAATTAAACCCACCTCTCTACTACTATCATTATTAGTGAAATCCTCAGAATCACTTTCTATTTCTGGTTTCAAAATGTTTTCAACACCAAATTTAACCAAATTTTCCAGAATATCACCCAAATAATCATCTATCAAATACAATACTTTTCTCTAATAATAATAATAATGGTTTTTTCTTGTTTACTATTTTTATTTATCTAATTATTAATGTATAAAAATTCTTCTTCTTCTTCATCATAATATTTTTCAGATTTATTCAAAAAATCACATGGCCAATTTCTAGATTTTGGGGAGATTTATATTTTTTAAGAAGACGGATCTCTTCACTTTTCTCCCCCATGTTGAAAATTAATTTCCCATTAAACACATTTACTACAAATCCCCTAGTGGAAATTAATATCATACTTAGAATTATAGGTAATTCATTATCACACTTTATATCAAGTATAAGAAAATAATATGGTAAAAATAGTTTCCAAACACCAAATATAAAATAAACAACTATTCTTTTTGGGTTTGTGATAGATAACTATACCAATTAAAAGATAATAGTAATGAGTAAAACATCACCCAATTTTAACTATATAAATAGTGTGTAGGTAATAATGATTACACTAGCCCAAGGTCACAAATATAGTTTACATGACAACTATTTACAAATGCAAACAAAATAATAGAAATATTGGTATCTTGAGCTAAGAAGTTATCATATTTTGAACTATATCTCTATACTCCATAGTTAAATATATGTAGAAAATTAATCAATATTTTATTATTTGAAACAATTTTTTAATCATTTAAAATACAAAGTAACCTGAATTAAATCTTGTAGAAAAGGTGTACTAATATTAATATTTTTAAACAAATTAATAAATTTACAAAGTTTAGGTTCATAATTATTTTTATTAATTATTTCAGGAAAAATAAAGTGCAGAACAAAAATCGTCCAAAATATAGGCATCCACTCAAGTTATTTATCAATATTTTCAATTTATGTTTAATGTTTTTGTCATTATCATATTATCTAACAAGTGGAACAATAGGTTGTACTGAATTTTTAATGGGGTCATCTAGATTTCTAGTTTTTGTGGTTTAATTTTCCAGGTTATTATTTTCATTCCGAAATTTAAATTTTAGTAGTTTATTATTCCCTAGTAGATTATTGGGGTGATTTAAGACCACTATTAATAGTGATATCCATGATATTTTCCCTAGTATTGACTTCAGTTGTACATGGTAATTTAATTTTCTCCCTCAGATTCATACCCCATGTAGGTTGTCCCATTTGAGTATCCCAAAATTTTATTCTGGTATAAGAATTAATTTTTTCAGAATTATAGTGAGTTTATTGCCTATTTAAATGATTCTTAAAAATTTTCATCAGCTAAATACATTCTATTCACAATTTTGTCTATGTTAGAGAACATTTGGCCCTTCAAATTCCATTGGGAATTAAAAGGTTATTCCCTTGGTTGATTTTGGTATGGTTTCCTAGGCAGTTGTATGAAAGTATGGGGTATAACAGGTCTGAAAACCCATGATCATTCTAAGAATAGATGGGATTATTTCTATAATCCTGATTTTAATTATTATAAAATGGATCATCTATTGTTTCTAACCTAGTAATGTAACCATTAATGTTGACATTCTCAGGGTGTTGGGCAGGCATATCGAAATATAGGTAGCACAAGTATGAATGGCCATACATAACACAATGGTTCAATTTCACCCTAAGTGATTTTTTTCATTATAATACCATTTATATTTTAATTTAACTTGTCATGAATGATTATCATATTTCTTAACTATTGTTTTTCTCCTAGAAAATATATGCTGAGAATTTATTCCAAGTGCATTGAATATTTTTTTCAATTCATCAGCAATCTTATTGATAAAATCCCCTTTGGAAGCCTAATAAAAAAACATTTTTTTATAGGTGTGAGACTATTGTAAAATGTGTGAATAATAAATTATGCTGTGTAATGATGATTCATACATTATCAAAGAAGAACCCTATTTTTTCCCCACTCCACATGGAATATCTCACCTTTATCTTGTAAAAATCTAATGTTCTTATGCCTAATTTTAGTGCTCATAAATCATAGATAAAATTAAATACTGATTACCATGGTATTAAAATGTTTTCCCATGTATCAAAAATCTCCACATCATTATATTAAAACCATTATCTATAATTTCCATTTAGAAATAAAATGAATTATCTGAGCTCTATGTCTTCCTTACTCATCCCACTTAAAGGTTGTTAATTCACCACGCAGGTTAAATATCTCATGACTTCTAAATAGCAATCATTAGGAAGTCCCTTATATGATGGGAATATAGAAATATGTTATTTTTTATCTCATAATTTGGATCCATTAGAGTGTTACAAATATTGGTTGAATTACATCAAACTTTTGGCACATAAAAAACCTATGAATCAATCTCTCTTATAGATTATTACTAAGAGGTCAAAATTTCAGAATCATGTTTTTGATCATTATTCGTATTTTTCATATTTTTACCATTTTATATTAATTTTCTTTTTAATATCTGAGAAGTGAATTTATATTTCATATATTAATGTTAAATTTTTTTTGTCCATGATCTGGTGTGTATCGTCACCCAGTTTCATGGTCAAAAACTAAAAAAAATTAATAATTTTTTATAGTATTTTTAGATATATTTTTTTGAAAAATATTAATAGATAGATTATTTATAGTTCACTTGATGTTTTTTTGGCCACACACACCTTCCCATGAAACAGTTCCAATATGTCACCATACTATTTTTTACTGTGGGATAAATTAATTATTTATAAACCCTATTTTAAACTAGTATAAATTTTGTGTAGGGTGTTGAACCATAGAAAAAGAAGATATAAAATTTGGAAAAATAAAAATAAAATAAAAATAACATGAAAACATTTAAAACATTCAACCTTTCAGCAAAATTATAGAGATAAGAAATATGTATTGTAATATTAATGGTAGAGAACATTATTGACTAATTTAATAAATATTTCATTCATTCATGCCCAAAAGTGTTTCTCAAACTGTAAATTTTATTAGTAAACTATACAAGATGAATGCTCAACATATGAATGAATTAATTATAAATTATTTCAACTATAGAATTAATCATTCATAATAATATTAAATTATATTTTAATAAACAAAATATTCTCAATTTATCTTATTGGGATCCTAACTAAGCAATCTTTTTTTGAATATTGAAAATATTGAAGTAGTTCTTGAATGAATTAAATATATCCCAGTTTTTTTATAATAAAATGTATGAAAAGAATTAAGAATTATTTGAAAGTGTAGAAAATTAAGAAGAACTATTAATTCTTGAAATAATAATGTTTTAACCAGTCAATCCTTTTCCAAAATATATTTAACTAGAATATATAACTAGAGTTTCAATTTCAAAATAATTCATAACTGAAAAATCATAAAGCAATATAAATAAGAAATTAAATCCTCTCTATCGTGGATCAGTTCCTCCAACTCAATCTGTTGATCTGCCTCATAGTTCTCACCTTTCATACCCCACTCTAGATATTTATCTATGAAAAATGCCCCTCCAAAATTATAGAAGAGGCCTTAAATTTGTTCATCAAAATCCTCTTTTATCTTCTTTTTCAAAACACCAACTTAAATTTCTCCTCTCACTTTAATTTCATGAATGAAATTATTATTTTTAATATTTATTTATTCCAAAGCTATATCATTTTAATAATTCCTTCAATCAAATTGCAGTCAATTAATAATTCTTTTAGGCCCCATAAATGATCCTCTCATCATTGTCTTTGGACCTAGACACAAAAAAATTCCATTTTTTGTGAAAATAAATAAAAAATCCTGGATTCTCATTTCTTTGATTCATTAGAAGAAAAAATTGAGGAAACAAATCTCCCATCATCTTCATCCAATCTTACAAAAACACACACAACTAATAAATGAATTTCATCATCACCCTTCCTCATCATGGAGACCTGAAGACCATCTACCTCACTCAGTCTTTCATTTTTTAATTTATCTCATCATTCAAATTTACTCAGAGATCTTCAAAAGTATCTCAGTTTGAAATTGGAAGAAACTTATTAATCAATCATATACATCAGACCAAAAAAATTGTGTCTGAATTCCCTAGACAACCCTTGGTTTTTATTATTTATTAAATATGAGTTCCCAAAATTTTATATTCATCAAATCTCATAAAATATTGAAATCAATCCTTCAACCGACACATGAATTATCCTAATCACAATTATTCCTCAGTTGAGATAGTGGAATATCAGTGGTAGAATCTGTCTTATCATCCGTGAGTCTTTGGCTTACCCACATGTATCGATTCTTCTTCTTCTCTACTATCATAGTCAATCGATTCAATATAATATGATAAAATATCCAAGTGTTAACTCAAGATATAAAATAAATTCCTTCATAAATTAGTCATGATTCAGTATCATTCAGTATTAAATATTAGATGATCATTGATGGAAGTATATGCGTGGTTTATCCATGATGAAATCAACAAGAAACAAAATATATGGTTCCTTCCAGAACATGCCACTACTAAGGTTATTAGCACCATTGACATCAATCAGAATAAGAATATTTATAATAAAAGAATACTTCTTCATTCTTGGGTAGTCATCAGTCTGATTTATGTATCACCCTGAGATTTTATGAGAAATAATCTTTCTAATTTCATTGATGTCTTGTGTTGTATTCCACATAAAGATTTGATTTCACTATACGCAACACCATATTATATTGTAGTATATGCAACATTATTTGTGGCTTGTGTTGCATGCAAGAGCGACCTTCCCCAATAGCGTGTGTAGTATGCAATACAGAGTTTTACTAAACAACGATATATTGTTATAATATTATTATAAACTTTCCATTATGAATATTATTAACCAAAATTTTAATTTTATAACATTATAATTCATCTTACACATTTTATATAACATGGTATGAGAACAAAATCAATTTTTCATATAAAGGAAGTAATTTTAAAAAAATGGCGTTTTTCCGTCTTTTTATGGCACATCGATTTTAAATCAAAATTTTGACAAATTTATAAGTTAAATTTGACAAAGTAAACTTCTTATTTTGAATCAGGATATAAAATATTTACTTTGGATAAATTTTTCACATTATTATGATAACCATCATATTTTGATGAATAGTAAAAATAGGCTACATTTTAATTAAAAACATATTTTTTCATCAAGATAATTTATATGGATAAATTATAATATTGAATGGTTTTAAAGTATAAAAAATATATTTTTACCATTTAATATAACATAGGTCATTATAATCAATTTTACATTAAATTCATAGGTAAAAACATTTCATTCTTTTGCAATGTTTTAACTTTTAAAACCCGTTTTTTCAAAAACTGGATTAATTTTAAATTAAATACTAAAACTTATTTTTATTGAATTTGGAAAAAGGGATTCCATATTTGGAATCATTAGGTCCAAATAATGTTAATAGGCTGATTTTTTTGGGCATTATTAATAGTAACTACGGTAAATTTTATTTACCACAGTTAAATTTAAATTAGGTAATTAATGTTAAAAATAATATTATAAAATTACACTAACACTTGTCTTGATATCATTTGTTGACTATTTTTCTTTCTAAAACATACTTGGGTCAAAATGGAATCTATTTGAACTAACTTGGATGAGATTAAGAAAATTAATTTATTTTATTTAATGGAAAGTGAAATATGTCTCACTCAAACATTATTAATTAAATTATTTTTAATATAAGGTTATACAGAATATAAATTAGATTATAAATACTAATTTGAAAGATAAAATGTTTTTATTCATCATTTTAATTTATTTGTAATTTTTAAGAAATATATAATTACCTTAATAGCTTATACATTAATGATGTAGAAATAATTTATTTAGTGAAAAATCAATAATATAGTTTTTATTAAAATAATAATACCACTAAAAAGGACCAGAAACATGACCAAACCTTATTGGTCTAGTATATATATATTATAATAAAACAAGGGACTACTTTTTTACCATTTGTATCCTTACAAAACAGATTATGATGTTTATATAATTTTATTTTAAATGAGGTCAAAATTATCACCTTCATAATTTAATAAACATATCATTTAAAAATATGGGTGTTTTAGAAGATAAAATAGACTAAATGTATAAATATGAAATATAATAGATAAATATTTATCATATTTTTTTTAATTTTTATGCAATAAAAAAATATATTAAATAACTATATGAAAATGTTGTAGTAATTATTTTGTTATGAGAAATATCAAATAAATGGTTTTAAAAATATTAAAATTAACATTAAATGAACTAATTAATGAGATCCACAAATTTTATAGATAAATAAAACATGTTAGGAATCTATTGAATATTTTTTTTAACATATATTCTATTTGGATTTTATTTAAATTCAAATAAATAAATTGTGTCAAAATCGATACTATTGATATTTTATAAAAATAACATATTATTAAATTGTTTAAAAATCACAAAGATATTTAAAAAATAAAAATTTAAATTAATAGGTTCAAAAATGTCATAAAGTATCCAATTATGGACAATTCACATCACATAAGTAAGTATTTATAACCATTTAACATTTAGAATATATTACCACAAATAAAATTTAATAGATTAAATAAGGATAAATAAAAATGATAAGGCTTAAAATAAAATCAAAGCTTGTAGAATTTTGATTGGTTAATGCAATTAAAACCCTATCATACATAATATCCGAATTTGAGTCACTTTGAAGTTTTTTATGTGGGGTTTGAGTTTATTATAAATTAATATTTTGGATGTTTCCAAAAATGACCCTCCCCTCTCTTATAAAAGGGAACCCCTTCTCTCTCCTCTTCACACAATTTTGAGCCTTAAAGATTTTCAAAAACCTACTATTAATCTTCTAAACTTACCTTGTCACATTCTGGAGGTTCTGGTTTCTCAAAAGACCAACTCTAGTCCCTTAAGAGGAAGCTTAAAGGAGGTGCGTCGAGGAAGAGGTAATATCTTCTACCGATTCTTTCAAGTTTCTTTATTCTTATACATACCCTTATTTATTTGTTTCATTATAAATTAATAACATCAATATAAATAATATAATTATATGTTATTATAAATATGAAACAACCATATTTCACCTTTTATCCATCCTATGAAAAATGAAATCACCGCGCGTGCGTACGTACGACTTACCGTCTCCCCGATGTGGTGTAATCTATTTTTACACCACCACCATACTTGGATGGGTATAATGGTGGAAATAATAACTATATATTATTATTATAACATCATACTGATTCTTAGATTTTATATAATCCACTCCAATTCATTTCAATAACTATGGGAATGATATCATCGCTTGTGCGTCCATACAGATTACCGTCTCCACGACGCGATGAGATTCATTCTCCATGTTAACCATTCCAGAATGATTATAAAGAATATATAATAAATAAAAATGAAATATATGACATAATAATGATACTAGATTTATTTATATGTTATTTAATTACTTCCAATCAATTTAATAAGAATAAGAAAATAGTGTTCCTGTGTACGTACGATCTACAATATCCATGAACGATGTATTTCATTCCATTTTTCATTCTATTATATATATATATATATTATATTCTGAATATATTATATATAAATCATGTTTTAAATTTTATAATTAATTAATCTTGACTTAATTAATCATATTAATAATTATAAGTCAAAACATGTACGACAAATGCAACGATTTTACTCAAAACACTGCTTTAACATGGAATTGACAAATGAACGGGTAATATAAAGTCATAAGTGAATCATATATGATATCATAAATACTAATATGGTTTTTAACAAGTTAATAATATGCTTAAAGCCACTATACAGGAGTCTTGGTCACATACAAAATAAATTGGACATATGACAAGGGATTATTTCGTCTCACTTTTATTTCAATAAGACATATGCCTTAATCACCATCTATTTGTTTTGTATGGTGTTTATGCTTCCCATGAATTATTTATGATTTTTATTATGGAGCATATGATATTTACATATGCATGTAATTTTCATTTTTTTATGACACGTATGATTCCACAGATCATAAAAGGCCAGGGATAATTATTCCAATCTCGTTCTTATCCGAGATTGTTTATTCGTAAGTATTTACTAGGGTTATATTTATCATCCATGTCCATGTTTTATATAAAATGTTTTCATAAAGTTTTTAATATTATTACATGTATGTTTAAAGTCATGTTTAACTCTTTTTGACTTTTACTATGTGGTTTGGAACAAATCTTTCTTTTGTTTACCATATGAGGAACTTTTTGAAATTTTGGGAAAAAGTACGAGAAGATTGTTTTTTAACTTATACGGCATGAATGGAATTTTATGGTTTCATAACTTCTTATTTCCATGAATATTACTCTAAATTATTTCATGATTATTTTCAAAAAAATACTTTTCTTCAAAAATTTCATGGAATTTGGAGAAAAGAAAATGATTTTGAAGAAGAAAGTATATTTTCTTCAAGAATTAATTTCAAGTGTTTTATCAAAACTATTTTACATCTAAGGTGACCATATATAATATGTTTATGTTTCAATTATAATGTCTATATTATTTACATGGTTTCATTTTTATTACGATGAAATGATATCCATTTATTCTGCATGGATTATGTTATTATGGGATAATGTTTATGAAACCCATTTTATTCATTAAGTTATGATTAATGAGTTATGTTTATTTTGTGGCACATGAAAGAATGATTTCATTATGAGATTGGTGGGACTTATATATCCCTATAATTCATTGGTTAAATATTTATATATCATTATATATACATGGCTAGAATGAAAAGTAAATCCGGTTCAGTAATACTAGGCTTAAATGGAAAGTAAACCTAGTTCAGTTGTGGACTTCGTCCACTATGATGGTCTCGGCAGCAATGACTTGGATAATATGGAAATCATAACATGTGATTAATGGTATTACACAATTACATGTTTTATTCCCATTCTATTTTATCATGATTAATGTACCATTATGATCTATTCCTTATGCTCTGCTATGATTTATGTCATTACTCATGATTTTGATGTTTTATATTCATGTTATTAAGTTCAAATGTTTATGGATTGTTTTATGTTATACATGTTTACCCTTACTAAGGAATTGGGCTCTAATTTTTTATGTTTTCTTTTCCCCAGGATATAAAGAAAGGTTTTAGGTAAGAAAAAAAAGGGGAATATCTTTATGGAATATGTTGAAGATCATTCACCAGGATTAGAAGATTTTGGTCCGAGTTTCAAAAGACACTAAACAATTATAGTCCTTGGGTGTCTGTTTTTTTATGTATTAAGTATTCTGCAAAAGTAATGTAATGTCCATGTACTTAAATCTTGGGTCTCTACAGTTGGTATCAGAGAAAAGGATCAGTTAACCATTAGAAACTAGTATGAAAAAAAATTATTGAGATCCCTAGAGATATTTCTAAGGTATGTCTAGGGATGTCCCTAATGTTAAGTATAAGTATAGGTTATAGTCCAAGAATTATGATAACAATCATAAATAACTTAGGATTAAACCAAATATGTTAGAGATTGAATGTAATCCCCCTTTATTAAGTTGTTTTCTTAGAATGATTTTTTCCTCTCACACTATTGTTTTTGGGTTTTAGATGATGGCTGGAACCCGAAGGAACTGTATTGATCAATGTAATGGACAATGCAATGATTGTACTCTTGAAAAAACCAATGTTATGGGATATGGAGTGAAAAATCTTATTGATATACTTACACAAGCTATGAATCATTCTGGACTTCCAAATGAGAAGAGAATGGAACAATATTCTATTGAGTCCTTCATAAGGAAACATCCACCTTCTTTAAATGGGTCTTTAGATCCACTTATTGTTGAAAAATGGATCAGTACCATTGAAAATATATTTTCCATACTTCGCTGTTTGGAATATGAAAAAGATATTTTGGCTTTTTACCGTTTACTAGGTGAAGCAGATCATTGGTGGAATCTAATTAAGAATATGAGTCCCCAAGATGAGATTGAATCCATGGAATGAGATGAGTTCAAGAACTTATTTTTCAATAAGTACTTTCCTCGTATTCTTCGAACAAAGAAGGAAATGGAGTTCCTTGAGCTTAAGAAAAAGGATTATGAATCTGTTGGTATATACAAAGTAAATTTTTCAAGGATTTCAAGGTTTTCATCTGGATTTATCATCCAACCTGAATGTAATGTTGATCAATTCTTCAGTAGCTTAAAACGAAGTCCTCGAAAGGAATTTCCTATAAGAGACTTCATTAGCTATGAAGAGATTGTGTTTTGTGATATCAAGGTAGAACTAAAAGTTGTTCTTACATATCAATTTCATGGTTTTGACATGAAACAAAATATGGAGTACAAGGAAAAATATCAAAACTATGGTGAAAACAAGACAATTTTTTTGTTATGCTCAAAGTATGGAAAATAATGGTGGATATTGTCTTAAAGGGACTAAAAAATGTTTTAAGTGTGAAAAAGAAGGTCTTCGAGCATCTGAGTGCCAAAGTAATGGGAAAAAGGTAGCTAATGATGTGAATAGAGAAAAGACTACATAGAACTCACCACCAACACTTCAATGCTACAAGTGCAGGGAAATGTGGCATTATGCTAATCAATGCCCTAATCAAAGGGTTAATGATGATCTAAATCAAAAACCTCTTAAGGAAAAGGAAAAAGGGAAGTCACATGAAATCACTATTGGTGATGTTGAATAAGACAACAAAGTGGTTGAATGATTTAGTGTTTATGTAATGGGATTCAAAAATAGTTTTGTGGAATCACATTTTTAGCATCATGGAATATTGGAATATCTATGTATTGGTTTATTGTGGTTTCCAATAATTGTATGGTATCAGTAAACATGAAAAGTGATTCAAATATTTTTGGTATGTAGATGATATGTTCATAATGGAGGGATAAGGATATAATGAGTTGTTTGATAGTATTAATTAGCACATGAATGATACAAGGACAATGTGATAACATGGTTTGAGTATATAGAAATTTTGGGATTTTGGTATGTGGAAAGAGTTAACTTTTGATAGTATTAATGTTTTCACTAAGGTTCATTGGTAATTCGTGTTTCAAGAGAATACATGATTAAGTAATTCACATATTTGGAATGTAACCAACATGATATATCTAATGATATATAGGGGATAAATGATGGTATTCAATGATTGGTAGATAAACTTTCTAGTAATCATTTTCTTTATAATATGAGATTAGATAGAAGTATTTTTGATAAGACTAAAGGTTTGAATGGATTATGTTGGACATCAGATAGTGTTGTTTAAATCTAAAACAATTTTATAGAGTGTTTTAATAGTATTGTTTTAGGAAAAGGAAAACCTGTAGGATGGGCGACAACCCATCACGTCGGACAAGGAAGCGGAAATCGAACCAACAACCAAAGTGCGACAGGCCTTTATTGCCTACCACTGGCCTACCGAAAGTCCCTGGTTAGTAGAAATTAGTTTTATTTTATTAAGCGGTATGATAGATGAAGTATAAGCCCATTTTTTGGAATCATATACGGTTAATCTCACCGTAGATGGACTTATGTATTTTTAATAATTTGTTCTATCTTTTTTGTGATTGAGATAGATGGAATGAACTATCATTCTATGGAATGATCTACTAATACTTCAAGAATGAAAAATCCAGCATCATTTCATTAAATAATATATCAAGTGGAAATTGTTCATGGAATGACCAATGATGATATTACACTGAAATCAAGTAAGTATTTATTCTTATGAAAAAATTCATCAAATTTAGGGAAATGATCTTGAAAGCCAAAAATATTGTCCAAATACCCTAATATCCAATGAATTAGATGGAACCTTAGATCATAAAAAATTTATGGCTTTGTGATTGTTGGTTTTTTCATAGCCATGTTTTCTACCACTCTTTATCAGAACATGATGGTATGATTTCTCTTCCATATCCATATTTTCACCTATATTCCCTTATGTGGAAACACAATGTTGACTTAAATTGGGTGACCCTTATGTTTCTAAATTTACATTCTAAAATTAATTTTTAGTATTACTTTTTAAGATGTGTGTTTTTATAAAAGTAACTTTCATGTAGTAAACAATTTATAACCCCGAAGAATTTCAAGGGAGAAATTCATTTAAGGGGGGTAGAATGTAACAACCCAAGATTTTATGAGAAATAATATTTTTAATTTCTTTGATGTCTTGTGTTGTACACTACACCAAGATTATCTTGCACTATATGCAACACCGTATTATATTGTAGTATATGCAACACAATTCTTGGATTGTGTTGCACGCACGAGCGACCTTCCTCAATAGCTTGTGTTGTACGCAATATTGAGTTTTACTAAACAATGGTATATTGTTATAATATTATTATGAACTAACCGTTATGAATAGTATTAACCAAAATTTTAATTTTATAACATTATAATTCATCTTACACATTTTCTAGAACATGGTTAGAGAACAAAATCAATTTTTCGTATAAAGGAAGTAATTTAAAAAAAATGCAGTTTTTCCATCTTTTTATGGAGCACCCATTTGAAATAAATTTTTTGAAAAGTTTATAAGTTTAATTTTACAAAATTAACATCTTTTTTTGAATCAGGATATAAAAAATTTACATTGGTTAAATTTTTGACATTATTCTGATAACCTTCATATTTTGATGAATAGTAAAAATACGCGAAATTTAATTAAAAACAAAATTTTTCATCGAGATAATTTATATGGATAAATTATAATATTTATTGGTTTTAAATAATAATTAGAATATATTTTTACCATTTAATATAATATAATTCATTATCATTAATTTTACATTGAATTCATAGGTAAAAACATTTCAATCTTTTACAATGTATTAACTTTTAAAACTCATTTTCTCAAAAGAGGGATTAATTTTAAATTAAATACTGATGATTCTTTGTATTGAATTCGGAAAAGTGGATTCCATATTTGGAATTAGTAGGTTCAAATTATTTTAAAAGGATAATTTTTATTTTTGGGCATTTTTAATAGTAACAATGGTAAATTTTATTTACCATAGTTAAAGGTAAATCATGTAATTAAGGGTAAAAATAATATTATAAAATTAAACTAACACTTGTATTGATATCATTGGCTGATTATATTTCTCTATAAAATATACTTTGTTTGAAATGGAATCTATTGGAACTCACTTGAATGAGATTAAGACCTTTAATTTATTTTATTTAAAAGAAAGTGAAATATGTCTCACTCAAACTTTATTAATTAAATTATTTTTAACATAAGTTTATATAGAATATAAATTAGATTATAAATAATAATTTGTAATATAAAATTATTTTATTCATCATGGTAATTTATTTGTAATTTTTAAGAAATATATAATTACCTTAATATCTTGTACTTTAATGATTCAGAAATTATTTATTTAGTGAAAAATCAATAATATAGTTTTTATTAAAATTATAATACCCAGAAAATTGACCATAAACTTGAAAAAACACTATTTTTAGAGTTTATATATACCCAAATCATACTAGGGTCGACTTGTGGACCATTTGGAGCCTTATAAATCTGATTGTGACAATTATATTATTTTATTTTAAATGATTTCAAAGTTGTCACCTTCATAATTTAATAAACACATTATTTTTAAAGATGAGTGTTTTACAAGATAAATTGGAATAAAAGTATTGTTATCAAATATAATAGATTTTACATCATTATAGTGTTTTATTTGTAATTTTTATGCAACAAATAAGTATATTAAATAATTATATGAAAATGTTGTAGTAATTATTTTATTAAGAAAAATATCAAATAAATGGTTTTAAAAATATTAAAATAAATATTAAATGAAATAATTAATGTTCTCCAAGAATTTTATAGATAAATATTACATGTTAGTAATCTATTAAATATTCTGGTTCGAACATATCTTCTGCGTGGATTTTATTAAAATTCAAATGAATAAATAGTGTCAAAATCAACACTATTGATATTTTATAAAAATAACATATCACTAAATTGTTTAAAAATCACAAAAAAATTTAAAAATTTAAAATTAAAATTTATATGGTCTAGAATATCATAAATTATCAAATTATAGACAATTCACAACATATATGATCGTACTTATAACCGTTTAAAATTTAGAATATTATTAACAAAAATAAAATCCATTAGATTAAATAAGGATAAATCAATATTATAAGGTTTAAAATAAAATCAAAACAAGTCTAAATTTGATTGGTTGATGCGATTACATCCCTATATAACCTCATATCTTAATTTGAGTCACCTAGGAAGTTTTTATGTGGGGTTTGAGTTTATTATAAATTAATATTTTGGAGGTTTCCAAAAGTACCCCTCTCATCTCTTATAAAATGGAACCCCTTCCCTCTCCTCTTCACACAACTTTGAGACTTCAAGCTCAGATAAAATCAGACCATTAATCTTTTAAACTTCCCTAGTCACATTCTAGAGGTTCTTTTCTTCTCAAAAGACCAGCTCTAGTCCCTTAAGAGGAAGCTTAAAGGAGGTGCGTCGAGGAAGAGGTAATCTCTTCTACTGATTCTTTCAAGTTTCATTATTCATCTATGAACCCTTCAATACTTGTTTTATTATATAATAAAAACATTAGTATAACTAATATACTAATAATTTATTATAAATATGAAACAACCCTATTTCACCTTTAATCTATTCTATGAAAAATGAAACCACCGCGCATGTGTACGTACGACTTACCGTCTCCACGCTGTGGTGTAATCTGTTTTTTCACCACCACCATACATGGATTGGTATAATGGTGGAAATAATATCTATATATAATTATTATAACATCATACTAATTCTGAGATATTATAACATCCACTCCAATTCCATTCAATAATTATGGGAATGATATCATCGCTCGTGCGTACGTACGGATTACCATCTCCACGACGCGATGAGATTCATTCTTCATGTTAACCATTCCAGAATGATTATAAAGTATATATAATAAATAATCATTAAATATATGAAATAATAATGATACTAGATTTATGTATATGTTATTACTTACATCCATTCAATTTAATATGGAAACGAAAATAGCGTTCATGCGTACGTACGACCTACCATCTCCATGAATGGTGTATTTCATTCCATTTATCATTCTATTATATATATATATATATATATATATTATATTCTGAATATATTATATATAAATCATGTTTTAATTTTTGTAAGTATTTAATCATGATCTAAGTAATCATATGAATAATTATAAGTCAAAACATGTATGACAAATGAAATGATTTTACTCAAAACACTAATTTAACATTAATTGACAAATGAACGGGTAATATAAAGTCATAATTGAATCATATATGATATCATAACTATATTTATGGTTCTTTTACAAGTTAATAATATTTTTATACCCACTAAGTAGGAGTCTTGGACACATATGGAAGAAATTGGACATAATGTAAGGGATTATTTCGTCTCACTTTTATCTCTGCGAGACACATGACTTAATCACCATCTATTTCATTTGAATGGTGTTTATGCTTCCCATGAATGTTTTATGATTTTTATTATGGAGGATATAATATTTACATATGCATGTATTTTTTTTATTTTATGACACTTATGATTCCACTGATCATAAAAGGTATGAGATAATTATTCCAATCTCATTCTTCTTTGAGATTATTTATTCGTAAGTATTTATTGGGGTTATATTTATCATCCAGGTCCATGTTTTATAAAAAAATGTTTTCATAAAGTTTTTACTATTCTTACATTTATTTTTAAAGTTGTGTTTACCACTTTTTGACTTTTACTATGTTGTATGGAACGAATCATTAATTTATTTTCCATACAAGGTACTTTTTGACTTTTCCAGAAAAAGTACGTGAAGAATGTTTTTTTAATTTATACGGAATTAATGGATTTTTACGGTATCATAATTCCTTATTTCCATGAATATTCCTCTACATTATTTCATTATTATTTTCAACAAAATCCTTTTCTTATAAAATTGCATGGCATTTTGAGAATAGAAAATGATTTTGAGGAAGAAAGGATATTTTCCTCAAGAATTCCTTTCAAGTGTTTTATCAAAACTATTTTACATCTAAGGTGACATTATATAATATGTTTATGTATAAAGTATAATGTCTCTATTATTTACATGGTTTCATTTTTCTTATGATTAAATGATATCCATTTATTTTATATGGATTATGTTTCGATGGGATTATGTTTATGAAACCCATTTTATTCATTGGGTTATGATGAATGATTTATGTTTATTTTTGGCACACGAAAGAATGATTTCATTATGAGATGGGTGGGACCTATATCTCCCTCCAATCCATTGGGTAAAGATTTATATCTCATGATATAGACATGGATGGAATGGAATGTAATTTGGTTCAGTAATACAGGGCTTGAACGATAAGTAAACCCGGTTCAGTAATGGACTATGTCCACTATGATGGTCTTGGAAGTAATGCCTTGGCTACTATGGAAATCATAATATGTTCATAATGGTTTTAAAAAATTACATGTTTTATTTCCATGCTATTTTATCATGATTAATGTTCCTTTATGATCTATTCCTTATGTACTGCCATGATTTATGTCATTACTCATGATTTTGATGTTTTATGTGCATGTTAGTTTGTTCAAATGTTTATGGATTGTTTTATGTTCTCCATGTTTACCTTTATTAAGATTTTGATCTCACACTTTTTATGTTATCTTTTCCCTAGTATATAAATAATGGTTTTAGGTAAGAAAACAAAACGGGGAAGATCTTTATGTGAGATTTTGAAGATCTTTCACCACTATTAGAAGATTTTGGTATGAGTTTCCAAAGACAATAAAATATTACGGTCCTTGGGTGTCTTTTTTTGTTATGTATTAATTATTCCTCAAAAGTAATGTAATTTCCATGTACGTCAAGTTTGGGCCTCTATAATTTAGGTGTTTTTTTATTGGGTTAGGGCTCCCTGCTTGGCCTTTAATCATATTTATTCGGCCTTTTCAGTCTCACCCTTCGATTTTGGGTTAAGACTCTTCAATATTAATCTCAATGATCACTCGATCTGAGTCAGTTATATAGTCATGTATCTCATATGATAAATTATCTCATGCAACTTCTATTTATCTTACGATAAGTTCTTTTGAATTATCTTTTGTGAAAATAATTTATTTCATATGATGATATCTGAACAGTTTTCTCTTACACAAGTATGATAATTCCATCACATCTATAGTTTTTACCTTATATGAAGGATAATTGAAAAAAATAACTTACAAAAAACATCACAAGTTATGTATTAAGTATAAAAATTATATCTTGTACTAAACAAAAATTTCTTATGTAGACTGCTAAATGTTTTCTTTTGTTGACCATATGCAATGAAAATAAAGTAAAAAATAAAATTATATAACTATAAAAATTAAAATTCTCAAACAAAAACAAAATATAAATTAAACTAACCACTAAAACATAAATAATTTAATTATTAATAATAAAAAAACAAAAAAAATTAATTAAAAAAATTAAATCATTCAGATTAAAAAAAAAAATTTATAACAAAAATAAACATGAAATAAATAAAATAAAATAAACAAGGAGAATAAAATAATTAAATTAAACATTTATAAAAAATTTAATCAATAATTTTTTAATTGATAATAAATAATTATCAACATTATAGTTAACCATTGATAGAAAAAAGAAATAAATATAAAAATTATTAATAAAAAACAATGAAAAATGCATGAAAAAGAACCCCATCATTAAGGACAGTGGTAAAACTAGGATAAACATCAGGTTTCATAGATTGAAAAGAAGGTTTCACTATTTATACATCCTATAAATTTATTTCATGATAATAGGATTTACCATTATTATTTTGGTTTCTCATATTTTGTTTATTGGTTTCAGTCAGTGGATGAAAGTAGAAGGACCCATGTTAACACCTAATGTGATGGAAAATTCAATGATTTTCTCTATGACAAACTGAATTTTATAGGATCTAGAATTAAAAATCTTATTGTTATGATAACAAATTTTTTATCAACACATGAATTATGATGATATTCCAAATGATTAATGTAATGAATGATGAACTATTACGTACGTCATTAAGAAATTCCTAACTTTTTTAGTTTGTTAGTCAATCCAATAATTGATGAGTAATGGATTAGTACCACAAAATATTATTTTTTATTCCCAAGTGGTAAAACCTGAAAAGGGTATCCTAGATGCCTCTAATTTTTATAGTGAAGTAGATAAATGGTATAATATTATATAGAATATTATTTAATAATTATAAATTGAATCCATGGAGTGAGATGAGTTTATGAGATTATTGTTCAATAAGTAAATTTCTCGTATTCTTTGTATAAAGATGCATAATGAATTTCTGGAGCATTATAAGAAGGATGATATATCCATTGGACCATATGAGAAAAATTTTAAAATACCTTAGAGGTAAATATTTGGTTTTAGTACTTAACCATGAAGTAATATTGATTGATTCATTAGTGTCATAAAACAAAGTCTACTAATTGTATTAAATAAAAGGGGCTTTTAGAGCTATGAATAAATAATTCGAGGAACCATCATGGTGGAGATAGATATTGGATTAACCCATCAATATCATGGTTTTGAAAAGAAAATAATTATTTAATTAAAAATAAATTATAATAACAAAAACCATTGTGTGAATAAAATGTGTATTTCTTTATTCGAAAAGTGTGTAAATAAGTGTAGATGGTATAGTTTACAAGGGTTTGGTAAATGTATTAAGTGTGAAAAATAAGGCCATCATGAAATGGAATGATAATTTATTATGAATATTTTTAACAACGATACAAATGTTGAGAAAACAACATAGAATAAACCACACACAAACCAATACTACCACTGAAGTGATTATATACATTATTCTTACAAGTTCATGTAACTGGGGGTTAATGGAAATGATAAGCATCAACAAACTCTTACTCCCAATGAAAATGGAAATCTCATGAGATCATTTTTGTCCATGTGGTTTTCTGTAAAGATGTGGTGAATGGTACACAAATCATACACTATATAAATTATAATATCTTATTTGATTCTAGTTCTACACAATATTTTATATCTGATGAATTTTATAAGGGTAATTAATTACCATATAAATGATTATTTGTTGAAATAAAATTCAAAACATCTTATGTTATGATGATCTCCTCTCAAGTGTATGGATTTTCCTAAACAGTATTTTTTAGGAATATGCAACATCCAAATCTTATTATTATTCCTCTTGATAAATTTTATGCGATTCTGGGATTGTATTGAATTTATTTATGTAAATGAAAAATAAAATTCCAAGGATGGGAAGTAAAATTTGATATTCCATACAAACATTTTATTATCTATGAGTGCAAGGATAAATAATATATTCTCAAAGAAATTACATATGTTTCATGGTTATTTATTACTAATAAAAGGGGTTATTTATATAATATTATAAGGGAATAGATCCTTTTATCTCATTACTTTGAGTTCTTCCCAGTTTTATGATGTTTGGGGAAAGAATAAAGAAGGACTAGTGGAGTTAGTTATATGGAATATTCAAGTAGTAGATGTTCATGATGTGAACTATATTCATGATGTGAGATATAAGTTGATTAACCCAATTGATGTTCTCTACTTTTGTGTGGGTTGTTATTTGGGTTCAATATATTATTTGAACCATTGGTTCATGGATTTAATGAATGAGGAGTCATATTTTCTTAATATGTCATTGAAAAATCAGGATGTTAATTTATAGTTCATAACCAAGAATAATCCTAGATTTTATGGATCTGGATGACACATTTTATGATGGATATTATAATCAATAAATTCACAACATACATATACAATTCATTCAATGAACATTGATTTGATAGTGTGATTATAAATCTTCTTACACCATAAAATTTTTATAATACCTCCTATTATCTCAAAAAATACTAGAATCTAGAGGTGGCGTTTCAATAAATTTTGAATCAAATTCAATAAGGATTGATCCTTGGTTTCCCTTGTTTAATCCATTGTTATCTAGAAATAATTTTACCACTTTACAATCTAGTTTCTTCTCCTATAGGCCTTGTTTTTTTATTGTAATTTCATTCTATTAAATGATATTTTATCTCTTCTATTCTAATTGATTGTTTTTATGTTTTTTGGCATGGTTACAGAGCGACATTCTGGGAGGGACATATTTTACTTATTAGATTTATAGTTTGAATTTTTTTATTTTTGGTATATTTTTAATAAAAGAACATTAATATCCTTATGGTAGGGGATTCATTGATTCACTTTTTATTTTCTATGTAATCATAATATGATCATTCCTTTTCTCTTTAGGTGATTGTGTAATTAACCTTAAAAAATAATAAACCTTAATAATGAAAATAAATGGTTTGTGGTTATAGTGATCAGATGTGCTTCATGAGTGATAATGGTTTTACTATTTATTTTTTAGACAATGTGATATCTCTGTTTATTATTTGATCTGCATGCTTTTTATTTTTGGTTTAACTAGTTAATTTATTGAAAAAGGTTTATAACATAAATTTAGAAACATTGGTTACATAAATAATTAAAGAGGAATGTTTATTAAATATATTTATTCTTATACTTTAATAGAAATTCAAAATATTGTTCATTCATGTTTAAATAAATAATATTTCATAATGTTTTTTAATTAGATAAAGAACATTAATTTTAAAAATATTGTTGTTGGAAATAATAAAGAGACATATTAATGAGAATTTTATTCCCTAATTTTTGTTTTAACATGAAGTTTTTTTATAGAATTTTAAATAATTTAAAGATCATTATAGCCACTCTATTTGGTTGAATGGGTTTAGGAAATATGATAAATGAATAGGTTAATACAAGATGTAAATAAAACTAGTTGTTTGATAAAGATAAATTTTTAGGGTTGATTGAGAATGTTTTAAGGTCAAGTTTGAATGCCTTGTTTTTAGGGCGTAGATGGCCTATTATATCTGTTATTTTTGTTTTATGACGTTTTCTTTTCTCCAGATTTAAACCTTTCTCTGTGAAAATATGTGAACCTAGGATGTCTATTGGTTTGTCGAAATGTATGAAGAGTGGCCGGGGATTGTTATTGATGTTTTCACCTATGATTGAGGTATGCATAACAATATGTATGGATCAATTCATTTTAATATACATGATGGTGTTGGGGATGTAATTAGGATTAATGGAATGGGTCAATGCTTGAAATTCGTATTAAATTAATTAAAGAAGTATTATTTATTGAAAATGTTATTCTTTAAAGGATGGATGGCCCAGATTACTTTTCGTGAAATCCCTTCCCCACTGTTGAACGCAAATTGTTGTTCTTAGTTATGATTCTACTTTATGATAGCTTAGGATTCTTGATAGAGTACCTAGAATTAAGGAATGATAATTATTAAATAATGTTTTAGCTTATGGGGTAATTTCTTATTAGAATGAAAATGTTGATAATCTCTATGTATTGTGGAATGAGTTGGATTATACCTATAGGGAATGGAAAATAATTGTTGGATAAGGGAATTTGAATAGAATAATTTTGATTAAAGGGAAATGAATTAATTACCTTAATGTTAACTATTAAAATGAAATAACTAATTAATGAATACCCATGAATGATTATGTGCTTATTGTATATTTATTCTTTTTTAGTAGAAATTGGGTGTGGGAGAGATAATAGATGGAGTTGAGACTAATACTTAGCTAATCCCCAAAGTATGGTTGTGGGCTATATTTTATCTGATATTTTTTCAGATTTTGTACACTACCTTAACATTGTTAGTAGGGTGACTGTAACCCCATAGACTCTAGGAGGCTATTTTTACTAATATCTATTTTAGTGAGGAATGGATGGTTGACAACCCCATCTAACTCGATTTTAATCTCCTAGAAGTATTATGTGTAGGTAGAGAATTACGTTATCTTTACACATATATGTGTATAGAGATATGTAATATCTTGTTGTTATTTCATTCACATATATCTAATGATATAGTATCATATGAATTATTATAGGTATAAAATTTATGGGATGCGATTTATTGAGTAATAATACATGACATATGGGTTAAAGGAGATCCCGTAAACTTCTCAGTTGGTATTTGGTGGTGTGGTATAGAATGATATGATGATGTGATGCATTGGGTGCATGGTATGTGATGATATTATCTGATATGTTGGGTGCATGGGATGATACCTCATCCACAGTGTATTTGAGTTTACTTACTTTTATAGAGAGGCCGCTTAGGTTGTGAGACTGTAGGAAAGAGTGGCAACCTAATGAAGAAGTGGTAGCTAGGTACCGTCATGGGATATTATATTATAGGATATCTTGTATGTGATAATTGGGGAGATATATCTATACATAGGTTTAGAACATAGAAATGATTTTTAGGGGATGAGTTAGCTACACTATTTGTTCACTTGGCCTTAATTTGATTTCTTTTTCTTATGAATAAGGTGTTCCGTGGAGTATCTGAAGGATTATACATGTTATCCTCACATTATGTATATATAAATTGTATTTTAGTTCAGAAAGAACTGGTTGGTGATTGGATAGGACATTACCAGCTAGTGGAATATTTAGAAGCTATTTAGGATTTCATGGTAACTGTTGATGATTTTATTTTTGTACTAGTATATCCATTTTTTATTTGTACCATGGTATGAAGTTACATTAACGTATTTTAGATACTTGATTAATTTTATCTTGACTAGTTTTTTTTTGAATTTCCATATCATCTCTCCTGTATTCTCAAAAAAATAGAGGTAAATGCCACAAATTTGTATACATGTTACAGACTTCAGTTCTTGTCACAAACTCATGGGATTTTGGAGGTTAGAATCAAGTTTCATTATCTCTCTTATCTGATTGTTGATCTTAGAAGGGTACCTTTTGGTGGGGTGACAAAGTGGAATAAAAGGTTTAGTTTGATGGATATGATGGAGATCATATATATTCATAATTGAGGATTGAATGGGTTGATAGTGAAATTGTGTCAGATATGATTAGTAATAAATGTAAAAAATAGAGTCTAGATAATAAATGATAATTTATCCCCCCTGGGATATGATTCATGAACCTTTATGTTCAGTAAACATACTAAGTTAAGTGATACTTGTTTTGGTTTATAGACCAATGAATCTATCCTGAATCATTATTCTTACACCTTTGTTTTAAATTCATAGATCTTGGGATTAGGTTAATAATTGAATAAAAAAATAATTAATAAATCTCAATTATTCCATATTCTAGGTTTACGATTCTATAACACTTTTTAATTTTTCCAATATTCCATCAGGTTGATGTCCTTTTTCGTATCAAACCGATGATGATCTGTGGGATTTATGAGAAGATCGTTAGAGAGTAGATCTTGATGGTGATGATTCTTATAGGATTAAAATCTAATTGTTTCCGCTCAAGAGTATTTATAAGTATGAAGGATCCATTTTATACTCATTGACAAAGGACTAGTTGGAGTAGGTGGATAAAGCCATCAGTTTGGTTTGTTCTTAAAAGTGGAACTAAATTTCATTAGCGATGATGATTATATGTTGATAAATTAGGTAGTGGTTGTTCATGTTCTTTGGGGATCATGATCATTCTTATATCTCATGGGATAATTTCTAAGGTCTGTTTTGAGATGGTTTTCTTCTTCAACCAAAAAGTCATCCAGTCACTAGGGGTTTCTTACACTTTGATATAAGAGTTATAGAGTATTCTAATTGAAGATAATTTTTTGGATTCCTCTTCATTATACATAAGACCTATTTCTATATGACGAGGCCAAGGAAAGACATTTCTTATTGGCTTCTAATACATATATATAGTGCCACGTAAACTCATTTACGTTATCAATATATCTTGAGGTGTTAGAAATAGAATAGATCATTAAGAGGATGTTGTTTATGACATGATCATCATGAGGGGGCGGTCATCAGAATTTAATATATAGTATATATTTGGTCTTGGGAACCTATTTTCCAAGGTATAAGTGATTTTAAATAGGTATGGGTAGGTCCCCACCCTCTTTATCTCATTTATTCATGAGTGAAGTCTATCAGGTCACTACTATGGGATCAGATGCTTTTTTCATGTGGATTATGAGGTCTGTTACGGCACAAGTGAGAAGACATTCTAAGAAAGAAGTTTTCATAATGAGTTCCCATTAGGGTTACACTATTGAGGTTGTTTTAACCTTGGAAGAATCATTATTTTTCTTCATATTTATATTGTAAGAACATGGATCTTCTTTTCAAGAATGTATTTCATTTATGGTTGTTTTTTTTGAAAAATTAGAGTTTCTAGAAATTTCAGGAGTACACGCTGTGTACTTATAAGTACACACCGTGTTCCCAGTTTCCATCATAATCCATGTGTTTGGCGTGTAATAGCACATGGCTATGTGGGGTGACTTGGATACTTCCTAAAGTTGAGGCTGATTAATGCAAGTACACTCCATGTACTTTTAAAGATCATGCCATTTATTTTTCATTTTATTTGATATATCATAATAGGGGTGCATCTCATTTATAAAAATACAATCTTCTTGAATCATCTCACCCATGAGTGATCGAGGCTGATGATATTTTACGAGATACTAACTCGCCATCCATTCTCAAAAATCGACCGTTGTTGATTGTGTTGGAATCACCATGGTGAGTTATTCCGTCCTCTAAAACCTCATCTCTTGATTTCTCCTCTCTCGTGAGATATCTTTGGTTGAACGTTTTTGACATTTTTGTAGATCTACATCATTCTAGGACGATTCATGGGCCGAAAATGGAATATATTGATCATACAACTCTAAGGTAGGTGCTTTTTTCCTTTCCGTAGTTAGTCTTTGAGTTATATTTGAAAAAGACCACAATTACATTGTTTAGGGTATTTCGTGTTTATGGTTATTTTCCCTCTTATTTCCTGTTATGACTTCTGTTCTTTAGTAGAGGATTTATGATTTTAAACAGTTTTATTTACCTTTCAATGGATATGTTACCAATGTTTTCTTGATTTTGACTGTTTGGTCTAGCATTTCCTAAGAGGATGCTTTGTTTTCCATGCCTACCGTTGTTAGGATGGAGTGACTTTTATCTAAAATACTGTGATATGTTTTAGACTATTTACCCATGTAGTACATGAGGTTTACTTTGGCCACCATGTATTATTTGGACACAATTGATTTACACAGGGTTGTGGGAACCTGGTGTAGTAGACCATAGGAAAAATGGATGTTGAGGGATTCTCTAGTGTGACTATTTACTTTAACGTTGTGAGACCATAGGGGGGATAGACTTTGTGCTGTCTCATAGTGTTGGTAGTTTCCTTGTTAAGAGACCACAAGGGTAATTGGATGTTGAGTGCTTCCTCAGAGTGTCTATAGTTACTGATAGGAGACCACTGAGGGAATTGATAGTGAGCGCTTCCTCAGAGAGTGTTATAAAGCTGAACCATAGGGGTTAGACAGTGAGTACTTCCCAGAGGGTTGCTTGTGTTTAATTGGATGAAATAGAGTTTTTAGTCTGTGAGTACTTCCCAGAGGGTTACATGTGTTATTTATCTTCTTACTTTGATAATGAAAAATGAATTCAAATGAAACTATATGATTGTTTACTTTTGAGTACTTCTTTGTTTACTACTTCGTTTTTCATATTGTATGCCATATATATTCATTGACTATTAGGCATTGATCATTGGGTGGCTGCCTACTGGGATTCCTCTCACACCCTGTTTGGGTACACTTTTGGGCCCAATTAGATTATAATGTTGAATTTCTAGATAATGGAATGCTCTCTTCTACTTCTTGTACTTGACTTTTTTGGAGCTGGGTACCATGAGACCAAGACGACGCTTGCGATGTTGTGGAGCAGTTTACTTGATTTTCTATTGTATGTTGGTTTAGTATGGTATTCTAGCATTGCAACTTGTTTGGCTATTTTCGTAGACATATATTCCATGAATATTTTATATATGTTCCCCAGTTTCTTATTTCATTTAGTCTTCCGTTGTTAACCTATTTCATGTTATTACTGCTTCTCCTATTGTTATGTTTTTATATCTATTGTGTTTCTCTTCTAATGAGGGCATAGTTTCCCAACTATCACACCCAAGGCCCTTACTGCTATTCGGTAGCCTTTGGCATTTGGGAAAATGTGCTTGAGGCCATGTGACAAATCAGGTATAGGGAACCTTAGGGCAGCTCCTGAAACTAGGACATTACAATGTTGGATCAGATAGATTCTTTTTTTCTTGACTTACTGTTTGGAGCCTATAGTCAAAGATATGACGAAATAGGTAATTTGTCATAGGTTTTTCCAGGTAATTGCTAACCCATGTAGAGGGAAAACACAATTTTCCATGTATATTGTGATTTTTCATCTTTTACAATTATTATAGTTGATATGATTTCACTGTTGGGTGATTCACATGTTTTTTGTTGTTATTGTTGATATAATTGAGGTTCTATTTCTGTTTCAACTCAATGAGATGAGGGTATTCCATTTCATGCATCATATAGGCACTTTCTAGAGATCACATGCCATGCATTATTGATTTTCCATTTAGGGTGCATTATAGATTTCATGTTATTTTGATAGATGCAGTGCGATATATGAAATATTTTGTGATAAATGCCTTAATAGAATACCTTCTATTTGATAGGAAATTTAATTTTGTAAGGTTTAATTATAATGAAATCCAAACATTGGTTTTTGTGGTGTTATGGGTCCTCATGGATTGAAATTTGATGGATCATTGTATTTTTATTCCTTGTATATGGCATTTATAAAATGCCAAACTTTGATTCGTGGGGTGTATGGGCCCTTATGGATTAGAATTTGGCACTTTATTGTCCATTTCAGTGTTTTTTCAGGTTCCAAAGTAGTTTCTGAGGATTATTGTCTGAAAAAACACAAAATACACCGCGTGTAATAATGAATACATGCCATGTGACCTTCTATTCGAGAAGGAACTATTTTTCTTAAGTACACACTGTGTACTGCATGTTCACGCCATGTAGACCCTTACTATGTCACTGGCTATGTGGAAAGAGAAACGGGGTTGGGAAATTCTTGGTGGAACAAACTGTGTACTAGATGTACATGTTTTGTGTATCGACCATGTGTCCAGCCATGTGACCAACGCCATGGGTGGATAATGGGTTGTTAGTACACACCGTGTCTGGCACAAACATGCCGTGTAAAGTCAGTTGTGTAACCAACCGTGTGACTAACAACACGGGTTAGTGAAGTTCATCTAGTACATGTTGTGTATGGAACAAACAAGCCATGTAGTCTTGCTCTAGGAGAACCATGTGGGTTAGTCCTGTATAAGAACTCAGACAGGAGAACATGAGTCAAGTACACATCGTGTCTTGGGAGAGCACACTGTTTGTGTGGGGTGTTACATGTCCAGGTTTGGTAGGAGTACATGCCCATGTGGAGGATTAAAGTAACACACCATATAAGAGTTATACATGCCATGTATCACCCTTTTTAAAATCAAGAATGATTTCTTTATCCTATTCCCCACACACACTTCAATGTTTCAGTGTATATTAATCTTTAGCTAATGTGTGCATTTGACCTCGCAGAGTCATTCCATCGAGATGTTGTCTGGTTGTGCGCTAGTTATAGGGTAGTGACCAGACACCAGACATAGAAAATAAATAATTGCAAAAATATCCACTATTTGTGACCATATTGGCACCAACCATTATCCCAGATACAGTTGTAGATGCAAATTTCTGATAAGGCTTTATGAGGATCATGCAGCCCTTTAGGGGAGTACCGCATCCCACCCCTTCCATGGCAGAGATGACGCGTGTTTTCCGGCAGCAGCATACTCCCACCTTTATAGGGTAAGGAGGACTTGAGGATGCATATTCATGGTTAGAATCCATGCTATCTATCTTCTAGAATTAGGAGACGTCCCTAGAGAAGATGTTGAATCTCTCTACGTATATTTTTTAGGACTCCTCCAAGAGATGGTGGGATGTGATCTCACAGTCGGGATGCCAGCAGGTTAAGGCTTTAGATGAGTTTCAATGTGCGTTATATGACTACATTTACCCAGAGAGTTTGAGTGATAACTGAGACTGAGAGTTCATGAGTTTGGAGGAGGGTACTCTCTCAATTATGGAGTATTATTCTCTCTTCACATAGTTTTATTGCTTCATGAACATCCCTAGAGGTGATGATTTATTCCAGGTATGGAATTTTGAGGATGGTCTCCAGAACGACATTTTATATTAGGTGAATATCATTAGGTTGACTTCTATCACCTCTATAGTCCACCAAGCACTGATCATAGAGAATAATACGATTGATTCTGGAGCTGTGAGCTAGGGCAGTTCTAGAACTGGAGTTTTTACCCCTTAGATTGACATCAAGAAGTGTCGTAGGGAGTCTACTTGTGGAGATCATAGTTGGAAAGATACCTCTTCTGGTAGCCAGGTGGTGTGATACCAGTATAGTAAGAGAGGGAATACAATTCCACATTTCCCGAGAGACCCTAGGGAGGGACGATCTTGCATCAAGGTGGGACATCTTTAGTGCTTCTGTCAGATATTCTCGCTAGAATCTGGTGATAGGGGTTCTGTCTCGACTCCTCGTTCAGGATAAGGACTACATGTTTCTCATCAGTCTGGGAACTGGAGTTCTTTAGGCTATTCAGGGCGAGGGGGAGGTCATGGTTGTAATGGTTTGATGCAGGTTTTTTGAAAGCCACAAGGTAGATCAGTTCAAGGTTCACAGAGCTGTGGTGAACGTAAGGATTTTGTAGTGGATTAGAACCAGCAAGAGCAGGATCCCAACCCCTCTACAGTTAGCGGTACTATCTTAGTTTCCTCAATTTTATCTTCTGCACTTTTCCATACAAGGTATTCCCATAGATTTATATCTATTACAATTGTGGAGAGCCTTGGGCTCTGTATCTTTACTTCTACTGATGTCTTGACACTGGACACACTGTTGGGGACAAGAATGGCTAGTGTACATCAGTGCAAGGAGTTCCCTTTTGAGGTTTGTGGGTGTCACTTCTTATGGGACCCCTATGTACTAAAGATGACAGGCTATGATTTCATTCTAGTGATGGACTGGTTAGTCCTCTTTAATATTTTTTCTACAATGACCATCGTATGGTGAGTTTCACATCACCAGAGGGTAGATCCTTTTTACAAATGGGAGAATGGGATGTTATGGAAAGTAGAGCAGAACCCAAGAAGCATGTGATAGGGGGAGTTACTAATGAGATTGATTGTTTGTATTTGGATTAACAGGGAGTTCACAATTGGACTTTCCTCTAGTGGTTGATCATTTCAAGGATGACTATCCAGAAGATTTCTTAGGTTTGCCTCCAGAGAAAGAGGTGGAATTTTCTATTGGGCATGTTCCAGGAGCAACACTGTGGTCCATTCCACATTATAGGATAGCTAAACCAAAGTTACAGAAGATCTAGAAGCTATTGGAGGACTTGTAGACAAATGGTTTCATCTAACCCAATACTTCTCCTTGGGGTGTTCCTGTCCTGTTTGCGAAGAATTCTGACAGTACCCTCAGACTTTTTGTGGATTATTGGAAGTTGAACCAGTTGATCGTCAAGAACCGATAACCCTTCCCAAGGATTGATGATTTTTTTTGATCAGTTAAGAGGATCCCGATTGTTCTCCTCAATTTAATTGATGACTATTTATCATCAGTTATGTGTTAGACCATCTTATATAATTCTTCCAGCCTTTCAAAGAAGGTATGGTCTATAGGAGTATGTGGTTATGCCATTCGATCTCATGAATTAATCTGTTGTTTTAATGGCACTAATGAACCGTGTTTTCCATCCATACATGGATTCATTGATGGTTGACTTAGTGGATGATATCTTGGGGTACTCCAACACTCGACATGACCATGCCACACATCTTGAGATAATGTTGAGTACACTTAGATAGAATTATTTATATTCTAAGCTCCCAAAATGCCACATTTGGATGGACCAGATTAACTTCTTGGGTAATGTTATCTCAAATAAGGGAGTATCAGTAGACCCAGAGAAATTGAGGGCAATAGTTTCCTGGGTGTAGCCAAAGAATTTCCTTGAGGTAAGAAGTTTTCTAGGGCTGGCTGGTTACTAAAGAAGTTTCATATAACACTTCTCACACTTAGTAGTGCCACTGACGAACTTGACTAATATGGGTGTGAAGTACTTGTGTTCATATTCTAGCAAGTTATCCATTCAATAGATGAAAGTTAGGTTGACTTTAGAACTGATACTAGTATTTATAGTACTAGAAAAGAACTATATTGTATTCTATGATGCATCAGGTATTAGGCTAGGAGTTGTGCTTATGTTGGGGGGAGGAGTGGTTGTGCGTAGGTCTTAGTAGTTGAGGCCACATGAGAGGAATTACTTGAGGCACGATCTTGAGTTGGATGCAGTTTTTCATGCCTTACGCTGTTGGAGACATTATCTTCTGGGGGGGCATTTTAGGGTTTTCACCGACCACAAAATTCTCAAGTATATCTTCACAAAGCATGATCTGAATATGATACAATGATGGTGGGTTTAGTACCTTCATTACATTGACTTTGAGCATGCCTACACACCTAGGAAAGTCAATGCTATGGAAGATACGTTTATCAGGAGGACTCATATACAAGTAGTTTAGGAGGGAAACTGTGAGTGGAAGCATATGGCTCTATTCTCTGAGTTGAATTTAGAGGTACACGACAGACAGGGGAAGATGTATCTTTCTTATGTAGTTGTTACCTCTACTCTACTTGATCGAGTACGAATGAGTTATCTATAAGATGATGAAGGCCTAGTACTACGGAAGAGTGTGTCCAGATAATACCCTATTGATGGATGGAAAGTAGGCGAGGGTGTGATCTTGCATTTTCATATACGTGTATGGGTGTCAGCATACATGTGCGAGGAGATAATGAAGGACTTTTATTCCTCAGTTTGGGCAGTTTGTCTAGGTGTCAGCAAGATGTATCGAGATCTGCATCATCTGTATTGGTTTCCAGGTATGAAGAGTGATGTTGTAGGTTTTTTCATGGGGTGTTTCACCTGTCAGTTGGTGAAGGCAGAGCATTAGTGACCAGTAGGGATTTTGCAGTAGTTACCCATTCTCTAGTTGAAGTGGAATGATGTCATGAAAGACTTCGTGACAGGTTTAACGAGGTCACCTCAAGGGAATGATGTAGTTTTGGTTTTCATCGATAAACTCATGAAGGTTTCTCACTTCTTTCCGATCAAGGAGACCTTTAGTGTTGATGATCTGGGAAGGTTGTACATCCGAGAGATTTTACGTCTACATGGGGTTTCACAGTCTATTGTTTCAGAGAGAGATGCTTATTTTACTTCTCAAATTTGTAAGGGACTACAGAGTACTTTGGGTACCCAGGTACTTCGTAGTATAGCGTATCATTCCCAGAAAGATGGTTAGTTCGAGCGTAAGATACAGGTTCTGGAGGACATGTTTCAAGCATGCATCATTTATTTTAGAGGTTCTTGGGAGAACCACATACCACATGTGGAGTTTTCCAACAATAATAATTTTCAAGAAACTCTTCATATGGAACCTTATGAGGCTATGTATGGTAGGCCACACCATTCAGCCCTATGTTGTTTGGAAGTAGGAATGGTAGCTATGCTGGGAACTCATCTTGTCTAGGAGACCATAGAATAAATAGAGTTGATTGAGAAGTGGATGGATACTGAAATGTCCCAACATAAGTCTTATGATGACCGATGAAGACGACCTATGGGGTTCGAGGTCAGATATTTGGTTTTCCTGTGAGTCACACCGAGGTTGGGACACACGAGGATTATGAGATAGGGAAATCTTTCACCGAGAATTATTGGACCATTTGAGGTTTTTGAGAGAGTTGCTCCGGTTAACTATTGGATACAGTTACCTCAGAGGTACTGGGATATGCACAAAGATTTCCGTGTTTCTAAGTTGCGACGTTAGTTCTCAGACTCGTCTTAGGTTTTTCAACCTAAGGAGGTTGAGTTAGAAGTGAACACATCATTTGAGGAGAATCTTATTTGAATTGTTGATCACAGTGAAAATATTCTTCGTGTCCAGTCTGTTCCTATGGTATGAATGCTATGGAAACACAAGGGAGTACATGATGAGACCTTGGAGAGGGAGTCTGACGTACAATCATAGTGGCTAGAGCTGTTCAAGGTTTCTTCTTCTACGCCACCTTGATAGGGAAATTCGGGGATAAATTTCTTTAAGGGGGTAAGTAGTACGAACACAGATCTATTTTTCATTTATGTCTTTATTTTTGAGTTGTTTTTTTAAGTGGAATTTATGTAAATTTTAGGAGTACACGCTGTGTACTTATAAGTACACACTGTGTACCTGGTTTCCACAGGTAGCCGTGTGCTAGCTGTGTAAGGGAAAATGGCCGTATAACGGCCCATGGTCATGTGGGGTGACATAGAGACTGACTAAAGTAGTGTATGGTAAAATTAAGTAAACACTGTGTACTTTTAAAGAAAAATACATGTGATTTTCTTTTTATTTGTTATATCAGAATAGGGTTGAATCTCATTCATAAAAATACCTTATTCTTTACTCATCTCATCCAGGAGAAACCGAGGAGGACATATCATCTCCAAGCCACCGTCTTTCCATTTTTTCTCTGAATCGACCACTGTCAATTGCATTGGAATCGACACGGTGATTTATTCCTTTTTATAGAACCCCATCTCTGGATTTCTACTTTATCATGAGATATATTTGCTTGAATTTTTTTTTACATTTTTGTGGATCTACGTCGTTATAGGATGATTCAAGGGCCAAAACTGGAGTATATCAATGATATAATTCCAAGGTTGGTGTTTTGTGCCTTTTTGTAGTTATTCTTTGAGTTAAATGTGCAAAAGTTCCCAATAACCTTGTTCGGGGTATTGCATGTTTATAGTTATTTTCCCTATTATTGACTGTTATGACTTGTGTTCTTGAGTAGAGTATTTATGAATGTAAATAGAGTTATTTACCATGCTATAAATGTGTTTCCCAGGATTTATAGATTTTTATAGTTTAGTCTAGCATTTCTTGATAGGATTCCTTGTTCTCCATGCATAGTTTTGTTAGGATGGAGTGACCTTTATCTGACATGATGTGATATGCTATAGAATATTTATCCAAGTAGTTCTTGAGGTTTACTTTGGATTCCATTTATCATTTGTGCATGATTGATTTACACACAGCTGTGGGAACCTGGTGTAGTATACCTTAGGGAGAATGGACGCTGAGGCTTCTCGAGAGTGTTTGTTTACTTTAACATTGCGAGACCATAGGGGGGGGGGTGGACTTTGTTCTCCCATAGAGTGTCTGTAGTTTCCTCGTCACGAGACCAAAGGGGGAATTGGACATGGAGTGCTTCCTCAGAGTGTATATAGGTACCGATATTTGAAAACAAGTGGATTTGATAGTGAGTGCTTCCTCAAAGAGTCTGTGCTAATGCTAAAACAAATGGGTTAGTCGGTGAGTATTTCCCAGAGGGTTACTCGTGTTTGATTGGTTGAACCAGAGGGGGTTAAGCTATGAGTATTTCCCAGAGGGTTACATGTGTTGTTTAGCTTCTTACATTGATAATGAAAAATGAATGAAAAATAAATTGTAGGATTGTTTAATTTTGAGTAACTCCTTGTTTACTGCTTCTTTTTTATTATTGCCTACCATATATATTCACTAACTATTAGGAAAAAATATTTGGTTGGTTTCCTTTTGAGATTCAACTCATACCCTATTTGGGTACCACTTTTGGGCCCAAATATATTATATTACTGCATGTCTAGATAATGAAAAACACCCTTCTATTTCAGGTACAAGATTTCTGTGGAGTTCGGGAGCATGAGACCAAGCTGAGGCTTGCAATGCTATGGATCTATTTAATTTATTTTCTTTTTTTACATTGGTTTAGTATTGTAATCCTACATTGTGAATTTTTTGGCTATTTTCCTAGACATATGTACCATGCATATTTTATATATGTACCCCAGCTTCTTATTTCATTTAGTCTTCCAATGTTTAACTATTGCATGTTATTACTTCTTCCGCTATTGTTATCTGTTTATTTATGCTACTTTACTCTTCCAATGAGGGCATAGTTTCCCCATTATAAAACCCAAGGAATTGGCTACTAGTCTTCATCCTCTGGTGCTTGGGTAAATGCGCTTGAGGCCATGTGACTAAACGGGTACGAGCACCTTTGGGCGACACCCAGAACCGAGACGTTACATAGATCAACATAGATGATATGGGGATAGAAAAGGAAATCTTCGAGATGATCATCGTCTACAGAGTGAAATGTGTAGTCATGATGGTGGTCACCATATGGGTTAGATAGTCCATCAACGAGGATGTGGTCAAATACATGCTATAGATTTTCAAGCACCGGGTGAGCCAGAAGTCATTCTAGTTAATCCTTGCTTATTTTATACTTGGGTGCAATATTTGTTTCACTTATGATATAATGTAATTACCTAGAATTATATCAATGTAATTTCACTTTTTATGTTATAATTTATTCATATTCTGTAATAAAATATTATATAATGAGTACACACCATGTGATAAAACTAAACTCATTTTATTATATTAATTTATATGTTACATTTAGAGAGTGAAAATGGACCTAATAATTGAAAATATTAAAATGGGATAAAGAAATCGAAAATAAGGTAACTAAAATATAAAAATTTGGATCCCCTCAATCCCTTGAATAGATGCACTCAAAAAAAAACCAAAAAATGAATAATTTTGGAAATGTAATATTAACATCGATAAATAAAATATGTATAACTCCAAAGAATAATAGAAGTTAATAAATAATGAATTAAATATGATGTATTTATAAAACATAGAGAATATATATGACTGATACAAATTTGAAGATTGGAATTGTAATTTTACCGTTTGAATAGAAACCTGACCATTAGTGCAGTAAAATCACCTATGGAAATGTAAAATAGTATTATGGTATCTTATAAAATAAAAATATGACATATTTATATCATCGTCTAAGTCGATTTTTGTTTAAATAAAGATTAATTATCACTTTATATTTAAGTAAAACATAATTGTTTTAATATCACTTTTAAAAAAAATACAATGATTTAATAGAATGTTCATTTTCATAAAAGGGGCCTAAAAATAATTTTCTATTTTTTTATAATGATTATATAATATTATGATTCGATAATTAAATTTTCAAAGGGTCATTATTTAATCATAATATAACAATTTAAAATTTTCAAATAATTTTGGATTATGTTTAGAAATTACATTTATAATATTTATATAATTATTTTCATTAAATGGATTTAATTTTTGATATGTAAATTATAGAAAATAGTTAGTTTTCTTATTTTTTATTTTCTAAATAAGTTGTTTGTTTTTTTGAAAATTGAAATATTTCAAAATGATATATTTAACAATAAAAAGGTAAATACGTCATTTTTTTTGAGTCATGGGTGATGTAATCACTTATTATTTTGAACTCACATGCACCATTAACTATATATAGTCACAATAATAAATACTATTTATAGTCTTCTACCAAAAATAATAATATAATGATTATAATATTTAAAAAAACCCCTCACCTCCCTTTATAAATACAAACCCTCACATCTCTTCCCAAAACTCTAACAAATGACTTAATGATAATTGTATCACCAAAAGGATAATTCAATGTTCCTTAAGGAGTATTTTAATGAGAGAACATTTAAGAGTTAATATTCTCAGTTTACCTCTTTAAATTATTTTATTCTTCTACCATATCATTAACTACAGAATCCAACATGACATAATGAATCCATCATCAAAATTACACTGGAATATGAATGTGTTAAATTAATATATGTCTTATTCCATCCCTTCATTCATTATAAAATTAAATATTTTTTTTATAAAATGGTTTGTTCAATGCCTCCATGAGAAATATATTTTGTTTTCAATTATCACCATCAAGGATAGTCATATGAATAATTTTATGGTTGAATGGGATGTTATTAAGTATATTATACTTTATTTCATGTTTTATATTTAATATATTTACATAAAATTAAATAAAGTTAAAAAAGATTGTGATTTTTGTTAAAACCATGTAATTGAACTAACTGCTTAATGTTAATGTTTTCACTAAGTGAATCATACCTATATCAAAACAATATGGGTATTTGTGACAATTTAAATTTCTATAATTATATTTATACCATTTTATTTCACTTCTATAGTTTTCGTCTAATTTCCCATAAACATCAATAATTACACAAAAGTGATCTGACCTTATACCCATGTGTAAAACACTCTTCGAACAACAAAATTAAAAATTATATCTCATTGAAATATCCATAAATGAACATAATAAAATTATAATAAATTAAATATAGATGGTAAATTTTCATAATTAAGTAATTAATTAATCTTATTTGATTATATTTCAGGTTATGTTCAAGTGGAGAACAGATCCAGACATAAGGTAAGGGACCCCCCAAACCACCCTTTTTCATTGGGTTATAATAATTATCTATCTAAAACAATTAATATCTTTATTTAATGTTATGTAATTATTTTAAATTATATATATATTTCTACAACATATATGAATATGTTGTTCTACCATCCACTGACTCGGTAATACAATTCTTAGGTTCGTTTCAGAAACTCTTTCCTTATGAAATCTCCATTGATTATGATATGAGGCAATATTATAAAACCAATTTATTTGTATGGATAATTATTATTATTATTATGAAAATACAATGGGTTATCATTAATTTCTCTTGGTCTACCCATATTTAATAATTTATTAAAACTTATAAAAACTAACAAAAAACATAGTACATGGTAAGTATGAGCGTTGAACCCACAAGGATGATACACATGTCTAAAATTAATTAATGATATTTAAATTGAAATATTTTAATTTTTTGAAGGAAACAAAAATAATATAAATAATTATTGGATTTGAAATCTGGATAGATTCATGCCATGTTTATTGAAATTCAGGATCATGTGCTAGGGATTTAATAGATTATGGGTTTATTCTGTATTGGTGTTGGAATTGTGTCAGCAGTGATCCTTGGTCTGGGTACCCTATGCTAATAATGTGATTGAACCTTTGGAATGGTCATATATTTCATGAAAAGAAAATGTTTGGTAACTGAAAAATATTTTTAAATATATCTAACATATATTTCATAATGGTCATAAACAAACATGCCAAAACAATTGATAAAATTAAATAAAAAATATCATAACGCATTAATTATCATGTAAGACAAAAAGACATAGATTTATAATTGATAATAATTTTCTAGCAATCCAAAACATGAATAAAAAATTGAAAATAATCCTTACAAATACACCCCCTACAATCAAATCACTCAACACCAATGTAACTACAAAGTCATGCTATGAATTTTGAGAACGAGAAGAATGGGTACCCAATGAGGAAATGTGGAGAAGAATTATGACAATGTGGGTCCCATGGATCATCACTCCATGTTCTACAACCATCGGTTGTGGCACAAATGCACTTTCTAATCAAAGAGTATACTGGAAGGGTGGCTGACGGTTTCTATTTATAGGATTTTAGATGAAATCCTCGATCATGTATGCATTTAATTTTTTCCTATAAGTCAATGATTACATAATGTGTAATGGATTTTCACATAGTGTAATTCATCAGTCTTCAGTCATTATAAATCTTGAAAAAATAATCTCTGAAATATTATCCTGAAAAATGTCTAGTTGTGAAATTAGGAATCATTATGTTTAATGATGCTTCACATCATGTATAAATGTAATGAGTTATCATGTGCAACAATATACTTTTAAAATAATCACAAACTATAACGTCATTACATGACCTACAGTCCTATGTCTTTATTATTCCAACTCCACATTGTTTCTCAAAAATCGTGTGTCATGCCATCAGATTCGCTCACACCATAATGTGTCTTTTAGATCACATTTCCTCTTCATTTCATTCCATTTTCATTAATATTTTGTTCCTTCCAAAAACCATAAAACCAAAAAAAAATTCCAAAATTGGTGAGATTATTCATTTAAATATAGAATTCGATACATAAAACACACTAACATATATGCATGAAATGCACTTATCAATTACTTATGAATGATTTCCATCATTGGTCTACATAATCTTGTACATGTTTTTATGGATGTTTCTATATAGTTCCCCAATAAATTAGTTAATTATTTTGCCTTATGAGATTTTATGTATGAGATTATTGAGTAAACCTAAACAATGATGAGACTTTCTCAACAATGTAAAGTTGTCTTGGAGGTTATAATTGAATTATGTTTCTGTCATTTGATATATTGATACAAAATTTAAAAATTTCCCCGATATTATGATTATATGTTCATTATGTTATACATAAATTTTATTATTCATGAGCATTGTATTTTATGGTATCATATTATACCTTCTGGATAATATATTATGCTTCATTATATGTTTATTCTCTTAAAAGGATTATTAGCTCACACTTTTTGTCTATGTATTCCCTAGCTTATCATTTGTAGTTCTAGGACACAGTGGTATTTAATATATAATTATGGATAAATAGAGTTGTGGTGTTTTACTCTCTTTTTGATGTATTATGTACATATGCGTCCACTGACACAAGGCCTCTCATCACTTATGATATATATTAAAAAAAGTTATGATCACAACATGAGTGTATGCACTTTTTCTATAGGATTTCATGTGACCTAATTTCTCCACTCTATAGTGATAGATATTAAAAATAATTATGAGTGATTAAAATAAGGTTCTGTTGAATTTATGGATTTACGTTGGTGGGTTTTGTGGTTTAAAAAAGTAATGCTCAAATATTAGGTTTTTCTATAAAGAATAATACATGATTTTAAAAAGATTAATCTCAATGAAATTCTCCCATAAAATTGATAACACCGTCCCCCTAATATGAACTGTAATGGTCATGAAAAATATAATAATAATGAACAATGTAAATTATAACGATTTTTTATTCAATTTTTCTTTCAAATTAAAATTCCAAATTTTTTTATTTTTAAATCTATTTTTTTAGTGAGCCTCACATCCACCACCAAAATCTATAAGATAAAATCATATGTCTGGTAATGGTGTTTTGTGATTCCCTCAAGTCACAACCCATTCTATTTTTTTCATTATACTTTTAAATATGGGTAGTATGGGAATAAAGTAAATAATAATGAACATTTACAATACCCAAAATAGAACCTCCATTATTATTCATTTCTATGTAATACATCCCTTCAACCATGACTTCCTTCACCCTAAAATATTGAATTTATAATAGCATGAAAATGCATAGAGCATGGTAAGAATAAAAAATATTGGCTTGTAATATAGCTCATTAATAATATGTTCATCCATTTCATATATTTGAAAAATAAATATTAATGATAATTTAGTCAAAAGGATAATGGCTAAGTAAATAAAAATGCTTCAATCATATTAAATGTCACGTTGTAAGATCATAGATTTGATAAGTTCTAATGCATGTTCTAGTAAGTGGTGTTCCCCAATATCTCTAATGAAATTTACTCTTAATAGAAACAAGAATTATTAGGTATATAATTTCTCTCTAGAATGGAATATATAATTTGGTACAATCACTAACAGACTAAAATAATAACAAATCAATCCACATGAATGTCCAAAATTAAAAATATGAAAATATTTGGAAAATTAAATTTACATGAATCCATATATTCCAAATAGTAATAATATTTCAATTATTTTTCATGTGTATTTAAATGATTAATCTACTCTAATTTATCAAATTGAATTGAATTTCATCGATTTTGTTTTTTGGTGAATTTTGAGGTAAAATGTCAAAATTGATTAATTTTGGAATCAAAACTGTTTCGTATAAAATTTTTTTATTTCAAGAATAAATTTCATAATATTAATAGAAATTAAGGAAATATTTTTTAGGATTCCTTTTCTTGTCTAATTAAATTTGTTAAACTTGAAACAATGCTAATTTTAACTTTATAGGGCCGAAATAAACCATTTAAGGTTGGAAATACATTTGGTCGATTGTATTGACCACTCCTCATTAAATGAGATATATATTTTGATATAAGAAACCATATGAGTTGATTATATTTAGATATGAAATAGTACATGAAGAGACATGTGATTTCATGGAGAATTTTTTTCATTAAGATAGCAGATTCATGTGTCCAAAAGATGGATGATGATGTGTTTCTTGGTCCAAGAAAGTGATATTTAGTAAATTGGGTATACGATTTTTACACTTGTCACACAGATTATATATTTTGGGTATATAAATAAATAAAAATTCAAATATTTCATTATTGTCCATATTTTTATTTTTTGTAGTCTGGTGGGATGAAAAAATCAAAAAATTTCTATGAACATATTCTGGAGAAGAAATTTTATATTCTTCCTTAAATATATTCTTTTTTAAGGCTTCCTCTTCCCCCTTATTCTCATATTCCCTTCACATGGAGTGGTAAAATTATGTGTGATTGGATAAGGAGGGTTTATTTTTTAATTGGTTTAATTCTTATACTTTACTAAATTAAATCCATATCTTTCATCTATTAATATGGATTCAATATTCTTATTTCTGTTTTTATTATCATGTGTGATTGTGTTTGGTGTAATATTATATTATTTTTATTATTTGGTCAATGATATTTATATACCTATACAATGTTATGGTGTATATATGATGAAATAAATTAGGTATTAGTGGTTAAGTACTCGATGATCGGTAGTATGTGTGGGAAGGGAAGTGGACACTCTTGATTGTTTAGGATAAATAAGACCCAATCATAAATCTCCTAAGTCTTTTGTGGTTATTTTATGCATCTATTTAAACCACTGTAAGGGGTAGAATAATATTTTATTTTGGAATGATTTATTCTCACTATCATCATCTGACCAATTGAGTGTGAGGATGTGATTGCGAAATATCACATTAATTAGCTTAGAAAAAGGTTATAAGATAACTGGAAAATATTATAACATTTTATGTGGAAATCCGAACCTTAAATGATCACCCTTCTTATATCACTATTTTAAATTACCTAGTTCATTAATCTATTTATAATATTCTTCTTTTATGTGTCTTTTTTTGCACATTATTTTATTTAAACAATCTATTTTCTGTAGTTTAAATTGAAAAAATTGATTACTGTTCACTCCTCTATAGAGAAAACCTAGGTTAACCACGTTAATTCATTTTAACATATGAAATAATTGTTTTTAGGAAAACCCATGATTAGAATGTTTCAAAATTTAGTTCCATTTCTAGTGATGTATGGACAATAATATAATTCACATCATTCATAAATAGTGTTTTTCATTAGAAAAAAATCAAATACAAATTCTCCATGATGAATTTAAATTAAATTTTTTTCATGGATTAGTTACTCATAAGTGAAAGGAAAAGTTTTTTACAATGATTATGATTTCATATTATAAATATTTTATGAACACAAAATTTTCTCCACAAATATTTTCTAGGCTCATATTACAAGTATAAAAAATTCCTGAAGTGATGAACATAGGTAATCAAGTCAATACTGATTATCAATGATTGAAGGCCAATATAAAAGTTCTATAAATAGAGGGACTACAATTTAAAATAGAATTATATCTTATGGTGAATGTTTTTTTCGCTCATATTACTATTGGATTAGTCTTATAGCCTACATCCATACAAAAAAACCCATCTACAAGAGGCATTGAAAAAAGAAGATGAACTAGAAGCCAAGCCAATTATGGGAGATAATATGATTCAAAACTCTTTTCATTTTATTTTTATTAATGTTTAATTGATTTTTGACTCCCCTTGTTTTAAATATTTATATTCCACCAACACCTTTATTTTTTTGGAGGATAAAATTTGAAAAAGAAGATGAACCTATTGAGGAACATATAAATCTCCTCAAATATATTGAATCATTATTTGAGGGAGTTTATGAGGATATTCATACTACTTTGAAAAAGAAAACTAATAGATAATATACTTATATAAAATGGAATAATTTTATGTTGAATCATAATGCTTTAATTTTTTTCTAATAGAACTATAGTCATACATTTACTTTGACTATTCCATTGATTTGGAATTCATAATTGAAGTAATGGAGAATAAATAAAAGGTTGTGGAAGTGGAAACCAAGAAATAGAAGGAACCATTTTTTCCTACCCTTACCATGTAAGTTGTTTCTCATTTTAATGAGGAATGGATTTCTTCACTATATCAATGACATCATCAACATAAAATGAAGAAGTGTATGTTGGATGGAAATTATTTCGGTGGTTCAAATCAATGAAAATTCACCCACCATCAGACTTTGGATGGAAAATACCAATGCCCAGATAGAGTTAGAAAAAATCATGGGTGCTCTTAGTGGTTAAACCAAGATCCATAAATATTTTCCTTCCATTTATCATTATATTTAAATTTTATTTTAATTCCATAATTTTTTTTATCTTTTCTTATTTTACTTGTAGGGTTTCAATGATCATCACTTAGGATATTAACTCATTGTTGAACTACCAATAAGTCAAGTTGTACATCTTATTAACACTTTATTTTGGGATTAAGTTTGTAATATTATTACATTTTATATAAAATTTAATTCATTTAGGACACAAAATATTTTATTTGTTGGAGAGGAAACCTTTATATTTTTTGATTTTCAAGTTTCATTTTTTCAAAGGTTTTCTTCATTTTTAATTCATTGGATGATATTTTTTCAATTTTTGTTTGTTTTTAAACATATGACCTCCAATTATTATATTTTCAATTTTAGACCAATTTCAACGAGTGAACCAATTTATCCCATGAAATTGAACATAATTTAATGCTCAAAATGACTTTGTCTCATGTTCACAATTTCTAGAATTCCATGAGAATACATTTTATTTTTCAATCCCATGGAACATATCACTATATCTATCTTTTATAATCACCATTCCATGATACATTCTAACATTTTATGGATATATTATTTACATTAACCTCATTTATTGATTGATCCAATCTATTCATGTTTAACCAAAATTTGATTTATTTATATTAAAATGTGAGGGTTTGAGTTGTATATGTCTTAATGATTGAGTATTTTCATTGTTTTTAAAAGTTATTTTTTCTAGAGATTAATTTTTTTATCCTTTTCAATACAATTAATCCCTGAAACACTTATTATCTATGAATATCTAATTAGGTATGCCACAACACAAGTGAATGTTCCTTATCTAACCTTCTCTAAAAGTGAAATTACATTATCTATTTTAAAAAAATGTGGGTAAGGTTTTTATTTTATGTTAAATATAATTTGGTAAAAAAAATTAGTGGAATGTTTTAGAAGATGTTTTTTCTAATAAAAATGTTATCTTGATTAAATATATTCCTTTCTTGATCTTTTCAAAAGTAAAATATTGAGATTTTTTTTCCGATTGAAGTAAGTGAAAAAATAAGAGATATTATTTTTTTTATATTGATTTAACTAATGGTGTGAATATTCCCTAAAGTTTTAATGATGCATGGATTTTATTTTCTACCAGGGGGTTTAAGTATGATACTATAATTGTGTTAAAACTAGTAACATACTATTTGTCTTAAAAAATTTCCTTACCATCCACATTCTAGATCATAATTTTTGACATCTAAAACCTCCCAATGAAATTTCACTAAAAAAACCTGAAATCTTCTCATGATTAAAACATGTTCTTGACTCACATCATGTGGATAAGATGGAATTTATCAAAACTATGTTCAATTTGGTATGATTTAGGATGAGAAAATTATTTTTGAAAATTAGCATTTATATGATGAGATAATATTCATATTAGGTATGTGTTTTGTGTGTAATGGAGGTAAAATAATGTGGAAATAGATTGAATGAGATGAACATGGAATATTAAATATTGGTTCTTTATGAATGATTATATATTTTTTTTCTTGGTGTCAAATTAGTGTACCAATTGGTATATGTTTTAAATTTTATTTGATTTTATTTTGATGTGTACTTGTCCCTGATTGGTTTCCCTTTGCTCTAAAACAAAAAGAGGATGGCTGAAGAAGTGGGATTGTTTTAAACATATCATTTTATTTTATTTATTTTAATACAACCATAAAATATTATTTAACTATTTTTATATTATAAATTAACTATATAACATATAATTATACTTTATTATGTAAATGGAAAAACCTACATCCATTTCTTCTTCAATCAAATGGGAAAAAAATCCATCATTTGTGTTTACAAGGGACTACTGTATCACTAACCAGTGTAATTGTTTTACATCGTCACCTCCAATGACATTTTATGATTTTTTATTTCTTATATATATATTATATTAATGAAATATTTATCCTTATAAAAATTTAATATATAAAATGTTTTCTTTCCTTTGTATTCATAGAAAAAAATAATCTCGTTCATGCGTATATGTGGGCTACCACCTCCATGAAGTGATGTGATTTGTTTTTCATCACCAAATTGCATGGATGATATATATAAGTTTATTTAAATAAATAATATTTTATTTTTTATATAAAAATAATTTCTTAAAAAATTTTTAGTACTTACCTTATTTCCATCATGATCTTTGAAAAATTGAAACATTACTCATGCATAAGTCTAACATGTCGTTTCCTTTATCGTAATGTAGTTCATTATTCATAACCATCATTCATCGATGGATTTAATAGTATAATTTACATTAAAAAATTATAATTATTTCATTAATATTATTGTGGTGATTATTTAACAATGAAATATTTCACTATAGTCAACTTAAAAAAGTAATTTTGGATATATGAACCGAATATCGTTAAAGCATTCGATGTGAAATTATATGATTATATAAATTAATATAATATATAAATAAATAAAATAAAATAATCAATAAGTTTTAAAACAATTCTTAATATGGTAAATAATTAACAGTAATTTATTATTCATTAATATAGTTTACATATATGTTAATTTGTACTTGAGGTAAGGGTTTTCATCTCAATTTTTCTTTACTAAAGATTATATTAATGTTATGTTCCTAATTTATTTTATATGGGGTATATTCTTCCTATATAACATATTATATAATTAATGATTCACATATATTATTTTTTTATGTTAAAAATCATTTTAATTCATCCAATTGGATATGATTCAAAAGATACCAAAGTGTTAAAGGCATTATGTTATAGTCTACTTTTTTGACATTATTTATGTTCAAGGATAATTTAGGGGAAATGATATACCATTATTTCCTTGAACCAAATATATTTTATTATCTATTAATAGTGAATGTTTTTAGATTTTTTTCATTTCATCCTTTATTTAATAAATAAACAACCAGAAAGTTGTTTGTAAGTAATACTAATCTTGTACCTTCTTTTAGATTTGGGATATTTCTCCTACATGTCTATATTTTCATTAAAATATATTAATTTTTATTATTATTCCTTGATGATTTATTAAATAATGTTTTTTCCATTTAATTCTTTTTGACAAAATGGTTTAAAATTAATCTTTTTATTGATTTCTTAACAAGGTACCTTTTTACTTTTTTACAAAAAAATTAATGGAATGAATTTTATTAAATTACACGGAATGAATGAATCTCACTACCATCATGAATGAAAAATAATTTGAATATTACATTAAAATTTTCTATATTTCTTAAAAAAAACAAATTCTGTATAATTTTTGAAAATTTTGATTTTAAAGAAATTATTTCCAAGAGAAAATGATGTTTTATATGGGGTTTTAAATACATTTTCATCAATGATGAAAACATTTGAGATTACATATTTCTTAAAATTTTTGTATATATGTCACTTACATATATACCAAACTCATTATACCATCCTCTTATGGGTTAATACATTTCTTAATTTCATTTATTAAATTCATCCTTTACGAAATCTCATTTGATTATGACATGAGGTAAGATTACGAAACCCATTTATTTCACTAGGTTTTTAGTATGTTTATAACTTATGATTGATTTCATTTTTATGGAACACCTACAAATAAACATGTTTTTATGAGTGTGACCAGATCATGCTAGATGCATTGGGTAATGTTTTTGGTCTCATGAGAGGTTATTCATCAAATTTGGGAGTAGACATAATCAATTTTGGGAAATTTTACACCATGTTATATTTTCTATGTAGTTATAATTAACTGATGTAAATGTCATGTTTTATATCGCTGCCACATTTAATGTGTTTTTATAATCATAAGTTATTATGTTCTATTTGTTATTCTCCCAGGTGAATACTCATAATACTTATCTTTTATGATATCTTTTTAAACCATTGACTCACATGTTATTTTTGTTTACCATGTTCATTACCTCACTAAAACTTTTAGTTGGATTCTTTCTTTTATGTATTATCAAGGTTATCATAAGTCATTTTAAGAGCTAAATGATATTTAGGATCTCGCTATGGAGAATAAAAATACAGATGTAATGTTTTTGTTTATTTTGATATTTTATATACCTATAATTATAAACACATAAGGAATCACAATATTTGGGTTATAATTAATGGATTTTTATTTGAAAATAGAGTTATAATATGCATAAAAGTATTGAGTTTTTATAGATAGTATAAGTTCCAGGTTTAGTTATTTATGGGGATTGATGTGTTTTCAGGTGATGTTAACATAACATTTTTAGATACAATTGTGATTTTATGATCTTAATAATCATCATAAGTTCAATTTTGAATATAGTTTAATGACCCATGTTTTTAAACCCAAAAAAAATCCAAAGGAATTTGATTTTATACATTTATTGGATGTACAATTTTATAAACTGAGTCTTGAAATAGAATTCAAAGAGTTTGAACAATTCAAAGTGTTGTTTCTTTGGCTTGGGTGATGTATTTATAAGTCCCTCAGAGGCCTAGTCATGTTTCAGAAGAAACAAACTCCAATAAGTCAAGGTTTGGTCGCTTAGAATAGGGCATACAAATTGTCTAAAAATATGAGACCCTCAACAGCGAACTGTGTGACTTGCATCAGGTCGGTATAGGTGGTTCAAGCAGGCTGCAAATAGTTAACCAATCCCTGCTACTATCACCTACATGTTGTTCCACTTAGGTATTACCTAGAAACAATTCACTGTATGTGTTTCACATAGTTTGGCTAATCATGTGGGGAAAACCCATTTTAGGTGGTTTCTAAGGTAGGGGGCGTCACCCGGTTGGCACACGGCTAGGCTAACCATGGGACCCAAACCATGGGGTGTGGTTTTTAAAATAAATTATATAAATTAAATTTTAATTGACATAAAACTATACTAAAACCTAAATACACACTTCCACCCTCCTATTCCACATGACACCCCCTGTATCCCTCATCCTCTCACAAACACCCCTCTTGAACTCCTCTCTTACGTGTTGATTTTCCCCATATTTCGTCCATATACGTGTTTAATTATCCAATGTAAGACTCCTTTTATACCCTCCTTTTATTGGCTATTTTCTATTCTCCCAACACCCCTATTGTGTGGATAAACTCTAGGGTATGGGATAATTTATATTTTTTTCTTCATATCTAGTATTAGGGCATGATAAGGCTCTCCTAGGACTTCATCATGCATTTTTCAGCATTTTCCGCCAAAGGTGATGCGGTTCATAGAGTTTTGGTCTTCCATTCATCAATTTGGAGTAGTGTTTCCTCTATTATACATTTTTTCACAATTCTCAGTGGTTCTTTTAGAGTTTCTATGGTTCTGATATTTTCTTTTGTATGTTGCACCATGTTGCATTGGTTTTGGGTTGCTGTTTTCAAAGGAGTCTTACCTATGTATGCATAGGAAGAGTGAGGTATTTATATATATATATAGGTGACCATGTTATATGTATATTCACCCATGGTAGTGAATATATATATAAGGGGATAGATGTGCTTACATATAATATATATAATTCATATGGGTGTTAGTGGAAATTGGTGTATGTATACATAAGAATATATGTAAGGATCCCCTTGTAAATATTCACAGCCATTCAAATAAGTTCATAGGGGGTATGTTTCCCTATGTATATGCTCAGGTGCATATTTTACATGGTGGGAAGAAACAAATTTGAGTTATCACCAATGGAAGCAACTAGTGCTGATGTTTTTGGATTGGTACTCTTCCATTTAAGGTAGGATCCCATTATTTTTACATTTTAATTTAATAATTCATTAATAGATTACATTTCTCACTTAAATTGGTTATTAATTATTTCTATATGATATTTGAATAAATTTTTCATTTGATGATATGAAATATTCATTGGAATGGATTCTTTAATACATTAATCAAGTTGTTTAAAAATATATCAGTATTTAACCCATTTAATTAGGTGAACTTTTTTCTAAAATAAAAATCAATGCTTAGTTTATTTGTTGGAGTTTTTATTATGACTTCATGTTAGGGTTTAACAAGTGGACTACTAGTGCATGACCTCATATGTTAATATTTAATGATGATTCCCTTATTATTTATAAGTGTTCATTGTACCATTTCATTTTCTATGTGTATGAATTTATTCAACCTATACTGGAAATTACCCATGTAGGTAATTTCCTAAATTAAAAGTCCACCTCCTATGAAACTCTTTGAATGTTTCTATTGAATTAGAATGTTTTGTTTAATTAAATGAAATGCATTTATTTGAATATCTATGGATTATGGATTTCCCTTCTATGAATAAATTGAAGAAAAAGAGTAAAGGGATTAACGGACACACCATTTTTTTATGTATTGTCAAATTATTTAATTGAAATTTGATTTCTTTTATTATAATGGGATTTGTAAAATCAAAATCATGAGGGGTATTTCCTAATGGATTTCATTATAAAAATGTTTTTATATTTATATGGGCTTGATAAATGTAAGGCATGAGACATATTTTCTCATGGAAATTCATGATAAATATGATAAATCCTTATACTTATGTTGTGGGAATGAATGTAAGGGTTTACTTGACTATGATGATACCACTCTCTCTAACAATAGTTATAGAGGATGGTGTCTCATTCCTGTGATATGATATTGGGATTTAATTTATGAACCAAATTCCATGAATAGATAGTTTGATGAAAACTAAATAACCTTCCCAAGTAATGGGCATGACGTACCCAACTCTCTTGGGATGAAGGTAATGTTCCCTATTTCATGGGATTATAGTCTCGATAGACTAGTCATTGATAGTGTGAGTTAAGACCTGATTCATATAACAATAGTATTCCAAGTATGTGTCTATTAGGTTTCCTCACACACTTGGTTCAAATAGGTGGTTGTAATATATAACCAAAAATATTTATTTCTATTGATATATATATATATATATTTACTAGTAATACATTCATTCCAATAGTGTGTTGGAGCAGGTTGAGTCCGCCTCCTGTCTGATTGGAACCTGAGCCGAACTATGTTATTATTTTAGTACTGTTTAATTATTCATATTACATGCACAATTTTTAATTTATATTTCACAAAATGGATTGTCCTAGACATCATAGGTTCAGACTTACTAAGATTTATATCTCACACACTTCTAGGGATAAAATTGCAATTGGGTACCCAAGGATCCCATATGTTTAGATGACCATGGACTATTTCTTGTGATTATTTTCTTGTTCCTAGGTGTTTGATTCTCATGGCCGAGATGGTTCTTGAAATGCTCTTATATATAGTCATTGGGTTGTTATTCCATTATTAAAAAGTATATATTATTTTATTTTTCACTTCTTATACTTCTTGAATCATCTATCATACATTCATTTCTGTAATTTTTCATAGGCCACTTTTAATAGGTTAATATTTGTATTCTTTAATTGCTTATTTATTTATTTATTTTTTATTCCTCTATTGTATGCTATATCATATTGATTAGAACACTGTGATACAATGATAAGATAGTATAACTTCCCTATAATCACCTCTTGAGACCATCACTTCTAGTCATCATCTACTAGCATACGAGGAGACACACTTGAGTCCATGTGACCCTTTGGTATTTCCACCATTTTAGTGGTGAGTTGTGATGGTACATTACAGAGTGGTGTCATAACATATCTTCATTTGTCTTAATATATTGGGTTGGTTGACTAGAAACTAGAAATGTGTTATCCCTTGGTAAATAGATATTTATTGGGCTAATCACACCACCCATGGGGAAATGGAAAAGTGGATGAGGACAAGATTGTTGTTCCTGTTGTTTTATATAACATTTGTTATGTTTTCACCTTTAATGAACATTATACCTTTTACTATGTATGGATATAAAAATTTATAATACTTTTCCCTTGGCCTGTTATGTAAAGGTCGAATCAATTTGTGCATCATATTATGCATACAAAAATTCAAATGGCATGCATATGTAATGAAATGTTGTTCAATTTGTGGGCTAGCTGCTAATTTGGTTGTGTTCCTTGAATGTTATTCCTTTCCCTTATTTTTATTAGCATGATTTTTATGTTCCATGTTAAGTATTTTAATAATATGATTAGATTGGTACCTATTTGGGTAATTCATCAGAATTCCCATCTATGTTTATAGATTATGATAACATGACTTTTTTTAATTTGATATATACAAATGTTTGAATTATATAAATATATGGTTTGAGATTGAAGGAGAATTTTTTTTGAATAATAATGTGTATGAGAGCCTTATAATTGGAAAAAGGCAATTTGTATACTAAAATCGTCTTTGATCTCGTTACATGTTTACAACCTACTACTTAAATATGTAATGTATTATATTTTTTAATTATTAAAGTGAATTGGTTTCTAATTAGTGAAATCCCAAGGACAAAATTTAAAGTGGATGGGTGATTTTTGGATTGGTAGATACAAACCCAAATGTATGGACTATTGTGTATGAGCATGTCACAATTTGAAATGGGGTAGGTTTCGATTAAATGGGATCTTGGATTTGGTCTATAAAGCATGTGTGTGCTTTATAGATTGGGGTGGTGTAAACCCATGTAATCAAACATTTTTTTGTTTGGCCATCATATATTGTGAAATTATTATGAATGTAATTAAGGTTTAATTTTAATATGTAATTAAATTGGTTTCCTCATAAAATGTTCAACAAGGCCCATGTAGGTATGTTAGAGCATGTATTTTATAACATGACCTATTTGGGTGATTTTAATTTCTATAAATAAGCCACTTATATTCAGTTTATTTCTAAATGACCCAGGATGGCTTATTGGGACCCTCATAAGTCACCTATTTTGTTAAGAAAATATTTTTTATGATAAATTTACTAACCTTTTATGGGATATCAATAAATTAATAATGATAAAAAATGATGTTTTTATATATTTTCTAAATGCCTTGGTGTTAGGTTTTAAAACATTTAATGGTATAAAAGGATGAATGTGATTCAACGTGATAACTTAAATTGGAACACATGGTGGTGTCCTCTATTTAAAACCTAATGTAAGGGAAGTTTGAGTTTATTTTTTGAGCCTTGGAAACGAAATGAGAGTGCTCTCTATAGGCCTTTAATTTTTTCAGCAGTGTCTTAATGAAGTATTTTTGAGCCTCGAAACTTCTAGTTAGAATGACATGGTGATAGGTTCAATTCTTCATGCATCTGTATGGGGACATCCCATGGAAGTTTCACCCATAATGCATAAATTCCTTGAGATTCATGTGTTTTTCAGTCTTATGTTACTATTTAGGTAGGTTTCTCCCTAGTAGGACTCATAGATTCTATATTAAACCCCTATTCGGATGGGTGATCATGTTTTCCTTGACCCTTGTTATAGGCTCAATCATCGAGTACTAATCGGTTTCTGTTGGTTATACACCCCTCATGCATGGTTGGCTACTTAACCCCTTCTTCTTCCTTGGTAATGGATGAATTGTTATATCATTCCCTATATGAATTGCTATATGGGGAAATATGACTCTGAAGTAAATCTCTTATGTGGACCACCTGATAATTGGATGCATAGGGCAGAAAACCTATTGAATTTATTAAGGATGTTTCATTTTGTTTATAAACCCTCAGGGTAGTATGTGTTCAAATACATGGAACCCTTTTAGTTCTAATTGATGTAACAAACCAGTTATGTTCTGTAAAATCATGGGGCATTGGGATGTGGAAATAATTCTTAGGTCACCTTTAGAGAAAAGTTACATTCTCTTTATATAATCAAGTTAGTCCCAATGATCTATAAGACATCCTTGTGACTCAGGTATTTTGACATGTTGGTCAGTTTTGTTTTTGTTTTTATGACAAAAGTTCCTTCTCAGTGATGAGGTGATTGTGAATAATAGGAGTGACACACATGGATTTTATGTGAATCTAGATATAGCATAATTGTGAGTGGCTAGTATGACTCTCTTCATTGGGTTACTATAACACTTTTAAGGAGGGGAGCATCGTGTCGATTCTATAAAAAATGAGCCCTTATATGTAGAAGGTGTAAGGAAAAATAAGACCATTGGGGAAATGTTCAGTTTTTCTTGAATACGATTGAATCTTTAAATTTGTAATCTTATCAATTATTTATTGGATGCATGGTGTTAATTTTGTTACATATGCATGAAAACCTTGGGTAGAAATGATTTTGGGCTTAGATGGACATTGATTGTATAATCTTGAATTATCACGGGATGCCATAGCTGGTGAAGGCACCATGGATCGATTGTGATGGTGTATTGGTAGGTGAAACTGAGATTACTTCATGGGATGTTGACTGGTAGTGGTTTTAATGATCTCTTGGTAATCATAAAATCCTATTATAGAACTATTCTTTTAGAGATGAGGGTATCCCATATCTAGACGTCATCCTTGAAATACTAAGAGATTTTTGGTCTTATTCCACACTATATTTTATAAGATTTTGGTATGTTTTAGTGGTATCATAGTAATTCATGTTTAATGTGTGGTTATTATTGAGACATGGTTAGTACTGAGTGAACCTTGGATTCTCGTGTTAGAATTCCATGGAAGGATTCTTATACATCATTTTTTTTCTTCTGACTCAGCCTCTAATAGGATACCATTCTGGGATTATTCAATGTTTTATTGTAGACATTCTATCCTTTTTTTGATGTCTAAATTTTAATAGTTGAGTATGAACTGCCCTGGGTTAGTTTGTTAGACTCCCATTCCAATGAATATGATGTTATCCTAGACATTTTTTTGTCTTAGAGGTGCTTTTTAAAGGGTAAAAATTACAGTGTGATGTATATAGTTTACACTATTGGTCGTGTTAAGGAAATGTGTTTTCCAATGGCTAGGTGATGGATTTTTTTTCTTATGTCATCAGATGTAAGGTGTGGACTTCATTGGGCGCGTTCATTGTAAATGCTCGATTCCATAAGAAGAAGGCTTTGTGGTTATGTTGTAAAATATTGTTCGTCAAAGCATGGTGTTTTCTGGATAAGATATACAAAGAATCTTAGATTATTGATCTTCTTTTTTGTCATGTAAAATTGGTGAGGAAATCTTTTTAAGAATGTCACTGTGTTAAGGAAAGTGTGTTTTTTAGGTCCATGGTATATTTTAGGGAAGGAATGCACGTCCAGTGTAACAACCCAAATCCAGAGCCACTCAACGGGTGCCCCGTACCTGGTTCGCCACATGACCTCAAGTGCATCTCCCCAAATGCCAGAGGCTGTCGACTAGCAGTGAAGGCCTTGGTGAGTCATTGGGGAAACTATGCCCTCATTTGGTAAAGTATACATGGGAAAGGAAATAACATTCAATAGAGAAAGCAGTAAACATCATACAATAACTGAAACGAAACTACGGAAGCAATGAATATATAGAAATGATGAAAATGACACAGAAGTTACAAGTATCTAAGGAAAGAAACAAAAACCACAACATTCTGAAATTCAACTGAGAAAAATGTACTAAAAGTAAACAGAAACTCCAGTAGCATCGCAAGCCTAGGCTCGGTCCTATGCTCTCCAGCTCCAACCAGTAATCATGTACCTAAATTAGAAGGGACACAACCCCTATCCACACCTGCAACCATATAACATGTTTGGGCCGAAAAGCAGGACCCAACAGGGTGTAAGACTAATCCCACTAGGCAATCACCACAAGATCTGTGCCCTACTATTAGTGAGCAATATAGAAAAATTAAAGGAAATAAATGCAGCATAGAAACATGAGTACTCTAAATTAAACAATACTAAAAATCTCCATTCACATTTATTTATTATTTTAATTCAATATTTTAATTATCATCAATGAAATCAAGCAAACATCTCTATATTCCCAAGGCATAGAAAGTACCACAACAGGTAACTCAGCAGACTACCTAAACAAAAAGCAGTACAAAACCCAAGCTTGTTATTTGGATTGGTGGACTCATCACAACCAACCAAACAATATTCACATGGACTCTCTGGGTGGATCATACTGGCATACCCCTCTAGTCATGTAATCATACAAAGACACAAACACTCTGGGAAGCTCTCACTGTCAATTCCCCTACGATCTTGCAACTATAGGTATAGGCTCTCCGAGGAAGCACTTATTTCTAATTCCCCCTGTAGTCTCGATACGTAATTAAGGACACTCTGAGGAAGCACAGAGTTCCATTCTTATAGGTCCTGTGAACGATACTAATTTATAACAAACTTTCTAGGGAAGCCCTTAATCGTTAATTCCCTCTTTAGTCTACTGCACCAGGATCACATAGCCTGGAGCAGTCTAGTCATGTGTAATCGACTATTAGTATCCCTAAGTAAGTTCAAAAACTACTTGGCTAATAGATACAATGCATCAAAAGCATATAAATAGCATGCAATACATGCAATCAATTATATCAAGGTAGGCCATCAATAGAACAAGGTATGCCTCACAGGCAACCTAAGCCAAATGACGGGAAATAGCCAAAACAAGGGAAACAACCATGGGATGATCCTAAAACATGCTAACAAGAAATCATTATTCATATAATAACCTCAAGAATACACACAATCTAAGGCAGATAATAATTCGGGATCAAAACCCTAACCCGAGATACCTGATACATGGGAATCCGACACGTTTGCAAAAAAACTCAAAGACATTCAATGTAAGGAAACAAACCACCTACCTCGATCCTAGGAGATCGATATACTTGAACCTCGTCCTGTGAATCAGCCTAGAATGGAGTAGATCTGTAAAGACTTATAAAACGTTCAACCTCAGATAACTCTCATAAGAGAAAGTATCAGGAAACGTGACAAAAAAGAAATCAAGAACTCACCGCTGCGATTCTATTGCAACCGATGACGTTTGATATGGATAACCGGTGGCTGATTGTTGGCTTGGAGAAGATTCACGGTCGTAAACTCATTATCGGTCAAAGAAGGTGGAGAAGAATATGTATTCGGGGTTAATAGGTTACCCCATTTCATTTAATGGAAAAAAATAAAGTACACGATGCATAATTTTAGAGTACACAATGTGTACTAGGATTTTACGTACACTGCATTAGGAGGCCTCCACATCACCCATACATGGACATGTGTGTGGCCATGACACGACCAGCACATAGCCTCGAGCGACATCAAAGTACATGGTGTGTACTTATAATGTACATGACGTGTACTTATAAAATTTATATATTTTCCTCTTTTTCCAAAAAATTACCAAAAATGGAAAAAAATACCTGAAAAGAAAGTCCTAGTTCTTACAAAATTCCCCTCTTAAATAAATTCATCCCCAAATATCCCTAACAAGGGGGCGATGAAGAAACCTCAAACAACTCTAGCCACTGTGATCGCATATCGGCCTCCCTCTCCCAAGTATCTTCATGTATATGGTTGTGCTTCCATTACACCCATACGAGAGGAATAGATCGGCCACAAAGTACCTTTGGAATACGATCAACAATCCTGATAGGATGCTCCTTGAACGATGCATCCTGCTCCAGGTCAACCACCTCAGGTTGAAAAACATGAGACGAGTCTGAGAAATAGTGTCGAAGCTAAGAAACATGGAAGACGTCGTGCATAGCCTGGTACCTCTGAGGTAACTTCAACCTATAAGCATCCATCCCGACTCTCTCCAGAATCTCGAACGGCCCGACATATCTCAGTGAAAACATACCCTGTCTCCTGATCCTCTTGTGTCCCAACCTCGGGGTATCATGTAGGAAAACCTGATCTCCAACCTTAAACTCCAAAGGTCGTCTCCACTGATTAGCATAAGATTTCTACCGAGACTATGCAGTAGCCATCTTTTTCTGAATTAACTCCACCTGTTCTGTGGTCTCCTGAACAAGACGGGGTCCCAGCATAACTACCTCTCCTGCCTCCAGCCAACACAAGGGTAATCGGAACGGCCTACCATACAAAGCCTCGTAAGGTTCCATCTGAATAGTTTCTTGAAAAATATTATGGTAGACAAACTCCACTAGAGGTATATGTTTCTCCCAAGAACCTCCAAAATCAAGGACGCATGCTCGTAGAATGTCCTCTAGCACCTGAATCGTGCGCTCTGACTGGACATCTGTCTGGGGATGGTAAGTTGTACTCATAAGTACCTGTGTGCCCAAAGCCCTCTGTAGCCCTTTCCAGAAATGCGACGTGAAGTGGGCGTCCCTATATGAAATGATAGTACTTGGAACCCCATGAAATCATACAATATCATGGATGTACAACCATTCTAGCTCATCAACACCGAAGGTCTCCTTGATCGGCATGAAGTGAGAAACCTTCGTGAGCCTATCAACGACAACCCATACCACGTCATTCCCTCGATGCGATCTTGGTAAACCTGTCACGAAGTCCATCACGACATCATTCCACTTCCACTCGAAAATGGGTAGCTACTGTAAAATCCATGCTGGTCACTGTGCTCCTCCTTCACCTGCTGACAGGTGGAACATCTCATGACAAAACCAGCAACATCTCTCTTCATACCTGGCTACCAATACTGGAGGTATATATCACAATACATCTTGGTGATGCCAGGATGAACTGGACAAAGTGAGGAATGGAAATCTCACATCAGCTCCTCGCGTATATCTGCTAGAACCCATATGCGTCCCAAATTCCAGAGGCTGCAGACTAGCAGTGAAGGCCTTAGTGAGTCATTGGGGAAACTATGCCCTCATTTTGTAAAGTATACAAGGGAATGGAAATAATAGTCAATAGAGAAAGAAGTAAAAATCATACAATAAATAAAACTAAACAGAAAAAGAAATGAATATATATTAAATATGAAAATGATGTAGTAGGTACAAGTATCTAAGAAAATCAGCAAACACAACAACGTGATGAAATAAAACTAAGAATAAAGTACTAAAATTAAACAGAAACTCTAGCAGCATCGCAAGCCTAGGCTCAGTCTTATGCTCTCTAGCTCCAACCAGAAATCATGTACCTGAAGCAGAAGGGCCACAATCCATATCCACACCTGCAACCATATAACCTGTTTGGGACAAAAAGTAGGACCCAATAGGGTGTGAGACTAATCCCAGTAGGCAATCACCACAATATATGTGCCCTATTGTCAGTGAGAAATATATCAAGAGTAAAGGAAATAAATGCAACAGAGAAACATGAGTACTCTAAAGTAAACAATCCTACAAATCTCCATTCACATTTATTTATTAATTTAATTAAATCATTTAATTATCAACCAAGAAATCAAAAAAATAACTCTATATTCCCAAGGCATAGCAAGTAACACAACATGTAACTCAACAGAATACCTAAACAACAAGCAGTACAAAACACAACTTGTTCTTTGGCTTGGTGGAATCGTCACAACCCACCAAAAAATATTCACACTGACTCTCTGGGTGGCTCATACTGGCAGACCCCTCTAGTCAAGTAATCATAAAAAGGCACAGACACTCTGGGAATCTCTCACCATGAATTACCCTATGGTCTTGCAACAATAGGTATAGGCTCTCTAAAGAAGTACTTACGTCTAATTCCTCATGTAGTCTTGATAAGTAACTAAGGACACTCTGAGGAAGCACACAGTCCAATTCCTATAGGTCTTGCAAATGAAACTGATTTATAACAGACTCTCTAGGGAAGCCCTTAATCATCAATTCCCTCTTTAGTCTACCGCACCAGGTTCACATAGCCCTGAGTAGTCTAGTCTTGCATAATCGACTATCAGTAGACCTAAGTAAGTTCAAAAACTACTTGGATAATTGCTAAAATGCAGCAAAAGCATATAAACAACAACAAATACATGAAATCAATTATATCAAGGTAGGTAATCAATGCAACAAGGTATGCCTTACAAACAATCTATGCCAAACGGTGGTAAACAACCAAAAAAAGGGAAACATCCATGGGGTGATCCTCAAACATGCTAACAAGAAATCATTATTCATCTAATAACCTCAAGAATACAAGAAATATAAGGTAGATAATAATTCGGGATCAAAACCCTAACTTGAGATACCTGATACATGGGAATCCATCACTTTTTCACAAAAACTCAAAGACATTCAACGTAAAGCTACAAACCACCTACCTCGATCCCAAGAGATCGATATAATTGAACCTCATCTTGTGAATCATCCTAGAATGGATTAGATCTGCAAAAACATATAAAATTTTCAACCTTAGATAACTCTCATAAGAGAAAGAATCAAGAAGCACGGCCAAAGAGGAACCAAGAACTCACCACTACGATTCTATTACAACCGATGAAGTTCGATTTCGATAAATGGTGGCAGATCGGTGGCTCGGAGAAGATCTGTAGCTGTACCCTCGTTCTCGATCGAAGAAGCTGGAGAAGAAGACGTATTCGGGGTTAATACTTGACCCCGTTCCGTTTAATGAAAAAAAGAAAGTACATGGTGTGTACTTTTAGAATACACGGTGTGTACTAGGATTTTCCATACACCACAATAAGTGGCCTCCACATCACCCCTACATAGCCATGTGTGTGGCCATGACACGACTAGCACACAGCCTCAAGCGGAAACAAAGTACACGGTGCATACTTATAAAGTACACTGCGTGTACTTATAAAATTTCCATATTCTCCTCTTTTTCCCAAAAACGACCAGAAATAGAAAAACATACCTGAAAAGAATGTCCGGGTTCTTACATCCAGTTTCGATTGAGTCAATTGGGATTCAACATTTCATTCATGATGAGGTCTATAATATGACCTTTATTGTAATCTGGTTATCCCTGCTAAATAAATCATATGAGAAGCATTGTTATAATTATTAGTGGTGTGCTTCTAAGGTAGTTCTAATTATCGAGGAACCATAGTTCAGATTTTTCCCTTCATAATTATAAGGACCTATGGCGGGGAGCATCAGCGTCCAAATGTATAATGAGATGTTGACATGATCATGTGTCTTGCTGAAAAAGCACAAGTAAGCATTGTCTCAATGACAAATTTTGATAATGATCATTGGCTCGAGTTTGGATGTCTAATATTCAATACGCTTATATGAATGATCAGAGGTGTATTGGATGTTTGGAAATTCAATGTGACAGTTTTCATGAGGAATCATGACCCTAGTAGGTTGGGAAATGTTTTTTTGTTCCCTAAGGGTTCTAGGGGATGAGATGATCTAATGAGAGGAGGTTGTAATGACCTATGTTTTGGAATCAGACAAAAATCTAAATGAATTTGGATTTTTGTGTTCACTAGATGGGTTGTATTATAAAATATACATTGGAATGGGATTATAAGAGTTGGAACACTTCAATGTCTTGTTTTCTTGACTTGGGTGATGGAATAATAGGTCCATCAGAGGTATCGTTGAGTTTTGGGAGTTTTAGTGTATGAAAAGTCCCGATTTGGGAGCACTGAACGTGGTGCACAATTTTTCTAGAACTGTTCGGCCATCTACAACAAACTGTGTGACCTGCAACAGGTGGGTAGAGGTGGTGCACATGGGAGATGCATAGTTTATGAAAGTTTACACTTAACCCAAATGGGTTTTTCCACATAGGTTGTACCTAGAAACTAGTCACTACATGGTTTGTGCATGATTTCAATAACAGTGTGGGGAAAACCATGAAAGCCGGTTTCTTATATCGAGGGTGCCACACATTTGGGGAAAAATTTGGATAACAGTGCAACCTAAACTATGGGGTGTTTTTTTTAAATTATTATATTAAATTAATATATAATAAAAAATAAACTAATACCTAAACACCCCCTTAACCTTTCATTTTCAACTTGACGCACCCATGGAGCCCTCAGCCACATGCGACCACCCCTCTCTGCCTCCTCTCTAGTGAATTGAATTAAATTAGATTTCATCCAAATGCATATTTGATTATACGATGTAAGACTCCCCTTATGTACTCATATTTCAATTGGGTGTTTTTATCATCTCTCATCACCCCTCTTTTGAGGCCAAACCCTTTGGTTAAGGCTAATACCGATTTTTGGTTCCATGTCCTTTATTTGGGTGTATAAAGGCTCCCTTGGGACTCCATCATGCATGTTTTGGAATATATCACAGAATGTGATGTGGTTTAGAACATTTTAAATCTACCAATCATCAAATTTGTCTAGGTTTTACTATATTCTCCTTTATTTATCAATTCATGTTTGGGCTATTTTAGTTTCTATTGTATTGGTATTTTTCATTAGTACGTTGGACCTTAAGCATCAGATTTGGGTTTCCTTTGTCAAAGGTGGATTACCAAAACATATAGAGGTTGGAATATATATATATATGTAAGTTCCCTTATTAAATGTATATTAACACAAGGTAGTGAATATATATATATATATATATGTGTGTGGCTATGTTTTCTTTTGTATAATATAATGATTTCACTTGGGTGTAAGTGAGAATGGGTGTCAAATACTGTAATTTATATAAGGATATTCTAGTACATATTTATGCCCATGAGATTATATAAAATAGGGATAGTTGTAGTTATGTATATGAAAAGTTGAATATGCTCGGAGTTAGGAAGAAACTGTTCGAGTGGTCTATGATGAATGCGTAATGTTTCGAAGTGTTCATCTTGTTACTCTTCCCATTGAGGTAAGATCCCATTCCATTGGCCTTTTAATTTAAGAATACTTTAATAGATTTCCTTTCCACTTAGCTTTATTATTAATTAGGGTCATATGAGTTTTGAATAACTACTTATTTTGATGATTTTAAATACACCTTACAATAGATTCTTTAATATTATAAATAGAATGTTTAAAAAAAATATCATGAGATTATATTAAAACCTCTCAGATGAGGGGCACTATCTACAAATCTAATAATTAATTATTAGTTTATTTCTCATAGTTTTTATTATACCTTCATGTTATAGATTAACAAGTGTTGTGAAAGAACATAGAAAATTTTTCTAATCTTAAATGTAATTTCCTTATATTCTTTATAAGTTTTCAATAGACCATTGCATATTCTAAGTGTATGAGATAGTTTAAACTATAAGGGGAATTACCTATATAGGTAATTTCATAAGTGAAAATAGAACCTTATAAGGGACTCTTTTAGTTTTGTAATTGAATTATTATGTTTTGTTTAATTAAATGACATATATTTATTAGAATAGCTATGTATGATGGATTTCCCTTATAAGATTTAATTGAATTAAAATTATAATCGGTGTAAAGATAACATATTTATTTTTGTATTTTCAAATGATTTAATTGAAATGTGATTCCTTTGATTATAATGGGTTATGTAAAATAAAAATAATGAGAGGCATTTCTTCAGTGATTTCATTATAATGGTGAAGATGCCTTTATATGGGCTTGATAAATTTATGGCATGATAGCTATTTCCAGATGGCCTTTTATGATAAATATGATAAATAATTATACAATGGACATGGGAATAATGGATGGGGTTCAGTTGAGAATGATGGAACCATGCTCCCTTACATCAGTTGTGGAGCATGGAATCTCTCACCGGTGATATGATATGATTTATGGGATTAACATGCCACATTCCATGATTAGATTGTTGCATGAAAACTAACTACCCATATTGAGTGATAGGCTCGATTCTCCACTTTATATAGTTTTAGGGAATGAAACTGAATACATAAGATTTTAGGATCATTAGATTGGACATGTAATGTCTGAGTTATGCCCTGGTCCATCCAGAACTAGTATTCTAGGTATATATCCATTAGCTGTCCACACAAACATGGTTTATACTGGTGGATGAAATATATAAATTAATTGTATATATGTAATATTATATATATAGTTACAAATTAGAAATTCTTTTTGACCATGAGATAAATCATACAAAGTGGTCCAAGTGTCTGATTGGAACTTGAACTGACCTGTGTTGTTATTTTTATACAATTTAATACTTCATATTTCAAGAACACTTCTAAATTTATAATGAAAAATGTATTGGGATATACATTGTGGGTGATGGACTATGATGATTTATATCTCACACTCAGCTAAGACCTCAATTTCACTAGGGTACCAGAGAAGACCATATGTTTGTAGGACCCAAGAATATTTATTGTGCTCATTAGCTTGTACCTAGGAGTTGGGAGCATAGGGTCGAGCTAATGCTGGACTTTCCCATTGATATATTCATTCGAAAATTATTCCATTATTAAATATAAATTTTATGATGATTTTTATTTCTTATACTTGTCGCATCATCTGTCACACATGCATTGCTGCAACTTGATGTTGTCCAATTTTATTCAGTTATTATTTTTATTATTCATCTTTTTTAATTATTTTTATTTACTACTATTTCTGTTGTATGTGGTTTCATATTTATTGTACCACTGTGATACTCTAATAAGAGGGTAATGTTTTACCAATATAACCTCTTGAGATCCATGTGACCAACAAGTCCAGCCATCATCTTAGTGGTTGGTTTTTACAGGATGTTACAAATATCCATTTTTAGGATTTAAGTGAAATTATTAATGAAATTTCAGGAGATTTATTATTGGGTTGAGGAATCTTTAAACCTAAGGTTCAACAATAAGTATTATATGAAGAATAATACTATTTTCTTAAGATTAATGATATTGATAACCATTTAGGTTTATAAGATCACTGATGATTAACATTATTTTTATGGATTTTACTTATATTTTTTTTTCAAAACCTTATAGAAATTACATTCATATTTTTTTTAGTAAAAAGGAAATCATATCACTTCTGATACGGTGAGAGTGATTTAAACAAAAAACAAAGGGAAATTAGGGTTTAGTGCTTACCAGTAGCCTATATGACGTCATAGTTAGTATGATATTGTTTTACAAAAAAAATATGGCATATAAATATTTATATTGATTCTTGAAACATATATTTTATTTATAACCATGACATTGAAAAATGATTTTATGACTATGTTATTTGGGCTATTTCACATGAAGTTCACTATTTTGGGAATGTTATATGATTAAGGTAAAAATAACATTATTATGTTTTATGTGAGGAATAAAGGGTGAATTAACTTTTGGAAACATATATGATTTTAATATGGGATTATTATTACTCATGTTATTTATAGAAATGATTATCATATAAGATTCTGGAATGTAAATTTTGGTATGAAACATTAAGATTCCTTGATTTAATTTGGTGTTAAATCATATAATTATGAATATGTAATAAAATCATTAAAATATTTTGGATTCAACCATATTTTGAAATATTTTGAATAATTTCAAGGTTAGTTTTTTATAAAATGATTTATATTGAAGTTTGGGTGTTATTTTTGAGTCATTATATATTAATGTAATATTTTATCATATGAAAGTTTATTCATTTTGAGAAATATCTTAAATTATTATGAGAATTTAGTTTTTGGTTTTAGTAAATATAGTAGGAATATATTATCTATCCTTTTGTTGATTATTTGATCCATTATAATTTAATTTTAGTATTTCAAACCTTAAAAATTATATTCTAAATACTTTTCATTTGGATAAAGGATGATATTATAGTGGAAATTATTTTTTGAATAAAATTATACTTATTAATTAAGTATAATAAATTCTTTATTTTATCTTTATATGGTAAAAAAATTATTCAAAAATGGGAAAATGATCATTAAATAAAAAATATGTCATGTTACATTCATTACATATGAATCAATAGTCTTTTTCACACCATATTGATTTATGTTATTATGGTTTTCAACTTTATCATGTTCATTAAATTTATTATGATCAATGTTCTTTATCAATATACATAATTATTAGTATATTTAATTTTCCACTATGTCCATATATTCACTTCCCACTAATGATATCCTATTTAAACACCTAATTATTTATTATTTTAAATGACCATTATATTTTCCTTTCCATATTTTAAATATGATTTTTTAAATCCTTTTTATGATAGGGGTTTTCAAAATAAAAATCATATCTAAAACCCTTTATTACTGAGAAAATATTCAAATTTCAAGGATGTAACAACTTGAGATTTTAAAGAGAAAATTATCTTTGAAAATATATATAACGCGCAACACTAAGCCTAAAGAAACCATGAATATTTAAATATAAACATTATAACGTAATTATAATTTTTTATTTTGTGAATATGATAAAATTATTTATGAAATATATATAAAATCCCTAGTTAATATAAATGTATTGATAAATTCTTATTAAATAATTACACCTTTTTTGTAAAGTAATTTTATTCTTCAAAAACATGTCTTCTTCAAAAAACGGATTTTATTTATTTTATTCCGAAAATATTAAAAATATTTCTTAAATAATTTAAAAAAATTATTTCATAAATATGAGATCATTTTTTAAATCATTTTATATAAATTTTCTAAGGGTGATATTATTTATTTTTCTAAAAAGTGCGATTTTGAAGTGAATTGTGCAAATACCATTTTTTTTAAAACGATATTTTTTTCCTAAAATCAATTAAATTAAAAGTTCATTTATATTTTGGATTTGTTTTTAAATATAATTATGAACTATTTTATTAATAATATTATTATTAATTTCATTTTAGTCAAAAAATTTCATGATTACGATATAATTTTAATTTTATTATTAAAAATATAGTTTTATTAAAATTTTTTAAGAGAAAAAAGATTATCCATTTTAGTTAATAAAAATACCCCAAAATAAGAATAGATTTCAAATATATGTATTGATTATATATACATGAATTCAAATTCATATAATAATGGATACTCATCATATAATTAATGAATGATCATCTTATGCTTGAAAAATAAATTTCATGAAAACTCGTTATTCATTAGGTTTTGCGGGTTGATTTTTAAATTAAATTAAAAAAATTCGGTTTTTAATTTAATAAAATTAATTACAAATTTTGAATCATAATAATTACTATTATTTAATAAGTACGGCTTAATTTTTGGTATTATTAATAGTAATCATATTAAAAATTAATTACAATGCTTAATGTTAAAACATGGTTTTGCACGTTACATGTGCTTGGGTTAAAATAAATTTTCCAAAAACCTAGGATTTTTATTTGATAAATTTTATTTTTTATATAAAATATTTGTGTCCAAATTATCTAATAATTGTTATTTTATTTTAATTCTTTAAAGATAAATTACCATTGTAAAAAACTTGTTATCATCGTGAAAACTAAAAAGGTCAAAGTTAGTAATCATAAATATAATTGAAATAATGTTCTTAAAACATATTTATTATATATATATATTAGGTTCATATATACCTTAAATTCCATCCACTACAGAATTTATATATTTTTGTGAAATTTTTTTGAGAGTGACTCCCCATTATTAAATAGATTTTTGATATTTACAATAAAATGTAACTCTTTCTCACTTATAAAAGGGATCCTCTTATCCAATTTTAATCATGCTTCCAAAAACTTTTTTTTTGGAAAACACATAAGAAATATAATAACCCCATTTCCAGGCATGAGATTGATTTTTTAAGAAAACCCTCTTTGGTAGGATTTTTGGGAAAACGTAAAGAGGTTATTTGAAGAAGAGGTATTTTTCTAAGCTGAGAATTTTGATTTATTTTTTCTTACAGATCCTTTATTTGTTATTAAAAATTATGATATAATATAATAATTATGTCTCATATAATTATATGTTATTTTTTTAATGTAATAACATACATCTGTCTAGTTTACCATTAAATGGAAAATAAAACCATCATTTGTGTTTATTGTGGACTATAACCTCATGAACCGATATAATTCATTTTATATCATCACATCCCATAAATATTAATGCTGATAAATTTAATTGTATGAATATAATACTTATAATTATATTAAATTAATATATAATATATTCTCTTACTACTCCATTCACAAAGAAATAATAATGTTGTTCGTGCTTACGTGTGGACTACAATCTCCATGAAGTGATGTGAATCATTTTTCCTCACCTCATCACATGGATGGAATATATAAGTGTAAAAAAATAAATAACTATTTATTTATGATATAATTATTACTCTATAAATTTAAAATAATTCTATCCTTTTTTTCATCATGATCGTTGAAAAATGGAAATGTTACTGATTCTTACGCATGACATTCCATCTACATGGTTGTTACATGGTTAATTTCTCATAAGAATATTTAATTATTAGTATAAAAGTATAATTGATGTATGAAAATAAAAATTATTTCATTATTATTATTCTAAATATTATTTAATAATTTTTTTTATAGTCAACCTACAAATTTAATTTGGACATTTGAACCGGATATCATCAAAACATTCAAAGTGAACTTAATTAATTATGTAAATAAATTTAATATGGTAATAAATAAAATTAAGGGAATAATAAAATATAAAAAGGTTCTTAAGAAGTAAAAAAATTCACACAATTTTATTATTCATGAAGATAAATTACACACTTGATGAGTCGATATTTAGGTAAGGGATTTTGTCTCAATTTACCTTCATTGAGGAATATTTTAATGTCATGCACCTAATTTATTATATATTCTGTACATTATTCCCCTTTTATATTATCAATGCATCATTATTAATGGTATTTTAAGATACAATTCATTTTAATTCTTTCATTGGGATTTTATTCGAATGTTACCAATATGATAAAGAGTTTATGTTAGAATTTCCTTACATTTCAAGATTTTATTTATGTTGAAGGTTACTTTGTGGAAATCAAATAAAATTATTTTCATGAAATAAAAATATATTATTATCTTATATTCTTGAATATTTTTTAATTTTTTAGTTTCCATTCCTTTATTGAATAATGAAACATGAAGAATGTTTTTTTGTAGGTAATACTTATCTTTTATCCTCTTTTAGATCTATAATATTTCTCTTCCATATCAATATTTTATATAAAATATTTTAATTAATGTTTTTAATATCCAGAAATTATTTATCAAATAATTTTTTACCAATGTTTTAATTTAAAAACAAATGGTTTATAATGAATATTACTATCATTTTGTGAAAAAGTTACTTTTTGAATTTTTTTTATTAATATGTAAATTGAATGTTTTATTTTAAGTTATAAAACATGAAATGACTTATTTATTGTCATGAACACTCAATTAATTGATATCTAATTTTAAAATTTCCATTTTTCTTCTCAAATAAAATTTTTTCTATAAATTGTTTTATGTTTTTTGATTTCATGGAAGTGATTTAAAATTGAAAAGTGTATTTTACTCAATAAATATTATATCTTATGTTGTAAATATGTTTTCATCAAATATAGAAAAATTTCTGTTATGGATTGAATATATATTTTGTATATTTTCGTCTCCAACATATTCATAACTTATTATAACTTCCTTTTATGGCATAATTCATTCTTAAAGATAATTTATCAATTTTTTTATTTATGAAATCTCATTTTATTAAAATATGAGGTAAGATACTGAAAAACATTTGCTTATATGGTAATGTCTTATGTTTATACCTTATAATGTGTTTAAATTTTGTGGGAAACATTAGAATGTATATGGTAGGTTCAGTGTTCCGAAATATTTTTCCAATTCACTGGGTAATGTTTTCTGTCTCATGAGACGTTTTTAAGGGATTAAGGAGCAACTAAAATCCATTATAGGGTGTTATTAACCATGTGATTTTATCTATCTAGTTATCCTTTTATTATGTTCATATTATGTGATATATTATTGTGAAACTTCAATGATTATATTTTCTCATGATAAAATGTTTTTTATTTATGTTCCCCAGTAATTACTAATGAATATTATCTTTTTTATATCATTTTGTATTTTTTACTAACATGTTATGTCTACTTATCTTGTTTATTCATTTACTGTGGGTTATCACTCACCCATTTATTTTTTATATTCCACAGGTTATCCTATTCAGATTTATAATCTTAAATAGATTTAAGATTAAACAAAGAATTATAAAAATAAATATTAAAATTCTTAGTTTCTATTTATGTTTTATGTACATAGTCATTAATGACACTATGAATCACGATAATTGGTTTGTAATTAATGGATATTTGTTTTAGAAAATTTGTAATAATATTTTTCAATTTTTTGGGTTTCTATAGATATTACCAAATTTAATGTTAAATAACTCAGTGAATTTTATTCCTCTATGGTAAGCATGTTGAAGTTGGTTGAAAAAAAAATTCCTTCACTCAAATTGGCACATATTCTAAGAATCATATTGAAAAAATGGAATTATTTACAAGATGAAACACCATTATATCGGTATATAATAATCCTATTTTAAAATAAAAAAAGTTTGGTATTCATGATGTTTATATAAGAACCAAGATAACGTAAATCATTAGAAAAATCTAAAGAATTGATGGTGTAAGAAATAGAAAATTTATCTGGATCTTAACATTTTTTTGAAATTAGTAGTGTGATAAGAGTTAACAAACATCATCCCAATATTATTCATTAATTACCATTAATTATCCTTTATTTTTTTGAAATTAAAATTGAAAATTTTAAATAATATTTTATTATTCATTTTTTTTCTAAAACAGGGATATTGATTTATTATTTAGGAAAGGATTATTGAATTTACATTTAACATTTTTATTTTTCAATATAAATTGAATTAATTTTTCAGTAAGGGAATGTCAATGGAATATCATTCTTCCCTATATGCTTCATTTATAAGGGTGTCTAATTTTTATCATTAATATATATCCCAATGCTTATTTTTTATTACTTCTTCTCCTTTTGGGGCTCTTATTGGTTAGGTTTCATTTCATTAATCTATCAAGAATTTTAATCTTTCCTCTCATTATGTCATGGTTTATATTTATTTGTTCCAGGGTTCTGAATCACCATACCACTTATTATGGTTAACATTATTAAATTATATTTTGGATTTTGAATTGTTTGGGATTGATGTTTTTCTGGATCTAGGTCACATGGTCAAAAATGTTTTGTATCAATATATAAAACTCCATCATTTTCCCTTTTTATATATATCTGATGTATATAGCTCTTTGGGTTCATATTATGGTGAATTTTTCAAGGTTTTTTCATAGGATTTTAGGTGGAAATGATGTGGTAGAGATTATTTCTAGTGATATTACTATTAAAAGGGTCAGACACAAGGTCGTGGGTGTTAGAATTCCTATTATTATGTTGGATGATATGGGTAATGATTATGATAAAAGGGTTTATCATAATTTTTTTAGGTCCCAATCAAAATTAGGCTAGTGGATTTTATTTCCTTGGATGATTTTTTTTGGAATTTTATGGGTCGAAAATCTTATGCACATATCTCCATAGCCTATAATTTAGTACGATGACTAGTTTAATGATTTGAGGGAAGATAATTGACCACATAAATGAGGTGGTACATTTTTATAACTCATTTTATTCACGATCAAATGTATCACAAATCATGTTAGTTTATTTATAATTAGTTTCTATAAAATGTGATTAATTACATTTTTACCACTTGAATACCACTTGTACCCACTGATCTTGTTTGAAATTTCTGGGAATTCTGTGCAAAATTTTTAATCTGGCTTCATGATTCGATTTGTGACTTATCATTAAATTATCCTTCTGGTAATTCTTCCATGATGTTCTTATTGATATCCAATAGGACATGATAAAATAACACTGAAAAGCGATGTTCCTCCAATTACTTATGAGGTAAATATGTACAAATATTCTTGAATCATCCCCAATACTCAAAGAGAATTTCTTGAAATTAATTTTAAATGGAACAAAGCTATTTACTTATCATGTTTATTTGGGAGGTTGAGAAAATATTTTTATAAATCAAATTTATAGGTCATAAATATCATTAATCTCCCTAATTTGTTGGTTGTATAGAAAATATTAAATATACCCTCCAATTTAAAAGGGGAATTCCATCCACTTTACATGATCTTAATTTACTCCTCTAGAATTGAAACACATGAAAATTTAGGTGAACTCTTGAATATGTCTATTAGGATATTCTTTTTCAAGACCATGATATTTTAGTAGCACTCTAATAATATTTATTCCCAATACAAAATCATTTTGTATTATTAGAATAAAAAGTCGACTATGTTGATATAAAAATTATTGGGTACTCAATCCATTAAATGTTTTATTTGGGTGTATTGACTTTTTTGGGCTCATAATGAATACTATATGATTCAATCAAGAACCTATGATTAATTTATTCAAATTTATTATCTAATTTAGGGATCCTAAATCTATATTAATTTTTTTTGTTTCCAGATCAAATGAAAAGAATAATTAGATGGTGGTCCTAGTTATGAAAAATAAAATTTAGATAATAAAATCCCTCCCAGAAAAAAATTCCATGTTTTGATTCACATATATTAATGGATTTGTGAGAAAATAATTAATTTTCTAGTGAATATAGTTGTAGTGGTAGCCTTGGTTATCTCCATGTATGAGTTATCTAAATATAATCACCATAGGTGAGAAAAGAAATGATTATATTTTTTTATATGACAAATGAATAAAATAATTAAAATTAACATTATGGAAGTAGTGAGTATATCATTTATGTCTCCACACTTATAATGTAATCACAATATTCTATATTAAATATATTTCTCTTATTAACTGTTAAATGATAGGTTCCATGATCATATCCCATCTTTACCCTTTTTTGATCGATTATAGAGAGAATATACCAAAAAATTATTTTTCTCAGACTAAACCTCTTAAAATGAGTTAAAGATAGAATGAATTATCCTCAATTTATCCAAAAAAACAATATTATTCACTATGATTTCCAAGATAACCATGTTTAACCACTAAAACAACTGGACTTGTCAAAAATAACAAAAAACTCACTACTTATCCCTATATCATTAAATTAATTTGATGTAAAACCAAAAAGTGAGAGATTATGGATCCTTGAGCAATAAAAAAATAGTATAACATAATAAATTTTAAACACAATCAAAGTCTGTATAAAATCTAAAAATAAATATTGAAATCAATTTAAAATAAAAAGAGAACACTAAGTTGATTATATACTCAGAGATATAAGAATCATAAAAAATTTTCCACCCATTAAATAATCAAACATAATTTACATCCCTGTATTATAGATGAAAATAATTTTAGTGGAGTAGATGATATATTAGATATAAAAAAAGACAGAAAAATGTAGAAGAAATATAGAGCATGTTGGTATTCTTTATTCGAGTCTTATATGATCTTTATATATATCTATGTCATTTTACACAGTGTCTTGGACCCGTATTTATGGGAAAAATAGTTCCCCAATTTTGGGCCATTAAATACCAAATTATATGTTTTCATCATGTAATTATTCACTCCTTAAATTAACTCAGTATTTATTTCATTCCACACCAAATAAATTTTATGATCTTAACAATTTTAATGTATTCTAGATTTATAAATCCTTTATACATCATGGGATCCTATGATATATTCTATAGATAAATTTAATTCCAAAATACATGTAATGAAAATGTACTATTCATGTTTACCTTTGAAATTATTTTTGGCTCATGAATTTCCATATTTGAATATTTCCCCATTCATTATTTGATATTGTCTCACATACATGGATATATTGAAATTATTCATGGGATTCATTTGATATGGAAACAATACATTCCCTTCATTTTAACTGAGAAAGAACTTATAATACTTTTGAGTCATACTTATTTTTTATATTTCCAATTTATTTATCATGCATATAATAATTTCTAATTTCATGGTTATCAAATATCCTTTTAGTGGTATTAGTATTTTCATCATGATAATATATATAATTATTTAGTATTTTCTATGGATTTGGATATAAATTCATATTAGATTTCACTTTTTTTTTGGATTGAAGATATATTTTGTTTTTCATGGCCTTGTTCATTCATTATAACCCATTCTTGAGCCGAGATTCTCTAACCTCAAACAAAACATGGTTCAGTTAATCAATTTAAAACATCTAATTTAATTTTAGTTGTAATATTCATTAGGGTTTTGAAAAATACTATCTATGGGTGCAGCAGACGTTGATATAGCACTAATACACATTGGAAAGTTGGGGTAGTGTAGGAAGCAGTAGAAAGTGGTGGTGGAAGATCCTCAGTGGAGGCGTCACAGTGGTAGCATGAATGTGGTAATGCGAACAAAAAATTTATTAGAAAAATATTGAATAATACAATAAAATCATATGAATAGATTAAATTTGGAACTAGTAAAACTATATGGTGGTGGTATTTCACACATCTAAGAAAATAACAATAGAAGGATATTGGTGGTAGCATAATTCCAACAACGATATCATAATAGTGGTAGTATTAGAAACATTCATAATTAAGGAACATGTAGAATAATAGAAGTAACAAAAAGTTATAGTACACAAATGGACCTATAATAGTACAATGTTAGAGATACTAAATAACATAAGAAATAAGCAGTGATTGGCTAATAGTAGTAACCCCTCATAGGTCAACAATAGAGAGGGGGGAACACGACGGTAGCAGAACATAGCCTAGCATAGAAGTGGGAAAGAATATATGATGGTGGAAGTTGGGATTCATGACAGTATAACTCCCATTGACAGAGGCTAGTGGTAGTCATCCAGAAAAAAAAAATTTCAATGGGCATTTCGTTCTCCATTTCTTCTTGTATGCATACTGACCAGGACTTTATTCTTACTCTTATAAAATAAAAATCAATATACTAAAAATAGTTTTAAAACAGACATAAAAAATATTATTTTCCCTAGAATTAAAATTAAAATATAAATACCAAAAAAATGATATATTAATTAATTATTTGTTATTTAATCATTACAAATAAATATATTTAATTAAAATTTTTATGAACAAATATGGGCATCGCTTATCGCCTGGAACTCCCACCAAACCACTCTCTATTTCATGATGTGTTTTATGTATCTATATCAAGGAAGTGCATACTTGATCATTGACATGTAATTATATAATAGGTAATACCAATGGGGAATGATCTTTCATTTAAAAAAAACCGATATAAATCTTGGATACAAGACATAATGATATGCGAAACACGACTACTTAAGAGTTTAATGTTCTTATGAGGAATTTTTTTTGAGGAAGCTACATGGGGACTTAAGTAAGGGATAAAATAGAGATATGATATTATTTTTGTCTTAAAGTGATTTAATTTTAATGGATAAATTCATTTTATTTATGTATAATGCAATAACCCATGATTATATATGTTTAAAACATGATGTACTCAATAACATTCTTTACAAGCAACCCCAGTTATATATGGATCATTATATTGTATACCAATATAACATTGAAAATAAATAGGAAGTTTTGAATATTAAAAAAAACTTTATTAAAAATATGTATAATTATTTTTGTAATTTATATTTATTGATAATAAATAATTTGATAATTTTTATTAAATTCATTTTAGGCATTCAAAATATGTTTTCTCAAAAATGGTTATTTATCAATTTTTTTTCACACTAAAATTATAATTAATATATATAATTTTATGAAATATTTTTTGGGAAATTAATATTCTTTTGATAATCATAATTTATGTATTATCTTAGGTTGGATTTTGAGAATGTTTCTAAAACGATTTATTTGTCAGTGAATAGTTAGAAATATTGTTTCTTAAAAGGTGTCATTTAATTTCATGTTAATTTTACATTGTTTTTTTCATTATATCATAATGTAACATAAATATCCTTTAATTATAAATAATTTAATTAGTTATATAATCATCATAATTTTATATTTTTTATATAATTTCATTTTTGGGCTAAAACCCCAATTTTTATAAAAAATGTTTTATACCTGCAATGTGTTTTTATCATGATAAAAAAATTAATATATATTTATTAATTTATTTAATTAAAATTTAAATTATATAATCATAAATATTTTTTTATAATAATTTTATATATTTTCAAGGAAGTTAATGTAATTAAATTATGTTTTATACTCAAATTTCCATTCTCCTATAGTAGGATTTCATTACAATTTGTGAGCTTTCTTAAAATTAAATCCTACAACATATTGAAATTGAATCTAGTAAAATGGAATCAGTATTTATACTAATCATAATTTATATAATATAATAGTTTTGAATTAATTTTTGGTTATAGTGAATCGTAGGAATACTAGAATTTTGTTGCCATAGTGAAAGTTAAAACATGTTTACCAGGGGACACAATAAGAGATAAAAGTAGTATTCCCAGCCACAAAAATATATTTCATATTAGTTGAAGGGATTTAAACATTATATTTTTTTTAAAATTTGAATCCATTTTAATTTTTGGGAACTTTCCCATAAATTTGACTTATTTCATTGAAATATTTTATGAAATTCCATATTTTTCCCTCCCCTCATGCATAAAAGGGAACATTTCCTCCTCCAATTTTCACTCCTTTTAATAATTTTATATTGAAAATACCTACTCAAAAAACTTTCTTGAATCATTCCATCCATTATTGATCTTTGTTTTTTATTCTCAGACTAATTCAAGAAGGCTTAAGGTGTAATCCAAATGAGGTATCTCAAAGATGAGGTATAGATATTAAGCCAAATAATTCAATTTTATTTCTACTTCTAATTCATAAAAAATGTTTTTTCATAAAAAAAATCATTAAAAAATCATCTTATATATACGGATCTATTAATATGGTGATGTAACAACTATTTACCACCTTTTAAAATCAATTTTGAATTGAATGTATTGCTTGTTCTAAAATATGGACTACAATCTCCCTATAGTGATGCGATTCATTTTCCACCACCATCAGCCATGATTGATTATTATGGTAGATTTTATGCTTATATATTATATTTATATTATAATAATGGATCTTTAAAAGTGAATTAATATTTAACTTTCTTTCTTTCATCTATCAAAAAATTAAAATATCACTAGTATGTACATACGAAGTTCCATCTCCATGTAGTGATGTAATTTGATTTTCATAACTTCATTAAATAAATGGTTATAATTATGTATATAATGAATATATATTTTATTTAGATCATGTTTAAAATTTTAATTATGAACGAACCATGATCAAATTTCATGGACCATAACCGTTGAACCAAAACATACATAAAAAATGATATAGTTAACACCCAAAATCATGATGATATTAAAATATTAGCAATGAACAGGTGATAAGAAGTTATAAATAAATTAAATTGTGTATTATATGTATTATTATTATTATTTTATATAATTATAAAAAAATTTAAATTTATTATATAGTAGTTTCTACCATTTACCACACCATACAGACTTGAGGTATGGGTATTATGGTACAATCTCATTTTGAGAGGGATTGTTATGCTTATTTTTTTGATGATGAAATTTTATGATATATATCTTCTAAATGTTATTTATTTATTTAATCTATGATAATTTTTGGATATTTAATTATTTAATTTAATTTTATAATCTTTAGGTCTCAATAGACCTTGATTTGTTTAAGGAAAATTGTCCTTATTTTTTCCATCGGTTGTGAATCCTTTATTTCTAGTCCATTTTTTATTTGAATTATTTGAATTATATTTTATCTATTATAAAAATATTATTAAAATACATTTGATCTATTGTTTACATTCATTATTATGTTTTAAAATTAATCAAATTACCTTCTTCCAAACGTGGTACATCTGAATTTTTATCAAAAATGGGAAATGAATTTTTGGTATAACATACACCGCAAGAGAGTCCCCCCAATCATAATTAGTAATATTTTCATTTAATATTCCTTTAGAAGTTCTCTTTATTATTTTCAATGAAGTTTTTTCTCTAATATTTTTGAAATTTTTATATTTTAAATAACCGATTTCAACTAAGAAGGGAATTTTCTTCTTGAAATGTTTTAGTTATCTCCTAAAGGTAATTATATATTTGACATCATAATTTTATGTTTCTTATAATTTACACGGGGTATTATCCAATATAAAAATATTTATCCTTCCTCTAGTTATTTTAATATTCTAATAATAAATTTTTTACAAAACCAATATCCTTTCTATGTGTTCTGATTTGATGATAAGATGAATTCTTTATGATCATGAGGCATATAGATGTATGGATTTCATTATGAGATGGGTGGGAATAAAATTATATATCCCTATATTTAATTGAATAATGTAAGATATGTCAAGATATATTAAGGAATGAAATAGAGAGTGAACCTAGATCCGTAAGGGGATTTTTCTAATAAGATAGTCTTGGGAGTGGACTTATACCTATGAAATAATGGAATGGGGAGTGAGTACAATTCAATTTTATTGTATTGGTAGTGATACATGACTTATGAAATGATTATATATTTTTATGTGGATGAAACCAAATATATATCTTATTCTCAGGATATTTTTTCAAATATCATGATAGATTGTAGATGATTCCACACTCTTATTACATATGTATTTATATTGGTAAAACTAAATTTTATGATTAATTATTATAATAAATTAATTTATGGTCATAATTTTCTAATTTTTATCTCATGTTATCATACAATTAATCTTATATTATTAACATTTATGATGACTTATTGATATCTCATATGTTTATCCTTACTATGAATTTCATCCCACCCTTTATTTTTTTACATTATCTTTTTTATTGAGATAGGTTTTAGGTATTTTATTTATAATAAGGTTTATTTCTATAAATAACATAATTATAAATAATATAGATCATTAATCTACCAGTTATTTTTGTATCCATACATCCAAGGACAATAGAACATTTAGGTTCTAACATAGATATTATTAAAATGTAATGGATATTTATACTAATATGATGTTTTTTTATGTATGAAAAATGTAGGACACAATTGATATGAATATGATGTGCCAAATACCCTTCATGATTGTGTTTCATCATTTATACTCTATTACAATATATATTATTAAAATATTTAGTCCATTAAGTTTATTTAATGAGTTTGTATTTTTTTATTTTTTATCATTGATTATTATGTGAAAAGTAAACTTTTATATTGGGTTTTCATGTATTTTGATATAATAATAGGTTTATTTATTTATTTTTATATCTCATACTATGATTTTTATGTTCATACAATATTTTAAAATGATATTATTGGATTCAAGGTTGTGTAGCAACTCATATAAGGTAAATTTATCTATAATAACGAATCAGCTAAATCAAATAAAATTATCATGAATGAAATATGTGTTTTAATTTCAGAAACTATTTTTGTGGAAAAAATGATCATTGTGTGTAATATTATTTTTTTGAAATATAATGGTTTTAATAATTATCTAAAATGATAAACCTAAAATTTTGTATGAATTTTGGTAAATGAAAACATTGTAATAAATATTTCAATTATACTTTTTTTATATAAGAGTATTTATTTGTGGTATGAAAGAAGGGTTAAAATTTTGTTTGTGGTATGGATTATTAAAATGAATTCTAAAACAGGGACAATAATTTATTTATATAATTATGAGAATATTTTTTATTACACTATAGGATACCATGTTGATTTATCTAATCTATGTAATTTTTAGAATTAATTTCTACAGAGGTAATATGTGGAATGAAGTTCGAAGGAAACATGAGTAAAATATCCTTCTGAATCAGTAAATTGAAATCATTGGAGTTGGAGTTCGAGTTGATTAGATTTTTGTACTGTTAAATCAATTAACCGTAGCTGTAAATGTTGCTGACAATAAATTTAATGTTCAAAATAATTATAGTTAAATATGTAAATAGTGGAATAATTCAAAAAACAAATCCCAATAACATTTCTATAGAACCTTATAATGAATTATTTTAAGAATAGATTTAGTTTTTTGGGGTGATTATGGAATTTGAAGGTAACTCTTACCATTTGTTATCTCTAACGTGTAATTGGTCTTTGATGGTCATAAATTAAGAATATTTATTAGAGTAATATAATTTATAACATATAATGGATGGTATTTAAAGATCATTTCATTGATTTTTTTAATTTCATTGATTTTGGGTGGAAATGTAGTTTTATGAGTTAAACTAGAAAGTTGGGGCCTCAGTTACTTCTTATGAATATAATATTATTATATTTACAGTGTATGTGCTTAATTTTATTATGGTCCATGAAAGTAATATTGGTATATTTTATACAGTATTGTCACCATGATTATGAAGAAATCTTTTAAATCATGAGATTAACAATTATGATGAAATGGTTTTCTATACCAATATGGTTAAAAATTATTTTTTTAAATTATATAGATCTTATAACAATAAGGATAAGAATCATTCAATGTAGTAACCAAGGTGGACGTAGTCTATCAGAAAATCTAATGTTAAGAGAGTTCATGTTTCATCTTTTCATAAATATGTTAATAATAATTTTGTTTTGTATCTAATGATATACATGAAATGTTTTTATTGTGGTAAAATTAGACATTTGGATCATTATTTTATTTAAACGAGAAATTACAATTGTTATACCAATAATGTTATGTGGGTAGTGAAATTTTTTAAATGTAATAATATGGGACTTTATAAAAAATTTAGTTTGAGGATAAATATGAAAGGAGGAAATCATTGTGATTTTAAGTATAAAGGTATGGAAATGTACTTTTATAATTCCAAGGCTAATGATGGCCCCTAAAATAATGAGGGAACATATAAATTACTTATATACTCAAATTATTATAATGTCTTGTCATATTTTGGTTCTATGTATTTTTTATTTCTAGGAAATTTTGTAGTAAAATATAAATACACCCTATGAAATGTAAACTAAAAATTTGGTAAAAACCGATGGTGGAGGTATTAAAATTTCAAAGATTTATTGTATTATTCAAATTTATATTTAGGGAAGAGTTTTTATTGAAAATATTGTTTTTATGGCCATAAGTTGTTTTGGTGTTATTTTAGGTATATATTCTATTGTTCATTAATAATTATATTAATGTTTATAAAGGTCTATAAGTCATGATTAATTTTTAGAATGAGTTTATTTTTTCCTATTATAATGAGTTCATTCCTATGATATCATATTACAAATCATTGATATGGGTTAATGATATCAGTGAAAAATATCATGAACATTGCATTGAAATAAAGAGGACAATTTAGTACATTTACAAGACTATGAAAATTGAATTTTAAGATATATATTTTAGGGATTTGTGTAGCTTTATTCTTCATTGAGAGGTTGACATAGTTTCTGATAATATGAAAATTTCAAAAACTCTTTATCTAATGTCTCTAATTGAGCTATTGAAATTGGAAAATTAATTGTAAGAATTACACTATAAGGGTTGAATACCCTTAGAAAATCACCTTTGGGTGAAACTATTTAATTTATTTAGAATAAGGATGAATCTATGATTTTTTAATTGATTATAGGGAACATAATAACATTACTTTTATGAACATGTATCTTATATCTCACAACGATGAGTTATTTTATAAAATATAGGGAGAATAGTATTATTAATTGATTAAACCACGAACTTTATATTCTTAGTTGTAGGTAAACAAAGAAATCATAAATTAAACATTTTGAACTTTGTATGAATGTTTAGAGATTGATTTTATTCCCATCGGGTTAAAAATGAACCTTCATTATTTATGGATATAAGAATAGAGTTGTCCTTGTGTTGTTGGATTGATTTTTTGTGGTATTAATTGAAGATATTATGGTATATTATTAATCATTTAGAATTAAGAGAAACATAGATGGACCACTATATGGAATATTAAATAAAAGTGGTTTTCTAGAAAATTTATTAAATGTTATTTTTTGTTATTGAAGACTTCATTCTTTTTGAATATTGTATATAATGATGGCTTTATAGTTGATCCTATTAAATATAAAGTGGTGGAATAATTTAAAATAATATATATTAACTCTGAAAATTGAATTTTTATGGATTTGAATGTTCTTATAGATGGGTCAATAAAAAATTTTCATAGTTAGATTATCCACTTAACATGTTTACCTAAAAGGTAGTTAGATACATTCAGATAAATGAATGTGGTAAATGTTTTTATGGATTAAAAAAGAAGATTTGTTAAAGCTCTATTATTATAATTTCCATCAATTAATAGATAATTTTCTATTTATATAAATTCTTATTTAAAGGGACTTGGTTGATTGTTAATGCAAAATGATCTGTTAATAGAATATAAGTTTTAATTTTTTGAAACTCCACGATCAAAATTATTCAACTTGTGATCTTGGTGATACATCGGTATTTTTTAATTTAAAAATTATAATTAATCATTTATATGAGTATAAATGTTATTTTTATATAGATTATAAACATTTATAGAATATCTTCACTCAAAAATAGTTGAACACGAGGAAATGAAAATGGTTGGAACTAATAAAAAATTATTATTATAAGATTTTATGACATCTATTTAAATCAAATTAGGTAGTATATTCCATGAGATTAAAGGATAACACATCATTAATCATGATACCATTGGAATAATATCCTAACATAAATTATTTAATGACTTTATAACTGGATGTTGCGGATTTGAAAACGAATTTTATATTTTATTATATATATGCACAATCATCCTTATTTAGGTTAAAAAAATGCTCACATTGAAGTTCATTGTTTGCAAGGAGTGATAAAACTAGAAAAATAATGAAAATTTTATTATTTAATATTGGAAATTAAGGTGTTATAATATTAGAAAATATTTTATCTATGTTGATTGATATTCAGTTGAAAAAATAATTTTGGATTGAGGCTCATAATTTTCTATATTTTTTATCCGTGTAATATTAATATATATATATATATCATTAGGAATATTGTTTATCTTAAGGAATTAATAAAGATATTTTTTATTATAACATTAAATGTTTATATAATCAAAATTTTACATTTGAATAAAATATGTTGAAGGGGGTTCATTAATAATTTGCAATTTTTTAATGGAAAATGGATAAAATTTCAATAGATTTCATGGTGGGATGACTAAATACATATTAAAATAATAATAATTTTTTTGGTTATTGTAAAGTGTTTGAATAAATATACTCAATTTATGCCTACTAGATATTAAATATATTTTGATCATATTTATCATATTTACCTCAAATATATAGTTATTTTAGATGGAGTTAATGTCTATATTATATCTAATTATATTCCAAGGTTCTCATGTAATTTTTAGAATGGAATTTAGAATCCATGTGGTTCAAAATTAACTTAAAGTGATGTTTTTCATCATTAATATGATCAAAAATCATAGTGACAATTTAAATATTTAAAGGTTATGTGATTGAATTATTCATAAAAAAGTCATAGATGTTGGAAAAAACAAATACAGTTTGTGTAATTTTCATATAATGGTAGTTTTGATTCATGTATACAGATGTAATCATTTGAGTTACTATATAGAATAATATTTAAGAAACCTTCATGTTTGGATGGAGTTGGTGAGAGAAAATTATCATGACATGAATTGGTAGAATATATGGTTGGAATAGTTAATATGATTCAAAACCATATAAGAAAAGCTCAGAATTGAAAAAACTGTTCTATAGAATCTAGAGGAAAGATGATTCATTTGAGGTAGGGAACAATGTTTTTTTTTAAATATTTTCATAGAATGGTGTGATAATACTCAATAAAAATGGAAAATTAAGAACATGATATATTAGTCTCTATGATATTCATGGGAATGTAGGATTAGTTTCTTACATTATATCATTAAAAGAATGTATTTTTATTTTTTATGATGTCTTTCAGGTTTCATTAGTATGGAATGGCATACCTAATTAATCTCATGTATTAATCCCTAAAGTGTTATAGATAAAGGTTAATATTTGTTATGAGGAAAATCTAGGTCATGTTCTTGATCATATAAAGAAATGGTTGTGAAATAGTCATTAGAAGGTCCAAAAGGTTATAAGCTAATGAAACAACACGAACATCCCTGGACCCATAAGGACAATCCACACACCCCCTGCATGGGTTAAACCACTCCATATAAACCCAATTACATTTATTTGACTACATTATTTGGACCCAAAGGCCATTAAATACGTATTATACCTACCTTTATCACTTGTTTATCAATGCATATTTAATCGCCTTTGTGCATATGTACATGCATTTTATATTTCTTTATAATATCTCTACTTTTCCATCAATGAATAAAATAGTTACAACGCTATTTCATTATAGAGAGATAATGTGCATTCATAATTATTTTTCAAATAAATAAATAATTTTTTATTCATTATAATTATAATAATAAATATTCATATTTATAATAATAATCTTATTAAAAATATTATTTTGTTATGAAATATAAATATGATTTTTATTTAGAAAATCATGTGGCATTTTTTATAACTAAATAAATATCATTATGTTAAATAGTTTTATCTAAAAAATATAATTTTAAATTTTAGAAATTGAATTTGATAATAATTTTATAGGATTTAGTTCATTTTTTCAAAAACATCACAGGATTAATTTTTGGGATTTTTTAGAGTTAGATGATTTTTTGATGAACAATTAAAATATAGTTTTATGAATATTGTATATTTTTTGATATCTTTGGAAATAAAGTATGGAATAAACACTTATAAGTGAAACTCATACATATTAATATAAGCAAATATCATACAAAAATTATTCAATGAAAATTTATTAAAATTTATTCAATCATAAATATGAAGTTCACTATCGATGCATACACAATTATTAGAAAGTGTAAGAAAAAAATCTTTTGTGCCATTGAGATACAATTTTAGCAGGAAAAATTATAAGATCTATAATAATAATAAATATTATGATTAGTTAATGATTTTAGTTTATAGTTTTGAATGTTATAGGTATATTACAAATAAGTTATCCAAGTGCTTGTGCAGTGCTTGCTTGTGGTGAGAAAAGTCAAAATAACATATTATATATGTTATCCTGATATGGAAGGGGTTAAATATACATTATGAATTTATAAATATGACTATAAATATGGATAAAATATCATATTTATTTTTTTATTTGTTTTTTATTTTTAATATTTGTATAATATTCTAAAAAGTCAATGCAATGTTGACACTATTCTTTAAAAGGCAATAAAAAATTCAATGTAAATGATTTAAAAAAAATTAATAATGATATTATATATTAGATTTAGGATGTAACATGAATTTTAATGAAAATATTTAATGATATTAGAAGATTCAGTGTTAATATTTTAATTTCATTTTATTATTTGTTTTTTAAATTAAAGTATAAAATAACTCTAAAAATGACATTAATAAGTATTTAAATCAAAAATTGATTTAAAAATTCATCTGAAAATTATAAAATATTATCATGAATCTATTGATATGGGTATGGTTTTAAAAAATGACTACTTATTCATTTTTGAGAAGCCTTTTATATTAGGATAATATATTTTCCATAAATATTTATTATTTGAAAATATTACATTATATTTTTCCTATAGAAGGGGACTTGTTCTCCCATTTCTAAACCAACTCCCATGTCCACATTTATCAACTTATTAGACCAAAATACCTCACTAAACATACATTTTCACATTAAAAATAATCTATAAATTAGAAAACATTCTTCTCAAAAAGATTTGGACTCAATCAAAATGTGGTGGTTTGAAGAGCATGTTATGGATTTCCGATACTAGTTATTCATTTTTATTTATGAATCATTATTGAGAATAAATTTTAAAACTCCACTTATTAGGATTATATAATTTTATATACTTGTTTTTGATATTTTTTAACCCTAGAGGATGAAAAATCTTGAAATACCTATCACTGAACACTATTTATAATAAATTAATATATCAAAATACGCAGTTTTCCAAAACAGAGCATTATCACTTTAATTATCAACTCACTCTATTCAAAAACATATCTAATCCTTATAAATTGACCTAAATATATTAATTGCAATTTAATTTTTTTAAAAACATTAATTACTTATTGGGTCTTGTTTTGATCAAATTGTTTAACGTATCACTCAATATTTTGGTTTTACACTACCTATGTTAACATTGATGTTTTCATAAACCGTCATCTTTTATGTATGTAATGACCAAAAATTTTAATATACTTTTTATTCAAATAAATATTTTGTAAATATATAGTTCTTAATAAAAAAAATACTAAAATTAAACCATGATATATTAAAATAAAATTTTACCATTATAATATTTTCGTTAAATTAAAGGGTATAAAATGAAGTAACCATCTTAAAAAATCTTTGATGAAAAAAATAATGGAATAGCATCAGGTAGAAAAATTATCCCTTATAAAAGAAATTTTTTCAGTAATGGAACATAATTTGACTCACAATATTATGTATTAATCCAATACCAAGATTAAATAAAACAATTATGGAATGATCAAACCTTTATTCAAGTGTAATTTAATCTTAGGGAAATTGCCATGATGTCTATGGTAGCAGAATCCATGCGCTTGATTGAAAACAAAGCATAATTTATTCTTAGATATTATATAAATATCATGAGGGGATATTTAAATAGAAATTAGGATGATATATAAAATTAATTATTATTAAAATTAGAAATTTATCACATGTATTCTACATATTTTTCATTTTCTTCTTGAAATGAAAAAGATTATTTTTCAATAAAAATGTTTTTCTTTATATTTATTACTATAAAGAAAAATTTATAAAATTTATAATTTTAATTTGACAAAATAAAATTCAATTTAAAATTAATAATTTAAATATTATCTTAGGTTGTTTTTTTATTTTTCTACATTGATTGATTTATAGGTGAATAGTAAAAATACCAATTTTGTTGAAAACTATCACATTTTTGACGTTATGTTAACATAAGACTTACTTAAGAGTTTATATTAATTTTTTTTGTTAAAATAAAAATATTTAATAAGTAATATGAATCATTTATGAATACTAATATTAGTTTTATTAAATCCAGTATTAACATCTTGGAATCTTAAATTATATTTTAACCATAAAAATGTTTTTATTCACTTATATTAAAAACCATTCATTCCTCACTTCTAGGAATTAATTGTAAGAAATTTTCATTAATATTTTAGATTAAAATTTTTATATTATTTAATAGTTTAAGTGTTATTTATTTTTTTAAAAATTATATTACAATTATTATTTATAATTACACTGATAATGATGAAACTTTTATTTTCAATGAATTGTTTTAATAATATAGTGAAATTTTTATCTAATAAAATAAAAATATTTTAATTTAAACAATTAAACTAATAAAATATTTTTAATTTATTTAATTATATTAACACCCATATAATTGGTAATATATTATAAATAATATTAGGAAATCATAATAGTTAAAACATCATTTTTCTTTAAAAATCGTTTTTCAATATATGAATTTTTAGATTTAAAATATAATTTTTCTTATTGAAAAATTAAAATTCATTAGAAAATATTAAATTTATTCTCATAACTCTCAAATTATATTTAATTTATTAGTTTATATTTTTAGTAAAATATTTATTACATGGGTAAAAACTAGTCACCCCAATAAAAACAGAAAAATTATTATTGTAAAAATATCAAAATAAATTACTTAAAACACTATAAATAGTTTTTGAAATTGAGTAGTGGAGGATTATAAAATCTTATATTAATAAAATCATTATTTCTAACTTTTATGAATCATTTAATATTAAATAGTGTTATTACTCTATTTTAAAATAATGGGTTTTGCACAAAAGTGCACTTTCATTCTATTATAAAGGGGGATCACTTGAAAAATATCAAAGTTACACATATGCTTAGAATTTAATTTTAAATACTATCAAATATTACTATAATATAACTATATTTCATGTTATAAATACCATTTAAACCATATTATATCTTCGACCCTTCATTTCCTTGGTGATATTGAAGATGAAAGTCCTGGGCCCAATGTGAGAATTATATCATACTTATCTTTAATTATTAATATTTATATTAATGTTCTACCCTTAAATTATAAATATAATTTCATAATTATAATTATTATAATTTATTGTTGTTATATTAATTTAAACCCCATTATTTATTCTTTCTTATCCACAAAGAAAAATAAATGAACATTAATTAATAGTTATTGTGGACTATCGTTACCACAAAGTGATGCCTTCTATTTTTAAATATCTTCTTCATATTATGTTTATAAGGATGTAATTTAAGAATAAATTTTAAATTTATATTTAAATTAAACTTATTAATAATAAATTATATTCATACTTCATTACCTCACTTCCTATGTAATGTGAAAATGTTCATCGTAAGATGTGAAAAATACCTCGTCCATGATGTAACTAATCTAATTATTCATATATTTTATTTATTACATATTAAAATATAATATAATCTGATTAAACCCCTTAAAATTAAAAATATTATATTTCTTCTACTTTAAAATGATATTTTTTTTCAGCAGAAACACCTTTCATTACAATAATCATAAATTAATTATTGTAGTTTCTTATTTGGATCAAACTAACCACCCACTTAAAAAATGATACAAAACTATTTCATGCATGACTATGAAAAATTAAATTAAAGTTTTACTATAATTTAGTAAGAAACTAATAAGTGGTTAATTTTTCTATAAATGTGATATTATGTATAAATCATTTTAATAAAATATCACCTTTGATCACTAAAATTTCTAAAATAAGACAACAACGATTTCATTTTAATGAAAAAATATACAAATATTATATAATATATAAATATAAAATGATAATAGATGATCTTAAATAAATAAAATACGCATTAATAAGGATCCTAATAAGGTATCTAATAAACCTAAATTTGTTATTCAAGAATTTAGGCATGCGAACAGAAAGAATCATTACCATGGTAAGTTTTTCTTATCTCAATTTTTGATCCATTGTGAAATAGATATTATAATACACCAATTATTCATTATAATATTGTATCTAATGAAACTTTTACATTTTGTATCCTAATTCTCTCATTTTTCATGGTATATAATGTTTCATTGGAAATTATATCATTCTATGGGTTTTGTATTCAAATTTTTCTAATATTTTAAGGGTTTGTAATAATTAAATCATCCAATGAGTTACAAAATTTATTATTGAACATGATTATTATAAGATTTATTTTTTATACCTAATCAATAATTCTTTTTATATGTCATATTTATTTTCTATAATTCTATAATTCATCCTTATAACTCCAATATAAAAAATTCTCGTAGTACATATTAAGTTGTTTTCAAGGGTTTATTGACTCAATTACCTTTCATTGAGGCATGCTATCATGTTTTATGCCTAATTTTATGATGAATGGTATGACCATATAACATAAAATTTGTTTATAAAAAATCATCCTTAATCATTTGTTATAAAATTTTATTTCATAATATCTCTTGTTTATTCTTTCAATACAATTACTACTCAATTTGTAATGTGTATTTCATCTCGAACTCCTATCTTTTACGAAGAATTTACATTATGAACGTAATTTTATTTATATGGTACATATAGTACCTATTTTAATAATTTTTACGTGAATTATATTTCATTAATTGTATTTTGAGTTCAAATTCAAGATCATTCTCTCTCTATATATCTCTCCCTCTCTCATTCAATTGCTTTTGATTTAAATGTTACTTGATTAATTATAGATTTATAAACTAAAATTATAAATCCTTGATTCATGAGTTCTATACTAGGATATGATATTATAATAATCATTTTATTATTTAACTTTCTTTTATACTATGTTTCGTTATCTTTTTGTCAAGGTATGTTACATTATTTCATTGATGTCATATTTTTTGATGAAATGCATTCTCATTTTTTTTTGATATTGGTAAAAATAACTGAAATTATTTCCAATGGATATTTCTTATCCATATGTAAATTATTCTCCCCAATAATGTTTTACTATCTTTTTTGGGAACTAAAATATGGATAAATTCATGTGATCCTCTTCCTTATTAAGACCAATTTTCAAATTGAAATCTTATTTCCATATTTTTGATGTGGTTTTTTAAAATTTTAAATGGATTCACCAATCATATATATCTTCTTTAACATTAAATTCTTGTTTTCTCTAAAAGAATATGTATTTTCAAGAATCCATTATTAGATATTTAATAAAAATTAATTTTTTAATATAGTTTAAATTTTTTCTTTACAAAAATATAAAATTTTTCAAGAAAACTAGTGGATTTTTACATTGAATATCTGTATAAAAATAAGAAAAGATACATATTTTTAAAAAATATTCACAAGAATATATTTCAAATTAATTTTGAAATTATTTCCCAAGATTAATTATTTTATAGAGTAAATTATTTTTCCATTACTCTTTGGGTGTTATTTAAAAATTGTTTTTATAGAAAAAATATTCATTTTCATCATTCATTTCATAGAAAAATTATAATATTATTCTAAAATATTTGTTGATATCACCATTGATTCATTTACCATGTTTCCAAAAATAATAAATATTAATTCTATTAAAGGGAAATGATACATCACCATATTTTAGTTTTAAAATTATCTTTGTCATGTGACTATACATTTATTTTCAGTATAATGATTGTATAAATATTGAATAAAATATATACGTTTTGTCAATATGATGTAAATACCATATATTTTATTATCTTGATTTAAGGGTAATTACTGATAATGTTACTGAATATCATTGGATACACATTATTTTCCCAGATTTTATCATGTACTAATTATTGATGGAATTATGATTGATTTATTCATGTTATTCAATTTTAAAATTAAATTAAACACATTTATTTATCATGGGTTATTATAATGTGATTAATGAAACTCATTTTATTTCCACATGTTCGTACTATTATGATTAATGATTTATTTCATGTATAATGTGTTTTTATTGATAGATGATAGACATTGTATCATATCTAACTCCAATGAATTGCATGAAAGTTTATTTCTAATGAGACTTGTACCAATGGAAAAAATTTATTGTCTCACAAGTGTGGCAGTATGTTTATGAATCACAAAGTTAATATATTTCTATGTAAATTTTTTCCCATATTTCTAAATTATCTTGATGTCACACCCTCATTGATCATGCTTATTGAGTAATGTTACTAATCGTTTTCGATAAATGTGTTATTTTATGCCAAGATTTATAAAATGCTTAATAATTTTTGATGATTAATTTGTTTATTATGATTTTCTTATATTTTGTACGTATACCTAGAATATATCTATATTCTCATCTAATGCTCATTTAATACATTTAATTATTATAACTTATATTTTTCCTAATTGAATGATTGAGATTAGTTTTTTCTTATGTTTCCATTTCACCAGGATATGATGAAAATTAATACATAATATGTGTTTATAATAGTATCTTATATGATGATTTTTGGTATATGTTGAATACTTGTCATAGATTATCAAAATTTATATACAGTTGAATAATGACCATTATTTGTAAAATAATTGACTTTTGTTAGTTAATTCTATCCCAATTCAATAAAACTAAAAATTAATTAGAACATGGTAATTTATATTAATTAAATATCTACATTATGATATAAAACTAATATGGCCGTGTCCTTGGGGAAGTCATAGTTTGTGTCAGCTCAATGTTCACTCATGCACATCACTAGTCAGTCTAAAAATTCCCACCTAGACAGAAACTCGCATGGGATAATTATTGGATTACCAAATTCTATTTAGAAGATATTATAGAGGAGTTATTACAAAATTCTTTTAATGTTATGGGTTAATAGTTATGATATAACATAAATTAAGGTAACCATGGTTAATCTAATAATTTTAATGGATGATCCAAGTATGAAATAGTACTATATGTTGAATTAAATATAACATTGGGGAAGATATATTTGGATTGGGATTACAAATTTATACATTATCTTAGTTTGGTTTTATTAGGAATTATCAAAATAATTTTGGTTTAAATATTTGGTTGTAAATAGGATTATAAAAATAATTTTGTCCAATTCATGTCTATAAAACTCTTATGGAATATCTATAGATATATATTTGGAATTAATGACTTAGAATCATAATATAATCCTAATATGATGGAAAATATTCATTATGTACTATTACATAAGATAAAAAGTTTTATATAACTTTGAATCTATATATTGAGTCATGATTATCTCTAGGTACAATTAAATGTTCTTATTATAAAATGATAATCAAAATTGCTATGTTGAAATTTATTTAAGGGAGGATAATATAATGTCCTAAAATTTAATTATAATTTTTCTTTAAATGGTGATTTTGTTAATAAATTATTTTAAATGAAACTTAATGTTTAAACAAAACCATACTATGTAAGAATAAATTTTTACTATAATAATAATGTCATTTAAATAGTGGGTATAAAGAGAAGTAATCATACTATGAAATATACAGAAAAATCAAAGAAATGACATATGGTAAGAGGATTATCCATTATAAAGATATATATCCAAAATAGGGTTCGACATAGAAAAATACCAAGTAAACGTGAACAATTATTGTGTGATAAAAATAATATGCAATAAAAATTTAATTTGATGTAAATTTCCACGTGGTCTTACTTGAAAAATCACCACCCAAGGCGTCCACCACAATATTCCTTATGCATAGATTAAATGAAAATATCTTTATGGTATATCTATCTATAAATTCAGAAGATATAATCTTGTAATTATTAATATATTTTGTTTTTTCATCAGATGTATTTTAAAGACTCTTCATTTTGAATTTTTTTGAAAAAAAGTTTATTTTTTGTAAAAATTATTTTTCTTTATATTTATTATTTAACTTATAAATTTTTAAATTTTAGAATTTTAATTTCATGAAATTAAATTCCCTTTAAAAATAATTATGAAAATATTATCATTTGTGTGAATTTTTTAAAGTTTTTATAAAATAATTGATTTTTTTTGAGAATAGTCAAAATAAAAATTCTAATTAAAACATTTATAGTTATGAAATAATATTATAATAAATAATGACTTAAGTATTTATGAGATATTTTCTTATTGAAAATATATATTAATTAATTAATTTAAATCTATAAAAATTAACATTATAAATTATAAAATTCCATATTTTACTTTTTGGAAACCTGTTTAATATTTTACACAAGATTTTTTTTTAATTTAGATAAATAAATTAATTTTCATAGGTTAATGAAATTAAATTTAACCAAATAAATTTATATATTTAAATCATAATTTTCTTATAATTTAACATCATAAATTTTATTTTTATCCATAAAAATATAATTATTACAACAAATGTTACTTATAGTGTTGATGATTATACTATTATTTTAAAAGATTTATTTTACTAATATTGTGTATGTTTTATATAAAAGTTGAATTTATATATATATTAAATAATTAATATAATATTATATTTAATAAAATTTTAAATTATATTATCACCCATTTATTGGAATTAAATTTGAAATAATATTAAGAAAACATAAGGCATAAACATCATTTTTCTATGAAAAAAGTATATATATAATGTATTAATTTTAATGTTATTTTTATATTATTTATAAATTAAATTATATTTAATAGTTGTTTATTATAGGTTCATAATATATAAATTTGGAAATATATGTTATTTTATATTTTTATCAAAGTATACTTTATTTCGGTAAAAACTTGTTACTCAAGAAAAAACAAAAAAAAAATGTAAAATTAAAAATATTTGAATAAATGAATTAAAAATTGATTAAAAATTTTGGTAAATTATTAATGGTGATTTTATAAATCTTATATCACTCCAAACCCCATTTTCTCTCACTTTTCCAAACATTGACACATCCATAATGTCTTTCTGTTATTAAGAAAATAATGGGTGTTCACAAATGTTCCATTTTATTCAATTAAAAATGGGGATCACTTCAACCCTCTCAAAGTTAAAAATAGCCTTATAATGTAATTCCCCAACCCCAGAAGCCTAGAGTCGGTGCATTATTACGTATCATTGGCAAGATCACAATGGATAAAGTCTTGAAAGACCGATTAGTTTAGTATCCTTAGAAGTGCTAGATACATTTATATGGTTTACATTACATCATAAAATGGAAAACTACAACAACATTGTTTCCATAGACAACACTAAGATCCCATAGACTGTCCCTGCAGGTCAGTCATAATATAATTCTTCACATCCTGATAAAAATAATACATAGAAAGGGGGTGAGCTCAGATGCTTAGTAAGAGTAAAAAAATACAGTGGAAGATACCATAAACATTAGGCATGGTGAATAATTGAAAACATATACCTTATCGAATAATAAACATGAGAAATTTATGGTAGAAATATGAGCTAGGTAAATAATGAAAAAATAAAACATAGTCATGGGTATTCTACTAGTCGAACAACCACATGAAATATCAATAACTAATCTCATAATGATGGAACGCATAATGTCAGACATCATAACAACATAGTCAAGGCCTCGTGCCAAGAATAAAAATAAGATTTTGTCAAGGCCTTGTCCCAAGATACTAGTTTGACTCATGAGACCTACTGATGCATCAAGGAGCTATAGCAGGTTTCACCCATCACTTACTATGTCCAATGCATTCCTCATATGAAAAGGTTTAAACATAACATAAACATTCTTATTAAAACTAGAATATTAAATGCCAATAATTTATCCATAAACCATGAATGGTATAAAAATAGCACATCCATAGTCAAACATAAATCACACAATAAAATATAGAAGATTTTTTTATAATAGATTAACCTCAATTGAGAATAATGAAGGATATTTGAAATAGATGAAAAAAATCATCAAAACTATTGGAGATAAATATCCCCCCTTTTTTTGAAATCATTTAAAAGTCTCACTATTTATCAAGAAGCTGTTTGAAATAGATTTTTTAATCAAAGTGTCCCATATGACTTTAAAACATTTAAAAGGAATTTTCATTTTAAGACATTAATGTCCATATAAAAAGAACCTTAAAACCATTTATAAAATATGGACATTAATTAGAATGATTTAGAGGAATAAAATATTGAAACATTTAAAATGTTATTTTAGTTAGAGTTCATAACCAAATGAGAGACGCTTGAATAAAAATAATTGAGGTAATAAAAACTTTATAATATCATAAGAATAAAGGTATTAATGATATAATATGTCAAAGAACCGTATAAACACCATATAAAAGTGAATTGGTGCATAACAACAAAGAAGTCTCAAAGGAATGTAAATTGAGACGAAATACCTTATAAAGATAGTATCAATAGGTAAAGGATAAATAAATGAAATAATTATGTGTGAAAAATATAAATACACTCAATATTATTGGATATTAAGTGTAAATTAATCAGAGTACATTCACACATATTCTTGTAAAAACAACACCAATGACTTGATTGTTTAACTCAATGAATGGAAATTGAGTTAAGATCAAGTTTATATCAATGAATTGATAAATTATAAATGGAGTTATTATGTCTATCCAAAGTATATCCATGAAAATGGGAGTGTAAATTACTACATTAACAATAAATAGTGATTCCACACATAATCTTGGAGTGAAATAATCAATGAAGTATGCGTAAATCCCACTGACTGGAAATTAAAATTTGAAATTTCCTTACCAATTTTTGTAACATACGAGACATACACCCCATAAAAGAAATATCATACAATGAAGATGTAAATACCCATTAATTAAATTATATTACACCAAAAATACAATCATTTATAGTACATACACCACATAAAAGGAAATAGTGGCAGTATGACATGAAATATAACGGAATTAAAAGTGAGATAAGAAACACCTTACATTATACTTTTCCATGGTCGATGGTAGGTTAAACTCCTGTATAATGGTGAAATAATTGTTATTAAATTATAAAATAATCATATACATTAATATTATATCATATATGATCTTTTAATATTGCTTTGTTATTAATATTTTAGTATTATTGTTGTTTCGAGTGTTAACTGATTCATTTTCCTTTATATGCATTATTTAGTAAGTAGTGTTTGTTATGAATAGGATGTATCTTATTCAAATTTCATAATGATATTAAGTCTTTAAAAGTTATTTTTAATCATATAATGAAAATTAGTCTTGAATGGATTACAATGAGTAATGAATCTCATCGCATTCGTCCGTACGTACGCACAAGTGATAATATCATTCTTTTGATATTAAAATAATATATAATTGGATGGTATGTCATATATTCAGAATCATTATCAAGTTATATTTATTATTTACATCAATTAAACTTCATTATTATACACATCCAAATAATAATGTATTGAATCACAATTACACCACGACATGGAGACTGTAAGCCATATGTACGCACGTATGGTGACATGTCATTAAAAGGATTGATAGAATAATTAATATGGTTATAAAATATTTATAATAAAATCACAATATATATAATATACTGGATTTATTATTTTATAATGGAAACAACAAAGAAATAGGAATTGTAAGAAGAAAGGAACTTGAAAGAGGTGATGGAATATTTACCTCTTCTTCTGGTTCTTCCTTTTGATTTGACCAAAAGGGCTCCCTAGGTTGGCTTTATGACTAAAGGAAGGAATACAAGATGAAGGGAGGAAAGTTTAGAGGGTATTTGGGCAGATGTTGGATTATAAAAATGGATTTGAAGGTGTAAATTAAAAAGAAGGGGGGTGCCATATTATATGAGGAGTGAGGGGAACCTTAGGAAAATCTAGAAATATTATTTTATAATAAAATAATTTTCAGTTTCTAATGGCTCCAATTTTAATTATTTAAAGTATAATGTGGGTATTTGTATAAAACCACTCAAAAAATTGGTTTTAGACAGGTTTGGGTCACTATATTAACCTTGTATTCTAGATTTAACTCTTAGTTAAATAGTTTGACATTTACCATATCTCTTTGTATTTTTACATTATATGGTTAATAAATTTACTATATACTTCCAATAAATCCCAAGAGATTAATTAATGACACAACTATCATTATATAAGTCTTTTTTTCAAACCTTATATTTTTAGGAATAGAATATCAATTAATAATATAATATTTGTTTTAAAAACTCTTTTATGTCAAATTTGACAGTATTTGGTAATTTGTTTTTACTAAATTCATAAAAACATTATTACTTAGATAATAATTTGTTTAACCAACCCTAATATGTAATATTAATCTATAAAATTAGAGGAATTAATAAAAAGTCTCAAATTACATTTATTTGGATTTTTATAATATCAATTATTTTAATCTTTCATTAATACTGTATTTACTACATCATCATTGTGTCATAAATAAATTTAATTATTTCATGTCTAAAAAATATAAATAAAATTCCATTATTTAGGAAATCGTTTTTCCTTTCTAAATAATATTTATTGTCGAATTTATCTTATGTGTAACCCTATATTAAAAATGGTTTAGTTATTAAACATTAAATTTAACACATTTAACTCTTCTTTGAATTAAATAATAATAAATATCCTTATCAAATACAAGTGGACCTAAAGGATCATATTTTATTCCAAAGGTTGTTTTGAGACAAATTAAACTTATCCAATATAATTGGGACATGTATTAGGGTAATAATAATATCATTTTTACCCATAATTACCCCATTTACGTTTAACTGTAGTCAATAAAAGTCAAAAGTAACTATTCAAAAAAATTATTTTTATCTTATTGAACCACATTTTACTTACTAATATCAACCGTGTCTCTCAGATTTATGAAATTTAATTCACATAAGTGGTAAAATTATGTTTTATTCAAATTTGCAAATGCTCCTAGGAGGTGGGTAAAAGACGGTTAAAAAGTTCAATATAATTATTATATATATAAAATTATTATAATCTGACTCCAATGAATTACATTGAACTTACATAGGTATTATGTATATATTTTTTACCTAAAATAAATTTAAATAAATAAATAAAAATTTAAATAAAAATTTGGTTTTAAACTATAATTTAATGTTTTTTACTATTCATCAAAAATTGAAAGTTTTTAAAAAAATACAGAAATTTCACCATAAGAATATTTAGATATTCAGAATCCAAAAATGAATCCATTTTGAAAGATAAAATTTATAAAATTTCAAAAATAGGGTATTACTATTCATAATGGGTAGTTAGATTGGTCGCATTTTGTTAGAATCTCGAAGTTGCGTACAATGCAAGATATGCCATTTTTCAATGGGAAACATACCATGGAAGTTTGGGGTGTTACATTATTCCCCCCTTTTGGAAATTGCGTCCTTTAAATTTTTAAAATTGGTATTGGGATCATAATTGAAAGTCCCACATCAGAAAAAGAGTCAATAAAACTATCACTTTAAAAGAAATAAAGAGAAGTACAAAGGTTACTCGAGATAACCCATACAAGGATTCCATGTAGAAAAAAATGAATATGTAAGATAAACTAAGTGTCATGTTCTAATGGAGAGGGATATAAAACATGATCAAGAAAAAGTTAAAAACAAGAAAATTACAAACTTTTGACGAGACAAACGATTATTAGTTTTCCAGTAGAAAAAGTAAATAGACAATGTTTTTTTTTGTTTTAAGTTACATTTAATAAAGATGAGGAATTTATTTATGAGATTGACTTAGAACATAAATAGATATACATACTTTTAATGTAGTGTTTTATTCATTAATAAATATCTACCACTAACTCATTTTTTTTTCAAACAATGGGTATTTAAGATGACATGGTCACACTAGAATAGCTAGTATCAACTCTTAGAGAATAACATGACCCCCAAAGGATAAACTATATATTTACCTTGGCTTTAGAGATTAATCAAAAACGAAACGGTTATTACAAGATCAGATGATACCCCAAAAGGATATTCTATTAGATAATGAAACACTAATCTTAATTTCTAAAAATAAACCAACAATACCCCCATGTTAAATAAATACCATTCAATAAACAATTGTCTTTAAAATCCTTTAATATAATCAAAACTAATTTTGAAACCCAAAACATAGATGAATAGTCTTCCACGTTAAATTGTTTCTCCAAATGACACCGACTATTCTTAAAGTCACATACTTAAAAGTAATTTACCAAATCACATATTCTCAATTATAGGTTAATCATTTACGTAAATAACCAAAATCACTATAAATCCACAATAAAACCAATGATAAAAATCCACCATTACTCCTCAAATAAAATCCAATTGTATTCTATTTTTCTTAGGCATATATTGTTCCCAACAGAGAGAACGTCTTCCAAAATTACATTTATCACTTAATCACCAAATCAATTTCTATACTAAGGGTATTCATATAATAAGACATAAGATCCCAAATCAACTTATTATAGATCAAAAAAATCATTTAACTAAAAATAATTAGTCACACTAACCAGGGACATCACATAGTCCAGTGGTAGGTGATAAATCCCAATCACACTCTGGTTGTGGGTTTGATTCCCACAGCTTTGTCCAACGTGACAGGTTGTCACATGGTCTGCGTGTTGTCCTTTTTCAAAAACTATATTTTATAACATTCCCTAAATGAGATAGGTTCCTCAAAATAATCATAACATAATTTAACAACCAATGTTATCTCATATCGTGCATTTTTATCCCCAAAATTAATAACCTGCAATTGCCTCAAATTCAATATTTATATAAACCCAAATGGTTATTTATAACTATATCTACAAAAGAAAAGATAACTATTCCTCAAATAGAATTTTCACATAACAAACTACAGGGTTACACATACAAGATAAAAGTCTTCTAAAGTAATCTCATCAACAAAGAGCACTAATACCATTAATCATTTTTCCATCCATTTATTTCCACATAGATTCTTCCTTCACAAAAAGGTTATCCTATAAAACAGTACATTGACTTGGGTGATGCCATGGTCCCTTACATTTAAGTGAAATGACCGTAATTGGATTATTAGGATCATTTTTATTTTCTTCCATAGTACTCTTTATTTAACTTCGTCAATTCATTACATTATGCGCTTCTTTCCCACACATAAAGAATTTCATTATTTCAGTAAGACACCTTCCTAGGTTTCTCCTTCCACATTTCATGTATGATGGAAAATGTTCTTTCTTTTATCCATGGTCTTCACTGCCAGAGCTCTTATCATTCACCATTTTTCCCTTCCTGGTTGAGTCTGGGAGTTGGTTAATATATATGTTGTTGATCATATTTTTTTTTGAAAACTGATTCGGCATAAAGATGATATATTTTATGGCTATCAACATTCCATTTTTTTTCTCATATCCACCACTACTCCCACCTTGTACATCATGCTCAAAATTACTATGACTTCTTTGGAATCCAATCATTGACTAAAACCAGAAAGCATTGTGTGAGTAATAATTTTCATAAAATCATGTAGAGAATATCATGACACCATATATTCAATTTAAAACACCATATGATTAACCATAGTCATTTATTCTTATTTATATTAAAATCCTTATAATCATTTTGTAATGAAAATGTAAATAATCTTATGCATATCCCCTGGGAGTGTCGTAACCAAGAATGCAGCAAGTCCCGTTGTCGTGCACCAGTTCCTGTTCGAGTCTAGATCAAAGCGGTGTTTACGGGTTTTACCTCTAGGTACATCTGTGCTAGAGTTGGCTTTACCTACTCGTATCCTGTAAAGGAAGCACTGCTTGAAAAATACACAAAATCTCTACATTTCCAAGATTCTATGAAGTTATTCTATACTAATCCTCTAAGTCTATCTTAGGGTAATGTGATCTAATCTAAGTTTATCTAAATCTAGTTTCCAAGGTTTGTTCTAAACTTCTGATACCAACTGTAATGCCCCGAACCCAGAAGCCTAGAGTCAGTGCATTATTATGTATCATTGGCATGATCACAAAGGATAATGTCTCTATAGACTGATTAGTTTAGTAGCCTTAGAAGTACTAGATACAATCATATGGTTTACATTACATCATAAAATGGAAAACTACAACAACATTGTTGCCAGAGACAATACTGAGATCCCATAGACTAACCTAGTAGTTCAGTTATAATATACATCTTCGCATCCTTGAAAAAATAAAACATAGAAAGGGGGTGATCTCAAATGATCAGTAAGAGTAAGAAATACATCAGAAGATAACATAAACATTAGGCATGATGAATAATTGAAAACACATTCCTTATCTAATAATAAACCTGAGAAATTTATTGTAAGAATATGAGCTATGTAAATAATTCTATAATAAAACATAATCATGGGTATTCTACTAGTCGAATAACCACATGAAATATCATTAACTAATCTCATAATGATGGAATGCATAATGTCAGACATCATAACCACATAGTCAAATCCTCGTGCCAAGACTACAAATAAGATTTTTTCAAGGCATTATACCAAGACACTAGTTTGTCTCATGAGACCTACCGATGCATCGATGAGCTATAGCAGGCTCCACCCGTCAATTACTAAGTCGAATGATTTCCTCATATGAAAAGGTTTAAACATAACATAAACATTCGTATTAAAACTAGCATACAAAATGTTAATACATTATCAATAAACCATGAATGGTATAAAAATAACACATCCACAGTCAAACATAACTCATTCAATACAATATAGAATATTATATTATAATAGATTAACCTCAATCGAGAATAATGAAGGATATTTGACATAGATGAAAAAAATCATCAAAACTATTTGAGAGAAATATCCCCCTTTTTCTTGAAAACATTTAAAAGTATGACTATTTATCTAGAAGCTATTTAAAATGGATTTCTGAATCAAAGTTTCCCATACCAATTTCAAACTTTTGAAAGTAATTTTAATTTTTAAACATTAATGTCCATATAAATAAAACCTTAAAACCATTTTTAATATATGGACATTAATAAGAATGATTTAGAAAAATAAATTTTTAAAACAATTAAAATGATATTTTAGTTAGAGTTCTTAACCAATTGAGAGATGCTTGAATAAAAATAATTGAGGTAAAAAAATATTTATAATATAATGTGAATAAATGGATTCTTGATATACAATTTCAAAGGACAATATATGCACCATATAAAAGTGAATTTGATCATAACAAAGAAGATTCAAAGGAATGTAAATTGAGATGAAATATATTATAAAGAAATTATCCTTACATAAAGAATAAACAAATGACATAATTATGTGTGAAAAATATAAATACACTCAATATTATTCGATATTAAGTGTAAATCAATCAGTGGACATTGACACATATTCTTGTAAAAACAACACCAATGACTTGGATGTTTAACTCAAAGAATATAAATTGAGTTAAGATAAATTTTATATCAATGAATTGAGAAATTATTTATGGAGTTATTATGTCTATAAAAATTATATACACATAAAGGGGAGTGAAAATTACTACATAAATAATAAATAGTTATTCCACACATAATATTGGAGTAAAATAATCAATGAAGTATGCGTAAAGGCCACTAAGTGGAAATTGAAATTTGGAATTTCCATACCGATTTTGGTAACTTACGAGACATACAACCCATGAAAGAAGTATAATACAATGGATATGTAAATACCCATAAATTAAATTATATTACACCAAGAATACAATCATTGAAAGTACAAACACCACACAAAAGGAAATAATGGCAGTATGGCATGAAATCTCATGGAATTAAAATTGAGATAAGAAACCCCTTACTTTGTACTTTTCCTTAATAGAGGGTAGGTTAACCACCTGTATAATGGTTAAATAATTGTTATTAAATTATTCAAGAATCACATACATTAATATGATATCATATATGATCTTTTAATATTACTTTGTTAATAATATTTTAGTATTATCTCCGTTTCAGGTATTAGGTGATTCGTTTTATTTTATATGATTTGTTTCGTAAGTATTGTTTTTTATGAATAGGATATATCTTATAAATATTCATTATGATATTAAGTATTTAAACATTATTTTTAATCATCTAATGAAAATTATTCTTGAATGGATTACGATGGAGAATGAATCTCATCACGTTCGTGGAGACGGTAATCTGTACGTACGCACGAGCGACAATATCATTCTTTTGATATTAAAATAATATATAATTGGACATTATTTAATATATACAAAATAATTATCATGTTATATTTATTATTTATATCAATTAAACATCATTATTATATGCATCCAAATAATAATGTATTGAATAACAATTACACCACGACGTGGAGACAGTAAGCCGTACGTATGCCCGTTTGGTGACATGTCATTCAAAGGATGGATAGAATAATTTATATGGTTGTACCATATTTATAATAAAATCAAAATATATATAATATAATTGAGTTATTATTTATAATGGAAATAACAAATAAAGTTGAAGTGGAAGAATAAAGGAACTTGGAAGAGGTGATGAAATATTTACCTCTTCTTCGGGTTCTTCCTTTTGATTTGATCAAAAGGGCTCCTTAGGTTGGCTTTATGACTAAAGGAAGGCCTCTAATATTAATGGAGGACATTTGAGAGGGTATTCTGGGAGAGTTTGGATGAGAAAAATGGCTTTTAAGGTGTGAATTAAAGAGAAGGGGGTGTGCCATTTTATAAGAGGAGTGATGGGTACCTTAGGAAAAACTAGAAATAATATTTTATAATAAAAACATTTTAGAATTATAATGGATGAAAATTAAATTATTTTAAGGATAAGGTGGAGATGGGTTGAAAACCACTCAACTAATAGGTTTTAGATAGGTTTTGGTAACTATATCAACCTTATATTTTAGATTTAACTCTTAGTTAAAAAGTTTGACATTTACCACGTCTCTTTGTATTTTTAAATTATATGGTTAATAAAATTACTATATAATTACAAGGGAACTTAATGTTGTTCATTAATGATACATATATCATTATATAAGTCTTTTTTCAAAAAATTTTATTTTTAGGAATAGAATATCAATTAATAATATAATATTTGTTTTAAAAACTATTTTATGTCAATTATGACACTATTTGGTATTTTGTTTTTGATAAATTCATAAAAGCATTATTAATTATAAAACAATTCTTATATCCAACCCTAATATGTCATATTAACTTTTATAATAAGTGGAATTCATAAAAAGTCTCAAATTATATTTATTTGGATATTTATAATATCAATTATTTTATTCATTCATTAATACTGTAATTACTGCATCATCATTGTGTCATAAATAAATTTAGTTATATAAAGTCTAAAAATTATAAATAAAATACCATTATATAGGAAATCATTTTATCTTTCTAATGAATATTTATTATCTAATTTATCTTATGTGTATCCTTATATTAAAAATGGTTTAGTTATTAAACATTAAATTTAACACTTTTAACTCTTCTTTGAATTAAATAATAATAAATGACCTAATCTAATCCGTGTGGACCTAAAGGATCATATTTTATTCATAAGGTTGTTTTGATCGAATTAAACTTATCCAATAGAATTATTACATGTGTTAGGGTAATACTAATATCATTTTTACCCTTAATTACCCTATTTACTTTTAACAGTGGTAAATAAAAGTCAAAAGTCACAATTCAACAAACATTATTTTTATCTTATTGAACCACATTTTACTTATTGATATCAACCATTTCTCTCATATTTTTTAAATTCAATTCCTATAAGCGGAAAAATTATGTTTTATTCAAATTTCCAAATTCTTCTTGGAGGTGGGTAAAAGACGGTTAAAAAGTTCAATAAAATTTTTATATATCTAAAATTATTATAAACTAACTCCAATGAATTACATTGAACTTATATAGGTATTATGAATCTATTTTGAAAAAAAAAATTTAAACAAAATAGATTATTATTTAAATGAAAATATGGTTTTAAGCTATAACTCAGTGTTTTCCACTATTCATAAAAAATTGAATGTTTTCAGAAAAATAGCAAAAATTCACCCTAAGCTAATTTAGATATTCTGAATCAAAAAATGAAGCCAATTTTGAATGATAAAATTTATAAAATTTCAAAAAATGGGGACTAATATTCATAATGGCTAGATTGATTGGTCGCGGTGTATTATAATCTCGAAGTTGCGTAAAATGCAATCTATTACATTTTTCAAAGGGAAACATACCATGGAAGCTTGTGGTATTACATATAAATTTCCATGAACCCCTAACTAATTATTCTCTACAATAAATCTATTTAATTTGTTAAATCCCTTGGTCATACAAATTATTCTTAACCCTTTATTTCCATGGAGACTTTAAAGAGGATTGTCAAGGTCCCAACACAAGTGTTACTTAATCATTATCATTTACATCCAAACCTACCAAAACCTTTGTAATATAATGACACTGATATAATTATTATAATTATTAATTATTATATTAAATGAAAAATTACTAATATATTCTCTCCTCTCTACTTATAAAAACAAAAGAACATCAATCATGCTTTTTTGAAGACCACCACCATCGTGGATCAACATATTCTATTTTTTCCCAAAGACACATTTAATTATATATAAGGATGGAATTGAAAAATAAATTTTAAATATATAATAAAATTATTTTTTTGAAAGTAAAAATTATAATCTACCTTCTTTACTTCTTAGTCGTTGGGAATTTAAAATGTTAACCATGTGTTGTGAGGACTACCACCTCCACAATGTAATGTATCTCATTATTTTTTTTATTATTTAATAAAATATTTTCAAATTTATTGAATAACCAAAATTGAAAAAATATATCATTATAATTATTTAATAATGATAAATGTTAAAAATAAACCACGTTCATAACTATAATCATCTATTGATTAGGTTCGTATAAGTTTTGGTCAATCTAACCACCAATTTGAACAAGGATATAAAAATATATAATTGATTACAATGAAAAGTTAAATAAGAATAATTATTAAAATTTATTAATAAAATATATTTTTTTGATTTTGGAAAGGATATTATAAATATTTAACAAAGTATTAAAATATCATCATCGATCACTAAAATTACCAAAATAAGCCGACACCAACTCAATCTTCCATCAAACATAACAAAAAAGTATAATAAATAAATAGAATATGATAATAAATTTTAATAACCAATTATAATATAAAATATTTTTTAAATAAATCTAAATTATTTGATAATTTTTTTACATGAAACATCGAGTTAAAATATACTATGATATATTGTATAATTATTATTAAGTAATAGTTATTTCCAATTTTTGGAATGGCTGTATATGGAAAATTCAAACTAAATTATGAAATAATTATTGTTTAAAATTTTATAAATTAAATTAACTATTTATAAAATGGTAATAAATGAAAAAAATCATTTGAAAGTACAATGAGTATTTTTTTCCAGAAAACTGTTTTTTATAAGTGTAAATTGTATCTATGTCTTAATAAATTAATTAAATCACAATTTATTAATTAATTTAATCTATTTTATTGATTATATATTCAATATGATGTTTTAAAATTCATCATAAAATTTTTACATGTCATGAATGAAGATAAATATAGTTTTATTCTTAAAATGTATTTTTCTAATAAAAGGTTTGGTTGTATTTTGTGATTTTTTTAAAAAAGGTAATTTGTTCCAAATATTGAAATTTAATCTTTGAAAATGGAATAATTGTTTTTAATACTAATAATTTATCTAAATTAATAAGTTAAATTTATTTTTTGGTTATAATGAATATTAGAAACTATATTTTTTTCCATAGTTAAGGTTAAAAAAGGTTTACTGAGGGGTTAAAATAAGAGATATGGGTAATATACCACATAATACTGGGTAAAATATACTTTTTGAAGGTATATGATCCTTATATTATTGAAATTTTATTTATTTTCCATATGGATCCACTTTTACAAAAAAGAAAATTTATATTATTTAAATATTTTATTTAATTCCATTTGTGTCATCCCCTTACTTATAAAAGAGAACCTCTTATCCTCATTTATTAAAAAAAATTGTTCCTAATATTTCATATAATACCTAAACAATCCCTTTACTCTATTAATTTCCTTAATTATTTATCTCATAATCTAACCATTAATACCATCCCAATAAGGCTTACAATGTGATCCAAAGGTGGTCCCTCTTGAATAGTGAAATGTTTTACCTGATTTTCTCATAGTTGATCTATTATTCTAATTCCTAGGAATATTTTTTTCCATAATAAAATTTTGAATCCATTATCATCAGTATATCAATATTTTATTATTATTTTATTAAAACCATTTTCCAACTCATTTCCATTAAATGGTAAATAAATGTATTGCTCACACGTAAGAGTGGACAACCAATTCCATGTTGAAAAATAATTCATTTTACATCACCATATTTCATTTATAGTAATTATAATGGTTTTAATGTTTAAATATTATATTTTTTTACATAATAATTTTTTTAATTATTATATTATGTATACCATTTTACATTTTTATCAATTATTAAATGATAACCTCACTCATGTGCATGTGTAGACTACCACCTCCATGACGTGATGTGATTCATTTTTCATTTATTTTTAACATGTATAGTAATAATGAAAGATTTAAATAATATATATGATATAATTAATTTTCTTTAATGTTTTTTTATTATACTCATTTTTAATACCATCCATCTAAAAATGGAATCTTTAATCATGCATACGTACGAACTATTGTCTCTATGAAGTAATGTAATTCATTTTCCATCACCTCATTATATAAATTATTATATAAGGGTATATGTTTAATTAATATGATAATTAAAAAATTATTATGATTCTAGTGATTATGAAACAATAAAAAGGCTGAAATTACCAGAACCATCAAACCAAAAACAGCATGGAAAACTGAACAATATTTACCTAAATATTCATTTCAAGGAAGAAATTGTTAAAAAATTGATAAATGGAAATTATATTGGAATGATACATAATATATTTATGTATTAATATGGTTGTGTAAAATATATATTTATTATTTAGAATATTTCAATACATATAATGTAAGATGAGAGTTGATGTAAGGGGTTATGATATAATCCCATATTTTTCCATGATTATCAATTATAATTTTTTATTGAGGGAAATTATAAGGATAATAACCTTTAAACCAAATATATTTTCTTATAAACATGTAATTACCATAATTTTTAATTAATTTTATAATTTTACTTTCTTCTTAACTTAAAATGAATTTGAAATGTTTCTATTAAAAATTGAACTTATTACTTATTTTGTAGATGAACTTCTTATTCAATGTCCTTGTTCTTTAGTTTTTTACCAGAATGTTATTTTATATGGCCCAATGATTGTTTAAATTAATTTTCTAAAATATTTTAATTTCCTTAAAAATGTTTTAAAATGAAATTGTACAATTTTTATTGAATGGGTTATTTATTAATTTTTATAACAAGTGTGAATGGAATCTTTGTTTTTACATTTACCAAAAATATGGATGTTCACATCATTTAGAATATTATTTTAATTAAATATTACCTCATGTGTTTCCTTGTCTATTTTCAAGGAAATATTTTACTCAATATTATGGGAATTAATGGTTTTAAACATTATCAAAAGGAATGGTTTGTTTTCATGTTATTTTTACAGGGTATTTTAAATGATATTGTAAAAGATATTTTTCATCTATTTAAATATACATTAAGGATGTTAAAAATTTACTATAAAATTTTTATTATGATTCCATCCAATTTTATGTATGACTTTTGTTGATGATGATATTAGGTTGATTTCATAAAATCTTTTTATTTAGAAAAAGTTAACAATGCTATGTATATATTATGAATATCCTTATGATACAATCTAATTACATTATATTAATGGATTTTGATTATGTGAAGTTGAAATGTCTAAAAAAATTATTTTTTTTCAATGAGTTATTACATGATTATATGATAAATGTTTTTTGATATTTTAAAACATATATGTATGATTTTCATTATATCATGGGTTGCTCCTAAATTATATATCCCTCAAATGTATTAGGGAATGAATGATATCTCATGAGATATTAAGGGTTGTAATTGGGAGTGAACAGGGATCTATAAGGGACTCTTACCACTATGATAATCATGGGATCGAACATTTACTATGGAAATAAGATAATGTGAAATTAATTTAATCCGTTATTATAAACATAACAGTGAGAATTGATGAAGGAAATGATTTTCTATACTTATTCAAATGACACTAAATTATGTCATATGATTATAATTTTTTTTCATTGGTCATCATTTATTATTGATGGTTTCACACTCTTATGTATTATATATTATGATGAAAAATGACATATTCCATAAATCATGATTACAGATCATTGAATTATTTTGAATGAATTTAATATATTATTATCAGGTTCTCTTAGCCTTATGCTTAGTCTAACTTATAATTTTTGATTGATATCTCTTTTGTTTACCGATAATGAGCATCTGATCTCACCATTTCAAATGTTTCATTCTTCCCCTGGGTATAGAGAAAGGTACTAAGTACAGAATTTTTATGAACGATTTTGTGAAAGGAGAACCTTGTGGGAGATATTGACTATCTTTTATGAAAAAAGAAAATTATGTATCTAGTATCTAAAGAAACTAAACCATTATGGTCCTCAACCATATATTATTTCAGAATGTATTGGATAGTTATTTGATATTTTATAATATATATGCATGTTATACTTATATCACCACAATTGTTTTTAATAAAATGGATTTATTTCTTTTCCGATATTAGGATTATAGAAATTTTTTAAAAATCCTAGGGATAAGATTAAGTATAGGAAACCATCAAAATATTTGGTATAGTATAGATTGTGAGGTTTTCCTAGAAAATAAATCCCCATTTATATAATTAAAAGTATGTGTGTATAAGGAACAAATGAACCTAGGGGAAAAAGTCTGAAAGGGGGAGATTGGGTATTAACTGAGTCATCACTAGTGCCTGATGAGTGGACCGTAGACGGAACACCTAATTATACACTACGAGGGGATAATAGTGAGTTAATTACCTATAAATTTATAAACAATGATCATTTATTTTAATGTATTGTGATTGTAAAGGACCTAGGTTAAACCTAAGGTGTCATAAATATAAAATACAGTATCATTATTTAGACATCCTATGAATTATTTTTCATTTGAAACAATGATTATTGTATTTCACTCTATTTTTCAGTTTTATCCATCACTAAAACCCATAGAAAGAATGTACACATTGAATATTATAGATAATACCATTAATTGACTCATGATAAAATCAATTAAATGTGTTCTACAATTTGAAACCTTGCAATTATTTATAACCATATATATAGATGTATGATTAAAAACATCAACTTGGGTGACTTTCCTATCATATATAATTTTATAAAAATTGATTTTCTAGAATGTTAATTTGATATATACCACAGAGGGAAGAACATGATCTTTATACATGTTGAGAATGTGGGAAGATGAATGAAGGATAATATCTCTAATGAATGGGAAAATGTTTTGTGTATGGGGGAAAAGGTCACAGAGAAAGTAATTTCCAAAAAAATATTAAGAGTTTGATAGAAGAAAATAAATTTTATCAGAAAGTACAATTTAGAGTCCAATGTCCTATGTGTGATGAACTTGGTCCTTATATGAATAAATACTATAATCTAGGGGATATCTCTAAATCAAAGTCTATGCTATATAAATAACATAACTGGATCAATATGTGTATGGAATTCTCAACTCGACGGTTAGACGTGTCTTGTTGTTTTTCAATAGAATGTTCCCTTTTAAATTCTTATTATTTATAATGTTATGGTATTTGATGTGTTTTCTATCAGTTAGTAGCTCTCTATACATAGATCCCATATAAATTTTTGAAAAATGAAATAAAATTTTATATTCTAAATAAATTTATGATCATCTATAGTTGTGAGGTTGAACACAAGATTCCAATAAAAATTAATTCAGTTTTATGGGTCATGGTTATTATTCAAAATGGGTATTTATCGCAAATGGTTTGGGGGAAACACAACTTAAAAATATTCATATTGATTTGGAATATGATAACGTAAATTCTTATGACCTTCCTAGTCAACCTCCAAATCTAGAAGTTGGGTTTCTAATAGAACTCATCCCTTCTACTGATCCAATTTCAATGAAATCATATTGAATATCCATACTTGAGTTGCAGGAATTAATAATGAAACTCTAGGAGAATATTGATATGGGTTCAATGGACCCTAATGAGTCACCATAGAGTTCACCTATTCTTTTTGTAATAAAGAATGATGGGTAAAAGATACATTTCATTGGTTATCGATTACTTAACAAGATAACTGTCAAGAACACGTATTATATATCCCATATTAATGAATTGTGTCATCAACTAAAAAAATCTCAATATTCTTCTAGTATTAATCTTTATTCCATATATCATTAGATTAGGATCAATAAGGATGATATACCCAATAAATTATTCTATTTAATGTATGGACATTATGAATTTTTAGTGAATTAATTTGGACTACAAATTCCCCTACCCTCTTCATTGATTTAATGAATTATGTCTTTAGATACTACCTTGTTCATTCTGGGATAGTCTTTATATATGAAGCTCAAATATATTACCAGTTAAATTAAGTGTATGAATATCATTTATGGAATTTATTAATGACCTTGAGGAAGGAGAATTTGTATGTCAAATTTAGAAAGTGTAAATTTTGGTTATAGAAACATTCATTATTGAGTCATCTAATCTCAAGGGACGGTATATCGATCGATTAGTCAATAATGGAATTAATAATAGAATAGTCCATATCAACCAAGAAGACTATTATCCATAGTTTTTATAAGTTGGATAGATATTATAGCTTTATTGTAAGTGATTTCTCATAGATTTCAAATCCACTGTCAAAGATACATTAAATGGATAAAAATTCTAATGTATTAATGAATATGGGGAAAATTTCAAATATTTGAATAGAACTTTGTTAGTGAACTTATTCTCATATAACCATATACTGTAGACTGGGTTGGGATATATAATGATCCATTAATGAATAGACTAGGGTGATTCAATTTGAAAAATGATGTGGTGATTACTTATATCTCATTCCATTTATAAATTGATTAGAAAAAACCCTACTAATGATTTGGAATTGGTAGTAATAATATTTTTGTTGAAAATATAGAGGAATCATATTTATGGAGAACAATGTTATATATATAGTACCATCCTGACTCAAATCAACTGTCAGAGATCATAGTTCCGCATAACCTCATGTGTTCCTCCTCAAATGCAATAGGTTGGTGACTAGATATTAGTGTATGAGTATGAAGTAATGAGACTATATCCATTGTAATAACAACCATAAAAAATAATTTATATAATGACTATAAATATCATTGGAAGAAATAAAATAATTAACTATTCTATAACATATGTCACATCACTACACAGTAGTACCAAGGACCCCAAAAGTTCTATATCAATCCATAATATATAAGGCCACATAAATAAAATAAATAACTATATTATTAATCAATATTATATCCTAGTACCTCTCAATATCTTTCTATAAGAGATCAATTATCTTCCACATGACCCTTTCCATTACATAGATCCCATATCATGAATTCTGTATGTGTACATAGATTCCAATGTAGGGTGTGAGTAATGAAACCTATTAGGATACCATAAATGAATCTTTAACATAATTGACCATGTATAACATGTGTATTATATTATAATAGTACATTTTCAATGAATTATAAGTAAGAAATAAATCGTTTGATAAGAATCTGTACATGAACAAAGAATCTATGGACCCCATTAGTACCTAATTCATCTCAATACTAGAAAGTATAGTCATTTGGGTTTTATAATATTAGTTAGACTCAAGGAAAATGGATATCCTAAAGTATTCACAAAAAATATGAGCCGAGTTAGGATAAAAAGACTTCATACCCTGCCTTCATCAAAGTCATAAATATAAGCCATCATAATCCATAGAATTCATAAGTTTTCCTCAACACAATAAAATCCTAGTTTTTCCTTGGGTTAATAAACATGAGAATTCTGACCCATATAAGCTACAATGGGTATAACCTCATGGTCATTATTCTCCTTCCATGTTTCTAGGTAAATCATCATCAACATTGAATGCCATAAGAAATATCCCTCTATGGGGCAATCATATCACAATAGTGTACCTAACATATAATAAAAGGACACTAAATTTCACAAAAATATGATATATCTCAAAATAGGATAGGGAATACACATAAACATGGAATATCTTATTATTATGAGTTATACAAGCTACATGCAAAAACATGCGATCAAAGACAAACATGGTCTATTGGGAAACTTAATCTCGTTCATCGAATAAATCATCATTTACTGGTATCATAAGACACACACACACATGTGATCATAATAAATTATGGACAATGAGAAATTCATATTAAATAACAATGTTGAGGTAAAAATGTTTCTAAAAGATCCCCATATCGTAAAGAACGTCATATATTAAGGTAATTGAAAAAGTAATCCAATATTCATGAATGGATTTAAACCCAAAACATTTTTTGAACACATGAAAAACTATTTCACATATTAAGGGTTCCTATATTGGGATGTCATTCATCAAGGAAAATGTTTTGAAAATGTAGATGTGGAAATTCCATGCTAAGAAGTATTGTTCTATAATCAGAAACCTCATAGAGTCTGTCAAAAGAAAAAATTACGATATATTTTTAGGAGGAGGATTCCAATCCTACAAATTAATTATTTATTAATCTATAAAATATGAATTTCCCATCAAATATAATTTGAAACATATGATCTAGAATCCATTACTATTTATGATAAATATAACTACGGTAATGGTAAATTCATTTATCTATTAATCCACCAGTAGTTTACCATATGATCACCAATATCTAATTAGATCTAGAAGTAGAACATTGATCCAATCAATTAAATAATGTTATTTCATCAATAAACCATCAATAATATGTATAAGAAGAGAATCCATAGTCACATTCTCGTATGGTGGCCATTATCAGAGGTAGATCCAGATCAGAACAAGAGGTATCACCAAATACCTATATCATTCACTGATTTATGAATGGGAGAAGAAATAATCATTATATCTTAATATAATTAGAATGTCCATCAAAGATACATGAAAATATCTTGAGGATGAAGCATATTCTGATGAATATCAAGATAATCATACCAATATAGAATCATCAAATTGGAATAACATTAACATTCCAAAGGATGATGAATGGGACAACTCAAGAGTCATGGAAGAAAGTATATGGATTTTAATAGGTGGGTTAGGGTTCTAATAGGGCATTAAATATGGAGAAAAAATGTGTCGAATTATAATACATGGGGAACATTTAATTTTCACTCCTAAAAGATCATTCAGAAAGCTTGTGGGCCTCCTCAAGGGGCTACTTGTCCCCCAGATGGTTGGTGGAACCCTGCCATATAACAAACACTCTTATTAGATTTAAATAGAAATTTTTTAACCCTATTTGATGGTGGGTGTCATTTTTCAACCACGAACCTTCCTAGACTCAACTCACCACTGCAATATTTAATTATCAGACCCATTTAGCAAAAAAATAATCTCAATAACCCTAAAAAATGATAAACATGGAGAGACGGAGATAATTTATCAAATTAAATTATCTTATACCTTGAATTAAGTGATTATGTTATAATATTCCCCCTCTATGACTTATCATCGTTTTTATGTAACTTCAATTTTTATGATCAAATAATTAGGTTCATTGCGCCCAAACATCAGCCTCCCACTCCAATGTCTCCATATAGATCCATCCAGAATTCCATATGATAAGGTATGTATCTCCAAAGCTAAGACACGTGAAACAATCCACATATAACTTAGTAGTGAGAAACAAGGCCCATATGATATTCCAATATTCTAATCAACCCAGTGATCTCAAAGGGTGTAACACAATGTGGAACCAGATTCTATTGAATTCTTTACCTTTTAAGACCTAACTAAAGAGACACTCTTTGAAAAACCTATTTTCCTATAAAAACATAAATTATCTCCTCCTATGGTCGACATAAGATATATAACTACTCAGTGTTGTGATTTACCTCTTTTGAATCAGCTACACTTTATTAATGGTATCCAGTCCCATATTGGGCCCCACAACTTCTGCCTCACCAACCTCATACCAACAAAGTGATGAATAGAATATTATTCCATAAAAATCATCATAAGGGTCCATATGAATAGAAGTCCAAAAACTATAGTTTTTTGTAAACTCAACCAAGTCTTTGGGATTATTCCAACATTCTCCAAAATAAAAAATGCATACTTAGAGCATAAAATCCCATATTTAAATTTTTCTCTTTGATTTTCCATCTATCTAGTGATGTTATTTTTTCCCTAATATCAATTGAGTCCCTAAGAAATTCAACAAACATTTCGAAATTCTTGATGTAAGACCTACATAAATGATAGATACAATTCTTAATGGTACTCTATTTATATACACAATTTCACTAACATACATCATTCTCATGTCATCCATGTAAAAGTCTCTTAGATAAATAATAAATGGTCCACTTTCATGATCCAATACATAATCATCGAAATAGTATGACGACTCTACTGGGTATTGGGAATCCCGATCAAAAAAACTATACCAAATTCCTTTCAGTTTCACATGCAAACATGATTTGGCTAGGGTAAACCTACAACATTTTTATGCTCATCCATTATCATATGCATGTTTATACATCTAGAAACGAATCCAGAAATGACCCACTTTATCCTTAGTACCCAAAAATGTTTCCTAAATTTGTTGAACTTATTTAATTCTCTAGGATGTACCACCAACATTGAATCATGTAAATCTCTCATCACATATTCCTCGATGGAAGTAGGGACCAAAACAATCCCATGTTTTTGGATCACATCATTATTATCTAATAAACACCCTTATATTAGGACACCATATTCTATATTTTCCAACATCAAGTCAAAAAATGGGTCAGATTCCTAATTATCATTCCACCAGCCTACTAAAAAATTTATGATTATTAGTGGGGGACATGTCATTGTGTTTTGGTCCTTAGATTTACCCATCCTCTAATTGGAAAATATGTTCATTGACCACTACTATTTCTCTAACAGTTAATAACCTAGCACCTGAGATACAACAATGTTACCGTTACACGATGCATAGTTAATATTAAAATATAACATATATAGGTACTATAATAAATACCTCTTAATAAAATTCATATCCCACTATGAAAGGATATAGTTGAGGTTATTATGTTCCATGTAGAAAACCAAACTTTGGAAAATGAGATAGTGTCTCCAACACCTCTATGTTTGAAGCAGAGTTTTTTGCTCCATGTCATGGGTAGGATAGTTCCATTAATGGGGTCATAGATGACGTGATCCATAAGCTAATATATAGTCCCTATACATTCAAACTATCTATAAACAAAATATTGATGCATTGCAATAAAAAAAATATCTAAACCCCTGATTAATAAAAATAAAAACTAGATCAATATTCAACATCCCTATTATCCTAGGAAAATCCACCTCAGTTTGGTTGAATTGTTTAAATTTTACCCATTCCTTGATCATCATATTGGTGGGTTCAAATAAATGGTAGAAGTGCAATATAGAATGAAGATATTAGCATGCTTCACCTAGAAATATTCTATTCTCAAACACATTTTAGGGATGTGTCTAGGACATCACTACCTCTACATTCTCCAAGTCTAATAATTATATGGTATTTGAAACCACATTCCATAATATATTCACCACATTCATACGAAAATTAGATCTTGTACAACATTTTATGAATTTTTTGTTATCAAAGTGTACATTGGAATTTCTAGAGGTGTTTATCAAGTTTCTCTAATGATTTTGAGTAACTGAGAATATCGTCAATGAATTACAAGATTAATGAGTAAAGGCATGGGTTGAAAATCATTTAATGAGATCCATGAACATTGTTGAAGAATTAATTAGTTTAAAAACATCACCAAGTACTCACTTATCCCATAAATAAACCTAAAAAATATGTTCAGAATGTAATTATATCAATCCTACAACTAGTGATAACCTGATAAGAGATAAATCATAGAGTACCATTGGTCTCCCCAAAAACAATCAAATAGATCAATGATTCTAGGAAAATTATACCTATTATACACCATCAGTAGATTTAGGTCATAGAAATCTATATATAGTTGAATAATACAGTCTACATTCAGGGATAAAAAAATAGGTTCACCCCATTATGATGAACTACCCTAGATAAACTACATCATTCAAAGCACTTCATCTCTACATTGAGATCCATTAACATGGTCAACACAATTCAATAATGTTGTATCAAAATGTGATTATTAACTAGAATGAGTTCTATCTCAAAATAAACACCTCTATTAGGGGGTTATCATTTAATTCATCTAGGAATACAACAAGATAGAAATCCATAATTGGAGTAAAATGGGAAATGAAAAAATGGGTTCTTTTTCAAGCTCCAAGCCATCCCCATGTGCTATGATGGATCCAATTCGGCTTACATTGGGTCCCTTTCTTAAAGAATTAACACATAACTCACCGATAAAAATAAAAATTTCTCCCTTTAATAAGGTAAAATAAACTCATTTCTTATATAAATATATGTGGTCTCTATAACTTGTCAGTCATTCCATGAAAAGAATCAGATCAATGGTCATAATTTCAATAATCATGAAATCCCACAGATTCTAATAACTAGAACATATTATAGGAAACAATGAACATTATTAAATATGATTTACTAACTTTCCTAGCATTATATCAAGGGAAAGAAAATTTTATGATAACTTGACTAGTATGTCCTGTCTAAATGGATTTGTTAAGATATAAAGGAATAACAAGAACTGATATAAAAACAGGTATTTTCCAACATATAAGTTATCTAGACCATATATTGAATTGTATATAATCTCTATATACCATATACTGGATCATGTTCCACTATATATACTCATCCTACAATAGTGGTACACCACTATCCCTGAGGTACATGACTCGTTTGAGTTTTCATTGTCGATGCCTAATTATGAGGACCACATCTAGATTCCTAGTTTCTAGACCCCAGTATCCTCAATCCACTACAAAATCATGAAATCATCACTCTAGAATAGAACCTATGTAGGTGTCCCATATTTCAATACTGTCTATACTTTCTCTGAGGTGTTGAGTAAAATATTCAGAAACCATCAACAATTGAATCTCTATAAATTTATTCATGAAGGGGTTTATGAAAATGTACTCAACTCAGTCTATCTACTACCACCCTGGATCACTCTTTTTGGATCTTTTTTTACCTCCACTGGTGTCACCTTGTGAAGATACACGAGGATCAATCACATACAGGTTGAAGGTTGGTAAAATAAAAATTTCATAAACTCGGGTCCATATCCATAGTCATAGACTTTCACAAAACCTCATAATAAATTTCCAAATAAAATCCTTTGAATATAAATATTATCTCGGGATGAAGGCTAATATAAAACACCTTTTACCTTTGTGCCTCCTTCCTGACTATGACGGGAGAAATGATGATCATATCCATGATATTTGTAGAGTATTTTGAAACCATTACAGATCAATATTGTAGCTCCACAAACATCTTTTTTTGTGTCTGTATTTAGAATGTTAGTTAAAAATTACCTAAATAATAGGTTCTTAATGGTGTCCTAGGAGATACTCTCTCATCCCCAAGATTGTCTCAACACATCCCACCACCACCTAGCAGGTCCCTAAGGCCTACCTACCACAAACTACACCTTTATTTCCTCATAATTCTCAATGATTTCATATATATCATCATCGATGCATGTCTAGTCCACTATATCCCTTATACCTATAGTGACATAAAAGGAAATGGATATTAGTGCTGAATGTATTTGGAATAGTCATCCCTTGACATTGTCTCCCCTCCTCCCAGGGTTGGTATAAGTGAAAGGACTCTTGGATGTGGTCGAACCATTTATTATGCCACTGAACCAGGTGCGAGACTATGCTCTACTACACCCTCTTACACTACAGGTGGTCGAATGAGGGAATACTTCCTTGTAGGAGTATCCTAACCCACACTAGCTAGTCATCCCATCAGTCTTCTTCAACTGCCCATTTTTAAAAATCAAATGTAATCATTTAGAGTATTTATAAAAAAACATGCTTAAAGAATAAACATAAGTATCTAATAGGAATCAAAATGGTATTCTTAAGGGGAAATAAAACCATGAGGCTCCCAATAACCCATGTTATAACCCACATAACATTATCCAGGGGGAAACTAATCTTTTCATCTATATAAAAAAGTAACAATCATAAGGATGATAAAAAAATCATCCCACAATTGAATTAATTCAAATGAAAAAACTAGGGTATCATAAAAACATGGATATATTAAATGATGAATACAAAGATATTTCAAAAATATATATATCATGAAATAAACTAAAACATGATGAAAAAAACAACACACACACACACACACACACACACACACATATATATATATATGTCACATGCGACCTTACATGCCTAGTCATGATGCATGAACTCAACACAATATGATAATCTGTAAGAGAAACCATGTTAATGATAACTCAGAGCTCAGTTACACATGAGACGAATATGCAAATTGAAACACCCCTATTAAAGTTCTACATATATTTTCTCCATCCTCCCATTTTCAATAATCACTAAGAATAAAATAATGAAAAGATGAATCTAAAACTTTTTTGTAACAGCTCAACCCAAATCACTAAATACAAGCTCGAGGGCCCCAATAACATATACATTCTTCCCTATTTAGAAGAGGCTATTGACTAGTAGTGAAGGTATGAACATGTAGATATGAGAATATATCATCAATAATCATAACCATACACCATAATATATAAAAACTCAAAAAATATTAGTTGATGAACAAATATAAACCAAAACATTATGAAATATATCACATCACCACACAAAATTATTAATGACACTTGGAGTCAAAAGGAAAGACATATTATATAATACCATTAAAATAAATTAAAACACTATGGTAGTCATCTAGATACAATTTTGGTACAAATATATCTCTTTTACCCAAATACTCATCTATTTATTGTGGAATGCTTAACCTCACATATATCCCTAATTATGAAGTTTTCACACACACCACGATGCCTTTGCTAGGTGGGAGTAATGAAAAAAATAAAAACACCACCAATGCATCAATATTATAAGTTCACATATATTAAAAATTTATTCCATGATAATAATAAATGTAAAACAAACTATATAAAAAATATCATTTATATTCTCAAAATCCATATTCTTATCAAACTATTGTGGACCGTGCTTATAATTGATTTAGATTAATTCTAGAAAATATATTCATGAGGTTTTTGAATCGTGACTTACCTATAAGTCCTAATAATATCCAAAATTATTTTCAATTCATAAGATTTGGGTTGGGATAAAAATCCATCATACCCCCATCTCTATCACAAACAAGACTAGAAGACACCACATTTCATGGAATTCATAGGTTAGGACTCAAGGACATCATATCCTATTAGTGCCTAGAGTCTTTCCACAAGACTGTCATGCCACAATATTTATTTTATGTATCTAATCTTAATCCCATTGTTCCCTTTACCTATGTCATGTTTTATCTTTATCATCGTCACAAGCCATGTGCACCCCCCCCTCTAAGGGGTGTTCATATCCCATCAGTCCACCTATCATTAAATAATATGATAATAACATTATAAGCAATATGATATATCAAAAAATATTATAGATATTATTTATAAAAAATTCATTTAATATCATCATGATCAATAATAGCTGTATGTACTCAATTGTGATCAAACTATAACATATTCTATCAGGCCATCTCAACACACTCACAAAATAAATTTTCATATAATGGTCTTACTTGCTAGATAAGTATGTGATCATAATCAAGAATTTAAAATGAGATATGATTATGTAACTACTATATAAATTTATTAAGGGTTATACAACTTCCCTATATATTAAGTAATTTTTGATGTTAAGATCGTTAAAAAAGTACTCTAGTATTTATCAAAGGATTATATATCTAAACACATTGTACACCACTGTACAATTATATCTCATACTATATGTGCCTATTTTGGGTCTCATTTTAGCAATAAATATGTATATAAAATAAATATTAGGAGATTATATTCCACGAAGGGTAGTATAGAATCATACAACGCATGAATCTTTAAATGGAACTAGTTTTGAGATATTTTGTTAAAAATGATTCTAATTCACTAGATCCATTTTATATTAAAAATTATTTTTGAATTACATTTAAAATAAATAAAGAACCATGGATCTAGAATCATCATGATTACCGAGATATCTGACTCTGGTAAAGGGAAAATCATAAATATGTTGAATCCACTATCAATATTACAAAGAACTATCAATATCTTATCAAATCTAGAAATAGAACATAAATCATGTGAATGAATTAAAGTTAAATAATTAATCAATCATTATGAATAGGTCTAGGAGTAAAATACATAATCAATTACCTATAAGGTTCCACATGTTGAAGGAAGGACTTGATCCGATCATGAGATGCTATTAATATGCATGTCCTATCACTGATCTGTGGATGAGAAAACAAATTATCACTAAATACTTAGAGAATTAATAGATCCATCATAGATCCATGCATATATCTCAAGGAATAATTGGAATTTATTTTATAGCAATATAAAACATGCTAATCTAGTGTCACCAAAATCTACCAAGTTCAAAATTCCAAGGGAAGAAGAATGATAGAGCCGAAGAGTCATGGAAGAAATTATTTGTTTTGGAATAAGGGATAAAATTTATAATAAGTTAATTACAATGGTGTTAAATTTACTAGAATTAAAATCTACGAGGATAATTTAATTCTAACATGTGTACGATCCACTGGTAGGCCAATTGGTGGCCCCTGATGGGTAGGATTGCATGAAAGATCCCCTCGGGTTTGGTCAGTATGACTACTTGGTCAGTGGAACCCTACAACATTTATAGTGATGTATGTTGATTTATAAAAATCCACAATAATTTCACTAGTTATTCTTTGGTATATTATAACCACCACAAATCCTACCATTATCTAATCTCTAGAATCATTAATTCCTAAACATTTTTTTTACAAGAAACTAACAACTTAAACAACCATAACTGTGATGAACCAATAGAGAAATAGAAAATTATTTAAAAACGATACTCAATATAATGAATTAAAATAGGATGTTACATATATACAAATCAAAAATTCATGAAGTATGTATTCACACTGAAATAGTTAAAAAGGTACCAAATAAGATGGTTGGAATAGATTAATGACTATTTCATCTCATTACATGACAAACATGTGATGGAAAACTAGGTGGTTGATTATCTATGTTAGAAAGAATACACTAGGTTGTCTATGTTGAGTCTTGAAATATATCCAATATTTATGGATTTACCAAATATAGATTCAAAAATCAGAATGAAAATTTTCATATCATATCTTTCTTAGATGAATATTTAATCATCCATCCATGTGATGATTAAAAGACATTGAATGAGGGAATTGAACTATTGAAGAAGGTGATAAATTTTCATGAGTTATACCATTTCTATGATTGAATGTTAATTTTTAAGAACTGAGAATGTTTCACTTCAATACCAGAATTTAAGATATAGCAGTTGGATGAAGTTCATAGTTCCTAATTATATAGTCAACCCTTAAGTAGGAATATGTATATAAATATGAAAGAGTATTTATAATGGGATAACATGAAAAGGGGGATTATAGTGTACGTATCTAGATTTGTACTATATAAAAAAATTAAGGTTGAGTGACTGAAGTATAAGATGTTGTAACAACCATAACCCATACTATAATGGAAATGGGGAAACATTACCATGGATTTCATCATCAGAATGGAAAAAACATCTAATGTAAAAAATGATATTTGGGTTGTATTGGATTACCTTGTGAAATAAACACATTTAATTACCATTATATAAGATTTATCACATGATCATATTTCAAAGGAAAAAATAAAATTGTCTTATGGTTTCATGGATTACTATATTCAATTGTTTTTATCATCATATATGGTTTACCTTGATGTTATGAGGAATTATTCAACATGAATTGAATATGGAGTTAAACATTAGCACAATATATCATCAAATTAAAGATGACCAATTTTAGAGGAACATTAAAAAACTCGAAGTTATATTGAGAGAATATTCCATGGATTTAAATGGAGGTTGTGATCAATAACTTTCTCTTATCTAGTTTTCATAGAACCATAGATTTCACTCGAGTATTCATATATCTTCTTATAAATCAATCTATAGCTGGATGTGAAGAAATTTAATATGATAGAATGAAGTTGGGGAATATATGATATTGTTACTTGAGATAACATAGGAAATTGTATAGAAGGGTAGAACCACTTAACATCACATTATTTAAGATTAAAGTCTATAGAAAATTTATGCTAACAATCATCATGGACATATTGAGTTTGTTGTTGGGAATAAATAATTCATAAAAATATATTAATGGGATAAGGTTATAATATTTCTAATTAAGGGAAAAATGATCCCTATATATATTAATCCCTTAAAAATTTCTGATCGTATCAAACATTTTAATATTGGTCACCAAATATCCCACACGTTCAAGATTTGTTCCGCTAATCTTTCCTAAGGAAGTACTTAATTGATCCTTAAATTGCACTAATCATAGAGGTAATAAAAATTGTTCATTGTCTCTATTATATAGAATAACCCATGGTGAAATTGTATTTAATAAATAATGGTATTCAAAATTAGACCACTCACCAGGCCAAATTTTTGTGGTGAAATTATAAATTTAAGGAAGCTATATTGAAACCAGAGGATGCAATAACACAAAAGAATCATCATATTTTTTTGTATCAGATTGATTGAATTTTATGTCAATTTTTTATAATGGTGTACAGTGTAAACAAAAATTATTGTTTGATATATTCAAATTGAAATGAATTGAAATTATTTGATTTATTACTTCACATGAATCATCGAGTTTAAAAAACCAGAATATACTATTAAATTATTAGTAAGTGATAGTTATCACATAGCCATGGGATGAGAGAGTATAATTCAGACAAACTAAATTATGGAAATTGGTCTACACATCTATAAAATTAATTCATTGGTTATCAATTTATTAGAAAAATAAATAAAATCATTTGAAGGAAAAATGAGTTATCTTTTAGAAATATTTTTTTATTTGTGCACAATATGTTTTTATCCAAATAAATAAAATAAATCAATATTTTTTAATGATGTCGATTTTATTTATAGAATATATATTCAATAATATATTTTAAAATTTATCTAATAGTTTTTACATGTATATAAATGAAGTTAATCTCAATTCTAGGCTTAAAATGCTTTTTCCTATAAACCGATTTTCATTGTGCTTTGCATACTTATTTTAAAATGAATTTATAACAATTATTGAAATTTAATATTATAAAATGGATTTAATATTTTATTTAATCATAATTATTATAATTTAATTTGGTTCAACTTAAATTTTATCATAACGAATAGTAAAATAGGATATTATTTTTACCAGAGTAATGGTTAAAAATGGGTTACTAGGGGAGGTTAAACATAAAGATAAGGGTAAAATAAAACATAAAAATTGATATTTTCTATTGTAATAAATTAATTAGACATTATATTTTCCTTAATTTTATTTCTTGTATATTTGGATCCACCTTTTCAATAATTTTTCATTATATTATTTAAATCTTTTAAGTAATTTCATGTGTGTCCCTCCACTCACTTATAAAAGGGTACATAATCTACTCTTTTATTAAAAAACATTGGGCACTCTAGATTGAATAATACATACCAAAAAACCTTCCTATATTATTTCCCAAAATTATTTAGCTCTTGGTATAACCCAAAGACCATCCTAACAAGGCTTAAGGTGTAATCCAAAGGATTTATCTCAAAGAAGAAGCAATGGACATATCCAATTCATTCAATGTATATATCTTCCTATAATTACAATAAATATTTGTTATACATCCTAACACTATGAATCTAATATGATAATTATATAAAATTTTTATTAGGATTATTTGAAAATAATTTTCAAATTTTTCTACCAAATGGTAAATAAAAGTATTGCTAATGTGTACAAGTGGACTACCATGTCCATGTAGCGATAAAATTCATTTTCCAACAACATATTTCATTGTTTTATAATATAATGGATTTCATGTTTATATAGCACATTTTTTACAAAATTATTATTCTATAATTATATTATCTTATCTATCTTCTTACATTTCCATCCTTTGGAAATCGATAGCATCACTCGTGTGTATGTGTGGGCTACCACCTCGAAAATACAATGTGAATCATATTTTATATCCAATTTATATAGATGGTAATATGGATATATTTAATTAATCTTTATGATATTTCTGGTATAGTAATTATTATTAAATGGGATTTTTAATTTTCCTTTATGTTTTCCCATTCTTAGAAACATACAAATATCACTTGTACGTACAAACGGTCTACCGTATCCACGAATTGATGTAACTCATTAATATTAATGATTACAAAATTTAAAAAAATGAATAAATAATGTATTTATTTAATTATTAATATTAGTTATATTATAAATCAATTACCAAGGTGTACACACTAGAATCATTGAAAAGGAAAACATGCATTGAAAATATGCAATTTTTCACATGAATATTCATTTTAATGAATAAATTGTTAATAAATTAATAATTGGAAATATTAAAGGAATGATACATAGTATTTTTTACTAATATTGTTTTGGAATAAATGTATAATAAATATATATTTAATATATTGGATATTTTATTTGGTATATAGTAATGCAGGACTTGATGTAAGGGTTTATGTTACAATCACTTTTCTTTCCAAGATTGTGTGTGAGAAATTTTTATTGAGGGAAATTATAAGGACCTTATACATTAATCCCTATATATTATATCAAAAAATTATTATTAATATAATATTTATTTAAGATAACTATTATCTTCTCTTTGGTACTTATAAATAATGAGAAAATATTTTATATAAAAATAGATTTTTTTGATATATGGCCGATGAACGTTTTATTCCATGATTGTGTTCATAGAAATGCTTTTAATAAATTTAATTTATATGATCCAATTAATTTTAATGGAACATTATACTATATATAAATTAATTATAACTAGTTTAGAAACAATGTTTCATAATGTTTTCTGAATTAGTTATTTATGAATTTTTATAAAAATAATGAAAGGATTATTTATTTAATGGATTTCTAGAAAAATAAATTTTCTCTCTATAACGAATATTATTTTCCATGAGTCTTAATTAAAATGTTTACATATTAATTTTAAATTAAACTATTTTTCAAAATAATCTTGTTATATTTTTAAATGTTTTTGAAAAGGAATGGATTGTTTTCACATGGGTTTTAATGTGTATTTTAAATGCTTTTATTAAAGATATTTTTTATATATTTTAACACCCGTTGAGGATTATTATGCTTTACTTGGGTTATAATATGTTTATCTTATAAAATTTTATAGATTAATTATAAAAATAATGATCATAAGATGTTTCTTAAAATATATTTCGCTCTCATGGGTTAATTATGCTATGTTCAGATAATGAATTAATTTTGGATACCATCCCATTCATTCATATATATGGATTTTTATTATATAAAAATTATAGGATTAAGAAGACATTTTATTTTCCATGGGTTATAAAATAATCTATTCTGATTATTTAATGATATTTAATAGAACATATAAATGGTTTTCAATATTTTATGGGTGGTCTCGAAATTATAAATAACACTAATGCATTGAGTAAATAATGATATCTTATGAGATAATAAGGAATAGAATAAGGAGTGAATTGAGTATAATAAGGGACTATGTCCAAAGTGATAGTCTTGGGATTAAACCTTGAATAAAAAAAATAATGGGAGGATAAGTGATGTTAATCCACTATTACAGCCTTGGTAGTAATCCATTGCTATGCAAAAGACTTTATATGATTGTTTCTATACCAAAAACCCACAAATTATGATTATGATATGTTCTCATGGATCTTTATTGATTATTAACGATTCAAAACTCATATATATTATGTATTTTGATTGAAAAACCTTATAGAATTATTTATTATTGAAGATATTTAAAGAATTTCATTTTAATTTCTTATTTTTTTATCATGTTCTCATACCCTAATGCTTATGCTCACTTATGATTATTGATTGATATCACATATGATTACCCTTACTGAGTATATGATATCATGATTTCTTATGTTTCATTAATCTATAATTTATAAATAAAGGTATTAAATAATAAATCAATTAGAAGGTTACTATGACAGAATAACCCTATGGGATATTTTTAAGATATTTTATTTAATAAGATGATTAAGTGTATAGATTCCAATGACACTAAAGCCTTATGGTCCTCATGTTTGTATTATTTTGAAGTGTATGAATATTATTAAAAAATCATGTAATATATATCTATTTAATGATCAAGTCACCTCATAAATAGATATTCTTAAATTCATTATTGAAGAATACAGTTCCTAATAATGTATCTAAAAAACAAAATTTTATTATTTCGGAATATAGGTGCTCAAATAGAATAAATCATGAATATTTTATTGGTTTCATGTCTCAATTTTCAATCCCTTTTGACACTATTCTAATTATATATATTATATTTTATAGAATGATGAATCTAATGATTGTATAATATTTTGTATCAAGATCCTCTCATTATTCATGGTATTTAACGATAGTTTTGAAATTGTATCATTTAAGGTGTTTAGATTTAAATGGTTCTAATATTGTAAGATTTTATGCTAAATTAATTTTCTTTTATTGAGTTATATAAATTATCATTGTCCTATATTGTTCCAAGATTTATTTACTCTACCAAATCAACAAATTGTATTGTATTTCCTCCTTATTGTTTGGGGTTATAAAATGGTTCCATATAACCTCATTATAAAATGATTTTTACCTCAATGATTATGTTACTTGTAAGAGTTTTTAGTCTCAATTACCTTTCATTAAGGTATGATTTCAGGTTTTTCACCTAAATTTATTTCATACTGTTTATCCATTTCCTATTAAATTATCTCAGAAGAAAACATCCTTTACAATGTTTTTTAAAAATTTATTTCACATTATATCATTTTTATTAATTTTATCATGTTACTACTCATGTTGTAAGGGGTTTTATTTTCTAAAACACCTTCTTTTGGGATAAATTTGTATTATGAAAATAATTTTTTTTATGTGGTGTATATTCTAACTATTTGATTTATTATTACATGAAATATGTTTCACTAAGGGTATTTTGAGTTTAAATCCAATCTCTCTCTCTTTCTCTATCATTCAAGAGGTTATGATTTAAATGTTACGTGAGTCATACTAGATTTCCTGACTAAAATTATTTCTCTAAGAGTCATATGTTCTCTAATTTATTAAAAAATTATATGTCCCACTGTACCCTTCTATTTAACTTTTAAAATAAAAATTTAAATTTTCCTTAATTGACATTTCTTCATTTCATTAATATCATATTATTTTATAAAATACCTAATAGAATAAATGATTGATGTTGGTAATAATAACTACCAATGTTTCCATTGGATATTTCTCCACCATATGCATATTTTTCTTTCCCACCATTATTTTATTCACTAATTTGGAGATAAAATATGGATAAATTCACATTAACATATTACCTCTCATCACAAATTTTTAAATAGAATCCTTATCACCCTATTTTTGACGTGGGTATTAAATAATGTTGTTTTGAAAATTGTAATTGGGTTTACATATCATAGATATCTTCTTTAACATAAACTCCATGATTTCAATATAAAACATTTATAAAATTTTCAATATTCTATTATTTTATATTCATTAATAAATAATATTTTACTATATCTCGAAAGATTTATTTAAAAAAAATTAAAATAGATTTTAAAAATAAATTAGTGAGTTTATCATTTATAATATTGTTAAAAAAAAGAAATGAAACATATTTTGAAAACATTTTCACATGGATGTATTTACCATTAATTTAAAACTTCATTCCCTTGCTTTAGGGTTTTACAATGTAAATTACATCTCCCTTTTTCTATGATTTTTATTTTAAAAATTACTTTCATGTAAAAGGCGTATTTCCATAATGATTTTCAATGTAAAATTGTATTATTCATCTAAAATTATTCTTCATCTACTCACTTATTCTTTACTAATGTTTTCATAAATGAGCAATGATAAATCTCTATAAGGTAAATAATATATAAATTCCATTTTCATTCATAATCATATTTTTTTGTTTAATCATATTTTCTCTTCTAATGTATTTCAACTATGAATACTTTGTTTTTTTATTCCATTTATTGAAGGGAGTTAACCCAGACTCATTTAAGCAATTGATTAGGGAAATTTTTGACTAAATATAATAATAATTATCTATCTATTGTAAATACAATATGATTTATTATATCAATTTAAGTGTATTTCCAATAATGTAACTTTATATATTTAGATACCAATTAATGATACATGGGTCTCTCATTTTATTATTAGTGATGGAATTATAAATGATTTATTTATGTGATTCCATTAGAAACGGATGCGAAGACCATATTTGAACCTGTATCTTTATTATATGATATATGAAACCCCTTTCCTTTGCATATGATTGTTTTTATGATTAATGATTAATTTCAAGTGTCACACATAATTATAGATGAATGATTGGTGTGATCCTATATCACCCTACAATGAATTTGTTAAAAGATTATATATATTGAGACATGTATACACTGGAATAATTTAGTTTCTTATAAGTGTGGGTGTACGTATATGACTCATGAATTGAATTTTACCTACACTAATTTTGATTCCACATTTCTAAGGTATCATGATTTTTGACCGTCATAGATCATATTTATTGAATGGTGATTCCAAAATCTGTTGAAATAATTATTATGTTATACCATGCCTTATTCTATGGATCTTGGTTTTAGATATATGATTTGTTGGGTATGATTTTATTATATTATTATCTTGTACCCTGATTACACCTATACAATCTTATTATGAAAATTTAAGATAATAAAATGTTAGCACTTATATTTACACTTTTTGAGAATTTTATCTCACACCATTTCTTATATTTCCATTTTCATAGGTTATGATTAAAATTTATACAAATGAAGTGTCTAGAAGAGTATCTTGTATATAGTATTTGTGGGATATTTCGATGACTATTATAGAATAAAAATATTCTTATATTGTGAAAAAATGTATAATATATTTCAATGAAATTTGCTTTTTTGGTTATTTTTTGTCCAAATTTTCTTTAAGTGTATATCTAAATGTTTTTGGTAATGTATTATAATGTAATATCTACATTAATTCATGTAATATTTTTTTATTTTTTCATTGGGGAATCAGAAGGAATATCTTTGAAGAATAACATTATTATTTAATATTAAAAAAATAATATTCATGTCATTTACATTTTATAATTTTGGTATGTTTATATATCCATTATAAATATTGAATTTAATGTAAAAATATGGATTTTTTTTGTTATTAAAGGAAAGATTATTATCGAATATTTATGGGATGTTAATTATTCCATCATATATTGAAATCCTTTACAACTTGAATGAAATATAGGTTACACCTTGACATTTTTTATGATTATAGAACGTTTTTAGAGTTATATATTACTATTTCAAAAATACTAAATCTATTTTGGAGATTACGAACCGAATGACCACAAATTAGACAATATGATCAATATATAGAAACAACATAACTAATTAATTTAGCTGGTAAACATTAAATAGGTTCTAAAGAATGTAAATAAATAATATAAATTTATTATTGAGTAGTGTAAAATCCATTGAATTTGAGTCAGGACTCGAAGTAAGGGATTATGTTTAAACATTATTTTTAATATTTTGATGTTTCCATTTAAACTATTTCACTTAAACATACAAATTTTTTTAATAATGTTTTAATATAGACATAAAGTTTCCCTTAATATCATTTTATTTTATATTTTACTTTTCTTAGAAAGGATAAATGAGTAATATTTTTAATTTTTTTCTATACAGGTCATATCACACATTATTTATTAGGAGTGGAAAGAAGCATGTTTTCTAACATTTATCACACAAAATAATTTTCCAACCATCATATACATTCTACATGGAAATTATTCATGTTTATGTTATCATATTTATTTAATTTAAATAAAATTTTAACTATTCAATGAATTTTTATATTAATCAATTTTTAAAGAAACATATATTTTTATTAATTTTTATAGGATAACAAAAAATAATTATATTTATGGGATCAAATGAATGTTTTCATGGGTTTTATATTGAAATTACATCAACTTATGTGTTTTAATCATTATATATTTCTTGAAAATTGTATTTGATGATGTGTAAATCTAATATATCCCTTTAATAAATTGGGTAAAAATGATAGAGTTAAATGGATATAAGTTACTCCTATAACAATAATAGAATAATCTAGCTATGTGATTCATTAAGATATGATTTATGAATTAACCATATAGGTAATTATTTTTTTGAATGATGTTAGTCTTAAAAAGGTATTTTTTTTATAAGAGTGATATGAATATATATCCAAAATAATTTTAAATATTTTTTTCCTTTATTATTTCTTACAAATTGTTTTGAAAAATGTTTTCAGAATTTTTGTTGATTTCACGAGTGCATGATTATTTATCTCAATTTTTATTATGTAAAAAAGGAAAATTTCTTCATGTGATTTAATGTTTTTAATAGAATAATTTATTTTTTTCATTTTTTTAATTAACCATTATATTATGGATGAGAATTTTGGAGGTAATTTTAACTTTTTGTTTGGTGGAAAAATCATATGGGGAATAGGCTGTCAAACTAACATACTTCTTTTTTGAACACCCTTAATGAGTGATTTCAAACATGAATGAAGTACCAGGATCCAACATGCTCCTTGTTTTTTCAGTGAATATTATTAGGATAGATGGGCCACAATTATGTAATTAGTTAGCCAATGGGGTGGAGAAAAGCATTACTTCCTATCAAGTCTTATAGGACAGCTGGTGAGCCTACAACGAATAGTTGGTGTGACACTGCTAGCTAGTGGACCATGATCGAAATACCAATGGGGTGGGTTAAACATGTATTAATATAGGGACCTTTTATTTTTTTCACTTCTAGCGCCCCTTGGTATTATTAGACTTAGCAGATGTTTTTGAGACACATTCAACTAGAAACTCATATCGTCCTCCTTCAAATAGTATCATTTTACCAAAGGGGAATCTTTATATGGTCTAATGGTGGATCTAGGATAGATAAATCAATATTCTTAAATCATATCCTCCTTCATCATACGATGGTAGATTTTCCTACCATTAATACTATATGATCCTTTGGTTTTTTAACCATTTGTGATCCTATTGTTTTAAAATTATCTTCTGATATTACCCCTATCAGTCATCAAGGTTCATGAGTGATAATTTTTTGTATCCAAATAGATAATTAGATGGAAATTCCATCATATTTTGATGTAATAGTTATATATTTAAAGATTTATAGATTGAAAGTTCTATAAGATTTCTATTAATGCTGAAAATATACTATTGTTTTATTTTTTGAATAAAGTATTTAAATTTGTAATTATAGCTTTATTTTTACATCAATTTTTGTTGAATTTACCATAACATGATGTAATGATTTGAGTATTTTCTCATCATTGAACTGGGTGTGTGTCGATAGTGGATCAAACTCTATTTAATGATGTTGGGTCTAAGGTATGTCATTTAGTTGGTTAATACTATAGTTTAAAATGTAATTATATAAATTAGGCTATGTATTATTCCCACATTATAACGTTTTCCTGGAAAAAAATCTGATGTATTTTATAGACTTTCCATGGATTGTAGGTCGAGGGTACAAATAGGTGGTTATATCTGACATGTCCTTTATAAATAATGGATTTATTATTTGAATGTGATTTACCATTTGATTATTTAATTAATTATTATTTAAATATTTTTAATTATTTTGAAATATTTGGAAAGAGATATAAACCCATGGTGATTGATGGAGGTTGGATGGACTTGGACGACTGAGACAATGCTGTTTAGATTTCAAGGTTGAGAGTTGACTCTGTTTGAGGTAAGTGGTACCATGTACTCTACATTATGGTATAATAAAAATTTATTATCATATGGTATGAGGTTCACCAAATTGGGTTAACAATCATGAAATTCATAAATTTTTTTGAATAATAAGTTATGCATAATTAATTAAATATCTATAAGTCTTATTTAATTATATTAACCATGCCTACTGTTACTAGAAGATGTTCAAAGGGCCACGATAGAACCTTGTACACGAGCTTGATTCTGACCACCAATGGATGAATATTGATTATTAATATAAACTATAGATCACATATACCCATATTGATTGTAACACCCCATGTTTCTACGGTACGCTTATCTTTGAATAATGCAATAACATGTGTTATACGCAACATCGAGTTCTAACACACCACAACCAATCAAATCAGCCATTATGAATATTAATACCCACTTTTTGAAATTTATAAATTTTATTTTTCAAAATGAACTTCATTTTTGGATTCGGAATATCAAAATTAGCCTAGGGTGAATTTTTGGTATTTTTCTGAAAAACTTCATTTTTTGATGAATAGTGAAACCACTAAGTGGTAGTTAAAAAAATGAATTTGTCATAAAACTTAATTTTACCACTTTTGTGAGTGGAATTTCGAAAATCCGAGAGACACGGTTAATATCAAGGACTAAAATGTGGTTCATTGAGATGAAAATAATTTTTGGTGAATAGTAACTTTTTACTTTTATTTACCACGTTAAAAGTAAATAGGGTAAGTAAGGGTAAAGATGATATTAATATTATGCTAACACATGTCATAATTCTATTGGATAAGCTTAATTCGACCAAAAACAACCTTAGGAATAAAATATTATCATTTAGGTCCACTTGGATTAGATTAGGACATTTATTATTATTTAATTCAAAGAAGAGTTAAAAGAGTTAAAATCAAAGTTTATTTACTAAATAATTTTTAATATAGGGTTATACATAAGATAAATTAGATTGTAAATATTCATTAGAAATATAAAAATATTTCCTACATAATGGTATTTTATTTATAATTTTTAGACATTAAATAATTTAATTTATTTCTGACCCAATGATGATGCAGTAATTACCATAATAGTGAAAAATTAAAATAATTGATATTATAAATACCCAAATAAATATAATTTGAGACTTTTTATGAATTAAACTAATTTTATAGGTTAATATGACATGTTAGGAATGATTTAATTAACTTTGTTCGAAGTAATAATTCTGTTATGATTTTAACAAAAATCCATTTTCCAAATAGTGTCAAAATTGACATAAAAGAGTTTTTAAAACAAATATTATATTATTAATTGATATTCAATTCCTAAAAATCTAAGGTTCAGCCAAGAGACTTATATCATTATAGTTGTATCATTAATAGACCACTTGGGGGTCTATTGGAGGTATATAGTAAGTTTATTAACTATATAATATAAAAATACAAAGTGACATGGTAAGTGTCAAACTAATTAACTAAGAGTTAAAAATAAAAGTTAAGGTTAATATAATGACCCAAAACTGTATAAATTATATTGGTTGAGTGTTTTTCGACCCATACCCACCGTAACCTTTAAATAATCCACTTTGGAGACATTAGAAACCGAATATTAATTTATTATAAAATAATATTTCTAGCTTTTCCAAATGTGCCCCTCACCCCTCTTAAAAAAGGGCACTCCCACTTCTCATTAATTCACACCATAAAATCCTTTTGGTTCGGTCAAAACCTACCCAAATACTATCTCAACTTCCCTCAATACAACTTAGAGGCATTAGTTTGATCATAAAGCCAACCTAATGAGTCCTTTTTATCAAATAAAAAGGAAGAACCCGAAGAAGAGGTAATGTTTTCACCACACTTTTTCAAATCATTTCTTCTTCCACTTCTTATTTCTTTGTTATTACCATTATAAAATAATAACTTCAGTATCTTATATATATTGTGATGTTATTATAAATATGGTACAACCATATTCAGTATTATATCCATCCTTTGAATAACATGTCACCATACGTGCGTACGTACGGATTACCATCTCCACGTCGTGGTGTAATTATTATTCAATAAATTATTATTTGGATGGGTATAATAATGATGTGTAATTCATGTAAATAATAAATATAACATGATAATGATTCTGTATATATGATATACCATCAAATTATATATTATTTTAATATCAAAAGAATGATATTATCGCTCGTACGTACGTACGGACTACCGTCCCCACGAACGCGATGAGATTCATTCTCCATCGTATCCATTCAAGTATAATTCTCATTTGATAATTAATAATAGTATCTAAGGACTTGATATCATTCTGGATATGATTAATATACAACCTATCCATGACAAACATGACTTACATATCAAAACATATAAAATAAAATGAGTAAGTTAACACCCGAAACAACAATAATACTAAGATATTATTAACAAATCAATGTCAAATGATCATATATGATATCATATTAACGTATATGATTCTTGTATAATTTAATAACAATTATTTCACCATTATACAGGAGGTTAACCTACCCTCAACCCAGGAAAAGTTTAAGGTAAGGGTTTATTTCGCAAACTCTTCATTATCCGAGGTTGTTTATACGTAATAATCTACTGGGATTTCTTTATCATCCACATCCATGTTTCTTAAAAATGTATTTCAAAAACATTTATTTACTATTTACTATAATATGGGTTAAAGTCATTTATACCCTTTTTGACTTTTATAAGTGGTTTATAAAGGAATATTTCTGTCATTTTTCAAACAAGGTCCTTTTTAACCTTTTCGACAGAATTAAGGTAAGAATGTTTTTTAACTTATACTGTGGGTGTGGCTATTTTCCACCATTATAAAATCATCTTAGCTTCCCTTACAATCTTATAAGAATATTTTCAAATAAAATGTTTTATTTTATAGATATATGACTCTTAAATTATTTCAAAATAGAAAGTGATATTTCTCTAAAAAGAGTTTTGATTTTATCTATGTCAGCATCCTTTGATGGATTTTAAGCTTATTTGAGGTTGATTTATTATGATACAAAACTTATATATTGTATTTTAGGTTTTGTGATATGTTTGACTGTGGATGTGTTATTTTTATACCATTCGTGGTTTATAGATGATGTTTTTACATTTTGTATGCTAGTTTTAATACGAATGTTTATGTTATGTTTAAACGTTTTCATATGGGAATGCATTGGACTTAATATGTGACGGGTGGAGCCTACTATAGCTCCTCGATGCATCGGTAGGTCTCATGAGACAAACTAGTGTCTTGGAACAAGGCCTTGGAAAAATATTATTTATAGGCTTGGCACGAGGCCTTGGCTATGTGGTTATGATAGTCTGGAATTGTAAATTCCATCATTATGAAAGTGGTTATTGATATTTCATGTTATTATTCGATTAGTAGAATATCCATGTGAATAAGTAAATGGAATTATTTCATTTTTTCCATACTATGTTGAAGTTCAAGTTTAAAAGGATTTTGTTTTTGTTATACATTTCCTTAAATGTTTATTCTTATTTATGAAAGTTTGCGCTATATTGTTATCCTTACTGGGAATTTGAGCTCACCCATTTTCTATGTTTTATATTTCACAGGATGTGAAGAAGTAAATTATGAATGACCTGCAGGGATAGTATGAGGGGATAAGAGTGTAGACTATAGAGACTATGTTGTTGTAGTTTTCATTTTTATGATGTAATGTAAAACTTTATGAATATATCTAGTGTTTCTAAGGCTACTAAACTAATCAGTCTTTCGAGATTTGATCTTTCTTGTGATCATGCCAATGTTATGTAATAATGCACCGACTCTAGTTAACTGGGGTTGGGGCGTTACAGTTGTTATCAGAGGAAGTTTAGTACAAACCTTGGAAGCTAGATTTAGATAAACTCTGATTAGAGCACATAGATTTAAGTTGGACTTTGAGGATTAGTATAGAAGAACTTTCTAGAATTTTGGTATTGTAGAGATTTTGTGAGTTTTCCGAGCAATACATCCCTGTATGGATACGAGCAGGTAGAGGTGGCTCTGGCACAGATGTACCTAGGGATAAAACTCGAAAACACCGCTTTGAGCTAGACTCGAATGGGAACTGGTTCATGACAATGGGCCTTGCTTCACTTTTGGTTACGACACTCCTGAGGGATATGCTTAGGATAAATCTCATTTTATTTACAAATTATTATGAAGGGTTTATGAGTATATACTTCCTCAGAGAATTTTTTTTATGATTATGGATTATATCCATAAATAGTTCAATTTATGTTAAGTGTTTTATAAGTATGAAATTATGTATTTTGATTCATAAACTGATCTAGTTTATGCCATTGTTTAGAAATGGAGCCTAGTGGAAGAAATGGAAATCGTATCAATGCACACACTCCATGTAGGGATTTCCCTCCTGCTCAAGAAAATTATAGTGGAGCTGGTGATGCAACTGGTGCCGATCAGCTAATCACCATACCGGGACAACTCACCCAGGTTATGAATAATAACCTTACCCATATGGAGCACCCTGATCCACATCCTGGAGGAGTCATGCAACCTATTCCCATACCAGAGTGGAAATGGGAAATATAATGATGGACTTTGTCATGGGGCTACCAAAGATTTCTAGAAGGAACGATGCAATATGGGTCATTGTTGATCGTCTTAATAAGTCAGCACATTTTCTTGTTATAAGGGAAGATTTACCACTTGAACAGCTGGCAAGACTATATATTAATGAAGTTGTGAGACTTCATGGAGTACCCCTATCGATTGTTTCGGATCGTGATCCCCGTTTTACTTCAAGATTCTGGAAAAGGCTTTAGAAAGCCTTGGATACTGAACTTCATTTCAGCACTGCCTACCACCCTCAAACAGATGGACAATCAGAACGAACTATTCAAACCTTAAAAGACATGTTCAGATCCTGCTCACTTGACTTTCGGGGTATGTGGGATCAATATTTACCTCTGGTAGAATTTTCCTATAACAATAGCTTCCATTCGAGTATTCATATGGCACCATATGAAGCGTTATGCGGAACGAGATGTCACACACCAACCTGTTGGGATGACGTTGGTGAAAGAAAACTTGTAGGCCCAGAACTGGTGGAGGAAACGATGGAAAAGATGAAGGTAATCCAAAACCATATCAAAGCAGCTCAAAGTAGGCAGAAGAGCTATGCTGAGAATCGAAGGAAGAATTTGGAATTTCAATTCAGTGATCATGTTTTCCTGAAGGTATCTCCATGGATGGGAGTCATACGTTTTGGTAAGAAAGGTAAATTGAGTCCCAGGTACATCAGACCTTTCGAAATTCTAGAACGAATTGGGGCTGTAGCTTACCGATTGGAAATGCCGCCAAGTCTCTCCAAAGTTCACGATGTGTTCCACGTATCTCTATTGAGAAAATACATGCCTGAACCAACGCATGTACTCACCTATGAGGAATTAGAACTGAAACCCGATCTGTCTTATTGTGAAGAGCCCGTCAAGATTCTTGATACGAGAGAACAAGTACTGAGAAATCGGATGACTCGTCTGGTAAAAGTCTTGTGGAGAAACCATAAGATGGAAGAGGCAACGTGGGAACCCAAGGAACTTATGATGAAGAACCACCCAAGTCTTTTTATGCAGTAGTATTCTAGAAATTTTGAGGATGAAATTATTTGAAGGATGAGAGAATGTAACACCCCAAGCTTCTACGGTACACTTCTCTTTGAATAATGCAATAGCGTGTGTTGTACGCAACATCGAGTTCTAACACACCACAACCAATCAAACTAGCCGTTATGAATAGTAATACCCAATTTTTGAAATTTGTAAATTTTATTTTTCAAAATGAACTTCATTTTTGGATTCAAAATATCAAAATTAGCCTAGGGTGAATTTTTGGTATTTTTCTGAAAAACTTCATTTTTTTGATGAATAGTGAAACCACTAAGTGGTAGTTAAAAAACTGAATTTTTCATAAAACATAATTTTACCACTTCTGTGACTGGAATTTCGAAAATCCGAGAGACACGGTTAATATCAAGGACTAAAATGTGGTTCATTGAGATGAAAATAATTTTTGGTGAATAGTAACTTTTTACTACTATTTACCACGGTTAAAAGTAAATAGGGTAATTAAGGGTAAAAATGAAATTAATATTACCCTAAAACAGGTCCTAATTCTATTGGATAAGCTTAATTCGACCAAAAACAACCTTAGGAATAAAATATTATCATTTAGGTCCACTTGGATTAGATTAGGACATTTATTATTATTTAATTCAAAGAATAATTAAAAGCGTTAAAATCAAAGTTTATTTACTAAATCATATTTAATATAGGGTTATACATAAGATAAATTAGATTGTAAATATTCATTAGAAATCTAAAAAGATTTCCTACATAATGGTATTTTATTTATAATTTTTAGACATTAAATAATTTTAATTTATTTCTGACCCAATTATGATGCAGTAATTACCATAATAGTGAAACATTAAAATAAATGATATTATAAATACCCATATAAATATAATTTGATAATTTTTATGAATTAAACTAATTTTATAGGTTAATATGACATTTTATCAATGATTTAATTAACTTTTTTGGAAGTAATCATTCTGTTATGATTTTCACAAAAATCAATTTTCCAAATAGTGTCAAAATTGACATAAAAGAGTTTTTAAAACAAATATTATATTATTAATTGATATTCAATTTCTAAAAATCTAAGGTTCAGCCAAGAGACTTATATAATGATTGGTGTACCATTGATGGACCACTTGGGGGTCTCTTGGAGGAATATAGTAAGTTTATTAACTATATAATATAAAAATACAAAGTGACATGGTAAGTGTCAAACTAATTAACTACGAGTTATAACTAAAAGATAAGGTTAATATAATGACCCAAACCTATCTAAATTCTATTAGTTGAGTGGTTTTCGACCCATACCCACCTTAATATTTAAATAATTTACTTTGGATCCATTAGAAACCGAATATGAATTTATTATAAAATAATATTTCTAGCTTTTCCAAAGGTGCTCCTCACCCCTCTTATAAAAGGGCACTCCCCCTTCTCATTAATTCAAACCTTCAAAGCCTTTTGGTTCGGAAAAACCCTGCCCAAATACTCTCTCAACTTCCCTCACTACAACCTAGAGTCCTTAGTTTGATCAGAAAGCCAACCTAAAGAGTTCGTTTGATCAAATCAAAAGGAAGAACCCAAAGAAGAGGTAATGTTTTCACCACCCTTTTTCAAATTCATTTCTTCTTCCACTTCATCTTTATTTTTTATTACCATTATAAAATAATAACTATAGTATCTTATATATATTTTGATGTTATTATAAATATATTACAACCATATTCAGTATTCTATCCATCCTTTGAATAACATGTCACCATACGTGCGTACGTACGGCTTACCGTCTCCACGTCGTGGTGTAATTGTTATTCAATAAATTATTATTTAGATGGGTATAATAATGATGTGTAATTCATGTAAATAATAAATATAACATGATAATTATTCTTTATATATGATATAACATCCAATTATATATTATTTTAATATCAAAATAATGATATTACCGCTCGTGCGTACGTACGGACTACCGTCTCCACGAACGTGATGAGATTCATTCTCCATCATATCCATTAAAGTCTAATTCTCATTTGATGATCAATAATAGTATCTAAGGACTTGATATAATTCTGGATATGATTAAGATACAACCTATCCATGAAAAACACAGCTTATGTAACAAAACATATAAAAGAAAATGAGTAAGTTAACACACGAAACAATAATAATACTAAGATATTATTAACAAATCAATGTTAAAAGATCATATATGATATCATATTAATGTATATGATTCTTGTATAATTTAATAACAATTATTTCACCATTATAAAGGGGGTTAACCTACCCTCAACCAAGTAAATGTACAAGGTAAGGGTTTATTTCGCAATCTCTTCATTATCAGAGGTTGTTTATACGTAATAATCTACTGGGATTTCTTTATCATCCACATCCATGTTTCTTAAAAATGTATTTCAAAAACATTTTTTTACTATTTACTAGAATACGGGTTAAAGTCATTTATACCCTTTTTGACTTTTATAAGTGGTTTATAAAGGAATATTTCCGTCATTTTCCAAACAAGGTCCTTTTTAACCTTTTCGACAGAATTAAGGTAAGAATGTTTTTTTAACTTATACTGTGGGTGCGGCTATTTTCCACCATTATAAAATAGTAGAGGCTTCCCTTACAAGCTTATAAGAATATTTTCAAAGAAAATGTTTTATTTTATAGATATATGACTCTTAAATGATTTCAAAATAGAAAGAGATATTTCTCTAAAAAGAGTTGTGATTTCATCTATGTTAACATCCTTTGATGGATTTTAAGCTTATTTGAAGTTGATTTATTATGATACAAAACTTCTATATTGTATTGAAGGTTTTGTGATATGTTTGACTGTGGATGTGTTATTTTTATACCATTCGTGGTTTATGGATGATGTTTTTACATTTCGTATGCTAGTTTTAATATGAATATTTATGTTATATTTAAACCTTTTCATATAGGAATGCATTGGACTTAATATGTGACGGGTGGAGCCTGCTATAGCTCCTCGATGCATCGGTAGGTCTCATGAGACAAACTAGTGTCTTGCCACAAGGCCTTGGAAAAATCTTATTTGTAGTCTTGGCACGAGGCCTTGGCTATGTGCTTATGATATTCTGGCATTATGCATTCCATCATTGTGAAAGTGGTTATTGATATTGCATGGGATTATTCGATTAGTATAATATCCATGTGAATAATTAAATGGAATTATTTCATTTTTTCCATACTATGTTAAAGTTAAAGTTTAAAAGGCTTTTGTTTTAGTTATAGATTGCCTTAAATTTTTATTCTTATTTATGAAAGTTTCCGCTATATTTTTATCCTTACTGGGCATTTGAGCTCACCCCTTTTCTATGTTTTATTTTTCCCAGGATGTGAATATATAAATAATGAATGACCTGCAGGGATAGTATGAGGGGATAAGAGTGTAGACTATGGAGACTATGTTTTTTTTAGTTTTCATTTTTATGATGTAATGTAAAACTTTATGAATATATCTAGTGTTTCCAAGGCTACTAAACTAATCGGTCTTTCGAGATTTAATCTTTCTTGTGATCATGCCAATGTTATGTAATAATGCACCGACTCTAGGTAACTGGGGTCGGGGTGTAACATTGATGAGTGGTTGTCCTAAATGATACAAGGATTCATGTAACCATGCTTGATACTTTTATCACATTAGTGTGTCTGTGTGTTTCCTGTGAGTCTATGTTTGATTCTTGATAACATAGGATTTATATGTGTTTTTGTGTGGCCCTTGAGACTCATGTTTATAGGTATTAATTTGATTTGTGTGTATCCTCTTGAGAACTATTATTGATAAATATTTTTGTTCCTTAATATGTTATGTATTGATTGAGGTATTTCCTAGCTTATAGATCCTTTATTCAGGTATCAACATGACCAGTTTTCTCAGTTATAGTCAAATGATACTTTGATGGGAAGCATGATTACATGGGGATGGCTACAAATTATGTCTTATTTGATGGTGTGGGCCAAATCCTGAATATATTACTGATATAGGAGTACTTCATGCATCATAATTGTTAATCCATTAGCTGTAGGTTGAAGTGGATTTATTTCATGTTGGGGTGATGTGATTATCCAATTACATTAAAAATTTTTAGTGGTAAATACAATCATATAAGGATAATGACCACTGTTAGGGTGGGATTCATAGTCTTATTGATAATGACCACCTTCATGGTGGGGCATATAGTGTTTACATAAAGGAATAACCTATACTAACAGGTGTAGGGTGCCAACTTATGTTGAAAATTGTGACAGATATTGTGATGGGTGGTGATCAATGTTTATATCTAATTTTACATATATAACAGCTTCAATATGAATCATGTTTAGCCACGGTTCATAAATAATAGGTAAAGACATGGTTGCGTGATATATGGTTGTTGTTTTCTTGTTAGTTCTTAGTGTTTTTTGGATATGTTTTTCAGAATTTTGTATTTATATATTTTAATTACTACTTATCATACCACACGAAAATACAACTAATTTTTTCATGTGTGTACTAGATAGTGTTGGAGGTGTCCAACTGAGTTATAATCACACCCTTCTCAAGTATCCATTTGAATTTGGTACTCATTAATTCTTCACTTCTTACATGCATAGGATAAGATACGGTACATATATTATCATTGGCTAAGAAAAAATTCTCTTAGTATGGAGGTTAGTGTGAGGTAAGGCATAGAGTTTTAGATCCTCTTGTACTTTTATTTACATTCATTATGTATGTGATCGAAAAAGTAGGCAATCGATAAATTATTAATAGTTTGGAACGATGAGTTTTTTGTTTCCTCTTTCATTTATACAGTTTTATGTTACTATTTTCCACTTATTATAATTGAATATTAATTACTTATTTTTCTATATATTTGGAGAAATTACATATATTGAGGGTATAATATCCACATTGTTCAACCTTAGACCATCACTACTACATGGTAGTGTATGGAATATAGGGATGTAAGCCTGAGGTCCCATGGAATTCCGAATTAGACATGGTGATTCAAATCAGAATGTCACTAAATGGTATTAGAGGTGGGATCCTTGTTTTTCTATTTTTGGGAATTAGACAGACATGAGATATAGATATTTTTTAGAGCAAGAAATGAAAATTAGTACCATGTGGTGAAAACACCATTTCTGAGAGTGGTAAAAGTTATCTAGGCATGTGATTGATGGTCGTGGTTTCATTGTAATGGTTATATGTTTTGAACATGGGTGGGACACGTGGAATTTATGTTGTGAATTTATATATATTATATTCTTGGGGGGGGGGATGAGTGGTGTGTTCTACAAATCCACAATAGATAGGTTTTTATTTATGTTTTGGTCTCCCCTTAAACATCTAGCCTGGTTCTAGTCATGTATGTTGCACCTAGTTTCAGTCTGCTGTTGTTGGCGTCATGATTCAGTTATCCTAGTATAGAATTTCTCATCCCCTTCCCTCGGCGATGAGGCTTGATGTGGATCTAAAGTTGGTTCGGTGCACTCGGTTCTTTCATCTTCGGCGGAGCATCTGGGGTTTCCTGGCTTGTCCGGCACGAACATAACAGTAGATCGACATAGCTAAGATTGGTGGCTCACACCCTTTCATTGACAACAAGAGTTGGTGTGGCTCTGATGTTGGTGCGGTGAGTTTAGACCTTCTGGCTTCATCAAAGAGGCCATGGTTTCTTGGCTTGTACGGTATGATCAAGTGTATGTTTCTAGTAAGATCTGCAGTGCTTTGGAGGGGGAGGTCACGGCTTGCAACTTCTATGTTTTTTACAAGTTTTCATTTTGGTAATGATTTGATTTTTTTTCATCTAGCTAGATCTGTTATTTGATGTTCTAGTTCAACCTCATTGGATCTTCTCGGCCCTTTCCCGCTCCTATTCCCATTGCTGTGAGGTTTTAGAACCTGTTAAGGGTGCATCTGTGGTTTTGATCGCGGCATATTCATGCCCAGAGTGGTGCTACTATTTCATAAAGTTCCTAATACTATCCTCAGTGGTTCTCCATTGGCATGGGGTTATGCCACCCTATCTGAAGTGACAATGGCCTAATCTTTCTCCCTTTGGTTTGCCTTCTGGGCATATGTGACTGCAGTGGCAGGAATTTTGAAGGAGGGCAGTGGAGTTGGTCCAAGATGGTCATTTTTTGAGGTGCTTGGAATGGTTATTTCAGAAGGGATAATGGTTCCATAAGTGAGGTCTGTTGGTATAATGATACACATGTACTCGACTCATGGATCCGGCCCCAGAGGGGGTTTCAGAGATTCCATTCATTTTTTCATTGCTTTTCGGAGTTGGATGTTTGAGAGGGTATAGAGTCATCAATCCGATTGGCCATATTATTTGACCTTGGACACTTGATATCTATTTATCCTTGAAATTATGGAGTGATTGTTCATGGTAAAATGTTTTGGATGGGTAGATCTATGTGATAGTTTGGTTTGTATTTCTATCACTTCAGGTCGTGTTATGTCATAAGTCAATGACGTCTCTAGGGTTCATCCCTTGTTCCCTTTAAAGAGGGTTTCTGTTTAAAATAATAAAATTTTGAAGGCCTTAGAGCCATAGTATGGATGGATATTCTTTAAAATTTCATCTAGAGGCATCACATGCATCATATTATGTACATTGGTTTCTGATGAAATATAACTTGTTTTTTTGTGACTGTATTGACGTTAGAGAAGATGAATTCATTAGTTTAAACCACATGCACTATGTTTTCCAATATAAGTTCGTGGTAAAATTATATTACAATAATAACATATGTGTGTCTACTTATTGTTTCATGTCACAAACCAACCCTAAACATGTCTCATACCAGAACTACCCCAAACCTACCTCCACAGAACAATGGTTGGCAACTAGCGGTGAAGGCATAACTATCACCGGGTGGCATTTTCCTATGTAACTGTATTCACACTAACAACCATATCAATGCAGATGTGTAGAAGAATAATATTAAATGATGGATGAAACTAGGGGAACAACCATGCATGTAAAACCTTCAGACAAAATTAGATTATGATAGAAAAAACTGAAAAGTAAAGGGGAAAACACATGCCCAACCTGAAAGATGTACCAACCTGACAATACAGTAAAGTAAAATGGTGGGATTTCCTAAATCATGATCTCCAAGATATGAACACCATTCATAGTCCAAATTACCCAGTATCCCAAAGATCCTGGGAAGTCACTGCCGATTTTTCTTCCATATTCTTAATATACAACATATGGGGGAAAATCCCATGTAGGTTTGACTATATACATACTTTGTTTTACATTCCCAAATATAAAGGGGAGTAGTAAGAGATAAAATTGAATAGATAGACAGTGAACATGACACAACTCATTCTAAAGAAATATAATGTGACATCTTCCAATCAAGAATGGCATAACATGGTGTGTAAGTGGACTACATGTTGAGACATCACAGACCATAGTATGATAGTTACCTCATCATATCACGAGGTTCTCAACATGGTGAGTATGTGGACTACTCATGCGTCTATGTAACCCATGACATGAGAGTAACAAAATCCAAAGGAATGTATATATATATATGTATGTATGTATGTATGTATGCTTAGTAAAACAAGCCCAAATGACCAAGGGGGTCTCTATCTCACAATGTTTCCCAGAAAAAGAGTCACCAACAATTCCAAAAGTCCATCAATGATGACCAAAATTCAATGTTTCTTCTGATTAGAAAACAAAATTTCAAAACATAACTTTTTATTAAAACACAAAGTCTAGGGGGAGTAAAATAACCATGGATAGAGAAGCAGTGCCCGGGTAAGACAGGACAATACCAACTATATCTACACAATGAGTATGGAAGACATATTCCTAGATGCATCATGGAAGTAACATCTACATGGATATAGGATTTGGGACTTAGTGACATAAGAGAGTACCATATCTATCTTCACAAGTATTATAGAGCTCCCACTCCCTAATTTGACATAGGATTAGTGTCTTAATGTATAGAGGACCCATTCCCTCATATTAAAGTGGAGTAATATCTCAATCTATACAATGATTATGGAGGTCACAAACCCAAATATGATATGGGAGCACCATCTCCATGGATAGGGAACCCGCATCCTAGTGACATAGGGCAGTATCATACCTATCAACAAAATTACTATGGAGGACTTTCACCCTCATGTGAAATGGGAGTGCCACTCTAGTCATTGAGGACATGTTCCCTGTCAGATAGGGGGTTCCACTCGAAAGCCTCTAGTGGCCATTCCTGATCATTTCCATCACCGATAAAATTCCAAAATAAGTGTCACATAAAAAAAATCTCACATCACATCACTAAATCCACAACATAGGAAAAAATATAAATATATGTGAAAAAACATTCAGGATAGGTTACTCACAAGCTAAAACCCGAGTGAAAAAAGAGATAATAGAGATTGAAGTTTCATAAAGAAGTACATAATGTGTAAGGGACCCACACAACATTCGGTACCACTCTTCTACCCAGCCATGTCCTCTATAGACCATATATTTTTTTCCATGTATTACTACAAGGTGTGTTAGGTTAGTACAGAAAGTGTCTCAACCAAAACCCTGACAAACTCATTAGGGTCTTTGTTAGGTCCACAAGGCTGAATACCCTGAGAGGGGGGGGGGGTGAATCATGGTATGACTAATTTAAAATTAATGCCCGTTCTGATCTTGTTTCGCAGTTGAGCAAAACTATCTTCTCTATTTTTCCTGTTTCACAAAGTAAATAGAAAGCAAAGTATGCACAGGACACAACAATTTTACTTGGTTCACCACAAAGGGCTACGACCAAGGAGCATACACCGACAAGTTGCCGGTCGTACCAAATTCCACTAATCTTCACTAGCTGTGGATTACAAGGTTCGGGCTAGATCACTGCTAAGCCCAGGCTCACTGCCTTTACAAGTTTAGGGTCAGCTCACTGCTTTCCCAAGGGTCACTCCCTGTTTCTCTATCTCTCTGGCTCACTGCCGGTGGAGAGGATCACCTTCTTCCTCTTCCTAAGCTCACTGCACTTGGAAGGAATCCACTCACAGTTTATAGACCCATAGGTCTCTTCATTTGCATGAATGAATGCATCTTTTTCTATGTGTAGATGCTCTGTTGAAGTAAAACTTTCACCCGTAGATGAATATCTCTTTGCACCAAAGGTATCAGGCAACGTACAAGCTTCCACGCAGTCCAAGAAGCACCGCTAGAACAAAACCTTACATGTCACGCATGTCAATCTCGGCGCGCAAGTATCGGTGCACAAATCACAACGGGCGCACAAGTCCTACTCAGACACTTGCGCGACTCAAACTTCCTCAACTCCAAACTTGCGCGACTCTCTTCCTTTTACTCCCAAACCAATATTGGCGCGCAACTGCCAACCGGCGCCCAACTTCTAACACCAGCACAAAGCTTCAACTACTGGCGCGCAAATTCACCTGCGCGACTCACACTCACCACTTGCGTGACCACCACACCTGCGCGACGGGAGCTCTGATTTCTCAAAGTGTTGAACTTCATTGAAAATGAGGAGGGGTGGTCCAATATTTATGGGCAATATGACCAACCTACGCGACGACGCGCAAGTCACCTGCGCGACCCAGTTTCGGCGCGCAAGTCCCCTGTCATTTTAGACACTTGCGCGACCAACTCCCAAACTTGCGCGAACCTCTTTACTTTTCCATATTTTGATCTTCTGATCTTGAAAAACATATGACACGCAAGTTTCCTATACTCCAAGTCCTTGGAGCGCAAGTCCTTTTTCCAAAAACACTTTTCTTCATTTGCCGATTTTCAGGCTCTAAAATTTGGCAAACACTGGAAAATGGTGCCACCTTGTATCTGTTCTTTTGTACCGCCTCCAGATCATCCATTCCTTTCATCGACGTTCTTGAATCAAACATGGATCGTTGACCTCATCTCTTGAACTCGACATTCCACCATGCAATACTCTTTGTCAACAAATTTGTATGTCATTGTTTTGCTTTGTCAACAATCACTACTCAGATGTCCACTTTGTCAACAAACACAATCACCTCAAAAATGCTTCAATGATACCTTGAGGGATTTTTTCCTAACAGTCTTCACATATCTAATGTGAAAAAACATAATTCCAATAATATTACATAGAGAATAACCCTAGATGGCCATGTGGAAAAACCTATTGCAATATTCCTAGAAAAACACTCAGGATAGGGTATTTACATGGCCAAATTAAACACACATTGAGAAAATTAAAATTCACCATTTTACACCAGAACGGTGATTTGTGGGCCCTTGCCACGAATCCAAATTTAATACCCTATATTAGTCTTGAAATATTATCCTATATATATGGGTCACAATTCCACTAACTATTCATCCATCTGATTATATTTGAAGCAATTATGAATGATAAATTGTTTTGATAATAATAATTATTATATTATAATAATAATAATTATTAGTTTATTCATAATATAATTTTATAGAATATAGGAAGGCATCCACAACCCCCTTCTCTAGTGAGTCCATACGCAACCAACTACCCTTTTAACACCTTTTATTTGTTTTATTTGTTTTTTTATTTCATTACATTATATTAATAACATTTATTTTAAACCTTTTATCCAAAATCATAATAGGAGAAATAATCATGCATGACTATCCTATATCACACCCAACACATCCCCTGTACCCCCTTACATTCCGTCCATGTTACCAACATTAATATTAATTCTTATAATCATACTAACAAAATATGAATTCATATTAATGTAAATGGAGACATTATACACCACCCTAATGGTTGTGTAACACCATATTCTCTCATTAACATACATCTATGGGTTAAGGTCTCTCACCTTATTTCTTTTGTAATTAATCGATATTATTATTATTATTATTATTATTATTATTCATGAGTCACACCATTGTTTTAAAAATAAATTATTATTAAAAATAACAATTATAAAAACTACCACTATGTTTAATCTGTCTTACCACCTCATTGGAAATCAATGTCCAGCTACCACCGCATCCTTGTCAGGAAGCCTCTACCATTAGATTCCATAAAAACCCAATAATCAGAATAAATCTTGTCACACCACACAACATCTCTACAAATCAATAGGGAAAATAGGGATCCCCAATCTGATGTTGAATACCCTTTGATCATAAACCCTCACCCATGGTATTGATCCAATTTGATCAAAAACCACCTTCACACTCAATTATCATTATCTCAAAAAACCATCAATCTAGGTGTCATTATGACCACCTAGATGAATCTACGTGTACAATTACACTAGAACCCAACATAGAAATGTCTATTCGTGACCCCCTTGTCCAATGGTGAATGATAAAAGGAAAATTTTGGAAAACCCAATAAAAATATGATAAACATTTTTTTCTAAGCATTCTTGGACAACAATTTCATTGTAGTGAAATTGGAGTGAAAACATGACATGGGAAAGAAATAAATTGAGTGAATATTTATTTGATAAATGGTATCATTATTAGGTTTATTTCAATGTAGATAAAAGTAAATAGATTTAATCATGTTCAATATTTTAATCATAAGATAAGAAACCAAAAATGATGAGTCCTTTCACAATTATGGACGATGTTTGTTTAAGAATGCATCCTCTAGTAGTGAAAGTGATCCAATGTGTTTCCTACCTTTTGAGTCACCTCTATGTGATTACTGGTCTTCATCTAATATCTATCTATCAATGAAGATCATTTTAGATTCTCTCAAAAACTAGAAAGGGTTATACAACTAAACTTGGAGAAGTTTCATAAAAAACTCATTTATAAGTTATTTTTAGATTAGAATCTATAAAAAAATAATTAAATAAAAATTTCAGTTTCTTTAATTATTTTGACTATGTTGGTGATCATGAAAAACATCTGAAACTGACCATGGTTACGACATGCCTATAGTAAAACCCAAATTCAATACTCAATAGTGGTCTTGTATTTTCTATTTGATTCCAATTTTGTGATTTATTTGGGATTGAGTTATTAAATAAATAAATTAAATTAATTAATTTATCCAATGCACCCCCAAATGGTTGCCTCATGTGAACATTCCACACTAACCATATTTAGGTTATTCCTTGGGTAAACGATGTCCCTATATTCAACCATTATTCTAGGTTTCTGATTTAATACTCAAAATATGGGATATTTCACTTTTTAGGAAAAATATATTTGCGTAATATAAAATATATTGAATATTTTTATAAAATTAATTCTAGGATCACCCACCCTTGGAATCACACGATGAATTAGTGTCTGGTAAGAAAATATTACTAGAATTATTCCAAAGTCATAAATTTAAATGATAAAGATTCAATATCATTCCCTTTTTCAAGAAAATTGTCTTCAAAAAGAAAAAACTAATGATAAGGGTGGAGATATTGATCTCTCATCTTGATCTTCCAATACCATGAGTTCCCTTGATGATTTTCCATGCTGCCAACAAACAAACACAAAAGGAAAACACTTTCCCACTACAGGGTATTTTATTTTTCATGTCAATGATTTTGGCTCCTTGAAAAATGAAACTCCACTCTCATTGCCTATATTTCAATGGTCGGTTTGATACATTGTGTAGTGCAGATATATCCTCAGCTGTGGAATGTAGATAACACCGACTACTTAGTCTTACTATGAGTATATTTACTATTCCATCACCTTGATTGACAATAATTAATTTGAGATCCTCTCTATGATAATTTGTCTCCACCCCCACACCCTGGGAGGCCCTCAAGCTCACACCACCACATCCTCTCGAGGGTTCACTATCAATCACATATTTTGGAAGACATATACTAAGAAAGTGAAATTAAAATCTAGAATTGACTCCATGAGTGCTATAATACAACATGGACTCTCAGAGTATGTCTAGAACCATCCTACTATGTGTCATGTGATCCAACTGTGAAACCATGTACATGAGGATACAGTCACAAAAGAATATCACAAACCAATCCAATAAATGTTATGTATTTACCTCATATGTTTTTAAAAATATATAAGGGAGTTTAACATGCCAATGGGTGTCCCTAAGAGCTCAAGAATCCACTATGTTATTTGGAACCCTTGGTTGGTATATCCATCTCTCAAACCAGGAGATGGTGATAACCCATCATAAGGTTAATCTTATATAACCAATTCATCCCCAAAAACGGCTCAATGAACTCAAACAATATGTGGGGGTGGATAATCTTCCCCACACCACTTGGTTTAGGTGAAAATAAACTATAAAAGACCTCAATATATCATCCATATCTTCGGTGAATGACACTTCGATAACTAGAGAGACACGTTGGGTCTTATGAATCCCCATCCATGAAAACTCCTACAAAAACTCCTCCATCGATTACATGTTTATTGGGTAATGAGATATGTAATCATAGCTATTGGTGAATCTATGGTGAATGTCCATAAAAACACTACGGTGAGGTAAAATCATCAAATCATTAGGATAGATGCCCTAACACTCCACCATCACAGAAAACTGAATTCTCATGGAATTCACTGCTCCAATGGTAATTCTAGCCAACCAACAAGGAAGTGGTTGTAACCTCTTATGAATGAGCTCATCCTTCCCTTCCTAAGGACCACACCTTATCAAATAAGGAATCCTCTATACCAAAAAACCAAAAATTAAACTACACTCAGTAATATCAATCATCTTATCATGAATAGTAAATGACCATTCCAAACTGAGAAAAACGTCATAGGTTAGCATTATTGCTATCGAAAGATTTTGTGTGAGACTATATCTACTCGTAGATTAAGGACACTTCATCAGCATAATCATTTGATCATTGATCCTCTTTATAACATCCTCCAATATAATTGTTGAGAAAAAAGGGCCTCCTCTGGCATCACTAGGTCTCGAATTGGGACTATGTATAGGGGACTGTGGATTTTCACACTGTGTTTTCACTCCAGCCTGAGTAGCGAAAAATTATGTCTTACCCTAAACCCCAAAAAAATTTCCCCACCTGAAACCCCTTATTCCAAAATCTCATCCAATCCCATTCCCACATAATATCCTCTACCACAGACTATTCATTCACCTCATCACATCTGTAGGACCTTAAAACCACAATCCAAAGGAACTCATCCACCTCACCATGATATTATCCTCTTTGGTATGGAACTAACTCACAACACCATTTTATACTAGGTCATAAGAATTCATCTCACTGGGGGAAGGGTCCATATTTCTTTTATGTCTGAAGCCACATTGAACATCGCCAACACATGGAACCACTGACTCCCCATATCACCCTTGAGATGTATCACCGTTAGGAAAACCATATAATGGTGTCCCATCCATGTGAGAACTCAAAACCATAGGATCATCCAAGACCTAAGACACGTATGATGGGAGGAATGATAAACACAAAAACTGGACAATCTCTTTCATCAGAACCCACAATGTGAATTTAGAATAGGTGTGTCATCTGATGGTACAATTGGAACCCACATATTCTCTATGAAGAGAACTAGTTGTGAGGGAAACCATTCAATCATTTAGGGACTGTACAAGTCTAAGAACTCATATCAATGACTTCAAAAAATCATTTATTCCCTGTGGATTTTTTCCATCCCAAAACCATAGTGACCTATAGTGCTGGAACACATGAAGTTCACTAAGACTATATGTATTCTAATCCTACTTTTTTGGTACAATATACTACTAGATAGGTGGGTGTGTTTCTACCTACCCACTTAGAGGAAGGAACTTACATGATGGCCTCAGAACTGAGGTCCCATAGCTCATTATATTTTCTCCATGATCCGGAACTGGTATCTTGGATTTAATTCATCATAGAGGAATCTTGAAATTTTAATCAGGACATACCAAAGTCATATGAGAATATATATATATATATACACGACATGGAGGATAATTAATAAGGACATTCAAAGACTCAATCATATATGATGCTTGTACCATTGATCTATACCACTAATTTATCAGTATAATTAGTTGACAATATGTTTGTCGAGTTCTTGGTGATTGGATACATCTTTCCGCCATACCATCACCAAGTTTGATGGACTAAGAACCACACTCGACAAAGACAGACACTATTTCCCAATATCCCAACAAAATCCTCATAAGAGGACTACTGCAAACAACATCCCAAGTATAGAACCTCCTCTGGTAGTAATCTATCATGACCTGACCATAATTGGGTCTTGATATTCAACTACCACAATATCACCTCCATAATCCAATGGATAATGACCAACACCAATGGTATAACTACCATGGGGGTGATTTTCCTATGTACCTTTATGCATAAACATAACCATATCAATGCATAAGAGTAGAGAAAAATAATAAAAGATAAAAAAAACTAAGGGAATAACCTTAAATGTAAAACCTATAGACAATATAAGAGTACAATAGTGAAAGCATAAAAATAAAAGAGAAAAATACAAGCCCAATCACAAATATTTCCCAACCTAAATAAACTAGAACGTAAAATGCTGAGAGATCCTAGCTTCTGATATCTAAGATATGACCATTGTATGTGGTCCAAATAACCCAATATCCCTAAAATCATCTCAATTCATCATTGAAAAATCCTTCATCCCCATAATACATTTCACATGATGGAAAGTCCCAAGTGGGGGTCAGTATATACATACCTAGTAGGATGACCTTAATGTTGAAGGGGGATTAATAAGATATACAAAAGCAATATATAGATAGTGACCAACAAACATCTCAACCAAAGTAAGAGAAAGTGACCTCATCCAAACAAAAGGGTCACACCATGGTGTGATTGTGGAATACACATTGAGTATTCACCACCAATATATAGAGAGTAACCGCATCCAACCATGAGGTGCTCAACATGGTGAGTATGTGGACTACCCCATGAATCTCTGCAACCCACGGAAAAATGGTAACCAAATACAAAGGAATATATATATATAAACATATATTCAGTACAAGAATCCTAATTAATAGATAAAGGGGATCTTTATCTCACATTTTTTCCTAGGGAAAGATTCACCGGTATTTCTAGAATTCCTCAATGATTCCCATAATCTTGTCTGTATTCATTGAAAAAAAATCTATGTCAAACTAAACCTCATCATTGTGCCAAATAGTTAATGGGGGCATAAATTCCAAGTATAGGACCCATGATATATACTGATAGGGTAATTCCACTTTTCGTCTATACAACATGTATATATGACACATTCCCTAGTATGATAGGGGAGTACCACTTCGATGGATAGAGGAACCACACCATGTTATGATAGGGGTGTACCATCTTTATCTTCCCAATGAGTATGGAGGAACCACATGTTGATGTGACATGGGAGTAACATATCTGTTGATAGAGTACCTACACCCTAGTACCATTATGGAGTATCATCTCTATTTGTACAATGAGTGTGGAGGAACCACTTCCTAACATGACAAGGGAGTACTATCTCCACAGATAGTGGAATCATACCACAATATGATAGTAGAGTATAGTCTCTAACTTCAGAATGAGTATGGAGGACCTCACCCTACTGGGATAAGGGAGTACCATATCCATGGATGGAGGACCCGTGCCCTGGTTCTATAAGTTTTTACAGTATCAATCTTCATAACATGTAAATACAACAGACAACCTAATGCCAAAGGGGATTACCTCTCTAGTAATTTAGACCCACACTATATCCAATAGGGAGATTCACATGTAATCCTCAGAGGATCCTGTTTGATCACTACCATAGTTGAGCATCACATAAATAAGTGAAACTTCCATAAAATATCTCATCACATCCCAAAATCTACAATATAGGGAACCATTGCATTTTTTGTGGAGAAAAACTCAGGATAAGCTAATCCCAATCCAAAATCTGAGTCCAAAAAAAGTAGATTTGATAGATTAAATATTCATAAAGGATTACATAACATGTTAGGGACCAACACATCATGTGGTCCTTCTCTTCTTATTAGTTGTTTCCTTAATAGAACATAAATTCATTTTCATGTAGTATTACATAGTGTATCTTAACCAAAACTCTGAGGAACCCATGAGGCACATTGCCAGTCCTAAGGGAAAATCATAATTCCATTTACAAGACATTACAAACAGCCCCAGATGGACAAATTTATGAAAATATTGCGATCCTCAAGAAAAAATACATGGGATAGGCATAATCACATGACAAAATTGGACACATAGTGAGAAATTCACATTTTACGATTTAATCCACGAACAGTGCCCCATGGTCCTAAGTCACTAATCTGAATTTATTGCACGATATTGGTCTTTAGAATATCCCATCAATATTAAGATCATAGTGCCACTGATGATTTGTCAATCCGATGTTGTATGAAGGACTTATGACCCAAAAAATGTTTTAATAATAATAATAATTGTATTACTGTTATTTTATTATTAATATGATTTTATGTAAAAGATGAAGGAACTCTTAAACCCCATATCCAGTAGATCCACATGCCACCAAATCCTTATTTAACTCCTTTTATTATTATTTTTTTGTTTTTTTGAGTTGTTACATTATATTATTACCATTTTTAACCATTAACTAAAAGTATATTAGGAGAAATAGTTAGGAATGGATATCCTTTATCGCACACAATAGACACCACTGCATCACTTTACACACGATCCATGAGACCATAATTAATATAAATTTTTATAACCATATTAATAAAATATGAATTCATATTAATTGAAAGGGAGGAATTTCATGCCACCCTTTTAGTAATGAAACCTTAACTGCTCACATTTACAACTCTCTACATGTGAAAGAATCTCACCATATATTTTTTAATAAAAAAAATATTAATATTAATATTAATATTTATCACTCACATCCTTTTTTAAGAGATCATAATAATAATAATAATTTTTTTATTATTAATAACCACCACATTTACCCCATCTGACCATATCATTAGAGATCCATTTCCAGACATCACCAATTCCATGCCAATATACCTCCTCCATGAGACCCCACATATTTACTCCTCTTAGAATAAATATTTTCCCACCACACATAATTTCCACAAACCAAATGATAAAACAGGGATCAGTAACCCAATCTCAAACCACCTCTGATCATAAAACCACATCTTATGTACTGATCCAAATCACTCACAAAACACCATCCCATTCATTAATAATTCAATCCACAAATGGTTGATCTACATTTCATTATTTTCCCTATAATGAATATAGGTGTTCGATCATAGTCAAACCCTCCTTGAAAATTTTGAATCATGACCCCATGGTACAATGATAAATAATGGAAGGAATGATGGGAGAAACACCAAAAAGGTGATAAACATTATTGGTAATGTGTTCTTAGAAAATGATTTCCTAGTGGAAAAAATTGAGATAGAAAAATGATATGGTTAAGGAATAAATTAAGAGAATGATTTTTTTATACTCAAGTTCATACAAATGTTATCATTACCATATATCATTGGAAATCGAATTGATCAATTTTAATAATAATGAAAAATTACAAATGAAAAGTGATACCTCAATTATGGATTGATGGTTGGAGAAGAATTCACCCTCTAGTGATGAAGATAAACCACTGCATCTCCTGCCTTTCAATTCACCTCAATCCAATCACTAGTTATCATCATATCTCGATCGTCCAATGAAGATCAATATAGATTATCTAAAAAACTCCCAGGTTTATGAGACAATCCATGGTGATATTTCATAAGAAAACATTTGTACTATATTTTTAAGTTATGATACATTATTAAATAATTAAATAATTATTTAAATTTATTGAACTATTTATCCCACGTCGGTGCTCATGCCAAACAGTAGATGTCGACCATGGTAGTGTCACACTTAGGGTAAAACCCATGATGTAGAATCATTGATGTTATAATATTTTACATATGAGTGCCCTTTTGTGAATTATTTGGGATATTATTAATAATTAAATTAATTAAAATTAATAAATTTATCAAATGAACCCACCAATGGCTACCTCATATGAATGTCTTATGCCGACTAACTTTACGTCACACCTAGGAAAAAACTAGTCCTTTAGATTCTATCATGGTCTCATATTTCTTATTCGAGACTTGAATTAAGAGATACTAAAATTTTCTAGGAAAAAACATGAATTTTATATTAATATATTTTATATTTTTATAAAATTAATTATAGGATCATCAGACCTTGGAACGACATGTTGTCTCCTCGCCTGGCTCTAAAGATAATCAAAGAAATATTAAAAATTCATATAAGTTAATGATAGATTATCTATATTTTAGATCATATGAGACTATTGTTTGGGGAGTAAAATGGTGATAATGGTGTAATTATATTATTATGTCATTTTCATGTGTTAATTACCTTATTAGAAAACCTTGTGTGATTGGCCATTAGTTAGGTATGATAAGTAAGTTTCTGACTATAGTCTTTGTAGAGAGATCCATGTAGTCCCACTATAATTATTTTAAATAAAACTATGAATCATTTTCCTTAATTATATTATTCTAATGGAAAAGTATTCTTATGGTGTTCATGGGGATACTGTAATGTCCCATGTTTTGAACCAGATGAAAAAGTAATTGAATTAGAACCTACATTTACTGAATGGGATATTTTTAAACCCGTTATTCAGAACCTAATTTTCAGAGTTTGAACACTTCAAAGCGTCATTTTTATATTTGTGTGACTTTATAAGTGTTCCATGTGTGAACCACAAAGTTCCATAAGCATTGGGAGTTGTACTTCTATGTTTTGGAAGTCTTCAGAGGGTGCACAGTTTGCCTAAAACCACGTGGCCCTCATCAGAAAACTGTACAAGCACCTACCAGTGGGTAGAGGTAGTGTGTAGAAGATGAACATATTTTTCCAAACCATGTGCCTAACCTGCACTGTTAATGTCATGGAGACGTACCTAGACAATATTCACCATAAGGTTTTCACACAGTTCAGAAAACAATGCGGGGACCACCATGTAGTTTGTTCTGTTGAAGAAGTAAATATATATTTAATTAAATAAAAATGAAATAAAATTAATACACTCACTCACCTATCTATTTACCTCACTCACTTGACCCAGTCTCTCCACACTTCCTCTCAAGTTGTGACTCACCCCACACACTCATTCTTCTCATCCATATTCAATAAATTCATATTTCTTGTGGATTCTCGCTCCAATCATTAAGGTAAGGCCATAGAACAGTTCTCATCCCTTTCATGGAAATTTTGGCTTCTCCTGGTCACCCCTAAGGATTAAACTAAACCCCTATATTAGGGTTAAAATAAATATTATTTTATTATTTGATGTTAGGTCATGAAATAGGATTCTTGAGTCTGATTTGTGGGTATTTTGATATATTTCATTGAATTCAAAGCATATTGAGTCAGTTTGGCTCTCTGTCATCACATCAAGGTGAGGGTCTCTTATGATACATAATTTTTTAGATTATAATTTATGGTATATCTCAGGTATTGAGTCACTAGTATTTTATCTGCTCTTTATAGACCTTGTTAAGGTAATTTTGTGTTTATTTTATTCATTGTAGAGTTCTTGGTGAATCATTGAGGGAATGCAACCACACACAATGGTATGGGTATATAAATAAATATATATATATATAAATTTTATATATTCCCTTATTCAAAGGGGAATATATACATAAGATTAATATTTATATGTATATATATGGTAATGTTTGTGTCTGATAGTGTATAAGAACTTTGAATGGCCACCAATAAAAATGTATAGTTATAACTTGCTTGGCTTAGAATACCTCTTGAGGTAGGATACCTTTCTATTTCCTTCATTTTAAAAATGACTTCAATTACATTATTTTTCTCCATGAGTTAAATAATATTTACTTTTCTTTTTAATTGTACCTTGATAAAGTAACTTGTTTTCCTTGAATGAGTTTTTTAGTTATGAAAAGTGTTTTGTTTGATGAAGAATCCATTGTTTTATAATAAAACACCTAAAATTTAGGTTCACTATTTGGGAAAACTCACAGTGATGGTTTCAAATTTTATAAAGGCTCTGATTATCTCTTTGGTCTTACTTTATGCTAGTTTACATGTTATAAAATACTTTGTATCATGTATAGAACACCACCATTACAGATGTTCCTATATTAGATGCACCAAAATGGTCAAAGAATTGTTTCCTTGACCACACAATTAGTTATAGATTAACCATTAAATGTAATTTATGTTTATATATAAGAGTTAAATGTACTTGATTTGGATGGATTATAGGAGATAGTTGCATCCTTCAATTTTTATGACTATGACACTTGTACCTTAATTCAATTTTTAAAATTTAATCTAATTTATTGAGAATGACCTTGAGTAGGATATATCATAAAAATGGAATTACATGAATAAATTATTTGGTGAGATTGAATTGTTTTCTTTTTTTAACTATTTCTAAATTAAGTTCATTCATTGAAATATAATTGAATATGGCTAATGACATGTATGAGTGTCCCTTGCCTCATGTATTGAGTTTAATGTGATGAAGCTCATGTTAATGTTTTACTTGAAATGATAAATATGTGTTGCATTAAGTATGAAGGTGATATGGATCTAGTACAAATAGGGATTAGTAAGAATATTAGAGTTTTATTCCTCCTATCTTGTGACATTAATGAAATGGGATAAGGGGATGTATGAGAGGTTAATGCCTCGTGAATTATATATTATCATGGATTATTCCTTATAGTCACATGTAAGAAAAGAGACCCTGAGGGATCGTGGACTTGGTTTCAGGGTATACTGTGAGAGCTCCCTTGTATTTTTGATTGAAACAGTACGTCCCGATCTACCCCAACTTATAACTAACTTTATATGTATACATGCAATCAAATATACTCTAAGTGATCTTGCACTTGGGTTAAGGGTAGACCGTGAGGGATCCCCTAAAATTTTTATGGTATTAGAACATCAAAATCCTCCCCAACATATATATTACTTTATATATATATATACACACACACATGAAATCCAAGAGCCATTGAGGGATCTTTGACTTGGGTTAGGGGTAGACCGTGAGAGATTTTCTAGAAATGGATTTCGGTGGTACATCCCGATCAACCCCAACATATATCTATCTATGTATATATGTATACCCATATATGATATAAATAAATAAATAAATATATGTATGTATGTATATATATATATATATATAAATTTGACATGATCAGACATATTGGCCATGGGTTGAAGCTGGTATCACTATCAGGTGTCCCTTAAGAAACTGAATGTCTTTTTATTTATTCATTTAGTTATATCATAATTTATCTATTCCTAAACACTGATAAATATATATTCGACTATCAGGATTAGTCCTGTCATCATGGGTAGTGTCCTATTGATATTTTATCTCACACCCGAATCAGGTACCATAGGTACTAGAGTAGAATTTATATATGTAGGATCTAGGTTTATTGTTGTATTTCTTGTACATGGGAGATAAGACCAAAGGACTGAGTTGGTACATGGGATGATCATGGTGATTACACATGGGTATTTTGTGTCTTCCCTTTATTTTAGTACTATACTTTAATGAATGTTGTCTATTTAGTACGTTAGCATTTGTATTATCCATCACCCATGCATTGTATAAACTGGTGTTTTCCACTTTTGTTTAGTTATATAAAATTAATTTTCTAATGGTTTTTCATTGTTGTATACTACATACACTATTTTATGTTGTTTAATATCTGATAATACTATTGTGAATCTCTTATAAGATGGCATATTCTCCCTTCTATGACCACATGAGATCCCTTTTTTAAGTCGACATTGTCTGGAATATGTGGAGACATGTTTGCGTCCACGTGACAAACTTTCCTAGCTACCGGTTTGATGGTAATATGGATTTGAATGTTAAAATATCGTATAAAATAAATTTTTTCCATTATATTACTATATTACATTTTTAGGTAGAAGAATAGGAATGTGTTGGTGCTTGGATAATAGTTGTTCTTTGGATTGATCACCCCACCTATAAGAAATTAACAAGTGTCCACAAATAGAAATTGTTGTTAAAGTTGTTCACTGTTATATTTGAAAAAATTTCACCTCGATTCAATGGTGTAATTTATGCTACTTATGGATTTATGGTATCTTACCCTTGGCCTAGTACGAAAATGATGATGAATTTCATGCATTATAATAGTAGATATAAATTCACATGTCATGCATATTCCATTCCATGTAATTTTCTTTTTGTTTTCCTATTGATTTGACTACATGAATTCAATGTTATTCCACATTTTCATCTTCTTTAGCATGTCTATATATATATCATGCTTTAGTGTTTGATTTGAGCAATATTTTCTTTGATTCATAGATAATATTCCATTCATTTGTTATTTCACTTTGTTTCTCTATATTATATTCTTATAGTGACATGATATACTATTTTGATATATAATTGGTTTCTTTTTATAAATTAAATGTTTGTGGTTAGGATGGGAGCTAGTTTTTAGTTTTAAGGTGTATAAGAAACTTATCATTTGGAAAAGGTTACCAATGTAATCTAATCATTATAAAAGGAAATGAAAATTGAATGGGCTATAGTAAACTGGTTTTGACTTAAGTGATCCAATTTCCAAACAATAAAGTTTATGTGTTCTTATCTGGTTGGTAGGTGGCCACCCTTATTCTTGGATCTTCGTATGTGATCATGTTAAATTCTGAATTTACTATTTTTCAATAAATGGTGTAAATTTTTTAATCCATTAAGTGTATTGGAACTTATTTGCTTGGTAGGCGGACACCGATGATCAGATGCATGGTCATTCATTTCTTGACCTTGTTATGGGATTGAGCATCAGGTAATTCATGTTTTCATCTAGTTAGACATGCCTTGGGCTTGATCGGTTGTTTTTTTGGTCATTTTACTTAATTATTTTCACCAGTGATGGATGAATTTGTAAGAAATTGTTCAGGATAATGGTCATCTGGTGAAATATGACTTTAAAAAAATTTACATGTTCAGTTTAGTATAATCTTGGGTCATATATGTAGTAGAGTGACCTACGAGTTAAAGGATTGTGAGTATGGAATCATGCCTGTACATTCTTGGCAGCACGATATTGTTCTAGTTGTGGTTTATGAAAACCTTATAAAGCACCATCAGTCTTGGATTGAATTTGGTGGTATGTTGAATGATCATGGAATACCATGAGTAGTAAATTCAGGTTTTCAGTGAAATGTTGGTTTATTGGTTGGTTATGAAGAGCTTATTTCAAAAGAAGTTGACCAATAGTGATTCGATTTATCTTTTGGTAATTATTTTTCTCAACATAGTGTACTGTTCTATGGGATAAGAATGTCTCCTTTCTTGAATTATTATTTGATACACTACGAGTGTGCTGGTCATAAGCTACACTAAATCATAAAATCCTTTGGGCTTGTTTGGGTGATCTCTTTCTGTGTTTCATGATAACATGGGGGTCGTATCGAGGGATCAAGGTTATTAGCAGTCCTTAGGTTCCCAATTAAGAATGCATTATAAGAAATCTTGTACACGAGCCCTTTCTTCTAACATGACCACTAGGTGGATGCCACTCTGGGGTCAATAAAAGTTATAATACAGACATTGGAGATTTGTTATAATCTCTTGGTTATAGTTATGATGTGTGGACTAATTGGGTTAGTACATTAGGCTCTAGTTTGTTGAATCTGTGGTTGTCTCAGGATTTTTTAGGCTTTGAGGCGTGTTAATAGTGTAATGAATCTAGTGAGATGGGTTGGGGTTAAACCCCTTGGATGTTCCTAAGCAGGAGAGTTTATGGGATTTGTTGGTGATTTGATCTCAAAACATCACCATATATCAGTTATGAGCTTCGGTGAACAACTTCATGGTAAATGGATGATTCCTTAGAGGAAGGAATTGTTGTTCTACTAAAAAATGCCGGACGTCTAAGTGATCATACTCTTGAATAGATATCCTAATGTGGCTCGACATAAGGTTCTTCTTGGGAAATGATTATGATCGGTGAATAACCATTTTAAAACACATCACCAAGTAGAGGCAATTGTCATTTGTGTAATCTGGGGATTTTCATGAAAATATTACTCAACTTGGATTAAATATTGATCTCTTAAGGTCCATATGATTATGAAAGGATTCAGGGTTAGTTGGGAATTTAGAAACGCAATGTAACCATCAAAATAAAGCTTCATGAATTTTATTGGTAGGGTGATGTTTCAATTATTATTGAAGGATTCCTGGGGATAAGAAGTTATAAGGTGGGAAGTTGGTAAAGTCATGTTTTTTGAACGAGATAAAAATGATATAGAATTGGAACACTTTCATTTACAGAATTGGAATTTTTTAAAATAGAGCTTTGGAAAATCATTTTGAGTGTTGGAACACGTCAACACGTTGTTTTTGGACTTGGATGAAGGAATAATACCAGGGTGTCTCCTTGAGTTTCAGAAGCACCATGGTGGGAATTCTATGATTTGGAATTCTGTAAAGGGTACATGGTTTGTGTGAAACCACGCATCCCTTACCGAGGACCTCAGTAGAAAACGGTGGGAGATCTTACAGGTCGATAGAGGTGGTGCAAACAGGCTTCACATAGTTTTCCAAATTGTGCTCCTAGCCTACATGGTTTTCCAAAATGTATGCCTAGACCATGCTTTTATTGTCTGGGGGTAGTACCTAGACACTATTTACCACACAATTTTTGCATGTTTTGGAAAAATATGTAGTAAGAACTATGATATTTGTTTTGATTAATAAATTAAATTATTTCCAATTAAATTAAAATGGAATATAATTATAACCCTGACTAATCACACCTATTCCCTCACTCACACGACCCAAACTCTCCCCTTCCTCTCAAGGCACACCAAACCCTCCCTATTGGAATCCCCTTCCATTTCCAATCCATCTAGATATCATGTGGATTCTCACTCCAATCATCACGGTAAGTCCATATAATCCTTATCCTCCCTAACATAGGGTTTTTTTTCTCTCCCCATCACAAATCATGATTTTTTTGAAACACTAAATTTTTTTTAACACTAATTATGATTTCTTCTATTGATGTTATGTCATGAAATTGGAATCCTAGCTCAGGTTGTTGGGTATTCTGAAATACTCTATAAAAGATGACCCAGATTGGGTCATCTTGGCTCACAGTCTTCACTTTTAGGTGAGGGTTTCATTAACTACCTAATTTCACTACTTTTAATTTAGGGTCTTTTGGAGGAATTATGTCCCTAGAATTTTATCCACAGTCTATAGACCCTTCCTTGTTGTTATTGAGATCTATTTGTTTTTTGTAGTGCACTTGGTGACTCTTTGAGGGCATACAACCACACACAAATGTATTTGTATATAAATACACACACACATATACACATATATATATATACATCTTCCTTGATCATATTTATTAATAGATATATGAATATTTTCATTATATTAGGAGCTATATATATTTTAATGGGTGTGAGTGAAAGTTTTGAAGAGCTTCGAATACTCATCACCCAAAAATGTATACTTCCAATGAGCTTAGCATGACATCCAATTGAGGTACGATACCTTTTACTTACCTACAATTCAGAAATTAATTAAATTGATTTTTTTTACTAAATTAGTTAAATATTCTTTAGTTTTCTTCTTTATGTTTCATAGAAAAGTGAATTTTTTTCCTGGAATGAGTTGTTTAGTTTTGATAGGAGTTTTGTTTGATAAAAAATAAAGGGTTTTAAAATGAAACCCCTCTAATTTAGTATTTCTATGAAAAATAACTAACAATTGATAGTTTTTTATTTCATAAAGGCTTGGATTAACACTTTTTTTCTTACATTATTATTGTTTACTTGTTATAAAAATTCATGTTTAATGTTTATAACATATCCCTTACGAATTTTCTTAAATGAGATTACCCTTAATGGTCAAATTCTAGTTTCCCGGAACACCGAATTAGTTTCATCATGACATTAAAATATAATTTACCTTGAATTATAAGCTTTAAATAAACTTTATTAGGATGGATTAAATGAGACATTACAATCCTTCAACTGATATGACCATGAAAATTATCCCTTAATTAAATTATCCATGTTTAAGAAAATTAAGTGGGAATAACCTTTAATAAGGTGACTCATACCAAAATAAATAACTTGAATTAATGGTTTAGTTACATTGAATTCGTTTTCTTGATTTAAATGGTATTAAATTAATTGGATCCCACAAAATGTAATTGAATATGGATAATTACATGTATAAGAGTCCCTTGAATCATGTATTGAATTGAATATGATCAAAACCATGTAAATGTAATAATTGAAATGATTAATATGTGTTTCCGTAAGTATGATTGTGATATTCCTCCTATACTGGTCTGTATTAACAAGGGAGTGGGAGGTTTATGACATATGCCTTATGATAGAAATTAAATGGGCTAATGTGATGAATGTGAGGTTAATTCCTCATTCATTATATATTATGAATTATTAAACCATATAGGTAAATGAAATGAATGAAATAATGAGGAATTTTGGATATGGGTTAGGGGTATACCATGAGAGATCCCCTATAATTTTTACGGTGGTGGTACATGCCGATTCCCCCCAACGTATATCTAACATTAAATATATACATGCAAGCCAAGTGACTCTGAGGGCACTTGGATTCCGGTTTGGGGTAGAAAGTGAGATCTACCCTATTATTTTTTATGGAGATGGTACATCCTTATCTATCCCAGTATATATCCTACATTATATATATATACATTCAGTTTCAAGAGACAATTAGGGATCTTGGACATGGGTAAGGGGTAGACCTCGAGAGATACTCTGGAATTGGATGGCGTTTGTACCTCCTGATCCACCCCAAAATTTTATATCTATGAATATATATATACATCTATGATATATATATACATATATATTATATGATTAGACATAGTATCCATGGGCTAAAGCATGTATCATCGTTAGGTTTCCCTTATGAACATGGATGGGTGTTTATTTATTCTCTCAGTTCTTTCATTTTTTCTCTATAACTGTACGCTATTTAATATATACTGCACTATCAAAATTGTGCTTAACACCATGGGTTCTTAACTACTAATATTTTACCTCACACCCTACTTAGCTTCACTTGGTACACGAGTAGAACATATATTTTCAATGTATTGGTTCATTGCTCTGTTGCTTATACCTAGGAGTTAGGAGCAAAGGACTTAGTTAGAGATCAGGATGCGCTTAAATATAACTCTTGGGGAATTGATGTATTATATATTTTTTTCTATACTATATTTTAAATCATTATGTATATTTATTACCTTATCTTTTGTATCATCTATCACATATGCATTGTATAAACTGGTGATGGACGCCTTTTTTCAGTTATAAAAATTCTATTTTCTATTGCTTTGTCATTTTTGTATAATAATTCTTCTATTTACTATTGTTTACTATCTGATAAAACCACTATTAATATCTTATAAGATTGTATATTCTCTCTTATATCACCTCAAGATTCTCTTTTTTTAGGTCGGTAGCCTCTATCATATGAGGAGACGCTCTTGAGGCCATATGACCCACCTGTTCAGATACATGTTCAATGGTCAGGTGAGTTGGGATGCTAAAAATATGCCAGGATGATTTTTTTTAATTTTTGAACCTTAAAAAATCATTTTAATGGTTTTTAGAGATATATTTTGGCTTAATAAATATTACATGGGTTTCTATTAAGCTAATGGATTGTACTACATGAAGGTAAACCAAACGAGGATATTTCTTATAAAGGAATAGTCAAAGTAAATTCCTTATAGAAATTTCCATTCAATAAAATTTCATCTTCATGCCTGTAACCAATGAAGGTTTAATTTATGGTATTACAAATTTCATGGAATCTCATGAGTTTTGGCACAATGAGTAACAATACTCATGATAAAAGGTTTTGTTTTAGGGAACATAGGCACATGTGGCTTAAAGGGTATGACCAGGGATTGTCCGACCCACTCGTTCCGAATAAAACACCCATTAGATGTTGAGTTATGGTATTTTGTTGTAAGACCAAGGTGGGTTAGATAATAACTGGATTATCAATGTATTATGAAAACACATATATATTAGGTGGTTCAAAATGTTCCTTGGTGGAAATGAGAAAGTATTTCGAAATGGAGAATTGAGAGTACTTGAGTTTGGAGGATCTTGAACCTTGTGGATTCTGAAAAGATATAATGTCATGTGAGTACATCTCATTAGTTTGTTCATGATGAAAAATTGCTATATTTTTATTATATAGTGGATCCAATATGTCTTATAGGGAAATCTATGATAATAAAGTGGTCATATAATGTTTTTCATGGTTGGTTAAAGAGGTAAAGTAGCGTGGTGTGAAGACCGTAGAAATGATTTAGGTTTTTCTAATGGACTTGGCAGAGATAGTGGTATTAGGTGTCTGAAGTTTTCATTTCAAGGTCAAAATTAGAGTTAGAACTAGTTTGTTTAATGTTATTATCACTAGGATTGGCATCCCATTTGTTATGTGTGAGGATATGTCTCTATGATAAAAGACAACATCGATAATGGATCAGGTACCATTGGGTGGTTGACCTTATATTTTCATCAGTGGAGATTTCATAGATTGGGATTTTGTCATGAATAAGTGGACGATATCCATTGGGAAATGAATTCATAACCCACACCTAGCCTACTGGAGTATTTTATGCACATCATGAACAAATCATTGGATATAGTGAATTGGGTTTTAGATTTCTATGGGTGAGTAGCTCTTGTAATTTTTCTTGGAAACTAGGCATGAATGGATGATCATGTTTTACAATTACATTAGGCGATGGAATAGTTGGGGAATTATTAACCGATGGAAGTGACATCAGGTAAAAATAAGGATACTTATATGGTGTGGATAATCTATCATTATCATGTGAATTATAATCTTGTCAGAAGGAACATAGTCTTTTATTGTATTGGATGTTGAGATATTTTGGTGAGTCTATAGTAATGTTCTATAATAGAATGAAGATTTTCTGGTTCAATGATTAATTAATGATGTGTGATTTAGTTTTAGAACTATAAAAATACGTGATGTGGTATTTGGAATCATGAATGGAAATTAATGTGAGTTGATAAGGAGTCAGATCATTGGTGTAATGATGAAATGTAGGAATCTATATGTCTAGTGTCGGTGGTTGGTGAACCAACCATTGAATGTACTTTAATATCATTTTAGACTCCTATAAGGATAAAATAATGATTTATGGAATACTATAATGCATATGTAATTATGATCAGTAGCTTTTTAGTGTGTCTGTTGTTTAGAATGTGTACCTTTGTTAGTGGTTGTCTAGTAGTGAATTGACTTTTTTATCTATGTGAATCTAGATGTGGGGAAATTAAGTTGCATCAATATCATCATATTATATACAAAATGGGTATTTATGATATGTTGATACCATTCCAGGTAGGTCGGTTCATTTGGGAGGCATTGGTTGATAGCAACCCGTTGTCTTAGTTTGGAATCCGGAATGATGTTTGGTATCAACTTTAAAAAAATTGTGATTGGTAAAGTGTGATGGAATTGATCCACACTAGGCATGTCATTGTATTTTGTAAGAATCGTTATGTATGTTGATTCTTATGGTGGTAAAAAATGTTATTATTTTGAGGTAATCAATTGAATAAGGTTAAACATTTTGATTTATTCCAATGCAATGAGCATGGTCTCTATATTGGACAATAATGATCCATTACTTCATCTTATGATGTTTTTTCATGGAGTCATGGATCTTTAGAATGATAGGAACTTAAGAGTGAGTGTATCATAGATAAAGTGTTTAAACATATCATAAATGGTGATCTTTTAAGATCTTAAGTAATGATTCATATGATAGAATAACTTATAGAGGATGAAAAGTGATATGGTGGGAGACTATAATGGAATAAATTTTTATAGTTTGGAAATTTGCATGGAAATTGTAATTTGCATATGGAGAATGGATCATTGGGAAAATAGGTGTCACACAAAGGTGGTTCTTGTTTGATCAACCTTGAGGGGTGTTTTCAGACATGAATTTGGACCCACAATCTAATTCCATCCTTGGGTCTTCAAAAGATATGCCTAGGATATGTGGGATTCTATAGAAGAACCAAATATCGTATAGCACTAACTGACTTGATAGTGGTTTGGGAAGAATCCATACTACCTAAAATGTATCATATATTAATTTCTCACATTTCAATAATTATAGGGTGAGGTAGTTAGTGATCCTATAACCATAAGTATTCACCAGCTAGCCGGTGATCCTGTACAGGGTGGTTGGAGGACAATTGGCTAATAATAGAAAGTGACTGGTTGGATGATGAGGTTTTATTGGCCTGGTTTAATGTAGTTCCCTTTTGAATTATTACCACATAAATCCCTTGGTATTATTAGTCTATCTCATGATTTTGAGACACATTCGACGAAACTACCCTCTACTCCCCCTTTAATATTCCCGTTTACTATATGGTGGATCTTGATTTTATCAAATGAAAATTCAGGGATATATCCAATGATCCTCTTAAATATTATTATTCTTCCTCATCCTATGATGGTAGATCATTTTTTCATTCATTTTGGATGATCATGTTAGTGATTTTATGAATTTGAAATCATTTTATGTCCTAACTATCTTTAAATATTCTCCCCATGATCATATTACTTTTTAAGTCATCATTATCTTGTCTCTAAATAGTGAATTTGACGAAAATTCCATCAGATCCAGAGTGAATTTTAAAGTATTGACAAAATTATAGATCAACATGGATAGATGATGTCATACGATAACAAATGGCTACTGTTTATAAGAGTTTTAAAAATGAAATGTTCTGTGAATATTTTTCAATGTTTTTTGGTCAATTTATATTGAATTGACCAAGACATGGAATTGATTTGTGTTTTTTAGTCTATGAACCTAGAGTGTGCTAAGTGTGGCATAAACGCCATTTAATAACATTGTGGATAATAAAATTAATTTATTTGGATTAATTTTAATGATCCAATTTTATAATATAAAATTTGGATTTTTCATGTTTCCAAATGATAAATATTTTTCATAGATTAATATCAGATGTATGTTATGAAACTTGAATTTATGTTTGGATAAGATTTAGGCAAAGTGGTAACATCCTATAAGTCTTTCTGAAGAAATTCACTTCATTTTTTTTATATAACTCGTAATCATTTAATTAATTAAAATTTAGTTTTAATTAATTATTTGTAATGCTTGTTCATGATATAGAATCTTGCGGTGTTCATTGGTGGCCGGATGGACATGGATGAATCAGAAAAAGTTGGTGGGATATTTTTGGATAAGCTTTGTCTTTATTGATGTAGGATATCCCATGTACTCTGTCATATGGAATAATGTACATTTATTATATTTTTCTACATGGTTCTCCACCTTGGGACAATGAACTATAAATTCATAATGTATTAAAAATAATATATTATGATTAATTATTTAATGATCCAAAAGTTTTAATTAATTAAAGGAACCATGCCTATTGTAATTTTAAAATGTGTGAAGGGACTCAAAAATTTGAAAATTTGGTTTATACATTTTTATAAAATGATACATTGGTTACCAAATTAATTAGAAATGGAAATAAAAAATAAATGAAAACAATGGATGTGTTTTTTATGAAAAACTATTTCAATATAAATAACTATGTTTATAAAATAATCAAATCACACTTATTGGATTATATTAATGAAATAAAAATTCAATAGAATATTTTAAATTGATCTTATTTATTTTATTGTCCAAATTTAAGAACAAATCCAATTTTATGAATAATATAAGTATTTTTCAGAAAATCCATTATGAACTTCTTTTAATGGAAAAACCATTTTAAATCTAGTTTTTTTAATATTATAAATTATATTTGATAAAATAAACTTATTCTTTAGATATGAGACACAAAAATTTACATTGGATATTGTTTTTTTGTATTTTTATAATAAAATTAATTTTTTAATTAATAGTGAAAAATACAACATTTTAATTCAAAACTGCTTTTCGTCTAATTTATTTATGTAGTTATATTATCATTTTGAAATGTTTTAAGGTAAAATTATATTAATTTTCTATAATTTATCACAATTTAGGTTATTTAAATCTATTCCATATTGAAATGGGATGTAAAAACAATGGCAATTATTGAATGTTTTACATTAAAAAATTGTTTTCTCATTCTGTTAACTGAATTAATTTTTAATTTATTTTTTATAACTTCATGTTGTGAATTTTAAAAAATATATTCCCTATTTTGAATCACAAGCTTAAAATTATTTAAATAGGTCTTTTTTAGTTTTTATCATTATGAATAGTAAATTTAGTAACAATTGTTATTACAATGTTAAAGGGTAAATCCGATAACTAAAATCAAAATAACATTATGAATATTATTAAAAGACCCTAAAAATTGTAATATTTTTATTAGATGAGTTATTTACTACAAAGACTATCTTTGAGCCAAAATTGTGGCCTTTGTAAACAACTTGGGTGTGATTATAAAATTTAATATTTTATTAAAAAGAACGACCAGGAAGTTATAATCATGTCTCTTATTAAAAAAACAATTCTAATATGGGGTCATATAAGTGATATCATAAAATATAAATTATACATATAAATCTAAAAAAATACATATATAAGGGTAATTTATTTATTATTTTATGAAATAAATAATAAAATAACATGGTGACATGATGATGATGATATAATTTATTAATTAATAGAAAAATCAAATAAATAATATTTTAAATATTAAAACAAATATAAGTTGAAATAATTGATTCCATAAAATAATTTTATATAAGAATCTTACATGTTGGTGATGATTTAAAGGAGTGTGTTCTAACTTATCTTGATGTTGTGATATTTTTTAAAAGTAAAGTAATCAATTGTGTCAAAATTGACACTATTGGTATTTTAAAATTTAAAATACTTTATTAAATGTCATACTTTTTAAAAAAATCCACAATTTAGAAAAATAGTTCAAAATTGACCTAATATTAAATTAATAACTACTTTATTGGATTTTTGGAATGTTATGGTATTTACATAAACCCACACATTATTAATAAAATGATATCATGGTAAGGTTAAGAAGGATAAAGTTAGTCTTAAAACAATAATATAAAGATTAGAAAATAATCCAGAAATTATGAATTTATATTAGATGAAGGTATTTATACCCATAAATAACCTATATTATAAATTATTTAAATTAGACCAATTTGGAATATAAAATGAATTTATATTAATTTAATATTATTAATATTTCCAAGAGTTCCTCTCCCCTCTCCTATAAAATGGATCCCATTTATATCTATTAATTACACTTATACAATATCTGTTTCATAATATAACTACCCACACCCCTTCATATAATATATCTTCACATTATAGAGTCCTTATTTTAGTAATAACACCCTCCTTAGACAAGTCATGGTGTTCTAAAAAAGTGACCCTCTAAAGGAAATGTAACATTTTTATTTAAGTGTTTCTTTTTTATATCTTATTTAACTTCCATAAAAACATAAATAAAAAAGGATAATAAATATTATGATATTTATTTATGTTAATATCATCACATAAATCTATCTAAAATTTCATAAAATAAGAAATAAACTTTTCGTTTGTGTGTACGGTGGACTACCACTTCACGAACCGATATAGTTCATTTTTAATACCATATCTAATGATTTTTCATAATGATGGAATTAATATTTATGTGTTATATTTGTTAAATATTAATAATTATAATATAATTATATATCTATTGTTTTCTTTCTTTTCATGCATATAAAAACGAAAACATCATTCGGGCGTACGTGCGAACTATCACCTCCACGAAGCGATTTGATGCATTTTTATTCGTCACATCACATGTAAGATTTATTTAACTATACTAAAATTAATAACATAATCTTAATAATAATATTATATTTCTGTAAATATAAAATAATAATTAACTTATTTCCATAATGATCAATGAAAAATGGAGATGTTACTAATGCATATGTACAACTTACTGTCTCAATGATTGTAATGTTGTTCATTTTTCATATCATTTATTAATGAATGGATTTAAAGGTATAATTGATATATAAAAGTGATTATTATTTTAGGAATAATATTCTATAAATGATTTATTTTTTACTATATGGAATATTTATATCATACTATGTTCATTTTCGAACCGAGTATCGAATATTGACTGAACATCCAATGTGAGAATAAATAACTAAGTAATTGTTATAACATTAAATTAAGTGATATAAAGGGAATATTAAAAATTAAAAAGGTGATAAATAAACTAAAAAATTATATTATGTTTATTATTTTAGATTAGAATGAATGTATGATATGATTCGAACTCAAGGTAATGAACTCTAAATCTAAAATATCATTTTAAATGATTAAATGATTTACTCTTCTAAATATTTTTTATTAATGTACATGGTTTCTGAAGGTTTGTAGGGATTTATTCATATGAAAATGACTATTTTAAAATTTTAATTTTAATAATTCTTCCAATTTTTTCAAGGGGGTATGAGAAAATTTGAGTGAAAATACTTCATTTTAAATTTTATAATTGTGTTTTAACAAAAATAATTTATTATTTTAATAAAATTGATTGTTTTTTACATATGAGTCAAGAAAAAATATTATCAATTTTATTTCACCAATATATTTTTATTCTTCCTTCACATGTTTAGACATTTATTTTAAAATAATTTGTTTTCTTTTTTGATTTTTAGGATTTGTAAAAATGATATCGAAGAGGAAATGATAATTTTTTATTTAAGAATGTTTTATGAGTAATAATTATGTTATGGTTATTTGGAATAGACTATGTATATAGGTGGTTACAGGATAAACTGAGGGTGGCAGAACCCATGACAGCACTCCAATGTATTGGGTAATGAGACAGAGTTAACTAGTTTGGTTTCTCCTAATAGATTTAGGATATATCTCGGGATGGGTATTCCGAATGTAACTATGAAGGTTACTCTATATATAGACATGAAATATACAATGGAATAATGATAAAAATTCCATATTTTTTCTTTATGGTTTATGATTTCTATCTATTTAAACATGAATATCAGGAGTTTAAGAGGTATTCTATAGTGTTCGTGTTTTATTGGTGAAAAGTTTGATTTTTTAAAATATTTTATTGAGTTAAAATATTCCTAGAATAAAGATTCATTTCCTTATTTTATGTCCCTTACTAAGATTTTTTTTTGATCATACCATATTTTAAAATATTTTCACGAGTCTTAATATTTTTACGGATAAATAAGATGTCATGATGAATGTATCAAAGATGTGTATTGAAAAGAAGTAATTTTTATTTTAAAAGGGTTTCCTTGTTTGGACTAATATATATTTTGAGTATAAGTGTCAACATGTTATATATGGGTCTAATTTTTCTGTTTCTATCCTTATTATCTAATACTATAAAATTATATGACCCTCGAATGACAATTCTAGTAAAACATCTAGAATATGTTATGTGTAAGGATAGGTCCTTACAGTTGGTATCAGAGGATGGTTTTGACTACTTTAGAGAATATGGTGTTTTTTGATGGGTTAAGGATATAAAAATGAGTATAAAATATTAAGGTTTATTATATTTTTACTTTATTACAACCCCTTTTGAGGTATTATTTTATTAAATTTTAAGGCGACTAAAGGTATTTTTGGAAACATTCTTCATTGAGGAAATTATGGGTTTTTAGTTTTTGAGACGAAAATTAAATGGTATGAGATAACAATGGATCTTAAAAATTTTATGGTTATTGTTTATAAAATTATCAAAATTTGAGAAATATATAGTTTTTGAAAAAAGGACAACCCACATGATGGTTGAAACCCTATTTCATTGGACAAGTCTACATGAATCGATCCCCCAATTGAAGGGCGGCAAGGGTAAATCGCATACCAATGCCATATGTTAATTCCCTATAGAATATGAATTTTTATTTTTAGTTAAATGAGTTTATGGATCAATAATATTCTGATTTTGGGATCTTAAGTTTCATTAAATGGATATACAAGGTATTGGAAAATGATTTTGGGGATTAAGTGATGAATGTTCATTCAGAAGATGGATGATATTTTGAGAATCCTATATGATCAAGGTAAATAGAATATTATCGGATTTTATTTTATTAACTAAATGTTGAATAATATTTTGATGAATATATTATTTAATTGTGGTATTATTGTGACTCGAGATCTATAATGAAATTATTAACCTATCTTAGATAATATGTGATTGGGGTAATTACTTTATGGTATGAGACATTAAGAGTGATTGAACTTATTTAGAGACAAATGTTATAATTTATCTTGTAATATTTTGTGATCAAGTCATTTTTTGGTTTCAATATTAGTTTATAATATTTTGATGAACTTTAAGAATAGTTATTATATTAAAGGTCTACATTGATCTTTGGGTAACACTATTTAATTTTGGATGTTAAAAATAGAATTTCATCAGTTAATTATTTATTATTTTTGGGGAATTGTATTGTTTTATCCTAACCATATTGGTTTTTGGATAATTCTTCAAATAGTAGAAATATTTTTTTTATCTTTTTTGGATTATTTTATTATCTAGAAATTGATTCTAGTTCTTTAGATGTGAAAACAATTCATCTTAAATACTCATCATTTGTAGAAAAAATGTGTTTATTGTGTAAATTTATTAGTGGATGAATCTATACTTGTCAATATAGTATATTTTTTTATGTTCTTATTATATGTAGTAAAATAATTCCTTAAATATATGAAAAGTATTAATAAATAATTTTCTGTTTAGATTTCCTACTATGAAATCAAAGATCCTTTAACCAATCACAAATTTATGGTTTGGTGATTGTAATATTTCTCTTGTATATAATTTTTTATCACTTTACATTAAAATATCATGGTCAGGTTTCACATCCATTTCCATGTTTTCCTACAAGAAACCCTATTATTGGTTATCTCATGTGACCCATATACTTTACATTATTTCTTTAAATTGAATGTTTCATTGACTCTTTTTCATATGTGTTATTTCAAAAAAGGTATTCTGAAAATTCATTCCAAACTTACCAATCCCAAATTCAAAATTATAATCAAATAATTTTAAAAAGATGGAAAATGAAACATTAATTTTTTTTTAAAAAGAAGTATTTTGATCGATAGTGTACAAGATATGCCATGTGTAGAATAAAAAAACAACTAAATGTTATTATTAAAATGTTATCATTATAGACTAGAAATTTGAATAACTTAAAAGGAAAATATTATTTATATTATGAAAATAGGGTTTAAACATGTTTATATAACGATTCATTGGTTAATAAATAAATTAGAAATTGAAATAAAAACCAATTTAATATAATGGATGTGTTTTAATAAAAATTATTTAAATACGAATAATAATGTTTATATAATCAAATCACTCTTGTTGGATTATATTAATTAAATTTAAATTCAATATAATGTTTAAAATTCATATTCTGTACTTCCTTGTCATAATAAAATAATAAATAGATTTTAAGACTAAAATATGTAGTTTTTTTAAAAGGCATTTTTACTACCTTTTGATGGAGAACCCATTTTAAATATAGTTTCTGTCAGTTTTTTAAATTCTAACTGACAAAGTAGATTTTCTATTTGAAACACTGACATAAAATTTTACTTTGGATAATGTTTTTCTTATTTTTTTGATAATATTCATGTTTTGTTAAATAATGAAAAATAATATATTTTAATTGAAAAATTCATTTCATCTATTTTATTTATATAGTTAGATTATAATTTTACATGGTTTTAAGGTATAATAATATTATTTTTTTATCATTTAATTTAATATAGTTAATTTAAATCAATTTCATATAGAAATTGGATATAAAAACTTTGTTAACTTTTGAAAATTGTACTTTAAAACCATTTTTTCTCATTCCATCACGAGGATTAATTTTTCATTAATTTATACAAATTATGTGTTTTGAATTTTGAAAAATGGATTCTATATTTTTTTAATCATAAGTTATAAATTATTTAAATATATCCCATATATTTTTGGAAATTATTTATAGTAACTATAATAATTATTTTTATTACAACGGTTAGGGGTAAATCATGTAATTAAATGATAAAAAATATTATAAATATACTATAAAACATGTCCAAATATTATTGGATGAGTTTTTTTGAACCAATAAATTCTTTGGGCTTAAATTTTGGCCCTTGGATGCCAATTTGGTGTGGTTATGAAATTTAACATTTTACTTAACGTAAATACTGATATGTGAGAATCATGTCTCTTATTACTAAAACAATTTTAACATGGTGTTATGTAAGTGATGTCAAAGAATATAAATAGTAAAAAATAATTTGAATAAATTACCTACATCATGGTAAATTTATTTATAATTTTTATCAAATAAATAATTAAATTATATTGTGACACAATGATGATACAATCATTAATTAATTAATTAAATAATGAAATAAATGATTTCATATATATTATAATTAATACAAGTTGACATAATTGATGCAATCTATAAATTTTATGGATGAAATATACATGATTTTTATTATATAAAAGAGTTTTTTCATAGTTATCTTTCTCTTATGATATTTTTTAAATGGTAGATAATGAATAGTGTAAAAATTTACACTATTAGTATTTTAAAATATAAAATATATTATTAAATGTTATAGAATTTTAGAAAATACAATATTCATCTTAATATTTCATAAATGTGCTAATATGTCATAAATGACACATGTATTGGTCTTTTGACATGTTATGTTAATTATATTAAACCACAATGTATAAATAACATGATATCACGATAAGATTATGAAAGGTGATATTAGTGTTAAAACAAAAGGATAAGGTCAAAAAAAAAATCAAAAAATGCCAATTTTTAAAATTATCAATTGATTTAGACCCATCCTCATCCTATATTCAAATTTAAAAAATTTGGACCCATTTTATATAGAAAAATAATTTATATTAATTTAATAGTTTTTATCATTCCAATAGTGCCCCTCCCATCTCCTATAAAAGGGAACCCATTAATATCTATTTGATAAACATAAAAAAAATTTGTTACAGAAAATATCTACCCAAAAAAATTCATATATTTCCTCCACACAATCTTTATGCCTTATTTTACGATGAACACTGACCTTATAGGTTTAAAGGTGTTATGAAAAGGGGATCGTCTGAATGAATATTAACATTTTTTTTAAGTGTTTCTCCTTTATTTATTATTCCACATAACATAACTATTATCTAACCACGATGATATAATAACTAAACTATAATCAATATATTGAGATTTTATTATATTAATATAATGGCCTAAATTCATATCAAATTTCTTCAAATGAGAATCGATCTTTTTGTTCATGTGAATGGTTGATTACCGCCTCGCAAACCGATATAGTTTGTTTTTCATTACCGTCACTCATGACTAATTATAATGATGTTATTAATATTCATATGTGATATTTATTACATAATAATCATTATAATATAATAATATATCTATTAACTTCTTACTTTCCATTCACATAAAAATGATAATGTCGTTGGTGCATACGTATGAACTATCACCTTCACGAAGCGATGTGATTCATTTTTATTCACCACATACCTTATATGATTTATATAAGTATATTTAAATGATTAGTATGACATTAATAATATTATGATCATTCTGGAAATATATTATAAAATTACCTTATTTCCCTAATGATCAATGAAAAATTGAAAAGTCACTCATCTGTATGGACATCTTACCGTCTCCATGATTGAAACGTTTTTCCTTTTTTATATCCATAATTAAATAAAGTAATTAAACATAAAACTCATTTATGAAATTTATTATTATTTAGCCAATAATTTTTTTTTGAGATTATAGTATTTGGACCATCTAGATTGTTTACAGCATAAAACGTTCATTTTGGAATAAAGTACCAAATATTGACAAAACATTCGACATGAGTTTAAATAATTAAGTAATTTATATAACATTATAAAAAAGTGATATAAAGGGAATAGTAAAACATAGAAAGGTTCTAAATAAATAATAAAAATAATTTAATTTTATTATTCATTAATATAAATAACGTATGAGACTAGTCGGACTCATGGTAAGAAACTATTTAAGTAAAACCATGTTTTAAATGTTTAAATGATTTATTTGTATAAATCATTCTCATTCATGTACATGATTAAAAAATGGTTTTATGGACTTATTCTTATGGAAATTAATTTTTAAAAATGTTAAATTTATTTTTTTTAAATTCTCAATTATGTATGGGATACATTGATTCAAAAATCATCTTTTTAAATCATTTAATTGTGTTTTAAAAAGTTGAATTAATATTTTAATAACACAGAGTGTTTTTTTACATATGCATCATGAAATGAATTTATTGCATCAATTCTAAATTAATGTTTTTATGATTCCATTAAATGATTACACATTTATTTTTAAATAATGAGTATTCATTTTTAATTATTCAACTTTGTAAAAATGATTTCAAAGTAGAAATGTTATGTTTTCCATTATGATTGTTTTATGTGTCATGATTATGTTATAGTTCCTGGGAATTGATTTTTTATTATTGTTGTTCTAGGATAAATTTTAGGAATTTTATCCCTTGATATCTTTCCAATTAATTGGGTAATGAGATAGAGTTAACTGGTTGGGTTTCCCCTAATAGATTTAGGTAATATATCGTGATGGTTTTTCAAAATGTAACCATGAAGGTTACTCCCTATGTATTCAACAAAGATACAATGTAAGAATGATATGGATTCCATAGGTTGCCTTTATGATTTATGATTTATATTCTTTTGTATATTATTCTTATGATTTCATGAGGTATGTTAAAGGTTTAATGTTTTATGGGTTAAAAGTATGATTTTAGGATTATGTTTTCATGACTTTATAATATTCATGGATTAAAGGTTTCTTTCATTATTTTATGTCCCATAGTGAGATTTTTGGGCTCATCCCATGTTTTATTTTTTTTAACAACACTTATTATTGTTAAGGATAAAGAGGATTCCCTGATTAAATTATTGGATATTTTTCAAGAAATGAAAATATGTTTTATTTTAAAAGGGTTTCCTTTTGTGGGGAAAATGGATACTGAGTATAAGTGTCCACATGTAATATATGGGTTAATATTTTATGTTTTTTTCATAATTTTATTAATTTCCAATCTAAAAATATTATCGGATTTGAATTCTAGTATAAAACCATTGGAATATGTTATGTTTATGTTTAGGTCTTTTCAATCAATGGTTGAGGAATGTTCAATAATGTGTGCCTTAGATTATAAATACCATCTTTGCAGTGTGGTTTTTTATGAGGGACATTAAAGTGAGGGACTATGTATTATACCATGATCACATGAGTTTGTGTGTATCCCATGTGATAATGTTTTTTTTCTTCAAAACTCATTCTTCATATGTTTTTAAATTTCAGTGAGTTTGTGTCCCTTAAGAAACATGATGATATGTGATCATATTATTTTTGTGTAGCCTCTTGAGAACTATTCTTAATATGTAATCTATTCATTTGTATGATACATATTTATCATGTTATTAAATATAATATGGGACCTTTATTCATGTATCATGATAATAAGTTTTCTGGGTTTTTGTTTAATTTAACATAGAAGGAAATCATGATATCAATGTGATGGCTATGGACTATGGATCATTTGATTATACTATTCGTATCATGGATATGTTTCTACTGCAGGAGTAGACCATGCATGGGAGTTGAGAATCCATTACCGTTATGCTAAAGTGGTAGAATTCCATGATGGAATGACATGATTATAAAATTATGTAATAAATATCTTCTAAGGATAAAAAATAACCCAGGATAATGACCATCATCATGTTGGTGCATGCAATGTTCTTAATAACGACCACCTTTAGGATGGGTAGTATGGTGTTTTCTTAAAGGTGGAACTGAGACTAACGAGCATAAGGTTCCAATCAACACTATAAATTTTGAAACATCTTATTATATGTGGTGAAAAATATTTATAAAAAAATATCCATGTATACCATAATAATTCCAATGAAGGTATAGATTGGGTTCATTAAAACATGGTTAGAACATAACTTCTCATAATATGGTTTATATTTTCCAGATTCATGGTGGGTTTGTTCTATGTTTTCCCTGTTATGTATTTATTTTTTATTAATACATTGATTATGGCATTAATATACACTTAATTTTAACTATTGTGCACTGGACAACGTTTATGGTGTCTTACTGAGTTTAACTGAAACCGTTCTCACTCAGATATGTTACTCAGATACCTGATCATCCCTTACATCAGTTAGGTATAAGTTAGGAAAAGGCCTAGGATTGATTTTTTAGAGATATATCTCACAATATGTCTTCAAACTTGGACCATGTGAGGCTTGAATATGATGAGAAATCTATTATATTATTTTTTAAATTATATATATGATCAACCTAGTGGATTATTGGGGACTTGATTCTAGTTATGACCATTTAGTATAATTTTTTTCCTTCTTTCACATAGTAGGTATGTTATATGTTTCCACAAACTTTTATTGTATAATTTTTAGTTTTATTATTTATTTTACATTATTACTATAATTAAGGATATAGTCTCCCCAATACCCCACCTTATAACCTCAATAATAGTCAGTAGCCTCTAATGTATGGGGAGACCTTCTTGTGGTTAGGTGGCATCCCATATTTGACCTAAAGATTCAGACCAGGATGTAGGAATTTGTATAACACATGTAAATTTTTTCATCTCATATTTATAATGGATTTTATAGTATTTACGGGTTCATAAGATCTCTATAATGTTAAGTATCCTAGTTATAATTACCCTTCTTGAATAAATAAACTATATTGAGAATGAAACTGGTGTGTCAATTTAAGAACCTGTTTTTTTTTGTAAAAAATATTCATTGTGAAAAATGTAATATCTTTTTAATATAACAGTTTCAATAAATCAATAAACACTAAATATAATATTTTATGGGAATATAGGGAAATTAAATAATTTAAAATCATGTAATAATGTTTTCATTATATACATAATTATATTTTCATTCTACAATAAAAAAATAACTTGGAATGATCCTCTTTAATAATATATATATATATATATCTGTATGTGTGTGTCTATATATATATATATGAAAAAATAATTTTAAAAAGTATTTAAACATTAACATTTGATTTTAATGATTAATAGTTTCTTTATAGATTATATAAATCAATAAAAAGATATTTTTTGAAAAAAATTACTATATTTGAGAAAATACAACATTTTATATTTTTGATTTCAAAAATAAAAAGTCAAAAAATTTGAAATATTATCACTAAACCAATATTTGATATATATTTTCACCAAATCAATTAACTATTTCAATTAATTAATAGGAATCAATTTAATTATAGTGTAATAAAAATATGATAAAGAATTTTAATTTATTATATATCCTAAATTCATCATCAGTCTCTTATGTCAATTGAAAAAATATGTATTTTTTAGAATATTTATTACGAATTTAAATCTATAGTTATCCAAACAATTGATTTATCCTAATTTAAGACTTCCCCCAAGACCATACAACAATGTAGTGGTAAATATTAAACCCTTTAGATAGTGATTTAGATCATTATTTATTATGATTAAATTTGGAAACATTTTTTCTTTTTATCAATTATATATATAATATGAGTAAGGGTTATACAATGATCCCTAAATTCTATAGAATATCGTTTTATAAGAAAAATGGATAATTTTAAATGGAAGATAAGAAAATGGAATCATGTATACTTTTCAAACATAATGTATCATTATGGAAGGCCACTAAGAAGGATCTATAAATTTGAACCATAAAAATCACCATTAAAGAGGATTTCATCACTCATATCAATATAATTAAGGATTATCATCTACAAAAAATATACATTAAATGGTATAATATCTAATAAAAAATTGTTTATCATGGTATATTTGGATCAAGGTAGATGAAAAATCAATTTTTGTATACTTTTTTTTGAGTTGAATGTAACGAGGATAGTTAAATCCTATAGACTGACATTAATATTAATTTAATCCTATGACTTTCCATAATTAAATCACGATAATGAGATAATGGGTACAATGTAATTTTTCTTCTAATACTAGCTTAGAAATCATTCATTTGAGAATAATTCTTAGAGTGGATTGTGAATTCTATTTCCTAAAAAAGATAAGATTATCTAATTTTCTCTCCAAAAAATATTCTTAATTAGGTTCTTTCAAAAATCTTAGATAAAAGATAAATACCAAGGTTTTGATTCAAATATATTTAAATTGTTACTATAATGGTGGGTTGAAAATTATATATAATTTTAATGGGTAATCAACTATTTAAATAATAGTTATATTTATGGATGAAAGATGATAATTGTGGTTTATATTGATTTCTTGAAAATGAATAGGGTCACACCCTCTTAATTGAATGAAAAATAAGAAACCCATTTTAAAAATAATTGGAAGAATATGGAAACCATTACAATATGAAAGAAAAAATCCAAAAAAAATAAGATTCTATGAATCATACATGGTCCAGAAAGTACAAATGGAAGTAAACGTCAATGAATGAATTAGTAAAAGTCCCATCGCTCCCCCAATATATGGTGAAAAAAGGAGTTTTTTATTATAAATTGTCCCCCCGAACAAGAAGATGTATCATAAAAATCACACTAGACTAGTGAAAGGGTATCACTAAGCCAATCAGAGTAGCTGAGAAGCATATCATGATGCAATATACTGCTACACCACATGGGAAGGTACCCATCCCACCCATAGTGAAATGTGGAGGGATGACCGAACAATAAGTTATAGCATATGTATCTATATTTTGAGATACCTTCTCAATAAAGCAGAAAAGAACACCATAATGCCAATATGATGAAACACTATATCAGAACAAAAACTCATTGTAGGATGTCGAAGGAAGGTATCATTTCCATCCATTTATGGATTGATAGATGGAAAACATATTCAAATACATGCATCCCCATTTAGGGTAACTAATAAAGTGGACCATTCAATGAGGATAACTACACTAAAATCCACATAACAAAAACCAATGACACCTAATGAGCTCCACTAACCACCTCAATCAACAACCAAAGAGCATCAAAAAAATTGTTACACCATAATCACCAAATCGGAGAGAATCCAAACATAAATAGTTGGAAAATCCAAAATAACTATCCAAAATCAAATATAACTGATGACCTAAAATTTTTCACCATAGAAAATGAAGTGTAGAGAATTCTTATATCTTCTCTACATCATAACACCACCCAAACTAACCCCATCCATCACCCATCTAAAAATTTATGTATCATGCCAAACATGGCCCCGATCTTCACCATACCCAGTATCATTCTTCCCATGAAACCTACAGACTATAAAAAAAATGTATATAGGATATAACATCACTAATTGTGAAATAGAAAATTCATTGAACAGATCCTGAAAACGAGGATCCATAAATGAACTAACAATGACAATGGATGAACACTGAAACCACCATCACTGGAAGATATGAGGAAGAAGTATCAGGGAAGCATGGGAAGATCCCTGCAATAGTAGGTAGATAGTGACAGAAAAAAATGGAAACTCATCATGATATTAGTGAAGAAAAAATGGAAAGCAACTACTTTCAGATCTCAAAATCAATGAAATTATAGGGAAGGGAAGAAGAAAAATCCACCATAAATGGATAAGGTGGAAACCCTGGGGAATTTGATAATGAAATATGTAGAGTCATTAGGGCTTAGAGAGTGCAAGTCCATATCTATTATTTTATACATAGGTACAATGTTAGTAACATGTATTAATTGGGTTTGGTGATAAGTGAGAGGATGGTTTAATTTTGACATATGTACCATCCATTTTTATCTTGTAATCCTTTATAAATATATTGAGGATGATGAAAAAATAATATATATATTGAAAAGATATATTATTTTTATATTTATACTCTTATATGGTTATATTATTCTGGTGATTATATTTGTATAGTCTTCGATATGTGTTTTTTTGTTATTTATATATCTACATAAAGTTGTTTATGATTTTATTTCTATTAAAACAATATATATATAATGTTTGGTTATAGGGATGACTAGGGGTGCTGGCTATTAATAGTGTATAATTATAGATTTTAGAGATATTAGAGTTTGTTTTCTTGATTTTTTACTTGTGAGTGTGATTGATATATGATATGAAATATAGATGATAATTCGACTTACATTGAATTTTTAATCAATTTTGTCCACATAATTTTTAGATAAACTATTATGTTTTAATCAGTTAACCAACATGGGTTTATGAAAGAAATATATTGATTATATTTATATTATCTACGTTATTTCAAATATATATTTCTTAATTATTGGATAATGTTTGTTTTTTTTATTTGATAAAAATTTCTCAAGAACCTATAGATTTATTTGTAGTATTACTTTTTCATATTAATGTTTAATTATTTTTGATAAATACTAGTGATATTGACATGCAGTTATTTTGATGAATTTATTTACAGACCCTTTGGGGTGTTAGAAAATATTTCATCCACATGAACATTTATAATATCCATTTATAGATTACATTCCATTGTTACATTATTTAGGTTCCACTATGGTTTTATGTATGAATATTTTTAATTAGGGGTAATTTATTTTTTATGTGAGATTATACACTTTATGCACATCATTAACACCTAACATATTTAAGGTATTCTGAGGATGTCACTCTCAATTTCACTATTTTTGTACGAGGGGTATTGGAAAGGTTATGTCATGAAGTAATTTTATCAGATACCAAGTCTAAGATATTATTTATAGTAAGAATTGATTATTATAAAATCGAATTAGATGATAAATGATAATATTGTTTCTTATTATGTTAATTATTTTAGATAAAATAGTTATATACATAAAGGGTCTAACACTACAATTTAAATTACTTATTAATAAATTTAATATTAAATATTTTTTGGGTGTTAAAGTGATTCTATCAGTGTTTTTGAAGAAGCATGGTCATAGTCTTGATTAGTAAATCATTCATGATAATTATCCACCATTTTTCTACTCTACTAAAATTTTACTTTTGATTCAAAACCTTTGAATTTAGGAATTATTAATATTAATGTAATTTTTTAACTATTTTAAAATTTTATTTCTTTGTTTTATGTATACACCAAAATTTAAATAAAATTAAAAATTATTTTTATTATTAAAAAGATAAATTGATTGTGAGTATAATAATAACATATGTAATGTTATATTTAGTGATATTATTAAAGTACTCTAATCATTTGTACATGAATAATTATTATCATTATTTTTATAAATAATTATGCATCATCATTTTAATGAGTTTTATGTTTTATAGTCATTATTAGTTATTAATATTGGGGGAATTTTTTTGGAGTAGATGGTTGATTCATTGGGGTTTGGGCTATTACTTAGATAATAATGGGGTCTCTCTCATTTCACAACAACTTTTTATAATTGTACAAACATATAGAGTCTATGTGTTTACAAAGTTCCCAAATAATTTTGTTTTCCAAAAAAATATGTGACCAAAAATATCTCACGATAATAAATTATCTCACCTTTTCATAGTTACACTAATATTGGAATTAAATTTTTTCTTTCTACTATTAATTTGGAATAAATCTTTATAGTTTTGTTATTTGGATTTTTTTTAAAATAACAATTCAATTAATTAGTGGTCATGAATTCTGGTTTTTACTTTTTTGAAAAAAATTATTTAATCATTCAAATTATATCACGGATTTATTTTCAATTAGAATTATAATTATCAATATTAACAAATTAATTTAAATCCAATATAATGTACTGGGGATCCATGGGATCATCTTGGACCCATTTTTCTAAAAATATAAAATTTCCCTCATTCCCCTTCATTTTATGATATTAATTTAGAAGAGAAAAAATAGATAATTTGAGGAAAGATATATGGTTTCCCCTCAAAGAAAGGATCTACAACCACAATTTCAATTTCATTTATACATTGAGAACATTATGGATTAGTTATAATTATAAGATATATTTTTTATTTATAAAAATTGATTTTATTGGTTTAATTGTCATAGATAAATTGAATTGTAATTTCTCACTTATTATTAAAAATAATTAAATTGGTTAGGATTTATATTTATAAAATAAGAGCTGATATTATGGTCATAAAATTTATAGCGGTCACTGATCATTTTCTAGAAAAACCATGTTTAGTGGTTTTTGGATTATGTCCTCCATGATTCCCTCTAGTGAGTGTTCAACGAAGACAGAGAAACCATTGTGATCCCTATGAGTTTCTAGCAATGGGGGCTAGTAGTTGAGTATATGATGTTTCATACAAAGTTCCTGGACTCAACTATAACATCTAACATGATTCCATCTCTTTCTATATAATGGTGTATAACTCTCCTTTTTACCCAAATTAGAAGTTTCCTTTACAAATGTGTTGGTGTAGAGAAGAATTACGATGTAGTATTTGAGTACGAAATCAAAATAAGAATATATAAAATTTGAAGGAATTATATTTTAATATGGTACAACTCCCTAATTAACATTGGTGGGATTGAGGTGTTGGGGAGGAAATAGATGGTCATTGGTTAAAAAAAAAGAAGAGGACTCCACTAATCGAGGGTTGATGATGGGTGTCTAGATCATGGATAGATAGATTTTTTTAGGAAATGTATCATGTGGATTAGAATAGTAATATTTTATTTAAATCATAGTGAGGATTGTTAATGATTAAGATAACATATACATGTTTTCTGGTAAACTTTTGTTAGAAAGTATAGTGAGGGTACTAAGCTTCATCAGTGGAAATAACATTAAATTGATTTTAAATAGAGACTTGGGGATTTATGGGTATGTGTTGGGGAAGAACATTCTAGGTTCAAGGGGTTAACGAGAGAAGATCGATCTGATTACACATTTAAAAAATAAAAACGACAAGAGGGAGTAGTTTGAGGGGTGTAAGAGGCCATTCTTATAGAAATGACATGTTATATTGGTTTTTCTCCAAATAAGGACATGAAATAGTGTTCCATAAAGAATGTTCTATCTAGAAATTTATATAAATATATTACATTTCATTATGAAAATTTTGGGTGTGTTTGTTAATTTTGAAAAATAAATACTTCACCATCACTGTAAAATTCATATAAGTGTATATTTTATCTCATCCAATTTTCCATATAGATCGTGATGATTCTTTTTTTCAAGGCCTCTATAGATCATTTTTAGGTATTTTTTGTGACATCCCTACCTGAATTAACATCAAACTAGTAGCCAAACCGGTCGCCACATGACCTCAAGTGTGTCTACCCATATTCCAAAGTCATCCAAATAGCAGTTAGGGTCTATGAATAGTCAGTGGGGATACTATACCCTCATATTTATAGTTCATAATAGTAACAAATAATAAAATGAAAGAATAGAATATGTAGATATAAATAAATTTTCAACTAAATAACGAATGTGGCCAATGCCAGTTTATATAATTCATGCATGTCATGGTGATACATATCTGAAAATGGTAAACAAAACAACACAGTTTACATTCCAATACAGAAACAAAGAAAACAATCAAATAACTATAGGTGATTTCCTAGTGTATCTTGATCCCCTGCTCAGTCTGTTGGTCCAAACACTATAGTACTAGAAATAACCACAAGCAAAGGTCCACAGTCCTACAAACAAGAAAGTCTACATGAGTAACCTACTGTAAATGACATCCAAATATAGTGTGAGATATATATATCAGTAGGTTGGGACCACTAGTTTTATCTCTCAATCAAGACAATTAAATACAACTAATGGTGTAAAGTTATTACATGGCAATAACATAACTGAATAAATAACCAACAACCAGTCCATGTTCAAATGGGACACCTGACGATGATAATTGCTTCATCTCTTAGAAAGAAAAAGAGTCTTCACAAAAATAAATAAATCATATTTATCAAGCATAAATACCTTTCAACACATTACCATTTATTCTTTATTTAATCATTTATTATATCTATGGTTCCCATGGTTACTTGTACCTCAATATTAACTTCTACTCATTCCCGAATTCTAATCAATCTCAACCTTTCTTTATTTAATCTCATTTAACTCAGGTTTTATCCAAATATCTCATTATTTTCATAATTAATTATTTTCATTCATTTGGTGTTTAAATGACATGTCAAATGCCCCAATTCTCATTTAGTTTAGATAGACACGTCTAACACTCTAATTCTCATTCAGAATAGATCTCAATATCTAACACCCTAATTCTCATCGGGTGTAGATCTCCATGTCTAAAACCATAATTATCATCTGGTGTATATCTCCTTGTACAACACCTTACATCTAAGTGCATATATAACTATTGGATAGGAATGCCATGTCCAAGTTTCAACTTCTCCATTGGTTTTGAATGCCATTTCTAGCACCCACTTTCACTATCATTTACATCATTTGATAACTATTAGAGAAGAACACCATGTCCACGTCCCGACATCTTCATTGTTCTAGAACATCATGTCTAGAACCCATATTCTCATTCACTATTTAATTCAAAAATTAATTAATCCAAGCCCTATAGTTAATTTTTCAAGAATTATCCACATTCATTCCCTTACTAATCCAACGATTTGTTAAACATATCAAATCCATTAGATAACCCAAAGTTAACTAAGTACACATACCCATTAATTAATTTATCAAATAATTAATCAATCCAAATGAATATCATTCCATAATTAAATCTCTACAATTAATTATCAATCCAAATCCCAAATCATCATAATTAATCTCACAATTAATTATCATAATCAATAATCAAGGAACCTAATTAATAAACCATTAATTATCTCCACATTGCCCATTCCACATCTCATAATTAAACACCCAATTAATTTTCTATATTACAAACTCAATAACATAATTAATTCATAATTAATTTTTCCATCCTAAATCTCATTTTTACAATAATTAACTTCCATAATTATATATCCAAATCATTGCTAAAAAAGCACATAATTAATCAACCATTATTTATATTAAATTATCCTAAACAAAAAATAAAAATTAATGCCTTGATTAATCATCTCAATTATCTAATTCAATATCTCAAAATTAATCTCCCAATTAATAATCTAATATAAAATATCCACTCTAAAAATTAATTCACAAAATAGTTATATCAACTTATCTTTCTCAAAACTCAAAATTAATCCACTAATTAATTATAAATATTTAAATCTCATGGTATGTAATTAATCCAAAATTAATTATTTTAATTGTTTCACTTAAAATCTCATAATTAATTCCACAATTAATTATCTCAACTTATCCCACCCAATACTCACAATTAGCAAATAAACCAAGTGCATCAACCTATAAATGGAAAAAATAGAAAATCACATAACAAAAATCTAAATGATAATATCAATCAAAACATTATGTTTTCATCTTGAAAAAAGTGAACCTCTGTTGGAGTGGTTTTATTACAAAAATATGATTTTATAATCTAACAAATCAGTTTATAACAATATGAATTTTTTTCTTATATTTCTGACAACATTATCAAAAGTAGTAGATAAAAAACTGCATTTTTCGAATAAAATCAAATATGAGGACCATACCTCAAGGAAATGGATAGGTGAATGCTTTCTATACCAAACCATAAATTTATTGAACACATGAACATCCACAATATTGTGCAGGCCTATTAGTAAATTTTCACATTACCCTACAACAATAACTGGAACCCAAAATTATTGTGGTGAGGAAAATCACACCTCCGATTAATTAACTACAACTCAAATTCACCATAAAAATCTATTTTAAATGGTGTGAAACTAATTATCATGTTTATAGCCTCACTGTAAATTGATGGCCAGAACCAAATAAATATGAACCACCATTCCTTTGGAAATGGTTGTCAAAATACAACCCAACGGTCCCTGAGAAATCATCTACACCACCTTAGATCCTAAGAAACAAGGGATCTAGGTTAATCTCGATCCTAGGGTTTCATCCCCATGGAACCCTAGTGAAGGAGTGCTGAGATGGCTGATGCAAAGAAAAAAACATTCAGATAAGGACTTACCTAAATGGGACGGACAACTTCCGTGAAGACTACGGGAGGAGACATATATATGAATAGGGATCCTGAGAGGAGGGTGGTGCTCCACCCATGGGTGCTTCATCATGGGTGTGTCACGACCCCTATAGGAGGAGGTAGAGGTGCTCCTCCATCTTCTTTTCTCCCTTAAATAAATTAAAATTCTAATTCAAAATATAAGAATAAATATAATATTACTAATAATAACTACAACCATCATCTTATTATTATTACCTATTAATATCACACATCTTTGATAAATCTAAACTCATCCATTACACATCATTTAACTAAATAATTCTCTAATAAATTTTATTAAACAAAATATCCAACAAATCATTATTTAATTATATTCTTAAAACATAAATTTAATTAAATCAATTCCACCATTCATTGCCAATTAACTAAATCATATTCAATAAAATTTAATTAAATAAAATCCCAATGCTTCATATAGTCCTTAATTAATTTGATTACCTCACCTAATTTAATTAAAAAAATAATATATTTGACATCAATTAATTAAATTTCTTCTAACCTTGAATTTAATTTATTATATCCCCAATTTCAGAACAATTAATTAAATAATGTTTTCCTTTTGATTTATTTAAAATAAAAACCCCTTTTATCAAAATTTAATCAAACCATTCTCTACCCGAAATTCAATTAAATAAAATAAGACATAACCCAAAAATGGGTATATAAGGACCCAAACTTAAACCTTACAAAATATTTAATTAAATGAATAATTCACGTATAAGATCTTTTCAGGTTTAGAGTTTTAGAGAGTTAGGCCATAACTATTACATTTCAAAATATTAAAAAATAGACACTTCTACTCAGTTTCCATTTTTTTTACAAAACATGAACTCTTGAAAAAAAATTCATGTCTAGTTCCATGTTTTAGACGACATGAATTTTACTTGATCCCATCCTTGACCCTATTCCACTTTATGTCCTGTGAAAAACATTTCAAAACTTTGGATGAGTATATAAATCTTAGTAAGGGATACACAAAGAAGGAAAACTATTAGCTTTTCAAAACAACAAATAAACCATGAATACTTAATCATAAGTAATAATTTTCACATTTTTTGAAGAAGTAAATACTCTTCAGTGAAAAAGAGATCATTAATTACCCTTTTTAAACCAAAATATTACCATAAAACCCATATAAAGAACACATAACATATAAAGGTAACTTGGGACATAAACATAATGAAATGGAATAACCATGCGGTCTACTTCCACACATATCACTAAATGGAATAGCCATATGGCCAACTTCCATAACCAATGCATTGGAGGTTATAATGTAACCACCCATCCTAGTATTCACGACACCACCCGTCATTTGGTTTATCACGTAACCACTCATTAAATGTCCAAGTACCAATATAAAATCATAACACATACAACAAATATAAATGAAAGAAACTATTTCCACATTTCAATCACAATATATCACTTAAATATATTGACATAACAAGTTCATTTTCAAAGCCATTTTCAATACCAAAAATACATAAAAGAGTATAAGGTATTAATTTTCTTCTAAAAACTTTATGACTTGTTGAGGAATCCAAATATAAAATAATACCCGAGGCGCGAAAAGATCGTTGTCACCACGTATGTTAAAAAGAAACATACTTTTTTTATCATTTAGTGAAACGATTCGTAGAAAAAGATTCCCTTTGAAAGGTCAAGGGTGTTTATACATCGTATAAAAGAAAGTCGTGTATTAAAACAAAATATGCCTCAATGAAAGGAGATTGTGACGAAGTCCCTTAACTCACGTCTGACTTGACTCGATCGTTCTTTAATCTCCTGAATAATAAAATAATTTTAATTTATACTTTCTCAAGGACCCTTTTGAAGTTTATTATTCCTTTTATATAACTTATTATCATGTTGTAAACATTATGTAATCATTTAAGTTAATAACATTCATTTTGTCGATATTTGGTACTTGAGTCAAAAATGATCACCTTATATTTACATGTTGTCCATGTGGTCAATATTCCATTATATCCAGATTTATACTCATTATTTAAATATCATATATGTCATATATATTCAGTATATATATGTATTTATAATATTACATAACATTTGGAGGTAAGAAATGAAATGCACCGTTTATGGAGACGGTAATCCGTACGTACGCATGAACACTACTTACATTTCTATTTATTATTTTAATGGAATTAAAACATAATTATATATAGGTATATTATAATTCCAGTATAATATCATATATAATATCATTAACTCTATCCTTTTTACATCCCACATAAGGCATTAACGAGTCACATCACCTTAAGGGGGCGATAGTCTGCACTTCGTCAAATGAGATTATCGTATTTACCCACTATGGAAACCATAAAGGCTTGATATAATTGGAAATTACAAAAGAATAGGGAAACTATAAACATAATATATATCATATATAAATATAGTTCCATCATAATGGCCACCATGATAGGCGGTAAGATGTAATTGAACAATCATCATTTTGTGAGGCGTTAGTTTTCCATCCACAGAAACATTATGTTATTCATACATTAGATGAAGTTGTGTGTAAGTGTAGTTAGAATACTTCTCATAACAATATACTAGTATATTTAGGATACTTTTTTTGTTACAAAATAAATAAAATAAAATGAGTTTAGGTGTTGGAGAAGCAAAATAAAAGAAAATAATTTAAGAGAAACTGTTACCTTTAATTTGGGTAACTCACTTTTTTTTGAACCAAATGACTTCTTAAGTGCCTTATGCCTATAGTAAGGCTTCTAGGAGGAGGATAGGTATGTAGGGAGTGTAATTGGGAAGATTTTGGACGAGCCAAATTGCTTTAGAGGTGTGCGGAATTGGTTAGAAGTGGTCTCCTTTTATAAGGGAGAGGAGGGACTCTTTAGGAAAGTGTGAAAATATTATTTTATAATATAATTATATTCGGTTTATAATGGTCAAAAAATCATTAAGGTAGAATATAAGATGACTAATATTAGAAATAAAATCATACAATCAGAATTTGACATGTTTTGGATAATAAGTTAATCATTATAATCTTATTTATTTAAATCATTTATGAGTGAGGTAAATACTGCATCATTATTGTGTCATAAATAAGTTAATTTATTTGATCTCTAAAAATTATAAAACAAATACCATGATTTAGGATATCTTTTTATCTTTCCAAATAATATTTTTAGTCTAAAATAGGACTTATATAACACCATATAAAAATTAATTACTAAACAATTTTTGTTAATGTCAATTTTGTCTTCACATTAAAATAAATAATCTAGATTGTGATTTTCACTCCCAAGTGGCTCAATGAGGTCCCAAAATCGACCCAAAGATTCCCATGATCGTTAATGACTTAACCAATAAGTCTTGGACAAGTGTTAAGGTAATTTTGAATTATTATAATATTCTTTTTACCTGGAATTACCCTATTTACCTTTAACTGCGATAAATAAAATTCAAAAGTTACCATTCACAAAAAATTATTTTCATCTTAATGAACCAAATTTTACTTTTTGATAACAAACATGTATGTAGGATTTTTTAAATTCAATTCACAGAAGTGTTAAAATTTCATTTAAATGAAAAATTCAGTTTTTTAACTACCATTAAGTGGTTTCACTATTTATCAAAAATTGAAGTTTTTCAGAAAAATACCAAAAATTCAGCCTAAGAATTATTTGATATTCCGAATTCAAAATTGATTTCTATTTTTCCAAATTAAAAAAATATAAGTGGCATTAATTAATTTTAAAATTAATTCCTGTTATCAAAATAAATAGCACGTTTTTATGGAACAATAACTATCAAAAGATTGATACTTGTTTATGTCCAATTTCAAAGTGAAATTAATTCCAATGACCAAAATTGGATTAAATGGTAAAAATATATTTTAGTTTAACTTTTAAACCAATTAAAAAGATAATCTAAACATATAAATAAATTATATTAAAAGGCACTTTTGAATTAAAATACAATATTATTCATTATTTATTAAAAAATAAACTTTATCAGAAAAATACAAAAAAATTACCCAAAGTAAAATTTGATGTCCCCATTCTAAACAAGTATTTTATTTGGTCAATTAGAATGTATTAAAGTTACCAAAACTAAATTTATATAGGGTTCTCCATTAAAAGGTGATAAATCGGCCTTTTAATGTAAATTATGATTAAAATTAGATTCATTCACATTTTAATCCTCTAACTTTTATTGGATAAATGTATATAAATTTAAAATTCATGTATAATCATAAGGTAGTTTGTTTCGTTCATTCCTGCCAATAAAACGGCTAGGAGTTAACTACTATTTAACATAATAATATTATATTATTTGTGTGCAACATAAGATTCCAAAGAAACCCGTTGTTGTGTATCAGGTACGCTATCGAACATAGAAACCCCTTTAAAGTAAAATTAATATTTAATTCAAAAATATTAATAAATATAAAAATATCTTATTATTCATTTACTTGGGATGTTACATCCTTCACTCCTTTTTAAAATTGTTTCCTCTCAATTTTTATACACTTTTCAAAATAAGTGGGGGTATTTATCCCTCATAGCATTTTCATATTCCCATGTTGCCTCTTCAACCATATGGTTTTTCCATAAAACCTTTACCTGGTGAATTACCTTATTCCTCAACACTTTCTCTCTATGGTCAAGAATTTGGACTGGTTTTTCTTCATAAGAGAGATTCTCTTCCAACTGAACTACCTTTGGGCTCAAAACATGATACAGATCTGGCATATACTTTCTCAACATCGAAACATGAAAAAAATTGTGTACCTAGGATAAACATAGAGGTAAATCTACTCTATATGAAACTGATCCAACTTTCTCCAGGATTTCATAGGTTCCAATGAACCCCGGACTAAACTTTCCTTTCTTACAAAAACGCATCACACTTTTCCATGGAGAAACTTTGAGAAAGACATGATCACCTACCTCAAAAGGAAGATCCGTCCTCCAGTTATCTGCATAACGTTTTATTCTGCTATGAGCTGTTCTCATGTGCTTCTGAATCAACTGAACTTTCTCTGCCATCTCTTCTACCAATTATAGTCCCATAAGCTTCGTTTCACCTACTTCAACCCAAAAATCCAGAGTTCGACAAAGCTTTCCATATAATTCCTCAAATGGATCCTTCTGTATACTGGAATGAAAACTGTTACTACAAGAAAATTCAACCAAAGAAAGATATTGGTACTAAATTCCCTGATAATCCATCAAGCAAGCGCGTAACATATCCTCCAATGTCTAAATTGTTCGTTCTGATTGCCCATATTATTGAGGTTGAAAATCTGTACTAAAATTTAATTCAGTACCCAATGACTTCTGAAGGTGTTTCCAAAAGTTATAAGTAAATCTGGGATCACGATCAGATACAATGGAGAGGGGAACTCCATGCAACCTGACTACCACTTTAACATACAACCGAGCAAGTTGATCTAGAGACAAAGTATCTCTAATAGGAAGAAAATGAGCAGATTTAGTCAATCAATCAACTATAACCTAGATTGCATTATTACCTCGAGATGTCTTTGGTAATCTCACAACGAAGTCCATGGATATATTTTCCCATTTCAATTATGGAACCAGTAAAGGCTGAAGCATTCATTTCGGTAACTCTCGCTCTGCTTTAATGTGCTAACAAGTCAAACACTTCACAGTAAAATCAGCAATATTTGTTTTCATTCCATCCCACCAGTAATACTCCCAAAGATCTCTGTACATCTTAGTACTTCCAGGATGAACTGAAAATAGAGAACTATGAGCTTCACATAACAACTCATTCTTCAACTATGAACCACAAGGCACACATAATCTCTTTCTAAACCACAAAACACAATAATTATCAATGTTAAATTCATGAAACATACCCTTCTGAACCAACTCTACCTTTTTCTACAAATCACGGTCTTCCTTCTGCACATTCTTTATTCTGTCTAATAGAGATGATCTTTCTCACACCTAAAACAAAACAGAAGAATTTCCTGCACCAATAACTTCTATTCCAAAGTTCACCAAATCACAAACCAAAGGATCTTATTCCAAACGTAGCATGGCTAATGAGACATTAATTTTCAGACTCAAAGCATCGACCACTTTATTTACTTTTCCTGGATGGTAATGGATCATGCAATCATAATCCTTGATTAATTCTAGCCATCTCTTCTGTCTCATGTTCAATTCTTTTTGAGTGAATATATACTTTAAACTTTTGTGACCAGTATATATTTCACATTTACTCCATACAAATGATGACTCCAAATTTTTAAAGCAAAAACAACATCAGCTAATTCCAAATCATGTGTGGGGTAATTTAACTCTTGAGGTTTCAACTGACATGAAGCATAAGCAATTACCTAATCATTTTGCATTAGGACACAACCTAGTCCTTTCAATGAAGCATAACTGTAGATAAAAAACTCACCATTTCTGGAAGGCAGTGCCAAAACTAGAGCATTCACCAATCTTCTTTTCAATTCTTGAAAACAATCATCACAATCTTTGGTCCAGATGAACTTAACACCATTTCGAGTTAACTTAGTCATTGGACTAGATAACTGTGAAAAAATTTCAACAAACCTTCGGTAATAACCTTACAAACCAAGAAAACTATGAATCTCAGTTATATTTTTTGGTCTTTTCCATTCTTCAAAAACCTTTGTTTTACCAGGATCAATAGTTATGACATTTTTTGAAACAATGTGACCAAGGAATGAAATTTGTTGTAACCAAAACTCACACTTGCTGAGTTTCCCATAAAGTTTATTTTCTTTTAATGTTTTCAAGAAAACCATTAAATGAATTTCATGTTCCTCCTTACTTTTGGAATAAACCAAAATATCATCAATAAACACAACCAAAAACTTATCCAAGAACTCACGGAAAATTCTATTCATAAGATCCATGAATACAGTAGGTGCATTGGTTAACGCAAAAGGCATAACAACAAATTCATAATGGCCATATCTAGTATGAAATGCGGTTTTCGGAACGTCTGATTATTTTACTTTCAACTGATGGTACCCTGACCTCAAATCAATCTTTGAAAAATACTGAGCTCCCTGGAGCTGATCAAACAAATCATCGATATGAGGAAAAGGATAATTATTCTTAACAGTGATGTTATTCAATGCTCTATAATCAATGAAGAGTCTCATTAAACCATCCTTCTTTTTAACAAACAATATAGGAGCACCCCATGGTGATGTTCTAGGTTGAATAAAACCTTTATCTAATAACTCATAAAATTTCTTCTTTAACTCTAAAAGTTCAATTTGATCCATTCGATAATGGGGTTTTGAAATTGTATTAGCATCTGGAACTAAGTCAAAAGTAAATTCAACTTCCCGATCAGGTATAATTCCAGGAAACTCATCAGGAAAAACATCAAGGTACTCATTTACCACTGGCACATCATTAATCTGAACATTTCCTTTATTTTCAACAATATGTGCATGGTAACATTCATTTCCATTTTTTACTAGTTTCTCACCTTCCTGATATGTTATCAAAAGCAAGGGTTCATTATTGTACACAAATTGTAAATATTTCTGAAAAGAAACCTCTTTAGATCCACAGTAAATCTTAACATGATAAACATAAATCCAATCCATGCCCAAAATAACATCAAAATCTACTAGAGGAAAAACAATAAGGTTTGCAGGTAGATTCTTTCCGCACACAAGGACAAGAATATTCTTATGTTTTCTTTTTTGTCTCAACATTTCCTCCAGGTGTTTTTACCATAAGATCAGTATTCATATCATGATATGGAATTCCCAATTTACAAGAAAACTTCTCAGAAATGAAAGAGTGTGTAGACCCTGAATCAAACAACACATTGACATAATCTGAACAAACAAACAGTGTACCTGATACTACTGTTTTTGATGGCCCAACATCTGCTGAAGTTGTTGAAAAGGATTTAACCACCCCTCTATGATTGTTGTCCTACTGCTTTCCCTCTGTTTAGTTATTCTCTGGACACTCATTTTCATAATGACCCATTTTGTTACACTTAAAACATATTACCGATGGCTTTTCATTGCATGCTTGTTCATCTTCCTTACAGTTACGAGAAATATGACTAGACTTACAACACCGGAAGCACTTTTCAGTCTTTGATAAACATTCTCCAGGATGCTTTTTACCACACTTCTCACAAGTTGGATATTTAGTTTTCTTACCTCCATGATTCTTTATTGAATTATTCCCCTTTTCCTGCCAACTAGACCTCTTATTCTGTTGTTTTTCAAAGAACACTTGATCATCGACAAACTCCATTTCCATCATCTCCCCACATCAAACAACTTTTTCATAACTTCTGAACTCACGATAGGCTAATGATCTTCGATATCGTGGCTTCAGTCCGGAGTAAAATCGATTTATCTTACTATCAAGATCTCGGATGAAATTTGGTGCATACCTTGCTAGTCGAGTGAACTTTGCTTCATAAGCAACCACTGAGTCATCCTGCTACCTTAATTTTAGGAATTGTTTTTCTATCCTAAGACGAACCACCTTAGGAAAATATTTTTCAAGAAACATACCTTTGAATTCATCCCAATAAAGAGAATCAATCTCCTCACTATCCCTGATATTTTTTACCATCGACAACCACTGATCAGCTTCACCTTCAAAATGGTAAACAACGATACTATCCTTTTGATGTTCTGAACAACCCATGACATCAAAAATATTCTCCAGTTCTTTAATCCACCCTTCAGCTAGCACCAGATTAGATGATCCTCTGAATGATGGGGGATGTTGCCTCATGAAATGTTCCACTAATAACATGTTCCTCTGTGGTTGATCTGGCTGATCTCGTGCATGGATACCACCACCATTTATCTCCAGAGTCAACTGTTCCATCACTACAAAAAACTGTTTAGCTCTGATTCTGACCATCTTAGGTTACTGATTTGGAAGGTTGTCTTCCTCCTGATGTCGTCCCAACATAGCTTCCATGTTTCCCCTCCAGAAAACCATTCTGAAAACAGAAATATCTTATGCGAAGCAACATGGTAATCTTAAAATGCTATATGATATCAATATTAACATAAATTACTTTATGGATATTAATTTATCAATACCCTAACTCCTAAAGTTATCTAAACTGACCTCTGATACCAACTATAAGGACCCGACCTTAAACCTTACATAATATTGAATTAAATGAATAATTCACATAGAGGTTCTTTTAAGGTTTAGAGTTTTAGAGAGTTAGGCCATAACTATTAAATTTAAAAATATTAAAAAATAGACACTTCTACTTAGTTTCCATTTTTTTTACAAAACATGAACTATTGGAATAAAAGTCATGACTAGTTCTATGTTTTAGATGGCATGAATTTTCCTTGATCCCATCCTTGACCCTATTCCACTTTATGTCCTATTAAAAACATTTCAAAACTTGGGATGAGAATATAAAGCTCAGTATGGGATACAAAAAGAAGGAAAACTGTTAGCTTTTCAAAACAACAAATAAACCACGAATACTTAATCATAAGTAATACTTTTCACCTTTTTTGAAGAAGTAAATACTCTTTACTGAATAAAAGATCATTACTTACAATTTCGTAACCAAAATATTTCCATAAAACCCATATAAAGAACACATAACATATAAAGGTAACTTGGGACATAAACATACTTGAATGGAATAACCATACGGTCGACTTCCACACATATCACTAAATGGAATAGCCATACAACCGACTTCCATACCCAATTAATTGGAGGTTATAATGTAACCACCAGTCCTGGTATTCACGGCACCACCCGTCATTTGGTTTATCACGTAACCACCCATCAAATGTCCAAGTACCAATATAAAATCCTAACACATATAAAAAATATAAAGGAAAGAAAAAATTTCCACATTTCAATCACAATATATCACTTAAATATATTGACATAACAAGTCTATTTTCAAAACCATTTTCAATACCAAAAATACATAAAAGAGTATAAGGTATTAATATTATTTTAAAAACATTACGGCTTGGGGAGGAAGCCAAATATCAAATAATACCCGCGGCGGCGAAAAGATCATTGTCACCACATACGTTAAAAAGAAACATACTTTTTTGTCATTTAGTAAAACGCTTTGTAGAAAAATATTCCCTTTGAAAAGTCAAGGGTGTTTATACAGTGTATAAAATAAAGTCGTGTATTAAAACAAAATTTGCCTTAATGAAAGGATATTGAGATGAAGTCCCTTACCTCATGTCCAACTTGACTCGATCGTTCTTTAATATTCTGAATAATAAAATAATTTTAATTTCTACTTGCTTAAGAACCTTTTTCAAGTTTATTATTCTTTTTATATAACTTATTATCATGTTATAAACATTATGTAATCATTTAAGTTAATAATGTTCATTTTGTCAATATTTGGTACTTGAGTAAAACATGAACACCTTATATTTACATGTTGTCCATGTGGTCAATATTACATTATATCCAGATTGATATTCATGATTTAAATATCATATATATAATATATATTCAGTATATACATGTATTTATAATAGTACATAACATTTGGAGGTAAGAAATGAAATGCACCGTTCATGGAGACGGTAAGACGTACGTACGCATGAACGTTGCTTTCATTTATATTTCTTATTTTAATGGAATTAAAACATAATGATACATAGGTATTTTATAATTCCAGTATAATATCATATATAATATAATTAACTCTATCCTTTATACATCCCACATATGGCATTAACGAGTCACATCACTCTAAGGGGCGGTAGTCCGCACTTCCTCAAATGAGATTATCGTATTTACCCAATATGAAAACCATAAAGGCTTGATATAATTGGTACGTACAAAAGCATAAGGAAATCATAAACATAATATATATCATATATAAATACAGTTCCATCATAATAGACACCATGACAGGTGATAAGATGTAATTGAACAATCATCGTTTCGTGAGGCATTAGTTTTCCATCCATAGAAACATTATGTTCTTCATCCATTAGATAGAGTTGTGTGAAATTTTAGTTAGAATCATTCTCATAAAAACATCATAGTATATCGAGGATACTGGTTTTTTTACAAAATAAAGGAAATAAAAAGAGTTTAGGGGTTGGAGAAGCAAAATAAAAGACAACAATTTAAGAGAAACTGTTACATTTAATTTGGGTAACTCATATTAGTTTGAACCAAATGACTTATTAAGTGCCTTATGCCTAAGTTAAGGCTTCTAGGAGTAGGAAAGGGATGTAGGGAATGTAATTGGGTAGAGGTTTGACGAGCCAAATGGCTTGAGAGGTGTGAGGAATTGGTTAGAAGTGGTCTCCTTTTATAAGGGAGAGGAGGGGCTCTTTAGGAAAGTGTGAAAATATTATTTTATAATATAATGATATTCGGTTTATAATGGTCCAAAAATAATTAAGCTCAAAGATAAGATGACCAATATTTGAAATAAAATCATCCAATTAGAATTGGAAATGTTTTGGATAATAATTTAATCATTATAATCTTATTTATTTAAATCATTTATTAATGAGGTAAATACTATATCATTATTGTGTCATAAATAATTTAATTTATTTGATGTCTAAAAATTATAAAAAAAATACCATGATGTAGAATATTTTTTATATTTCAAAATAATATTTTTAGTATAAAATAGGGCTTATATAACACCATATAAAAATTAATTACTAAAAGATTTGTTTTAATGTCTATTTTTTCTTCACATTAAATTAATTAATCTAGATTGTAATTTTCACCCCCAAGTGGCTCAATGGGGTCCCAAAATCGACTAAAAGATTCCAATGGTCGTTAATTACTCAACCAATAAGGTTTGGACAGGTTTTAAGGTAATTTTTAATTATTATAATATTCTTTTTACCTTGAATTACCCTATTTACCTTTAACCGTGGTAAATAAAATTCAAAAGTTACAATTCACCAAAAATTATTTTCATCTTAGTGAACCAAATTTTACATCTTGATAACAACCATGTATGTTGGATTTTTGTAATTAAATTCACAGAAGTGGTAAAAGTTCATTTAAATGAAAAATTCAGTGTTTTAACTACCACTAAGTGGTTTAACTATTCATAAAAAATTAAAGTTTTTCAGAAAAATACCAAAAATTCAGCCTAAGAATTATTTGATATTACGAATCCAAAATTGATGCCTATTTTTACAAATTCAAAAAATTTAAGTGGCATTAATTAATTTTAAAATTAATTCCCATTATCAAAACAAATTTCATCTTTTTTGAAACAATAACTATCAAAAGATTGATACTTGTTTATTCCAATTTCAAAGTGAAATTAATTCCAATGACCAAAATTAAATTAAATGGTAAAAATATATTTTAATTTCAATTTAAAACCAATTAAAAAGATAATCTAACCATATAAATAAATTATATTAAAAGGCACTTTTTAATTAAAATACAATATTTTTCACTATACAATAAAACATGAACTTTATCAGAAAAATACCAAAAAATTACCCAAAGTAAAATTTGGTGGCCCTATTATTAATAAGTATTTTATTTGGTCAATTATAATGTATTAAAGTGACCAAAACTAAATTCACAGAGGGTTCGCCATTAAAAGATGATAAATCAGCCTTTTAATGTAAATTATGCTTAAAATTTGATTCATTCACATTTTAAGCCTCTAACTTTTATTGGATAAATGTAAATACATTTAGCGATCATGTATAATCATATTGTAGTTCATTTCGTTCATTGCTGCCAATACAACGACTAGAAGTTAACTACTATTTAAATTAATAATATTATATTATTAGTGTGCAATGTAAGATTCCAAAGAAACCCGTTGTTGCGTATCGGGTACGCTATTGAACATAGAAACCCCTTTAAAGTAAAATTAATATTTAATTCAAAAATATTAATAAATAAGAAAATATATTATTCTTAATTTACTTGGGATGTTACAGGGAAATCCACTTGTTTTGTCTCACACGGTCTGGAAAATTGTGCTCCCAAAGTGAGGAAAATTCTATCTAGGGAACCCACATTGTATATTTTGTCCCAATACTTTTTCCTAATCGTGGGAAGACTGTGTGATCTCCTATCTCTCCAAGAATTAAGATTTACGATTTCCTGTAGCAGGCTGCATAGTTTAATAGGCCATAAACCAACCATTCTCTCTCTGTAGTTCCATAAAATCATGAATTTTCTTTGTCTGGTACTCCTAATTGCCAATCATCTATTAAGGGAAATCCTAAATACATTACCAAAGCCTGATATGAACATATTTAAATGATATCAACTTTCGAAACATCATGTCAAATCATGGTTTTAAGATCAACCCATCCAAAAAATGAAAAATATTAAAAACATTCATATTTTAACATGGTTAAAAAAGATGGGACTTTACAATCAACCCACCTTAAAAAATATTGTCTCCAAGAAGCCATCACAAACTAGTATAACATTAACCAACCCACCAAGGTTATAAAGTCTCATTTGAATGATCATGTTGTGTTTCTAAAAACTAAACACACCTTTACAAAATCACAAGCCTGATTGCTTAAACCTTTTAACCCAGAGGAAATACTCTAAATCCAAGCCAAAACATCAAAATGACACATATTATTGAAGAGGCCTAATTTCATTTACTATAGTAGATACTGTAGAAGGTACTGTTTGGTACTGTAGCAGTTGGAACTATTTACCTTGGGCCACCGGTTTGGGCTAGGAGTCCTTAAGGACTTAGGGCCACCTAGGGCTTCAGGTTAATAAGACTTTTGGGCCACCTCCTAGCCTTTACACCACCTCAAGGCCTTCAGGGCCACCTGATTTGTAGTTACACAGAGAGATTATACAAGGAGACACTCCATTGGAGGAAAGAGTAAGGCCCATCCACAAGAACATGGCTAAAAGGACTTTGAAGTATGAGAGGGTGTGGAAATTGCCATCGGTACCGCGCCTGTGCACCTCTGCACATGGGCATGCTAGCCGAACAGTCATACAAAGGTTGATATATGATCACGATTCAGATGATGGGGAGGATAAAGATTCAAGTATCCATAGTCTGTATGATTTCTTTAAGACCTATAGGTCATGTAATGTCTCCAAGCCTACGGAAAATGTAATTCCTAAGCCTACGAGCCATTTAAGGGTTCCTATTCTTCCCTTGAAAGGGGGGTTATCAAAAAATCAATAGAAAAGATGGAATTTGGGACATTCATCTAGGCCTATGAAACTAGAGACATGATTCCGTAATCATCTCCTCAAATGATATTAAAAACCCAAAAAACCACTCTCACTTGTAAAATGGAAATTTTCCATTAAATTGATCCCATTACCAACCGCATGTAAAAAAGAGTCCTTAGTAGACTTATGGTGGCTTCTCCAAGTTAATAAATCACAAGGACACTTTATAACTATCGTTTCAAACACAAATAAAAGAATAAACCAAAGAACCATGCATCCCACACACAACCCAATTAATAACCACTTATCTAGTCTAGAAACATATAAAACAATAGCACAACATATAACTGATGTTATCTCAGTGCCACCAGGATGAGGTGAATATACGGGGCATGCTAATCCCATTCAAAAGAACACAATAAGATTAAAGTCATTACACCAAAAGATTAGTCAAACTATCACTGTTCGACTCTTTACAAAAAGGCTCATCTTCTTTTATCGACGCATCACCAACCGAACCTTGAGGTCTGTATCCCCCATGGAATCCTTGGTCCTTAAATGTTTCCAACATAAACTCTTCCAAAAAAGTAACCAATTTTATACTACCCACTATTGGAGTGTCCACTTCAGGGATGAAAATATTAGTCGTTGATAAGTAAACTAGTTCAGAAACACCTTTAACACATGTGTGACCATCCAGGAGCCACGATAACCACTTACACATGAAAGCCGAATCATATACCTATCCACATGTCAAAACAACTAATCCCCAAAAGTTATACTATAGACAATGAAAATTTAATAGTACCAACCTCAAAATGATCTTAGTGGAAACAAATCATCTCCAGCTCTAAGGGTGTTACCTACCATGTGCTTGTACCTTACAAAGCATACACACCAACCTTATCTCATGGTTACACAAAACTGAAGTCACTAGGCTCAAAAGACCCCATTTCATTATATGAATTTCATTTAATTAATTTCATCCTCTAATCATTTGAAATTTTATAACAAACCCACAAGTACTATTCCACAACAAGGAACATGGTTCTTAATAAACAAATCATGGGAAACACAAGCAAGCTACAACAAATGGACTCTTTAAAACATAACATTCAGTGTCATTTTATTTTCAATAGGTTGATTAGAATCTAATTTAATTTTAACGAAGAAGGTCACCTCTAATGGTCCCATTCATTCAAATGTTGGTTCTTAAAAATAAAACCCTATAATAGTTCATTTTAATCCAGACTCCATAGTTTTACATTTGTAACCATTTTCAAACACAATATGGTTATACATGATTCAGTCACATGGGTGGCTATATAACAATTGATGAGGTGCCTATACACCTTATCTCTGGCATTTTCATCCCATTTATCTCCTAAAATTTTATTTTAAAATTTTAATATTACCCACCATTTTTTCAATTGATTGAATACACTGATTACCCTTTTCCTAGTTATAAAGAGCCCATAATCCTTACAACTAAAATTGGCTCTCATTTTAAACGCATATAATCAGTTTTTACTCATACATCCATTTCCACATCAAAAATAGATCAACATTATTATCATAATAAGTAACACAACAACATGTTATAAAATAGAAACATGTCATATAATCCTATAAACAAGTAATACAAGAAGGCATGATAAGGAATATCAAAACATGGCATTCCACTAAAGACACAAAATAAAAATTACCATGTATCCTACTAATTCAAACACATTTCATTTCATATGAATGAGATGTGAATATCTATGTTCTTATGATGATGCATGCAATGAAATTTCCTTTCTATATCCGGCCAAGGAAAATTCTCAAAATTCCCAAAATAAATAAGTAGCGGAATATACACTAGTCACTCAAGGTGAAATTATATCACCTATAATTTCAAGAAGTATAAACATCAATTCCCATCACTGGACACCTAGTCATTTCCTATACATAGGGTGATCAATCCCATGGAAGACTATTAGTTGAGCATTAACACATTTCTAGACTCCTTTATACCAACCCAAAAAAGAAGGACAAAGGGAAAAGAATGAAAACGCGAACCTTTAATATCATATTTTAACATCCTTACCTATTTTACCTTCAAACCAGTTGTCGGACCGGTCACTACATGACCTAAAGCATGTCTAACCATATGCTCGAGGCTTTAGAATATAAGTGAGGGTCAATAGATAGTCAGTTGGGAGAATATAACCTCTTATTCAATGTGAACAATGGTAAAAAATTATAAACATAGACAATAGAAAAAGCAGATATAAAGCAATAGTCAACTGAATAAAGAAAAGGGCCAATGCCAGTTTATAGAACGCAGGCATGTCACGGTGATAAAATTCTAAAAGTGGTAAAAAAACATCCTTATTTACATTCTAATACATAAATAATGAAAAGAATCAAATCCCCAAGGGAGATGTCCACAAGCATCTTGAGCACCCTATTGGTTCTTTTCTCCAAACTCCCAAGTACAATTAATATACACAAGAAAAGGTCCATAGACCTACAAACATGAAAGTCCACGTGGGTACCCCAGTGCAATGGTGGCCTGAATAGGGTGTGAAATATATATCTTAGTAGTCTAGGACCACCAGTTGTCTAGCTCTATCTAGACAATTCAATATAAAAATTGTGTATAGATATGATATGGAAATAACATACCAGAATAAATAACAAACAACCCATCCAGGTTCCAAAGGGACACTAGATGGCGATACCTGCTTTAGCCTGTAGCCAGAATAAGAGTTTTCACAATAATCATGCAAGAATATTTTCCAAATACTAATACCTTTCAACACATTACTAATTATTCTCTATTTTATCATTTATTATCTCCAAGGATCCCATGGTTGAGTATACCTCAATACTAACTTTGGATCATTTCAGAATTCTAATCAATATCAACCTTTTTATATTTAATAACATTTTAAAAAGGTTTTATCCACATATATCATTTATTTCCTAATTCATTATTGTCATTAATTTAGTGTTTGAACACCATGTCGACCACCCCAATTCTCATTTGGTGTATATCTCCATGTTTAACACCCCAATTATCATTTTGTGTTAATAGCTTTGTCTCACATCACAATTCTCATATGGTGTAGATTTCCATGTCTAACACCTCAATTCTCATCAGGTGTAGATCTCCATTTCTAACACCTTACATCTAAGAACATAGATAACTATTGGATATGAACACCATGTCCATGTCCCAACATATCCACTGGTCTAGAACTCCATGTTTAACACCCAAATTCTCAATAATTTACATCATTTTATAAGTATTGGGGAGGAACACCTTGTACAAGTCCCAAATTCTCCATTTCTCTAGAACTACATGTCTAGAAACAAATTTCTCATTAATTAATTAATTCAAAAATTAATTAATCAAATACCAATAATTAGTTCCTAGTGAATTATCCTCATTTATTACCTTACTAATCCAACAATTAGTGAAACACATCATATCCATTAGATAACCCATAATTAACTTTGTACACATACCAATTAATTAATTTATCAATTACATAATCAATCCACACAAATATCATTTTATAATTAATTCTAAAAAGTTTATTATCAAAACCAAATCACAAATTGTTATAATAAATCTCACAATTAATTATCATGATATAATATGGAGGCACATAATTATTCCACCATTAATTATCCCAATATAGCCAATTCCACATATCCTAATTAATCCCCAAATTAATTACCTATATTACAAACTCAAACATATAATTAATTAAGAATTAATTATCCCAAAATAAATCTCATTTTCTATATTTAATTTCCACAATTAATTATGAAAATACTTTCTATATAAGAACATAATTAATCCACCATTAATTATCATAATTTAGACAAAACAATATATCAAAATTAATCCCTAGATTCATCATCTCAATTATCCAATTAAATATCACATAATTAATCCTCCAATTAATTATCTAAATTACAGTCTCCTAGAACAAAATTAAGTCACAAATTATTTATCTCAAATTACCCAGATCAAATCTCATAATTAATCCCCAACTTAATTATCAATATCTCAATCTAAAAGAATTTTATTAATACACCATTAATTATCTTAAATTATCCTATTAAAATCTCATAATTAATTCCCTGATTAATTATCTCATCTTTTTCAACCCAATAATCATAATTACCACTTAATACATATGCGTCAACATATAAAGGAAAGAAATAGAAACACACATTAAAGTAAGCTTAATAAACATATCGTCCTAATCATTATGTTTTTATCTTGAAGGAAACACACATATGTTACATTGGTTTTATTAGAAAAACATTATTTTTTAATCTAAAAAATCATTTTACACCAATAAATTATTTTCAATAATATTAATGTCAACATTTTCTATAGTAGAAGATCAATAAAAAGTATAATTTTTAAATAAAATCAATGTTGAGGACCCTACCTCAAGGAATTTTAAGGGAAAATTCTTTCTAACTCAAACTAAAATGCACTCGGAAACACAGTCTTCAATAATATTACACTCACATACTATGAAGTGGTCACAAAATCCTACAATGATAACATGAACCCAAAATTTTTGTAGAGAGGACCAACACCCCTCTATTTAATTCACCACATCTCAAATACACAATAATAATATATTTTTAAAAAGAGTAAACCCAATTATAATGATTATTTCCACATATGAAAAAGATAGCGGTGAACCAAATCAAGCAGAACCGCCACAATTTCAGTAGTGGTTGTATAAATTCAACCTAACGAGTCTCGAGACATCTTATAAACCACATATGATCAGAATGAAAAGATATTCTGATTAATCCCGAACTTGGGTTTCTTCCCAATGGAACCTTGGGTAAAGAGAGCCGAGACGACTGATGCGAATAACAAAACATGAAGATAAGGAATAAACATGATGAGATAGACAACTTCTTTGAAGACTCTAGGAGGAGATATCCATGTGAAGATGGAGCTATAGATGAGGGTGTTTCCCCACCCATGGGCGCTATACCATGGGTGCGTCACACCCCCTGTAGGAGGAGGGAGTGGTGTGCCTGCCTCTTCTTTTCTCCCCTAAATAAATTAAAAGGCTAATTTATAATCTAATAATTAATATAATAATAATAATAATAATAATAATAATAATAATCATCTTTTTATTATTACCCTTTAATATCACACATCTTTGATAAAATAAAACATCCAACTCACATTATTTAATTAAATTCTCCCAACCTCATTTTAATTAAATCAATTCCTCTATTCAATTCAATTTAATAAAATTATCTTAAACAGAATTTAACTATATGAATTCTATATCCTCCATATCATACTCATTTAATTAAATTCCCTCAGTTAATTTAATTAATTAAATACCCCATTTCACATCAATTAATTAAATTCCTTTCAACATTGAATTTGATTAACTAAAACCGCCATTTCACAACCATTAATTAAATCCCTTTTTACATAGATTTAATTTAAATAATAAACCCATTTAACTAAATATAATTAAACCCATATCTACTTAGAAAATAATAAAATAAAATAAATTATATCCGAACATTGAGTAAGCTGTGTGGTCTGTCTAACACGGTCTGGAAAACTGTGCTCCAACCATGTGGAACCTTCTGTTTAAGTAACCCACCTCACATAGTTTTTTCCGCACAGTTTTCCTAACCTTGCGTAGACCATGAAGTTGCCTATATCTCCTATAATTTATATTTATAGTTTCTTGTACCTAGCCCCAAAGTTTAATAGGGAATACACCAATCATGTGATCTTTGTAGTTCCTTAAAAACTAGGCATTTCCTAGTCTAAAACTCCTGATTTCTAATAAGCCATTCGAGAAACTCTTAGAGATTTTACCCAATCCCGATAAAAAATTTAAATGATCCCAACTCTTGAAACATCAACCCAAATCATGGTTTTAAGATCAACCCATCCATCAGATGAAAAATTTAAAAAACAGTTGTATTTTAACCTGATTAAAAAACACGAGACTTTAATTTTTTTTAGTAATTTCAAAATATGAATCCCCATTACTGATAGTGGATAGGATTTCAAAATATCTAGTATTACTCCTCCTGGCATATTATCATGAGCAGATCATATCAGTACCTTCAATTTAATTTTTTAAAATATTATGAAATAAATGTTATAAAATAATTTAAATACCCGTAAAATTCAAGGGAAATTTTTTCTTAATTTTCTTTCGGATTTTACAAGAACGCAGTTTCAGACGGCACTTGATTCCGAGGCCCGGTGTGCCCGAAATTTCTATCCAAAGTTTAGCTCGGGTACGTTCAGTGAACGAACGAGCGGGAATTCCTATATTTTGAACCAGTGCTCAGAATCGAATTCTGAGGGAACCGATGGAACCGCATCGCCGGTAATTGCTTTGGAACACCTATCCTGGAGTTGCATTTGCTCGTTATGAGTTGTTTAATTTTGTGGATTAAGTGTTGTGAAATAAAATTTTCGTTAAGAATTTTATTTCACTTCTCCATGAGTTAGAACCTAAGTGTAGGAGTTAGGGTGGGACCCACTGTGGTTAGTTTTTCTTGAGAGGATTAAAGGTGAGGTGGGGCCCACACGATCCCCCACCTTTTCAATTCCCTTAACTCCCTAACTCCTCTTAACACCCCACTTAAGTTGTGTAACTCTTATAACTTTTTAACTTCCCATTAATTGGGTGACTTTACCTCTCCTCTCATTAAGTTTTCCAACACCCAATTCAATTATTTAATTTATGTTTTGAATTTTTGAATTGTGGCTTAAGTTAATAAAATAAGGGTGAGCCTTATTTTATTTTGGTTGGATGTTGTGTGTGGACAATTGTGGAGAGATCTCTTCATCTTCGACGAAGAACACCAAGACTTCAACGAAGAACACCGTCACCGTAAGAAGAGATCGGCGTGCCGTCTCTTCTCCTCTTTGCAGCCGGTGTGTTTCTGAAGATCGACGACGCACCCTCTTTCGATCTTCTTACCGTGTCAACGAAAAGGAGACAGCACTTCCTCCTCGGGTGTTCTCCGTCAACTTACGAAGCTTCACCTCGCGACGTCGTTTTCTGCGGCGAACCCCCGTTCTAGCTACGCTCATGGTAGGGGTTTAAGTTATTTAATTATTTTCATTCGTGATTTCTAGTTTTTCGTTCTTCGTGGATATATGACTAAATGCTATCGATTAATGAGAGGGGGCCGGACCTCACAAACACATCCGACCCTACTCCCTTATCCGTGTGTTGTTTCTTTGTGGTTTGAAACGAGTATGGCGCGGTTCCGTCGCACCGCGTGTGATCGTGTGATAAGGAATGTGCGGAGCCGTCGCGTCGCGCCATGGAAACGAATAAGGACACGACGCCGTTGCGCCGCACCGTGAAGTTGAACCAAGTAGAGGCGCCGTCGCGTCGCATCGAAGAAAACCAGAGACACCGCGGCCGGAGCGGGGCCGTGGCGGAGTGGCGCGACGCCATCGCGCCGTGCCAGACGAACCAAAACCGCGACCGGTTTCGGGCCGCAGCGGAGCAAAGTGACCGGCGACCGGTTCCGGGCCACCGGTGTCGGAGCAGGGAGGGTACCGGCCGTCATCGGTCCCATGGAGGCAGAAACCGGCCGGCCGGGGCGGGCCGGCCGGAAAGGTGTGCAGCCGGGGGTTCAAACCCCCAGCCGGCCAGCACAAAATGGCCCCCATTTAATGGGGGGCCGTGGTTACACCAGGGGGGCAGGCGCCCCCCTTGCCAAACGGCTCGGCCGGTTGGCCGAGCGCCTGGCCAACGTGCTGGGCGCGCTGTGCCCAGGCCGGGCCACACAAAAGTTGGCTGGACCCAGACCCAGATCGGGTCGACCCCGGGGGTATCGGGCCGGGTCGGACCGGGCCCGAACCCCTTAATATCGAACCTTTTCCGGTCGGACGCCCATAACTTGTGCTACGGGTCTTCGATCGACACACCGTCAGTTGTGATGTGATCTTTGGATCGAGACGGTCGTTTCAGTATATCGCACTCATGGTTTCAGAATACTTTGAGTTTGACCGGGTTGGTTCGTACACGAAACCAACCGGGCCCTCGGAGCGGAAACAATCATATCTTAAGCTCCGGATGTCCGATTGACATGCCGTCAACTTTTTAGGATTCCTCTAAGTGAGACGGATCTTTTGGCTTACTCCGCCCGAGGTTTGGATGCAGGTGGAGTACGGTCGGGTTGGTATTGCCTTAAAAACCAACGGGGCCCCTGGGACGAAAAAGCCAATAACTCTCAGACCGGGCGTCTGATTAACGTGTCGTCTGCGACGTTGAGTTCCTATTAACGATACAGAACTTTTGGATACATCAACTCAGGACTATGTGTCAGTTGATGTATCAGCCTCTCGGCTCGTGGAGCAGACCCTCTCAAACGAGCTTGCTGTGTGCGGGAACCCTAGAGCTGGCTGCGACTACTACTACTACGACGACTGTACAGAGATCCTCAGTGGATTCGACGGCGACGACTACAACACTCAGCGATCCTATGTGGATCAGTGCTACCGATCCTGTGTGGTTCTGATCCTATGTGGGTCAGCGCTCAGCGGTTCTGTGTGAGCCAGCGCCTACAGATCCCGTGTGGGTCCGATCCTATGTGGGTCTTGCGGGGGTTAGTTACCAATCGATCCTTTGTGGGTCAGATCCTATGTGGGTCATTGCGGGGGTTAGTACCTTTCGATCCTTTGTGGGTCCGACGACTTAGATGAATCGGTGGATATATCTGATCCTCACTATCGTCATACGAAGAAGTATACCTGTGTGAGCTGAATCCTATTTTGATTTCCTATGTGGATTGTGTTCTGCTATCCTGTGTGGATTTACGTTTTGCTTTCCTGTGTGGACTGGGTTGTATTTGGGCTCGGATGTTGGAGCCGAACAAGAATTGATGACTTAGGTATATGTATGGGCATATACCTAAGCAGTGTCGGATGTTACTTCGTGATTGTATCTTCCCTTTGTGGATTATCCTTTGTGGATTCTGGGAGACCTTCGGGGGTCTCGAGGTCCCTACTGAGTATCTTATACTCACCCCATGCACGGGCTAAGCCCACACTACGTTGTGTTGGTTGCAGACGACAGACAACGCTGATCGTGGTTGAGGCTTGTGGAGCAGGACGGTACCTGGAGGTGGACCGCTGGGTGGGACGTACTCGGAGTGGTCAGCTGGACCCAAGGAGTAGAGGAGGCCATCTGTACTCACCCTTCAGGCAGGATTCCCAGTGGACAGCTCGCCGTTGCGGCTTTACTTTTCAGTTGCTGTTTTCCCTTTCCAGTTGTAATTTACTTTCATCTTGGGTTTGTATACTGGCCCACTTACTTTCCGCACTTACAGTTGTACTCTGTTTTTACTTAGTGTTTACTTGTACTGCTTGATTGCTCTGTGGTGTTTGTTTACTTTACAAAGGCAATTCCTTCCCTTTTTACCGGTGTTTACGCCTTGGTGCTAGTCACCCGCCCCTGGCCTATGGAAGACGAGCTTGGGGTAGTCACGGCACGGGCCCCATGGACAGGTCGTGACAAATAAGTTATGTACATTATTGTGTATGATGGAAGTTAAGTGACCTTCAATATTATTTTGAAGCATGAGGCGATTTTGATGGTACATATGATCATGAATATAAATTTTATCGATCATATTAATTAACAAATTACCATAATATCAGGATTTTATAATTTTATTCACGATAATTATAATGAAATAACCCTAAGTATGTATTTTCTATTAATAAGTGGTCATGTATAAATTTATATGTTTAATATGATCTATTAGTAATATTACAATATATGAAAAATTCATTAAACATACTGTATATAAAATTTTATAGAGGAATAATTTCCTCTATTGGTTTATAACCATTGAATCATGGAAATATCACTATTAACATTCAAAAGAGTAAATAATTTTTAATTTTTTTTGAAATATTAAAAATCTTCATGAATAAGAAAAGAAACATTACAATTGTGTTACTATAGTAATAATATTTATCTTAATCATGTTATTGGTATTCTTATTATCTATCTTCTTCATTGTTTTAACGAATTAAAAAGTTCCAATCCTCTACATTGTTTCGAGAATTTAATTCATTGGAATCTACACCTAAAATTATTCACTCTATGTTTTTATCTCCAAACATGTTTAACATAATACATATCTCCTATAAAAAACTATTAACTCCTCCATTAATATTTGATTCAATTCAATCCAAATCATCTTCCACTATATCATTGATAATATTCCAGTTAGTATCAATAAGATTCTATATTAAAAAAAATATCTAAAAACATATAGATATCATTTAACCCATGATGTGGCATATCAAACCATGAAGTTGTATTTGTTCGATATATCGATAATGAAAATTGCATACTTAAAAAAAAATATTTTATCACATATTTATATATTTTAAATTCAATATATTTTATAAACCATATCATAGTTTCTACTAAATGAAAACATGGTATTAATCAAATTTAAAATAACCACTATAATGAAAATTACCCAACTCCATGAAAATAACTAAAATTTTCTCCTCACCATTTTAAAAAGTTCGGGGTCTAATATAATTTTTTATGCAATCAAGGCATGTTATATAAAATATGACATGGTATACCTCATCATGGTGTGCAATAAACAATTATTACCGTTAATCATGAGTCAAACCCATTATTAGATGGATATTTTTATCTATGAATATGGTGACATCCATAGGGTTGATGTTTTGAATGAATATAATGTTTTTAATTTTTTGGAATTTTTTTAAATAAATTATTTAAAATAATTAAATGTCAAAATTTTTGTTTTTAAGTTTTTTAAATGATAATATATTTCATACCATTGTATGAATTTATTTTTTTAGTATAGTAATACTTGGTTTGTTGCATATAATTCAATGAAAATTAAAAATTATGCAGGATTTAAGCTCATCTCTAGCTTATTTATTAAAAAATAGTAAATTTCATCAATTTAAAAAATTAATTATATGTGGATAAAACCTAGAAAATAAAGAGTATTTAAGTATACATATGTGGTAGTCCTATACCTTTAATATCTAAAACAGTAATGATAATCATTTTTATGTATTTATATCATCATAGTAAAATTATGCGTATTAGTTTAATTTAATTAATTCTAAAAACTATGTAATTTTAGTTGAATATATTATTTTACAAAATTCTAATACTAGATTAATTCTGTATAATTGTTTTAACACTATGATAAAGAAATAAATTAATTTAGTTTGAAATTTATGAATGAATTGGATTTAAATTTTTAGATGACCAAATCTGTAGTCCCATAGTCTATTTTTCAACTAATCATACTCTCCCTACATACCATCTAAAAAATTATACAGTAACATAAAAATAACCAAAAACATATTGAGTGTCTTAAAATTTAACCTAATCTAAAGAGACTGGAATAATATATGGAAAGAAAACAATCATTCAAAAAACCAACTCAGATTTCATTGACTGCTATAGAATAGAGATTTACCATCCCCACTCTGAAAATTGGAATCTCATTTATTAATTTTTTAATATTAATAGAAAATAAGTGATTCATCTCTGATCCTAGTATTAATAGAAGCATTAATTTGAGTTTAATGATTTACATGTGACGAAAATATAAAAACATAGTATAATAATGTTGATCAATGGTATCAATGATGTTTTCTTGAACCATCATTATGAAACATGAGGGGTTTCTATTTACAAATTTTGAGTATTGGTGGACCAATCTATGATAGAAAAATATTTTCTAGTGTTTAATGGAATGGAGAGTATGATCAGGGGTCATCATCAGTGCCAATGATAAGGCTTTCTATGGGTTTATATTTGATGGAAATATTTTTTAATTGATTATGGGATAAAATAATGATAATTGTGGTGAGAGATATGGGTTTATATTGGATGGAAATATTTTTTTAATTGATTATGGGTTAAAAGCACGCTGGTTGTGGTGAGAGTTAGTAAAATTAGAAAGTAGTTATAGCGTTTCAATTGTAGATATGTTCTTTTGTGGGCCATGTTTAAGGAATAACACCCATGTGACAATTTATTGATTAGATACACTCAAATTTGACACCATTAATATCAAAGTAAAATTATTTAATAAGGAGGTTTTGGGGAAAATAGGTCATATATAACAAGATAGTATGTTATATAGGGAATCTTATATGGTTAAACAAGTGTTAGGGATACACCATTCAAGGGTATGTCAAACTTATTTGAATTTAGGTTACCCAAATTTATATTATAATGTAACTATGTGTATCTAAATTGAGAAAAAATATATATTTTCAAGTTCAGTATGTTAATAGTTGATATCTCCTTTTTCATAAACCATAATAATGATATGTTTTACACTATCAATTATAATTTTGATGGATTTATTTTCATATTGAAATAGAATAAACTTTGATGGATTATAGCATAAATGTAGAAAATTATAAGAGTATCCCTAGAATAATTATCATTTATATTGAGTAGATTACAATGGATCCATTCATTGGAATATTTATAAATACATTGATGAAGAAGATACTAACTATTTTGGATATGATTATGAACATGATAAGTTATCTAAAATATTCAATTACTTCAATTAACACAGATTTATTGATATCACCCATGATAAAGAGTATTGAAATCTAAAATCATATTGATTGATTAATTAACATAATATGAAGTATTAGTGATTTTTTTGTGATTATTAAAAAAATATCCTTAATGGGTAATTCATGTTGAAAAATGATCAACATTAAATTTAGATAGTTAATTTGATATGAAATGAATAATTAGGGGTGTGATATGTCCCTGAATTGAAAAAGAATAATTCCCCTAGACTAGAACTGAAATTGATACAGTGATGAGTTTCATCTTAACATTGTTATAAAATGAAATTACAATATGGTTTTATTTTACTTGGATAATGCACTCAAGTGTTCCATGATGATTCGATAGAGAACATTATGATATTCAGTGTCTATATCAATCAATACCATATAAGTCAATTAAATTATTATTTATGTATTAACTTTTAGCATATTGTAGTATATAGTCATATAGACTAGTTTATCCAGTTTAGAAGAAAAAACCATCAAAATTATGAACACTACTACTAAATAGTATCGTGATTTAGTTGACCTCATTTATTTTCATTCATGAAAATGATTTGAATCAATGTTTTTTTATTGTGCCCTCATTGATATGTTTACCTTTTCCTTATAATATAATATATAAATTATGAGGCTATGATGATGTTGATATATTTAGGATAATGTTAATGAAATAATCAATGTTATTATTAATTATAGTTACATGGATTTAATGATAATTGTAATATCAATAGCATGATCATGGGAATGATATTTGTAATAATATTCCTTATAATATTTTGTTGTTATTTTAGTGACAGGAGAACCATTCAATATAGAAGTTCCACTTGTGAATAAATTCTAAGGTGTAAAAATATATCTTATTTCGGCATTGAGAAACATGATCATGATCTTAATATTCCATATCTCACCCCACAAATTTGATTGGGTGTGGAAAAATGTTATATGTTAAGGATTTGAAAATAATAGTATTCCCTATTTCACCAAAAAAGCATATTTTATTATAACAGTCGGTTTGAAAAAATGTCAAATTTTATTAATGTAGATAATGGAAATAGAACATATTTCAACAATATAATTATTTATACATGTTTATAATAGTGGGTATGTAAGTCTAATAATATATATTGATATAGATAAAATCTAGTGGTATTAGGTTTGCAATAACCCTTCAAAATTTTTATCACAAGTGTTTTATTATTCATATATTCTTATTTAGAGGGTGATGTTTGAATGTTAGATTGATAAAAATAACATCTGATTTTATGGACTAACGAGTAATGAATTATAGATTTGTGAAATAATATTTATTTATTCAGTATCTTACTAATTGTTAATTATATATAGATCATCCACTAATGTTCAAATTCTAATTTCCCATGGTGGTCATGATTAATGAATATTTAACAATGTGATATTATTATACTACATTTCATAGTTTGAATTTATGATTTTGACATGGTTTTTCATCCATATGTGATGGCCTTCATAATATTTTGATATACTTCGTAATAATTTTTCATAATTTTTTACTAAAATTATTTGTGTGGTTGTTGAGAAGAATTGATGATGATAATTGCATTTTTTATTTCATTGAACAAAAGATGGGAGAACATCCGCCCCAAAATAGGCACTCAAGGAGGCCGAAAGTGGGGGAGCCCAAGTGCGTCTCCAAGAACAAAACCGGCGCATTCTTGTGGAAGCGACCCTAAATTAGAAAAGACCGAAAGGGGTTCCTAGGGACGGCCCCCTTTAAACAACGCATCCGCTACAAAGTTCCCCTCTCTATGAATATGTCGGATTGAACATCCTCTAGGGATATCCAAAGCACAACTATGTATAAGATACATCACGCTCCATGGAGGCCTAATTTTCCCCTGCAGTGCCCTAATCAGCACCTCGGAGTCAGATTCCACCTCCAATAGCCACACTGAATACCTTTTGCATAGCATTAAACCAGTGTTCAAGGCTCTCACTTCCACACCCACTGAACTTCCCGGGACATAGTAGCTGCTAAGGGAAATTAAAATGAAACCCTTCTTGTCTCAGACAAGACCACCACCCCGTATAAGCCCCCCCATCCAAGAGCTGTGAACATTGAGTTTAAATCCGTTTAATGGAGGGCTCCATCAAACCCAACATCCAAGAGACATTGTCCGAGCAGCAAGGCTATTCGAAGTATTACCGAACAGCGAACAGCGCTGCAACCCCTTCACCAGCGAGCCCAGCTCTGGCAGCAACAACTTCATATGCACCTGGAGAGAATAAAACGACAGACGTACTTCTATCCTAGCCTTGTTCCGGCCCTCCCACAGTGTTTAGAAGACAACAGTAACCATGATGCTCCTGCACTTATTTCCCATGCCTTGCTGCTCCACTCCCCAGAACTAGTTTAGGGATTGTTTCATATACCACTGAGATATGAAGGTTTTTTGGATTTCAAATATATTGGGGTGATTGGTTATTTCAACCCAAATGGGTCTTTATTATATTTTAGTTTTGTTTTTTGAATCAATTTCTATATTATTTTAATCAATATATATTTAAATAGATCTATTTTTAATGATTGTGGGATTTCATTCAAATTTACATAATTTTATAATGTTAATTGGAGGGAAATCTCTCTCATATGATGGATTCATACACATGGTTATTTTATCCAACTTTTTTCCAAATTAAGGTAGGAATTATGGGTTACCCATAGTATCTTATCCAACTATAATGGGATTTCTATAAAATAAGGTTATGGACCCTTTTTACACTTTACCTATAAGAAGTGTTGAGATAACAATGGTAAGCCTTCTATTTTCCATTATTTTCATTATTTAATTATAATTATTCGTTTATTCCCCTAAGAAATACTTATATACATATATGGATTTACACTTGAAAAAGTCACTAATATTATTTCAAAACCATGTTTTCATATTTTTATTGTCCATGAGGAGGCCGAATTAGGATATTATGGGTTTTTCCATGTCATTAATGTTGATTTCAACATTATATCAAGTTATTGTGAGTGTTTCACTTTATTTATTTCATTTGGAATGTATTTGGTCATTGATACATTATTTTAAATTTGGTTATTTGTGTATCACTGGTAAATGGTGTGCCAATGGTGATTTTTTGTTCTAATGTCACTGGATACAATGATATCCCCTTGACCAATGAGTTCTTTTATACAGAAGGAATTATAAAATATATATAATAGTGACAAAATATTTTTAAATTATTTTACATATATTATTATATATTTCTCGTCACTTTTATAACCTTTCTATTTAATTTTTAATTATTTATTAACATGTTTCTACTGATTTTTCAATTACTTTTACAGGCCATGTGATAAAATAGTTCTTATTGTAGTACAAATTTAATTTTATTACATTTATTAACTTTGTTAAATGTGTGAGACTATCTTATTGAAGGATTAAGTGTATAGATCAATGATAAATTATTTCATGTTTTATGCAGTTTATTTCTTGAATTTTGTTTTTTTCTCTAAAACTGAAAACATTTAAACATTTTGTAGAAAATTGTTTTAATATTATATGGAAAACATTACTAACTATTTGTTATACAGAAATTAAAAATTAAAATTTAAAAATAAAAATAAAAACTTGGGAATAATAATTTACATTGTTTAATAAGAATACATTTCATCCATAGATTGGAGAAAAAATCCATTAAATTTTGATATATTTATAAGGATACTCTAAAAAAAGGATCCACAGAGTATTCCCACTTCAAGGAAAAAATCTAATGTTAAAAAATATTAGTTTTAAAATTTAGTGTTGAAACTACATTCCTCATGCAATACATTTTTTGCATATCTATATTCACACAAATGAGAATATTTATTTATATATTCTATATACATCCCATATAATAAACATTTCAATGAATTTTTATGAAATATTTTTGATACTAACATTTCTAACTCCATATTTCAAGTGAATATAGTGTGAAATTTCATCATTAACGTTGAATCATATGTGAAAATCATCGATTTTTTCAAAAACAAAACTAGGTCCTCTAATATCCTAATCATATACCATCATGGAAGGGGAATATTCCACCTTACAGTCTCCATTAACTACCTTGTCAAATTTAAATTATAGAATTAGTGGTTTTATATATAGTTTATGCCACATTAAATCAATATATACACCTCTAAATAATATTTCACTTTGGAAAATATTCAATAGATACTCGTCTATAATATTTTCCCTACTAATTGGACTTGTAGAGTAACTCCCATCAAACCCTCACCTAATTATAATTTTAATTGAGGAAGAATAGTGAAATAGTTTATCAATCACTATCACCATTATCACATGTTTTTTCGATTCATACATACATGAATCTTATTTGTGTTCAAGGAATGATTAATTGAAATCCTTAGTCAAAATCACAAATTAGATAAATATGATTCATCTTGGACAAAAAAATTCATTAATTATAATATTAATTATAATAATTATTTTATAAAATAATAAATTATATCCATTATATCCATAAAACTCTATCGTCAAACTTATCAGCCATTTCTTCTCATTTTTTGATTTTATAATAACATACTCTAACAATATATCTTAAAATTCAACAATTTCATAAAATTTTGACACCTAAACCACAATAGTAAGTCCATAGGTATAATAATTGTCTATTTTTATTATAATATTATTAGTATCACCATATTTGTAAAAATTGATATATTGATTAAAGTAATCAGTTTTTAAATAAATGATCCAAATTCTTAATTCCCATCTTGTATCACAGAACCCACTTTTATCGTCCAAATGAATCTTTCACATATTTTTCACATACCTATTTATATATCCTGTTTTATTCCTTATTTTAGTTTTAGTGAAACCCATAAAAACCTAAAAATTGCGACTACTTATAAATATGATTTTTTTTTTCATATATTCAAGTTTGTTATCAATAATCGGTGACTACTCATTCGATCAGGGAATCTCATGTTGAATAGAAACAGAATTTCTCATGAGAATAAAAAATATATAGAAAAAATTCTTTATAAAGCATTTTTGAGATATATTTATTGTTTTAAGAACATGGTCATGAATAATCATGACATTAATAATATTTTTACCTTTATAATATACTTCATTTAAAAATTATATTAATAATTATGTCCTCATCTCCTAGATCAATTACATACCATACCCTATAATTAGATTATCATCTAAATGAAATATTAGTGTGAAATAAGAATTACAAAATGATTTAAAATATAAATGTATATCCATGTCACATTTATTGAAATCATTATTTCCCATGTATTAATATAGTTTATTAATCCACTCCCTTCATGTGAACTTCTATCAATGCAGAAACTTATTATGTTTTTAAATTGAATCATTTTTCCAAGACTCAACATAACATTAGTGTTTCTCTCTCTCTCCCTCCATCATCTATATCACTCTATATTTATATCACACTAATGGATTCCATAAAAATATGTCTTTATAAAAAAATTCTATAAATATAATCCATCTATATATAAAATCTGGAACCCCCCCGAATTTTAATTAATTTAATTGTAAATGAAAAAATATATTATAATGACCTCCCTAATTATATTAAAAACCCTTCATAACTAGTCTATATATATACCTTATTTTATAAACATGTTATTCATTAACCCAGTACACCCAATTTTTGGATAATAATTTTATCCCTTAAAAATTTGGTAATTTATTGACTTTTATTTACATGTAATGGTGAAATTTTATCCATCACTTCTAACTACCACATACTTCAATCCATCACCTATATTACTTATTTAGGACACACATGTCCTCCACAAACATTAAATGAAAAATAATACACCAAAATTAAAATCATTTGGGAAATATTTTCTTCTTTGGTAACCATATATTAGTTATATAATTCTCATAATAAAATTGTGGATAAAATATACAATCCTTTAATTTTTTATCAAGAACATCCTACTTAGTTTTATAATTTTCTTTTTCCCATTATTAGAATCAATAATATATCTATCCCTATAAAGAACGTGTTCATGAAATATTAAAATAATTTTTCCAATTTTTTTTATTTATATTATCTAGGAAGTGGGAAATAAAATCTTCATTACCATATCCAATGAAATTTTTTGGGGATAATAATCTAACATCTCCTAATAATATGATTCAACAGGAACATAAGAAAGATAAAAAATAGTTTTAAATTAAATAAAATTATATATTTTCAAGAAAATGATACCCCAAGAAATTTCCCTCCTAAAGTTACAAATAGATCTTGATTTATCCAATACTATATAGTTTTAATAGATTTAACAAAAAATATGATGGAAAATCAGTCCAAAAAACGCATAATTCTCGTATACTCAACCAATATTTTTGTTCATGTTTTCATAAAAACCATATTTTTTGTGTTCAATGAAATTGATTCCCAATATGAATTCAATTTAATTCATATAACTTCTAGAAGTACAATTTTTTATAATCATCACCATTATAAGATCTTAATCACTTAACATCTAAGCATGTTTCATTTTGAATTAGACACATCCATTTTTAGAAGGTATAAAAAATAAACCTCTTATTTCTTCCAAAAATATATTAATTAATTTCAATTTTTTTACTAATTAATATCACAAGATAAATTGAATCACTATGTGAATATACCAATGTGGATACACATACATCAGAATATAAAACAATATTTTTTTCATTTATAAAATACACTTTATCAATTCATATAGTGTACATTAGTATAAATTTTTAGAATATAATACTTACAAAATATAATTTAAATAAATTTTTGATATAGTAACATTCACTTCATACCATGAACCACCACAGGCTTTTCCCTCATAATACTCAATATAAAATAACTTATTTGTGAAGTTATTTCTAATTTCACAAATGTTACGATATTATTTGAATTATCATCCATGTAAATTTTTTTACAATCTAGTCTATATGATATTCCTAAAACACCTATTTGTATTTTCCATTATCCATTAATTTTTTTACTAATATATCACTTATTGAAATGATATTGAATAGTTATTATATTTATATAATGTCATAAAATATATATAGAATTATTTTTCATCCAAAAAGATACGTTTTTGGTTTTTAAATTTATCCACAATTTTGAAAAACAATAATAGGGTCATCTTCAACTAGAGGTACCTTTTTAATAATTTTGGGAACATAATTTTATAGAAACTATTCGACGATATATGAATATAATGAACCAATATAGTCAAATATCCAGAAATATATTTAAATATAATCATTATTAACTGGGGTATAATCACATAATTCAATGTATATATTTAACTACTAAATACATGATATCTTATTTCAAACCTATAATCCCTTTTTGATGATTCCATTTTCCTAAAAAACTATAATATATCATGTATTGGAAAAATATGAAAAATAATATTTCATAAATTAATTTAAAGTATCATATCCAAAACACTAATATATTTCTTATATCATTCCAAAATAGATACAACTCATTAATCAAAATTCGATGATTCAACAGACATAGAGTGAGAGAAAAAAATATGATTTCTAACTTTTTATTTAAATGAAATGAATCCATACCTCACATTATTTTTTCTATTTTTTACTCCTTTCCATAAGAGTGTAATTTGGGGGTTATTGAAGATACTCTTGGACACCAATACTACAAACTACATTGAATTAGAATTTCTTCTTGAGCATCTTCACATTTATATATCTCATACTTCTTTCATATTTACTTATACATACTATTTGGGTATCCCTGACTCTAAGATCACTGTCAACCAAAAATAATAATAGAAAATCCACAAAATTTTATGGATTATTATATATAAATAACATCATATATGATCATATCGTGAACATTATTTAATATCAATTTATATGTCCAACATGAACTACTTACTACTGTACCTTTCATATCCCTTACATCCTTTAATAATTATAAAATAAATAATTCATTAATATAAAAAAAATCAATATATTCTAAAATTAGTAGTTATGTAACAATATTTATTTAATTAATATATTCTATCATAATTTTTTTAATACAACTTCATGTTGAAAATTATGCCAGGTATGAAAAAACGTTTTTGATATAAAAGACATTATTCACATGTTAAACCAAACTATTATCAAACCCATAATAGTCTTTTATGACCTTACTTTTAATAAATAATTTTCACAATTCAGAGTTTATAATACCTGGGAATATTCAATTCCTCAATGACGAATCTGTATCCATCATAATTTCTAGTTTTCCTATATTAATGCTATTTTTATATTATATTGATAATTATGGTCTTCAATTTTCATCTTCTAGAATCCAAATTTATCTTTATCAAAATCATTAGCCATGAACATTATATTTTCATTTTTCCAATAGTTTTTGAAAATATACAACCCTTGAATATTAACCAGGTTGTCTTACTGATTCATATATAAATTAGATAAAAAATATAAAGAATAAAGAAATCAAGAACATAAATTTCTGTGGTTTAGAAAGAACACACAATGCCAATAAAGGGGATAAATAATTCACCACATCAAAATAAATTTAATTTTTTAAATATGTTATATACACAATAATCCAATATCTATGTATGAATTTAATGTAAAAAAATGAATGATTATTTAATTTCCCTATTGAAATAAATATTTCATGAAATACATTTTCAAAACCTGTACATATACACCAATATGAATGTTGAATTCCAAATTTTCATGTATATTGGAAATGAAAAATTTTTATGGGACAATGGATATGCCCTATTTTAAAATATAAATTTTGAATCCCCATTCAACCTAAACCTCTTGTGAAATTTTCATCATCAACATCTTGTTTCTAAAAGTACCTAGTGGGATTTAAAAAAAAATATCAAGGGACTTCATCCCTCAAAAACCTACCTTTTGATTGGGGAGAAAATTACTATTAAATCCCTGAAAATACTCTACATAAATAATTAATATAAACACTATGGAACAATGTATAGATTAGACCTCATCAAATTAATCTCCACAAATATCCTATTATTTTAGATTTTGGTGATTTGTGTTTCTAATTTAGATGGTTTTAAAAAAGTATTTTAATGTAGTGTTTAGAAGCTATGGTATTATTTTGTTATTTCAAATACAATTTTACTTTTTTTAATTATTTCCCCACTAGGATGTTAAGGGATATATAAGAGATATATTTGTGACATATATAGATGGTTAATATTCTATGAAAATCCCATTTGAGGCTCTTTTATGAATAATATATTTTTATTTATATTATATTATTATGTTTTTTTTATTTAGTTTTTTAGAAACATATGGGGGACTTTAAGACATTTACCATGGAAACTAGAGTGTTGGATTCATATTCTTTAATGGTGTAGTAATATATATTTTGTTAGTAAAAATGGTCAAATTATTATTTAATGTTTGAAGGATATATATTTAGATGTGAATCAGTTTATATTCCTCAAATTAATAAGTTTTATGGAGTTAGAAAATGCTAAACTAATCCCCTGTAAGCATATTACCCTAGTTATGTTTCAATGTCTCTTTTTAATTTTTAATTTTAAAATTCTATATATTGTGTTTGATATATTTCCATGTGAGTGATTTAATATAGAAACTATTGATTATTTTATTTGAAAAATTAAAAAAAATAATTATGATATTATTTAATGTTTTGTGGGATGAAATTATTTGCATTATTTTTTTAAAGAATAATTATTTATTTTTTTGAAAATAATATAACAAAATGACTTTAAATATATTTTTAAAATTTTAAAATATGTTTACTAATTTGTATTTCATCAAAAGAATATTGGTTCTATATTAATAATTTTTAAATCAATAATATTTGGGGGGAGAGACTTATTGGGTATGATTATATACTAACTAACTACATATATTAATTAATACACCTTAAGTTGTGTTTTCATAGTGATATCATTGGGTGTAGTGATGGATACTCACATTTTTTGTCACTAAATGGATATATTCGCACATAGAACATGGAAATTTTATTGATGGAAGTATATGGTTAATTTTAGACACAAAATCTATTTTATTAATTTGTTTTTATTTTATACTTAAATAAAATTACACCTAGTTATTTATGTTTTCAAAAAAAAAAATATTTAATTTTTTATATATTCATTAATATTTTACTAATACCATTTTTATATATTTTTAATCTTTTATATATTTTAAAATAATTGTGTAGTCAAACATATGGATAGTTAAATTATTGGGAAAATTTTCACCTAGAATTTTTATTTATCCCCGTCTAGTTGAAGGTTTCATTTAATTATTAGATAGAAAAAACCTTAGGTAAGTAGAGATCATTATTGGGATTCATAGTTATCTATATTGGGCAGTTATAGTGTTAATATATGTTTATAAACAAGGTATTTCAATAACTATATAACATTAATATATGTTTATAAACACGGTATTTTAAAATTCACATAATCTCATCTTAATTTCTTAAAATATAGTGGTATCTATACATAGAGAATAAATTAAATTTTTATATTACATATATTTTTTATCTTACCATGGTGTCCAGTAGTGGGAATTAAAAATTGTGACATTGGATAGGATAATCTATCAACATAAGTATCTGAATTAGATAGTTTAATTTCAATAGGATAAAATACCCATTTTATACCAATGGTGTATAGTGATGGTAGAGGAATACCAAGAAATACTTTTTATTCTCAATGATAAATAATTGATAATATTAATGGTAGTTTAAGAAAAAGGTAAAAATCATAAATGATGAGTAATTAATGAATAAATTCTTGTAGTGGAAGTAGCTAAGGTAAAAAAAAACAAGATATATTATGAGGTAAAATATATACCTTATATACTCTTTATTTTTTTCACTGATACTGATTTTTAGTATTCCTTTATTTTACATAACCTAGTCAATGATCAAAAGATTGTAATAAATAGTATCAAATAACAACATGATTTATCAATAGTATAAGGTAAATCATTGAAGAATGTTTCTACGGTGATTGGATAAATTAACATGATACCCAGTATTAAAAAAAATTTATACATATAATTTAATTGACTATAATCATTGTTATATTCTATGTATTCTTATCTAGTTTTTATTATATATGAAAACAGTTTTTAAAATTTATAAGGAAACAAAATGTTTTATTTTTGAGAAAAAGTTTTAAAAATTATATTATATTGTATTTTAATTATGATTTTGATGATTTTTATATTTTAATTAGACGTAATGTATTTTATCATGGTTGTATGGAAGTTTATTGATATTTTTAGAAATTAAATTATAAACATTTTATTATAACTAAAGATTAATTTTTGTATATAGTTATACCAAGGTGTATAATTATTTTGATGGAAATATATAATATTGAAGCATTTGAGCTAAGATAATTGCTTATTCCAATATATTGTAATTTATGTAGAGGAATTTCAGTACATGAAATATCACCATAGGAGACTGTATTTTAATTTACTAAGAAGGAAGATGAAAGTTTATATTTATGAATTTAATATAAATGGTTATGTTAAGTGAGTGTTATTAATTAATAATCTTTATCAATGATTTTATATTTATTATATCTATTTAGAATAGTCAACATGTTTTTAAAGATGAACATGCGATCCTAATATTATTTTTTCGGGGTGAAGATTTTGATAGAACATTAAATAACTTTCTAATGTTATTAATGAAATTTCTAATTCGATTTAATTATATATTGATTTCCGAATTTAATATTTATATTTATTATATTAATAATAAAATTTCCATTATTTGATAAATATTTGGTTTTATTCAGTAATAATATTCAACTTTTTTTTCAAAAATTGATGTAGACCACAAAGAGACAATGTTGATTGTTTTGGAATTTCACATGAAGTATCAATTATTATCAAATATTTCAAAACTGTTTTTATATAAGTGTAATTTATATATATGTATATATAGTTTTTAAAAGTTTCATGCCAATGATTGGGATTTTTTTTGATACTTCATGCCCACAATTGTGAATAGTTATTATATAAGTGTAATTTATAGATATTTATATATTGTTTTTACTCATAAATTTAATTCTATTACACAAGATCTAAATATTAAAATACTCCGGCTTTCTATAATGTTATGGAGGTATAACATTCCTGGAGTTCACTTTATGTTATATACAGATTTTAAGATCTTGATTTATTTTCTATCACTGAGAGTCTAGATTATTTAATATAAGATATGGTTATATTACAATAACAAATATAATGGGGATCATGTATTTCTCATTGGAGTACAATGTGGTAATTAATTACTTGAGTTTGAATTCTTATCAAGATATTAACCAGTACATTTTTAAATGGAAAATAATATAGTAATTTATTGTTGAACTTTTTGATCGCAAAGTAATTGATCTAAGATAGTATCTATTCAAAATAACATTTTATTATTCATTGATTTAACAAGATAAAGAGCATAATTTTATAGAAATTTATAAAAACATATTTAAGTAATATATTATTCATAATGATATGCTCAATCAATTGTCCAAAATAGGATAATATAAATTAATTTTTTTTGAAATTTGTTATTGCCTTATGATATGCGTGAAAAATTATTATTTCAAATTAAAATTTCACCTCTTATTATTAACCATATATTTAGTAATATTGGTCAATATTTTTCAATTATTTATTGGATTCATACAAAAATTTAATTTAAAACAACATATAAATGATGTACACATGGATTTATTAAAGAAGATTGAAAGGGTGAGATTTAAGTAAACATAAATTTAAGTTACATTTTATGTTAATCTATTTTAAATACATTTTCAATTTATTTTATAAACAATCAATCAAAATTTTGTTGTATTATTGACAAAATGATTATTTTTTATTATACATAGAATAATTAAAATACAATGATTTGGAAAATGGTAAACTATTGTTATTTTTTACATCAGGTTATATATATTTAATATCATCATAAAAGAGGGTGAGATTGAATAACTATAAATTTGTTGATATTATTTGAATAAACATGAATACAATTCTTAAAATATGATTTTATTGATGTATAAGTGATTATTCTTAAATTTTTAAAACTATATATATGTGAGATGTAAATTTTAAAGGTTGTATAATAGTGAGAAACAATTTATGAAATCTGTGATATATAAAATATATTAATCCACTATTTACATGAGAATATTTAAAACCATTTAATAATAATGATGTTTAATATGATCAATTTATCACACATTAGTCTAAAAAAACCTAAATGTAAATTTGTGTTTATATAATTATGATCATTAAGCTATATAATTATTAAGTAATAAATAATGGAACTTGTGTAAGTGTAATCTGATAGTTGAACATAATATGATATATTGATCATAATTGTGTTTGACATTAAATTATTTATTTTAATGGTTTTTCCTGATGTTATTCAGTTAATACAATATATTTCATACATTAATGCCTTCATGAATAATATTTACCAGTTTCCATTGATTAAAAGATAAATATTATCCATGGTTTTTTGAAATATTATTTAAAATGTTTTCATGTTCTTTTTTGATTGAAAAATTATTCAAATTGAAAATATTCATTAAGTATTATATTTTTAAAAGTCATTGATTTTAATTATTCATATTTATTATAGATATTATGTGATATATAATAGGATCAATAATTTTAGTGGATATGGTTTATTAAATTTTAAATTATATTTCAAAGGAATATATAAAATCTAGATTATAGAATTTCATTAAATGATTTTTATAGTGGATTATATGATTTATGGATTTTAATTTGAAATAATATATTGAATATTTTTATAATTAAATAATAAAAATATAATGTATTTTATCTTGTGAATTTTAATAGGTTAATAAAAATAGTTTTTTAGAGTGAAGATATTTTTAATGGTTTGTAGGAGATTTTTAGAGTGAGCATATGGTGATAAAAAAAATATTTAGTTTCTTGAATGAGAAATGTATTGACAATTAATTTAAAAAATATGTTTTTTTGGAATTTAAAAAATAAATAGAAAATGTTTTGTACTCATGTTGTGAAATCCTGATAAAATTAAAGTGATACGAATTAGGTTACTTTGGGATGTTTAACAATGACACTTATTTTTATAAACAATTAATGATATGAGTGATTGGATTCTCAACATGGATGTGCACACACACATCAAAGATATATTGTTTGAAACTATTTGATGGACCTTACACCATAGTGTTTTTTTATGACTGATTACTAATGTTTATGATCTATGATTGTTTGAAATATGTTTATGTTGGAATTTCAATTCAAATTCATAGGTAAATAGGTAATTCTTATTTAAATGTGGAAATTAGGAAACACATCCTTAAAAACCCACTCATAGGTTTTCATTTATACATTATTGGGGAAAATAAATTATTATTATATCATTCCAAATTCCTATATTGATTTCATTTATTATTCCGTATCTGAATTCTAATTTGATATATGTTTCTATACATATTTTCTAATATTTTATAGAATTAATTTAAAATTTAAATTTAGTAAATATTATAGATATTCCCATATTTTATATAATTATTTATCATGTTTTGAAGAACAGAATGAAACCTCCACACCCACTATGTAATTTTTTTGATAAAAATATGATTATAAATTAAATATTATTATTATTCATATTTATTTTGGTTTTTCCATTAAAAATTTTACTAAATTGAGGAACATGGATATGTTCATATTTGGAACTTCGTTAGATAAAAACATACTGAAAAGGTTAAAAAGAAAAAATATTATTTAATTAGTGATTTTCAATATTAGCATAAGGTTTTCCTAACCATGTAGCCAAACTATGCGACTGAACAGGTATATCCAGGTCCATTTTTTGGGACAAGACATAATTTGGAAAATTGTATGGACCAACACATGGTTTAACCATATTTTAAAAATAATAAAATTATAAGTTTATAATAACTCAAACTAAAGACATAACCTCTCATTTTATACTCTAACGTGAATTTCATACCCCTCTCACAAATGATATGCCCCTTATTCCACATTCTTTGTATTTTTATGTTTATTTCTTCATGATCATCTAATATATCGATATGTATATTTGTCCCCTATAACTATTTGAGTTTTCCTTCATTATTTCATGGTTTTCACTTCTCCTCAAATCCTTGGATTATTTGGGTTCATTATACCTTAACTATTATAGAATGGGTTTTAATGTTAGGAATTATCTTAGTATTTTAGTGTTTCTCTTTATTAGTTTCTTTTTTATTTATTCAATGTCCAACAATATTTGATCAAATGAGGTTAGTGGTTTTTTTACTTATTTTTAACTTAAGATTTCTTAGTGTTTTTGAAACTAAATTCAAAGTATAATAATTAAATGTTTCATTAAATCTTCATGAACTGATTATTAGAAAATACCTTAATTGAATTGTTTCCATGATGTTTTTAAAATATAGAGATGTTATTATAAATGGGATATATAACATCTTATTAATTCCATAATGGAAATTTCATGATTATTGATTAATGTGATATAAAATAAAACTCATGGGAACCCTTGTATACTTAGGTAGGTTAACCTAGATGGAACTAGGTCCTTACCCCTAGTTTTGGATGTCTTCTAAACTAGTGAAGTTATTTATGTGGTTCCCTCAATTGATAGTGAATTTATTATCATTAGTTACCCCACTAATTAAGGAAAATATCCTAATTAGTTATTCCATAAGAATAATTTTCCCTAGACATAGTCACTCTATGGTGCACTTCTATGATGAATTATTTAGAAAAATAACTTTAATTTTTTAGTTCATAATCATTATTACATGAAATGATTTTTACCTTTTTGTTTGTTTTACAAATAATAATGTAATACTTTTATTTATATTCATTAAAACTAAAATTATTTAGATTTTAAAATAAATAATTTATATAAAAACAGGTTGGAATCCTCATGGGCTTGATATTCCCAAAACCTGCATACCCCAATGGTGTTTTCAAAACATATATTATTTGTTGTAGGAAGATGAAAGGCACCGCTTGGTGGTGGTAGGTTTAATTGCGAGCTTCTTTTAGGTGCATGTAGGTGAAATTATATGACGATACCTAGTGTCCTAATGAGATAGGTTAATGTTTCATTTTATTAATTTGATACTTTTTAAATAATATTTATATATTTTTTGTATTGATACCTCAACTTTCCATCCCTTAATCATTATTTTTAACTGATGGTAGTGTAAGATATCTATTGGAAGGGGTTTGTAGTTACGTCATTTAGGTATTTTATTATTTATTTCATGTTTTATATTACTATTATAAATTTATTAATTGAATGAATCACTAGTATATGGTGAGGAAATGTTAATCTTGGTTTGAACAACATAATTAAATTGATCAATCCGTGAAAATGATTTTAAAGGCACATTCTTATATGAGGTGGCACTAGTTTCTAGCATGTGGGGGTTATAAATGTCTTTTAGGCCATATTGAATACCCAATGTGGTTCTCGAAAACATATATCATGGGGATTGGAGGTTTCTTCATGAAAAAATAGTTTTAGAGATGGGTTTTTCGATATGATATTTGAGAAGTCATGTAGAACATACATAATATTGACAATGAACATGTGATGGGCTGGAATAAGTGTCAATACAACACTTTTAGTATATGATACGTGAGATTATAGGGGATATTTTTATGTGTTAATTTATTTCTGATTTTTAGTTATTCTTATATTGTATTTTAACTTCCTATATTGAAGATAGTTGAAAGGGTACCTAGTAAGTATCATGGGAAATGTGTGAATTCGCAAGACCATACACCCAATATTAGCATCTCCGAAGGATGTGGTATTTATTCAATATTTATTTAATATATTTTTTTAATGTTTCATATAAATATTTTGATATTGATTATTGTTGAAATTAATGATTTATGTGTGATTTCAATATTCTTCTTCTTAATTCATGTAAAAAATTAGGTGGATTGGGATGATTTATTTAAAAGGATATTGTTATTGTATTAAATCAATGTTTATTCTTAATTATTTCTGGAATCTTCTTCCCCACTAGAACTTTTACTGTTTTCTTCACTAGAAGACATTGAATCATTGAATCATAATTTTTTTTCTTAAAAACATTCACATGAAAGGACTATTTTTACAATGATTTCAAAAGATTAATTTTATTTATTGGAATGTCGTGTTAATTGTTTAAAGGTAGTTTGAAAATCATTATGATTTCTTTATAAATGGTAACCAATGGACCATTTATATAATATTTTTAACAATAATTTAATATTTATATTATGATTGTTGAATTGATGAGTTATTTAATTATCATTTATATTTATACTCGATGAGTTGTTAAAGTATTTCATAAAAAAAGGATAAAAAAATTTATTGTAAAAGATAAATTTATTTCCTCAATGTTTTATATGGTTTATAATAAAATAACAGATTATATTAATGGATTTTAATGTAATTAATCCTTTTACTTACTAATATAATTATTATATTTTATAATTAATCTATATTTAAAGTGATGTAATATATTTGCATTTCCTATAGAGAAAATAGGAGTCATAGGTAATTTCAAAGGTTAATGGTTAATCACAAAATTATTATAAAGTATTTCATGAGTAGATTTTGACCGTAGAATGAATAAATTAGTTTAAAAAAAATTATAAAAGTTGACATACCATATTTTATTCTTATGAATTATTTTAAAGTACTTTTTTGAACTTTTGATTCCACATTTATTATTGTGATTGTAATTGGATGATTTAAAATGGGTTGGAGATTATTACATTTCAATTTTGATTATATAATTCACATATCTTTGGCTAAATAACTTATTTTAGTGGTATCCAAATTAAAAAAGGGTTGATGGTTTCTTTTATGGATTAGTGTTCTTTCATAATTAATGTTGAATGTTTCATGATATTGGGGTTTTGTTTAATGTGGTTCTAATATTTTTAGGCATCAAAGATTCATATAAAATAATAAAAATTATAGGAATTTATCCCTTCATGGATTCTTAAATCCAAGTTATTTTATTTCGATTAGTTTTGTTTTGAGTAGATATTAATTCCGGATTTAACTCTATATAATCTAGGTACTATAATATCACTAAGTTTTCTATTAGCCCCTTTGGTGATATGATTTCTAAAATTTGAAATAGTATTAATGGAATTATATAAACTTTTTTGTTTGATTTTGAAATGGGTTTTTTATTTTTTTAAGAAAATATTTCCTTTATTTTTTGAATTTTAGGTAATTTTAAAATATACAATATTTTATTTACTTTTGTTTAATCAAACGATAAATTTTAAGAAAAATATTTTTTAATTTATACCTTTTGTAAAATAGAGGATAAATTACCTCCAATAAGAACATGTAGGTATCTTATATTTTTTAAAAATGATATATATATATATATATATTCATTTTTAGAATCTTGTAATTCCAAAAAAGAGTGATTAAAGTTTCATAATAATGAAATGATATTGGGATTTTAATATTTTTTATTTGTATAAATTTTCTATTTGATGATTTATTTAGTTATGAAATCATTAAATTATTTTAAGTGTGTTTTGTATTTTTGTTTTAAGATTTTTAAATTCTATTTATTTTTTTGTAATGATACACTAGATATGCATTTTTATTTTAAAAATTACTTTAGGAATCAAAATAATGGTTTTATATAGATTTATAATTTGGCTTCATTTAGGATTACTTAAATGGTTTTACAATAGGAGGTAGTTTACTACTTTTTGGGGCCGTTTTTTATTAGAGTATAATGTAGACCTAATTTTGAAAATAGGTTAGAAAAATAGTTTTTGGTTTTTTTTATTTTTAATAAATTTAAGTATCATATAAACATCATAAATATATATAAATTATTTTTATTAATAAATAATACATGTTCAATTTCATTTTTTCACCATTTTCATATTTCACGAATTATTTTAATTAATTTTATAATTTAATTTATATATATATATATATGTATTTTATTATTGTAATTTATAGAGGCTTTGAGATCAAGTGGGGGCTTTCAAATTATACCTCATAAAGTCTCTAGAATAAATTAATTACTCTATCCTAATGAAATTTAGTGATGGAAAAGTATTGAGATTTACCACTTCTAATTTCATTATTTGTTTTTGTATTTTTATACTTTGAGGTAATAAATGATTTACATTTTTGAATGAAGGTTTTGTTTTTTATATATATTTTATTTGATTTTATATTTTTAAATAAATTATTCTAAAATTAAACTCTTTTTCTTTAATCAAAATGTTCTTAACTACTCAATTTAATAATATTTTTTATTGGAACGGGTAAGGGAGTAAATAGTATGTAAAATTACACTTTTGTAGGTTGACCTATTAATTACTAATGTTACATTTCAAAAGGTCATTGGGTGAAAATGATTTAAATATTATGACGTGAATTAAATTATTTCCATGTATTCATTATTATTTATATAGTTTAAAACAAAATTATAGTTATCTATTATTATTTCAAATATAAAATGGTTAATGTTATTTTTTTATTTTTTTAACATGGTTAAAACATTTTTGATGAAACTATCCAGAATTTATTTAACCTCTTCTTCTTGACATAAAATACTCATTAGATTGATTTTTTATTCATTATGGTTTAATTACCACATGAATATTTTATTATTATTTTATTTTATCATTTTAAATTTTTTTATAAAAAATATTCATAATAAAGTTATTATTTCATGAATCATGTATTTAAGGTTGGAGTAGTTAATTGATTTTTCTTAATTAGATTCCACTTATTATGTTTATATGTATTGTTATGGATTGTTATGTCTATCTAATGGCATTAAGTCCATAGAGTTAACATTTTCATTTTCTTAGAATATGCCTAGTATGGTGATGAAATCCTTGATCATGTGTTGGTATTGAAATTACATAGGATTTTATATATTTAATATAGTGATTTACTCCAAAGGAAACACAAGAAGACATTTTTATAGTAGAAACTATTATGGTGGGAAGAATGTTCATACCCATGATGTTATTTTTAAGAATATATTATATTATTTATTCATCTATATTATTCATCTTCTCTCTTGGGTTATTTAGTTTTGATATTTTATGGTAATACAGAACAGAAACTAGAACATAGTTGATGTAACGTTAGAGATAACTATGAAGAAACTATGTAAAAACATCAGACTTGTTTCATAGGTGATTTTTTTATTTATTTCACTTTATTCTAACAATATTTCTGAATTATGTGATTACCTAGTTAAATCTAGTTCGATACACTTTATTGGAACATGGTATGGTATACTGTGTGTCTAGATCATGTGGTCTGCTAAATTTTTAATTCTTATAATTTACATGTCTTCCCCTACTAGAATTAACGCCTTATCCCCTCATTTATGTCCCCTAATCAAGCTTCAACCCCCTCCCATTTTAAGGGATAAATTCTCAATTTATTATTTCATTGATCCCTTTTGATTTTTCTTTTAGATCTTCTATGGGATCGTAATGTATGTTCTTTGTCTACCATCTTTCAATAAATTCCTCATTTATATAAGTAATTTTACTTATTTAGGAAGACAAGGTGTCTTAGGTGTACCTATACATAAATTTTCTTTGAATGAGATTTTATGTCAGGTATTCTCTTTGTATTTTAGGGATCCACTCTCATTTTCTATGGATTTACTTTTTTTTTTCATGTTATTTAGTTTGTTTGAGGTATGTGGTTTAGATTCTTCCTTTTATGTTTGAACTTATGGTTGTTTAGTTTTTTAATATAAATTTTGGTAACTTTATATTAATGTACCATGCATTAATTATTAGTTTATTATTATAAAACATCAGGGTTAATGTGATTCCATTATGTTTTAGACAAGGAAATATCAAGCGTTAAGATAAAACTTGAACTGATTAAGAAATCATTAATGGAAATTTCATGTTTAGTGATTAATGTGGTATTAAATAAGTCTCATGGGAAACCTCATGTGTATCTATAATTCAACCAATATGGTACAAGTTCCCCATGACTAACACGAAAAAATTGGGAATGATTAGAATTTTATGACTGAGAAATTCATTTATTTATAAAAAATATTCAAAAATGTTATGCAATTTGATATTAAAATATGATATTTAATCTAAAATTGAAAATAATTTCTATGGATACTCTAATATGAAGGAAGATGAATTTTTTATTTAGTAGGGAAATTTGGAAGATGAAAAACTATTTAATAGTAAATCTATTAAAGATATATTCAAGCGAATCAATGAGATTATGAATAATATTCATGGATTTTGTGAAAAATTAAAACATTATACTATGCTTAAAAATAGTTATAAAAAATATACGATCTGTTTTATTCCTATTATTATTTTTTAAATGATATAGATTTGAATATAATTTATCTTAATTAATTTGATATTATACTAATTTCTTTTGAAAACTAAGATTAATAAATCATAAAAAATAAAAAAATGAGAAAAAGAAAATTACTTTCAAGTTAAGGATGATATTGAAATTAATTGTATATGAAAACCAAGGGAGATATATGGTTGAGAGTAAATTGAAAGAATATAATCTAATAGAAAAAAATATCATATATCAAGTAAAAATAATATAGAAATATCAATGTGAAAATAAATATTATCAAGATGAATAATATGTGTAAATATTATACATGTAGAAATATGAATTAAAATAATTTCCTTGATCAAAATTTAAAACTCAAATATTAGATATGAAGTTTTAAGAAGATAATAATTTCAAAATAATTCTATAAAAATTACAATGTATAAATAATAAAATATGTATTAATTAATAATTATAAAATATGAAATGGATCAATCATAATTTAGTTTTTGATGTGATTACTTCCAAAAAATTATTCCATAGAATGTCAATAAGAGATTCATGTATTCTAATGGGACACTATAAAAGTAGATTAATGATTTCTGTAAAGATGATGTTTTTATGATTTATCTTTTAGTAGAATTAACAATATATTAATAGAAATAAAAAATATAAGGATGTATTAATTGTAAGGATCTGTATTTTTGGACTAGAAATTTAAGCAGAAGATTTAATTTTTCCTTCAAGATACTTTAAGGGGAAAATGGTCATTTTCAACCTAGATGATGATCTCAGATAATAGTTTTGACAACATTATTAGTTCTAGAATATGATATTTACCCTATGATAGGATTTATGGAAAATTTCATTGAAGTACCTTGAAATTTTAAAATATGATCATCATATTTGATCGTGTGTGTGACAAACAACACCAAGTGTTAAAAATAATATAACATCACGAGACATTATGATATAATTAATATTTTAAATTAATTCAATGTATTCTATATCTTTAATTACATGCAATTATTATTTTAGATTTCATTACATGAAACACTGATTTTATCTTGCATTACATGTGATAATGATTTTCTTTGATGTCTTCCATTACATGAAAGACCAATTTTTTCCAAACTACAATATACTATTAAAATTATTAATTAATATGAAAATTTTCAACTATTCATTGTAATTTTAGGTATGAAAATGAATAAATTAATTTTTAAAATATTTTTATCCCATGTTTGTATAATTATTTAGTGACCAATAACTTAAAAATTAAAATAAAATCAATTTTTAATATAAAAATATATTTCTCCAAAAAAACTAATTTATGGGAATACGTGTGTTTTATATCAATAAATTTTCCAAATAATTTTGTTAATGATTTAATTAAATTTTTATATCTTATATTCAATTAAAATTTTAAAATTTATCTTATTTGTTTTCTCGATAAGAGATAAAAAAAATCGAATTTCACGAATAAATATTTTATTTTTTTTACAATGTTTTTTTATCACCTTTTTGAGGATACTTATTTTAAAACTAATTTATGAAAAATTTAGAAATTAAATTTTATAAAAGAAGAATCATTTTTTAAATAGTAATATCAAAATTATCTTAGGATTAAATATTGGAATTTTCGTAAAAATATTCATTTTTGATTAATAGTGAAAAATACCAAATTTTAATTAAAAACTACATTTTAAATAAAAAATATATAAAGTTATACTATATTTATAATTGGTTTTGAAGAAAAGATAGTTCAATTATACATATATTAATTAAATTTTGGTCATTTAAATCAATTTCATATTTGAAATTTAATATAACAAATATGAAAATATTTTATATTTTTTGAAAGGAAAACTTATTTTCTTAAAAAGTCTTTGAGATATATTTTAATATAACTTTGACCAATTATTTTATTTGAATTTTGAATAAAAGATTAAATATTTTATATAAGAATAATATATAATTTATAATAAGGAAAATATATTTTTGGACTAATGTTAATAGTGAAACAATTAAAATTAATTAGAGTGATTATAGTAGAGACAAGATTACTTAGTGGTTAAACGTTGAATATAAGGTGTAAAAATGAACCAAAACTTGTCTAAATACCATTTAATAGAATTAAATAGAACTTATGAAATTAATTTTCTAATTTTTTAGATTATTATAATTACATTACATGAAAAAAACCATGGATGGAATTCAATCATTCAAAAAATTACAAGTGTTCAACTCACCCCACATATAAAAGTCATCCCCCTCTCCCATTTGCATGACACTTTCAAACCAATATAATTCAGAAAAGACATGCCAAAATCACTCCACAAATTACCCACATTAATCCAATATGCCATAAATTGGGCATAAGTCCAACTTAGGAAGGCATTAGTGAAAACCTATAGAGGATAGCTGAAGAAGAGGTTATGTTATTCTAAAAGGGTTTTAATTTTTTTCTTCCTCCACATAATTAAATTCTTATTATATAATTATTTTATAATAAAATAAATATATTTTATATATTTATATGTTTTTATGTTATGGTTACAACCAATAAGTTTACACAATCCCATAAAATATTTTTTGAAATCATCATTTGTGTGTATGGAGGACTACCGTTACACAAACTGATTTCATTCGTTTCCCATTACCACCATTCTTGGTTGGTAATAATTGTTGAAATATTTTTTATATATTTAATATATACATATATATATTATATTTATTTTATATTCATTCTTATTCAACTATTATATAACACATACCTTCATGCTTTCTATTTTGTAAGAATATGATAATATCGTTATTCTGTACCACGGACTACCGCCTCATGAAGAAATGTGATTCATTCACTCTTTACATGGAATTTATTAAGGATGATTGTGATGAAAATATTTTATATGTATTAAATAATAACTATAATTTAATTATAATATATATATCATTTAATTTTAATTCATTCAATATGACCTGAAAATAGAAACAACGTTCATGCTTGCGTATAACCTACTGTCTCCCTGAATAGTGTATTTCATTTCCCATCACCAAATTTTGTGGATTGATATAAATATATACATAATGGATAGATAAAATAATTACATCCTGGTTTATATTCTATATTTGATTAAATAATGATCCAAGTAAAATGAATAATTGACAACTCAAAACATACTTGAAAAATATGGAATTTAACAACCAAAACAATGATAATAATGAAATATTATTAAAAAATGGGTGATAATATGTTATGAATGGATCATATATAATATTAAAAATATTAATAAAATTATTTTTTAAGTTTTTAAAATTTTTATGTACATTATATAGGAGGTTAAATGGTGTTCAAATAAAAGGAAGCATAATGTAAGGGATTTCGTCTCAATTTACATTCGATTGAGACTTATATGTTATTACACACAAATGTGCATTTTTGCGGTGTATATACATCACCTTTTACATTTAAGATCTTGAATAATTTATTATTAATGGAATATTAGGTTTCAATTTGTATAATCTCACCCAATGAAATTTGACATGAAAATCACCACATGGTAAAAGTTATTGTGAAATCTCACTTTCATTTGTGATTGTTATCATTATATTAAATTAATAACACAGTTTCTATAATTTTTTATTAGGCATTAAATTAATCTAAAATAACCATAATATTGTTTAATGTATGGGATTATTTCCTAAACAGTATACCATTAATATATATGGTGTTTACTTCTTAATTTTATTTGATAAAATGGGGAAATATTGATAAATCGGTATTCTTAGCTCAATACAGATATTTGATGACAGGAAATATTTTTCATGAATTAAATAAATTATTAAATATATAGGGAATTATTTGGAACTATATTTATGGGCAGATCAAGGAATTTATATAACCCTTTGATGAATCAACATGTCTCTTGATACAAATTAGTTAGCTAAATTAACTAGGTTTCTACCAACTATTATTAAAATTTTGGTAGATATATATTCATTGTAGAGTATTTGATATTATTTAGACAAAACATCTAATAATAAAGAATTAAATTCATTTATGTTATCATTATTATCCTTTATATTTTATCTATGATATAATATATGGATTCATTTCACTCTCAACTTATTGATTTTAATGACATGTGTGTTTCATTATTTACCATACCATATTAAATCTAACTTATCTTCCAATGATAGTCATTTTTTAGTGGAATTTGTGTTTTTTAATAACATTTTTATATTGATTATGCTTATTGATTTATGATAGCTTCCTCTATACTTGAACCTTACAGAGTATTTGACCTCACACTAATTTTGATTCATTTATTATGATTTCATGAATTTTACTATAACTGATATGAACGATTGTGCTTGATAGAATAAACTTATTCTCATGAAAAATATGTTGTAGTTATTTTTATAAAAATATAATGTAAGACTTTTGTATGTAATTATTTTACTAATAATACCTAATTGTTTAGTCCTTCGAGGTGTTTTTCCTAGTATCATATGCCAATGTAATGGTAATAGGCACAAACAATATGATTACTATTATTGGGCACTACAATTGGTATAAAAGGATGTCTAGTTGAAACATTGGAAAATATATTTAGGAAAATATAGAATAGGGTACATAGCCTTATCATATAATTTTATTATATGTTTATAATAACATCATAATGTTCTGGTAAGATAGAGGTTATATGGGTCTTCCTAATTATACATCCCTCTCTGGTTACTATAAGTGGACATGGTTCTGGAATTGATATATGTATGGGTAGTAACTCTAAAAAAAGAATGTTAGTCTGGACTCATGTGTGACATAGCACCTGAAAATGGTACTAACTATGCTGTTTGTTTCAAACTGTTGGGGGGATATGCTTCTGGAAATTCACATTTTCATTATAAGAAATTTTGAATGATTTTAATAGATGATGACAATGGATTCAATAGGTTAAAAATAAGGTGTGTTAGATTGTAAATAATGTGTAATTATTTATATAATGTAAAAATGATTAAATACCTTCCCCTATGATTTTTTTACTCATAATGTACTTTTTGGATATAGTAAATAACTGGGAAACAAATGAATCTTGTTAACGTTTATTATGAAGGAAAAAGTGGCCACAATGAGAAACCAAAAGGGATGTCGATATGATTGAATTATATGATGATTACATATAATCAGTTTTACCAAAATATGATTAAAAATATATACATTAACTAACTCCCAGTAATACTAAAGTTGAGACTAATTATTTTTCTAAGAGATTGAGGGGTGGAGACCATAGGTAAAGTAAGGCTTATTTTCATCTATGTATGAAATTTTAAATGATAATCCAATTAAAGTTTTTCAATAGAATGTGTACATTTTTAATGATTAAAAAATAATTTCCTCAAGAAAATAATTTCCAGAGAAAAATAAAGAGTGTGTTGGTTATAAATAAATATCACACTTATGATACAATTATAGTTCATTTTCGTAAATGTGGGGTACCTTGGAATTACCCAAGTCAATGATTTCTTCAAAAGTGAAACCTCTATACAATGGAAGGACCTAAATTGAAATAAAATGGATGATGAAATATGATCATTCCCTTTTATAGATTTACCATTATATGTAAATAAATGAATTTTTTGAGTCATGGTTGTGTCATGGATAATGTAAGTAAACATTATCTCAAAATCACATTCTTTAATAACTCTACATAGTCCCATGAATCAATTCTATTGATATTATTAAAGCAAAATAAAAAACATGTGTATAAACTAGAAAAAAACACCTCTCTACTCCTGCTAAAAATATTACCCCTCACCATCTCTTCTCCTAACACCTTATAATATTTTTATCTTGCTAATATTTTTTCCAAATTCCTCTCCCATTCCACTTCCCCGCGTTATTGTCTTACTGGTCTCACCAAAAGATGATTTCCAAGCAACTTAAGGAGGTTTCCAAGGAGATGCTGTTCAAGAGGTAAAACCCTCCTTCTTTCCCTTTTATTTTATTTTATTTTAATTTCATCCCTTCACATCCCATTCCAAAAGTTATATGATTACTCCAAAATCATAGATTAAGTGGAATGTGATAATGTTAATAGAATATCCATGTTCAAATATCTCATCTTCTCCTTTTATTTGAAAAATGGAAATATAATACATGATGTGTAGATTCACCGCATTCATAGATGATTAATTTTTCCATTTTCACTTTTTGCCCACACAAATTTCCATAAAACCATTTTTATGATTTAAATTATTAAAAGATGTATATTATAACATTTTCTATATTATGTAAAAAATAAATATGTGCATATTATTAATTAATAAAACAAACTAATTCATGATGATAAAAAACCCATTAATATAATCCAAACATTTATCATTAACATTTTATATTATGATCCATTCCGATATATGTAAACATATCTCTCCTATCATGATGTGTGAATAATTGAAAAGTATTATTCCATTCTAATCTGACATACTAGGTAGCTAATGGAAATCGGGGCCAATCCCATAGGAAAAATAGAGAAACAATGATCATGACAAGTCAGCGAGTCTCAGCTGATTATCCAAATAAAAATATTGAAGTGAACAAGTTGAAAATGTGAAAAGATTTCTAAAAATTCAATTGAAATAGAAGAATATATAGAACAATAATGAAACTAAAAATCCAAGTTGTATCTCAATTAGGTTCTATTTTAATGAACATGATTTATTATTAAAGTTATTAATGATACATATTTTCCATTGGGAATCAACTATATTTTTGTTTCTTTTTCCAATAATAGATAATTAAATGTACAAAAGAATAACCCCTTTGGTATAGTGATTAATCACTTAAACAACATTTATGTTCATTACCCCTAAAAAATGGATAAAATATCACCCAATGGTTATAGGGTTTTCCCATTGAAAAAATTAGTTTTCTATATTAGTGACATTCTAGGTCCGATAGTATACCTATAGTGATTACCGAATTCAATTCAGTAAAAAAAAATTAGATAAAAATGATTACAAATACAATACACAAGAATTATAATTATAATAAACTGATAATCTTTATTACAACCCAAACTCAAGAAACCTAGACTCTTATGACCATGGTCATGGTGTGTGTGTTGAGAGAAAACTCAACCACTAACTTGTATGTGAGAGGAGAAAAGGGGGGAAGGGGAAAATTACACTAAAATAGAAAGGAAAAAAAGAAATAAAACACAAATTTTTATTTGGGAGAGATCAAATTAAACAATTATAGAACTTCCCCCTTGGATGACCAACCTGGATTTCATAGGCTTTTTCCTCTATTTATAAAAAATTATATTACAAGGATTATACCCAAATATACAAGCTGTGACCAAGGGTAAACCATATATTGCTTGATTTTTTCAACTAGTAGGTGACCTATCGTGTCTCCCAATGATTAAAAAACATCTACAATCAATTTTTAAGGTTACATGATGTGTGGAACTGGTATACAAGGCATGTAGAGTCTCTTTCCGCAACCAACCACATCTTGGAGGACATACATAGTGTTTGAACAATGATTACATGGTTTGTTGTCTCTAGATGATGATATTTTCATGTATTGGGGCTGGCTAAATCATGTCTAGGAATGGTAACATAATGTTTTCTAAAAAGTAAACACCATTTATATTTCAATTTTTTTTATCAGTCCCGATTTGTGACTTTGACTAGAAACACCTAAAAACACCACAAACACATAAATAAATAATTTTATCCATCAAAGAATGTGTATCTGATGAAAACATATTTTAAAACTCAATAAAATGTATGAAAAGTTAAAAAATCATTCACATAAAACTCCCCCACACTTATTCATTTTCATTCCCCTTGGAAAACCTCAACATATTATCTAAAATATTACATTCACTGAAAAGGGAAGAATTAAATTAATTATATTGATAAAAACTATATTTATAAAATATGATTCTAAAATTAAAAAAGGCATATTTTTATTCAAATGATATTTTCTTCATGCCTTTTATATAAATCAATTAATAGATTGAAAATTATTTTAGTTACATTTTTTAATTTTAAAAAAATATGCATTAAAATTTATGATTTACCTCATCCTAAAATGAAACACTCATCATTCAAGATAATTTAATCAGAGTTATGCTCAATCTAATGTACATAAAATCTATCCATACTCTTGAATGTATTCCAATTATCCACATATAAATTAAGTTCCAAAAATTTAGAGGTATTTAATTATGGTTAAAATGATTCTAAGGGTATGTGTAGGTAGATTATAAAGTGAAATATAATTTATGAGGCCTGAGAATGGGGGTTGAATTCTTAAATTATAATGAATGATGTTAAATAAAAAAAGATCAATTGTAATGCATCCCTATCAAGATCTCTTAAAGTTTATCATCACCATTATATTCCCTTTCCAACATGGGTTAATTACTAGTCCATAAGTGTAATGAATGAATTAGGACCTCACATGAATTTTTCAATATTATTTTGTTTTTGTTTTTTTAGAATAGGGACCACTTAGGAATACAATGAATATTGTATTTGGAACCCTTCTTCCCAAATGAAAAATATGACCTCTCCCCCCCACATAATTTAGTGTTTCTCACAAAAATATACCACGTATCGCAAAAATTCATCTTTAAGGCACAAATAAATAATCATGTTATATTATTTAGGAATTAGGGTAGGAAAAACATATAGGCTCGTAATGTGGATACCTATCGAGGTTGTTCATGGTTTCTATGGGTTTCATGGAGGATAAATATAATGTAGGTATCAGTGTCAAAGAGGTTGAAAATATCGAACAAATGCCTCATTTATTTTAATGTGATTCGAAATATTCATATTTTGAAGAGAAAAAAATCTTGATCTAATAGTCAAGCATATCACAAGAATATAATATGAAACATGGTATAAGAAAAAATATTATAAATGAATCAGAATACATCTTAGGAGTGAGTAAATAAAGTATTCATTCAGGTCATGTCAATAAAAAATGATCAGTTTACTAAATAAAAATGAACCTGAATTTATATAAAAATATAAACTATATTAGTAACAATTTTAAAATACATTAAAATTAAAATAAGAATTTATTTTTCAAAATTTCATTCTATATGTTTGTTATTTATAATTGTAATTAAGATTTTTTTTGAAATTTTAAAATATTTCTTCTACTTAATGATGTCTCCAAAATTAGATTAACGGAAAAGGCTAGTATTTGGAATTGGTTTTCACCCACACATATTATCGCACAAGATCCATCAAGTGAATCCTGAGGAAGAGTAGTGGATGTGAAAAAAAAACTAGGAAAGGGGGATGGATATTATCTAATGGAGTAATCAAATGAAATTAAATGAGTAAAATAAGAAAAATAATATTCCACATGATGTGATCTTCAAAAAAACGGAATGAATTATAATGTAAATTCCGCAGACATGCTATATTACCTATGACTGTCAATGAAATGTAAAATGAATTATATAGGAATAAAAAGAATTAAATGAAAAGAAGGAAAAAAAATTAATATATATATATATATATATATTTATTTAATAAAATAAATTTTTACAAACACTCATTTTGTAGCCTCAGTGTTAGAATTGTTTGAGACATGGAAAACCTATAAAGAGGTGAGAGCGGTTGTAGTAGATATAGGTGTCGAGCCCTCACTATATGGATATGTGTGACTGGTATCTCACTAGCCATTGAATAATATGTTTCATCTATAGTAGTAGATAAGAGAACATAATCTATAGAAGGACGTGTAAATGTGGCATGTAGTGCTAAAGGATGAGGTTTTGATCAACGATCAGGCACTGGGGAGAACTGAATTCTCGGGTGTAGAAAAATGAGGCATATAATTTCATAAATGTGATCAATTCTATGATGCATGATATCCCGGTGGAACTCCATGATGTTCAAAAGGAAGTCCAAGATGGAAAGACATAGAGAAACTAGGAGATCATACAAAGGATCGTATGGAGTTGGGGTTGAGGATAGTCCAAAAGGAGATGGAATGGTAGTAGATGTGGGAAAGAGAGAAAAAGTGGGGAGGGTGGTGAAGGAAGGTCCCCTGGTATATGGGGTCGTATCAGAGTCGCATCACCATTGAGGGAAGGCGGGTGAGGTTTTACCGACTTATATAACTATGACACATGTTGTATAGGGAGTCCATACATGTCGTGCTGATCATTTTTGGACTTATTAATATTTAACGTATGGTTATTATATAAAAACTATATATTAATTATTATTCATAGTTATAATATATATTTATACGAAAATAAATCTATACAGATCATTTAGTATAATAATACACACTTTGTTTTCAAAAAGATGAAAAGGGGAACGATAACCTTCAGTTTGGTTCTCAGGGCGTTATTTGAACCGACGATCACGCCGATCTAAATGTGCACCATCAACCACTTGAGAAAAGTTTTTTAGTGTTGAAATATTATATTATATTTTTATATTTATATAATAGTTTCCACATTACATAGGGAAATGAATAATTTATGATGTTTCATTTTAATTATTGATGATTGATATTGTGTAGGTTGATTAACCAAGTTTGAACCCGTATCTTTTAGACATAGAGTTATCACTCTACCAATCATCACACATCCCTATTAGGTGATTTGTTATTTTTGAAAAAAAATTAAATAATAATGGAAATATTAAACATTAAATATACCACAATTTATGATGTTTTGATTTATTTCATTGAAAAATGATGGAAGTAAACCGATTTCAAGGACTCGAACCCAGGTCTTTTGGACCCATGTTTTATCATCCTACGATTTTGGGAATTATTTTTTTAAAATTAATTTATTCTTTTTGATAATTTTCATTCCATATAACATGAATACAATTTATTTTATATTAATTAAATATGTTGGGATTACATGCACGTCACAAAACAGAAATTTTACTTTTCTCTACATGGAACTCTGATGATATCTTCTATTATAAGCAACAATAACATTCCTTGATGGTTTGTGTAACTTGAAAAACCATGTGTTATCGAAGAATAATGTATTATTAAAATAATAATAATAATAATAAAATAATATATAACCTAGATGTTATATTATATTTTATTAATATAATTAACTAAATAATGTAAATATATGCTATTAAAAAAATATTCAATGAAATAATTAGTTACGATTACTTAGAAAAGAATATTAAAACTAATTGAATTTCAAGGGAGTGTTTTTTCATATAAAAATATTATTATTATCACAAGTTTTTTATCCTAATACCATAAATTAATTTAAATTAGTGACAAATATTGAGGTAATATAAATATTTAATATTTAATAATTTTTTATATTAATAAAATATATTTTGTAATCATAAGATATGAATAAGCCCAATTTGATGTATAAGAACCTATATTTTTGTTAATTTACTTTAACCTCATTTTTTTGGAAAACCCATTTTAAATAAAATTCTTGGGATTTTTATATATTTAATATGTAAAAATACACTTAATATTTGAAGAAAAAACATAAAAATTAGGTCAGGATAAATATTTGGTATTTTCTGTATGGTTTCATTCTTTAATGAAAAGTTAGAAATACAAAATTTTAATTCAAATATGTTTTTTCATATAATTTATTTATAATGATAAATTATAATCTCAATTACATTAAAAGTTTTATTAGATAATATTTTTATCAATAAATACAATATTGTTCATTGGAATCAATTTTATTTTGAAATTGACTATAAAAAACATATCAAACATTAAAACATTTTTACATTAAAACCCCACATTGTCGACCAGAGCATAAGTTTATATTTAAATTAATTTCTATGAACTGTGAGTTTTTATTTGAAAATATGTATTCTATATTTGGAATAAAAATAATTTATAGTGTCTAATATTGTCAAATTAGTTTTTAAACAAAACATTAGTGAAATAATTAAAATTAATTACAATAATTAAGGTTAAATTAAGCATAATACGGGACTAAAACACATGGTTAAGGTCCAAAACAATCTATTAACATTTCCTAAAAGAATTGGATGTCCATAAATTTAAATAATACTCTATTTTTTATACTTTGAAATATTATTTAACCACCTTCAATAAAAAACTCTTGTCAGATTTCATTCTATTAAAATATTTCAGGAGTTCCACCACTATACCCTTATAAAAGACCTTATCTCTTCACAATTATTCACAATTTTAAATCCAATTTTATTCATCCAAAATCTCCCCAAATAAACCCCCAACTTCCCTAACTTCTACTATAACCCCCAGTGAAGAAATCAATACAAGGAATCCTTTTGGAACAAACCGAAATGAGTTATTTGATTAAGAGTTAACACCCTCCCAATAACTCCTTTATTTTATTTTATTTCTCTACTCCATCAAAAATTATTATTCCATGATTGTGTAAAAAACGTATCCTCAATATTATAATGCTAGAACCCTCATTACCCAGAGTCAGGGCATTATTAAATAACATTGGCATGATCATAATAGATCAAGTCTGGAATGAATGATTAGTTTATTGGCCTTAGTTGTACTAGATACATACATAAGTTTTACATTACATTATCAAATGAAAAATAACAACATTGTGTATCCTTTTAACACTCTTATATACCTTATCCTATTCATATAGGTGAGTCATAATATAATTCTTCACATATGTGAAAAAATAAAACATAATAAATGGGTGAGCTTAGTTGCTCAATAAGGATAACAATATAGTGAAAACTGTCATAAATAATCATAAACGTTTAAGGTAATCTATAAGACTAAAACACAAGACTATTAAATATAAAATTTATTATAATATCTAAAATATAAATCAAATAATTCCATTTAGTTATTCACATTTATATTCTACTAGATGAATAATCACATGAAATTTCAAAAACTAATTTCATAATGATGGAATGTATAATGTTGGACATCATAACCACATAGTCAAGGCCTCATGCCAAGACTAGAAATAAATTTTTTTCAGGGCCTTGTTCCAAGACACTAGTTTTTCTCATGAGGCCTAACAATGCATCAAGAAGCTATAGCGGTCACTACCCATCACTTACTAAGTCTAATGCATTCCTCATATTAAAAGGATGAAACATAATATAAACATTCTAATTAAAACTAGCATATGAAATGTTAATAAATTCAAAATAAAAGATGAATGGTATAAAAATACCACATCCATAGTCAAACATATCTCATACAATAATATTTGGATAGTTGAATTATAATAAATCAACCTCAGTGAATAATAATAAATTATATTGATATAGATGAAAATAATCAGTTAAACTATTTGAGAGAAATGTCCCGTTTTTCTTGAAAACATTTAACCGTTTCACTATTAATCACAAAGCTGTTAAAAATAGATTTTTAATCAAAGTATCTCATTCCACTTTGAAAATTTTAAAAGGAATTTTAATTTTAAAACTTTTATGTACATATAAATAAATCCTTAAAACTATTTTTAAAACATGGTTATTAATGAGAAATATTTCGAAGAATAGATCATTAAAACATTTAAAATGATATTTTAGTTAGAGTTCCTAACCAAATTAGAGATGCCTGAATAAAAATAATTGAGGAAATAAAAACATTATAGTATCATGATAATAAATGGATTCATGATAGAATATGTCAAATTACAATATGTACAACATATAAAAGTGATTAGCGCATAACAACAAAGAAGTATCAATGGAATTTAAATTGAGATGAAATCCCTTATAAAGTGTTTATACATAGGTTAAGGATTAATAAATGACATAATTATGTCTGAAAAATATAAATAAACTCAATATTATTGGATATTCAATGTAAATCAATCAGAGGACATTCACACATATTCTGGTAAAAACAACACCAATGACTTGGATGTTTAACTCAATGAATGGAAATGGAGATAATATTACTCCTATCAAGTTCATATTGATGACATGAGAATTTATCAATGGAGTGATTGTGTGTATCAAAGGTATATCCAAAAAATGGTAAGTCGAAATTATTGCATAAATAACTAAATAATGATTTCACACATAATCCTTGAGTAAAGTAATCAATGCAGTTTGTGTAAAACCCAATGAGTGGAAATAGAAATTGGAAATTCCCTTACCGATTTGGTAACATAGGAAACATAAAACCCATGATAGAAAAATAATAAAACTAATATTTAAATACCCATAAATTTACTTATATTAGACAAATAATAAAATTATGGGTAGTACATACACTAACCAAAAGGAAATAGTGGCAAATATAGCAAGAATCTCACGGGAATAAAAGTGAGATGTAAACCTCTTACATTATACTTTTCCTTGATATAGGGAATGTTAACATTATTTATAATAGTTAAATCATTTATATTAAATTATACAATAACCACATACATAAACATGATATCATATATGATCTTCTAATATTTCTTTGTTAATAATATTTCCGTAGTATCAATGTTTCGGTGTTAACTGATACATTTTCCATTATATGTTTGGAAAAAAAGGAATGTTTGTTATGGATAGTATGTTTTTTATTCATATCCAGAATTATATTAAGTTCTCAAACATTATTTGTAATCATAAAATTAAAATTATTCTTGAATGGTAACGATGGGGAATGAGTCTCATCGATTTTGTGGTGATGGTAATCCGTACATACGCACGAGTGACAATATCATTCCATTGAAGGTGAAATGGTATATAATTGGATGTTATATCATATATAAATAATTATTAACATGTTATATTTATTATTTAAATCTATTATACATCATTATTGTACCCATCAAAATAATTAAGTGTTGAATAACAATTTCACCACGATGTGGGGACGGTATGTCGTACGTACGCACATATGGTGACTTTTTCATTATTAAGATGGATAGAATAATGAATATGGTTGTAAAATATTTATAATAACATCATAGTATTCATAAGGTACAATATTTATTAATCTGGTATAGAAAAAATAATGATAGGGTAAGTGCAATAAAAAGATAACTTTAAGAGAGGTGATGCAATTATTACCTATTCTTTGGGTGATTCCTTTTAATTTGATCTAAAGGGATCCTTAGGATGGATTTCTGATCAATGGAAGGCCTCTAAGATTAATTGAGTGTAGTTGGGATGATATTTGGGAAGGGTTTGGTCAATCCAAATGGCTTTGGAGGTGTGAAACTAAGAGAAGGGGAAGTGCATTTTTATAAGAGAGTTGAGGGTCACTTTAGGAAAAGTCTGAAATATTATTTTATTATATAATAATTTTCGGTTTATAATTGATAAAATGGATTTATTTCGAGGCTAAGGTGGTAATTGGTCTATAATTATACAACCAATCAGTTTTAGACAAGTTTAGGTCACCATATTAATATTATCTTTTAGGATTAACTCATAGTAACATTGTTTAACATTTATCATGTCTTCATGTACTCCTATGATATATGGTCAATAAACATACTATAAAATACCAAGATAACCTCAAGTGGTTCATTAATGATATATATATCATTATATAATTGATTTTGCCAAACCTTATATTTTTTGGAATATTTTATCAATTTATAATATAACATTAAAAAAAACACATTTATGTCAATTTTGACACTATTTAGTATTTTGTTTTTTGTAAAGTCATAAAATAATTATTACATCGAAACAAAATTTCATTAATCAACCCTAAAATGTAATATTAATCTATAAAATTCGTTTAATTCATCAAAAGTAAAAATTTATATTTATTTTGACATTTATAATATAAATCATGATTATAAATCATTATTAATGTAATTACTTCCTAACAGTTGTGTCATACTTAAATTTAATTAAATAATGTCTAAAATTTATAAATAAAATTCCATGATGTATGAAATCTTTTTATACTTCCAATTAATATTTATACTAAAACTTATCATTTTTATAACTCAATATTAAAAAATATTTAGTTATAAAAATTTGAATTTAACACTTTTAACTCATCTTTAAATAAAATAACAGTAAATGTTGTAATCTAATCGAAGTGGACCAAAGAAGATAATATTTTATTCATATGTTTTATTTTTTTTGAAAAATATTTATCCAAGAATTAGTACATGTGTTACGGTTATTATAATATCATTTTTACCTTTAATTACCCAATTTACTGTTAATCGTGGTAAAAAAAGTCAAAAGTTATTATTTACCAAAAATTATATTCATCTCATTGAATCAAATTTTACTTACTGATGTCAACAATGTGACTAAGATTTTTTAAATTCAATTCATATATGCGGTAAAATTACGTTTTATGCAAATTTGTAAATAAACCTAGAAGGTGGGTAAAAGACGGTAAAAAGTTCAACAAAACTTTATACATTTAATCTTATTATAAGAGGAATCTAATGAATTGCTTTAAATTTATATATGTATTATGTATCTATTTTGACATAAAATTAATTTAAATAAAATAAATATTTATTTAAATAAAATGTTGGTTTTAAACAATTAAATAGTGTTTTTCACTATTTCATCAAAAAATGAATGTTTTTTGAAAAATACCCAAAATTCACTCAAAGATAATTTTGTTATTTCAAATTAAAAACTGTTTTCTATTTCACCAAATTAAAAATATAGAAGTTTTATTAATTAATTTAAAAAAATATTCCTGTTATCAAAACCAGAAAGTGGGTTTTTGAGAAGTAAAAACTCTCAAAAGATTGAAATGTTTTTATGTCCAATTTAAATTTAAAATTACTTCAAATGACCAAAATTGGATTAAATGATAAAAATATAATCTAATTATACCTCAAAACCATAAAAATATATAATTTAATACTATAAATTAATTTTATTGAAAAAGTTTTTTAATTAAAAGTTATTATTTTTCACTATTCATAAAAATATAAAAGTTATCAGAAAAGCACAAAACAATTTTCAAAACTAAATTTTTATTCTCCTCGTATAATGAAGAAGTATATTTCATCAAATTGAATAAAAAAAGTGTTATATATAGGATTTAAAAATGGTTCTCCATTAAAAGTCATTAAAATTGCATTCATTGAAAAATACTTCTTTTATTTGAAAATTTGAATTTGTTCATATATTATGTCTAAGAGACACACAATATGTACGTTAAAATTATACGAAGTATAAATAATTAAAAATGAAGTTAGTATAATTGAAGTTGAAATGGTATATAACTTAATGTTATATAATATATACAAAATCATTAACATGGTATATTTATTATTTAAATCAATTATACATCGTTATTATACCCATAAAATTAATGAAGTGTTGAATAACAACAACACCATGACGCGGAGACGGTAAGCCATACGTATGCACGTATGGTGAATTTTTTTTCATCTGATGTATAGAATAATGAATATGGTTTTAACACATTTATAATAACATCACAGTATGTATACGGTACTAGAGTTATTATTTTTGTATGGAAACAACAAAGAATGAGGAAGTGGAAGAAGAAGATAACATTGAAAAGGTGATGAAATTGTTACCTCTTCTTCGGGTTCTTCCTTTTTATTTGATCAAAAGGTCTCTATAGGTTGTCTTTATGATAATAAAGGCCTCTAGGATGATGTGATGGTTGTTGGGAGGATATTTGGGCAGGTTTTGGCCGATCCAAATGGCATTGGAGGTGTGAAATTAAGATAACGGGATGTTCCCTTTTATAAGAGAGGTGAGGATCAATTTAGTAAAAGCATGAAATATTATTTTATTATATAATCATTTTCTGTTTATAATGGCTCCAAATGGATTTATATTTAGGATAAGGTGAGTATTGGTCGAATCTCCTTCAACCAATAGGTTTTAGAAAAGTTTAAGTCACCATATTAACCATATCATTTAGGTTTAACTCTTAGTTATATAGTTTAACTTTTACCATGTATTCTTTTATTCTTACACTATATGGTTAATAAACACACTATAAACTGCCAATCAAACCTCAATTGGTTCATTAATGATATATATATCATTATATAAGTCCTTTTTCCAAACTTTTTTAGGAATATTATATCATTTAATAATATAATATTTGTTTTAAAAACTCATTTATATTAATTTTGACACAATATAGTATTTGTTTTTTAAGTCCTAAAAGGATGATTACTTTTTACAAAATTCATTGAATCAAGACAAACATTAAATATTAATCTATAAAATTTGTGTAATGCATCAAAAGTACCAATTTATATTTATTTTTATATTTAAATATATAAACTTGTTTTATCTTTTGTTAATATGGTAATTACGACATCATAATTATGTCATACATAAATATAATTATTGAATGCTTAAAAATTATAAACAAAATACCATGATTTAGGAAACCCTTTTAGATTTCTAATTAATTTTTATAGTCAAAATTATCTTACGTGTAACAAAATATTAAAAATTATTTAGTTATGAAAATTTTAATTTTACACTTTTAACAATTCTTTAAATAAAATAATAATAAATGTCCTAATCTAATAAAAATGGACAAAATAAGATCATATTTTATTCCTAATATTGATTTCGTTCCAAAAACACTTATCCAATAGAATTGGGACATGTGTAAGGGTTATTATTATAATATTTTTAACTTTATTTTCCCTATTTACTTTTAACAGAGGTAAATAAAAGTCAAAAGTTACTATTAAACAAAAATATTTTCATGTTATTGACCAAAATTTTACTTAATAATGTCAAATGTGTCTCTCTTATTTTATAAATTAAATTCATAGAAGTGGTAATATTATGTTTTATGCAAATTTTCAAATGTGCCCAGAATGTGGGTAAAAGAGGGTAAAAAGTTCCATAAAATTTGAAACATATAATATTATTCTAAAATGAATTCAATCAATTACATTGAATTTATATAGGTATTATTTTTCTAGTTGGACATAAAGTAGATTTAAATAAAATAATTAATTAATTAAATAAAATGTCGGTTTTAAACATTAACACAATGTTTTACAATATTCATCACAAATAAAATGTTTTTAGAAAAATACCAACATTTACTCAAATATAATTTTGATATTTAAAATAAAAAATGATATCTAATTCAAAAAATTAAAAACATAGAATTTTTATTAATTAATCTTAAATAAATTATTCCAGTTATCAAAACCAGAAAGAGGGTTTTTGAGAAGTAAAAACTGTCAAAATATTTATATGTGTTTATGTCCAATTTAAATATAAAATTACTTCCAATGAACAAAATTGGATTAAATGATAATAATTTAATATAATTATACCTAAAAACCATTCAAATATATAATTTAACAGTATCAATTATTTTCATTAAAAATGTGGTTTTTAATTAAAATTTAGTATTTTTCACTATTCATGAAAATATGAAACTTATCTGAAAAGCACCGAAAATTTATAAAAGATAAATTTTTTGGTTCTGATTCTAATGAAGAAGTTTATTTCATAAAATTGAATATATAAAAGTGTCAAATATTGGATTTAAAAATGGTTCGCCATTAAAAGTCAGATTAATTGCATTTATTGAAAAATACTTCTTTTATCTGAAAAAATAAACTTGTTCATATATTATGTCTAAGAAACACATTATATGGATGTTAAAATTATATGGAGTATACAAAATTCAAAATGCAATTGATATTATTCATTACCGCTTTTTAAACTGCTAGTTTGGTAAGTCGTGGTTGGCTCGTACTTAGTGTTCTATGTAACGTAAGTTATTGAATTACTTTAAACTAAATAACTTACTATGAAATATTGGGGTGTTAAATTCTTCCCTGATTTAGGAAAATGAATTCTCATAATTTTAAAATTGGGATGGGTAACTTCATTGAATGTCCCACATCAGAAAAAGAGTCCATAAAACTTTAACTTTAAAAGAAAGAAAGAGAAGTACAAAGGTCACCTGAGATAACCCATACTAGGATTCCATGTAGGAAAAAATGGATATGGAAGATAAAATAAGTGTCAAGTTATGATGGAGAGTGATAGAAAACATGATCAGGAGAAAGTTAACAACAATAAAATCACAAACTTGTGATGGGTTAAATGTTAATTAGTTTCCCAATAAGAAAAGTATACATAAAATGTTTTTTTTGTTTTAAGACCCATTTAAAAAAGTTGAGAAATTTATTTATGAGATTGAAAAATAACATAAAGAGATATACTTACTTTTTAGGTATAGTTTCATCCATTAATAAATTTCTACCACTAACTCATCTTTTCTCCAAACAATGAGTATTCAAGATGTCTTTGTCACACCAGAAGTGATAGAATCAACTTCTAAAGAATCACATAATCCTCAAACGATAAACTATATATATTCCCTTGTCTATAGAGATTAACCAAAAAAAATGGTTAGTACAAGATAAGATGATCTCCAAAATGGATAATCTTTTATAGAAGTAAATATTAATCTCAATTTCTAAAATTAATAAACAATACCCAAATTTCAATAAATACTATTCAATAAAAAATTGTCCTTAAAATCCTTCAATATAATACAATCTTAGATTGAAACCCAAAACATAGAATAATTTAATCACATAGTCATTCACAGTAAATCTTAACATTTATCTCTAAATAACATTAACTACTCTTATAGTCTCAAACAGAAGAATGGTGTAAGCTCAGATTCTCAGTAAGGATAACAATATATCTCATAGCCTATTCGAGAGGTTAGTAATAATATACTTCTTCAAAACCTTGGAAAAATAAAACATAAGAATGGGGAGAGCTCATATTCTCAGTAAGGAAAACAATATAGGAGAAACTATCATAAATAATTATAAACATTTAATGCAATGTATATGGCTAAAACACAAACCTTTTAAACATAAACATCAGTAAAATATGGAAAATATAAATCAAATAAACCGATTTACTTATTCACATTGATATTATACTAGTCGAATAATCACATGTAATATCAATAACTAATTTCATAATGATGAACAACATAATGTCGGACATCATAACCACATATTCAAGGCCTCATTCCAAGACTAATTTTTTTTTTCAAGGCCTTGTTCCAAAACACAAGTTTGTCACATGAGACCTACTAATGCATCAAGAAGCTATAGTTGGCTCCACCTGTCACTTACTATGTCCAATGCAATCCTCATTTGAAAAGGTTGAAACATAATATTAACATTTGTATTAAAACAAGCATATGAAATGTCAATAAATTAACCATAAACCATGAATGGTATACAAATAGCACATCCACAGTAAAACATAACTCATAAAATAAATTATAGATGATTTTATTATAATAAATCAACCTAAATAAAAAATAATTAATGATATTGACATAGATGAAAATAATTAGTCAAACTATTTGAGAGAAATGTCTCTTTTTTCTTGAATACACTTAAAAGTCTCACTGTTTATCAAAAAGACGTTAAAAATAAATTTTTGAATAAAAGTTTCACATACCACTTACAAACATTTAAAAGGAATTTTAATTTTAAAACATTTATGTCTATATAAATAAATCCTTAAAACCATTTTTAAAACATGGACATTAATGAGAAATATTTAGAAGAATAAATATTTAAAACATTCAAAATGATATTTTAGTTAGAGTTCCTAACAAAATGAGATAAGCATGAATAAAAATAATTGAGGTAATAAAAAACTTATAAAATCATGAGAATAAAGTGATTAATGATATACTATGTCAAATTATAGTATGTACAACTTAAAAAAGTGAATTGGCGCAAAACAACAATAAAGTGTTAATGGAATGTAAATTGAGATGAAATACATTATAAAAACTATATCCATAGGTTAAGGATAAATTAATGACATAATTTTGTGTGGAAAATATAAATAAAATCAATATTATTGTATATTTAGTGTAAATAAATCAGAGGACATCCACACATATTCTTATAAAAACAACGCCAATGAGTTGGATGCTTTACTCAATGAATGAAAATTGAGTTAAGATAACTCTTATCAAGTTCATATTGATGACTTTTGAATTTTTCAATGGAGTGATTATGTGTATAAAAATTATATCCACAAAATGTAAAGTGTAAATTAGTACATTAAAAAATAAATAGTGATTTCACACATAATAATGGTGTAAAATAATCAGCGAAGTTTTCATAAAACCCAATGAGTGGTAATCGAAATTAGAAATTACATTACCAATTTGGTAACTTACGAAACATAAAACCCCAGAAATAAATTTCATAAAATTAAGATGTAAATACCCATAAAATAATTTATATTAGAAAAATAATACAATCACGTGCAGTACATACACCACACATTAAGAAATAGTGGAAAATATACAATGAATCTCACGGGAATAAAAGTTAGATGAAAACCCCTTACCTTATAATTTTCCTTGATTGAGGGAATTTTATCCTCTTATATAATAGTTAAATAATTTTTATTAAATTATACAAGAACCACATACATAAATATGATATCATATATGATCTTATAATATTTCTTTATTAATAATATTTTAGTAGTATCATTGTTTCGGGTGTTAACTGATTAGTTTTCCTTTATATGTTTTTTCACGTAAGTAATTTTTTGTTATGGAAATTATGTATTTGATTCATATCCCAAATTATATCAACTTCATAAAAACGATTTTTAATCATAAAATGAAAATTATTCTTGAATGGTTACAATGGTGAATGAATATCATTGCATTCGTGGAGATGGCAATCCGTACGTATGCCCAAGAGACAATATCATTAAATTCAAGGTGAAATGGTATATAATTGAATGTTATATCATATATAAAAAATAATTAACATGTTATATTTATTATTCTAATAAATTATACATTACTATTATATCTATCCAAATAATGAAGTGTTGAATAAAACTACACCACAACATGGAGACGGTAAGCCAAACGTACGCACGTATGACGACATTCTCTTTCATAGGATGGATAGAATAATGAATATAGTTGTAACATATTTATAATAACATCCTAGTATTTATAAGGTACTGGAGTTATTATTTTGGCATGGAAACAACAAAGAAAGAGTAAGTTGATGAAGTAGATAACTTTGAAAGAGGGGATGAAATTATTACCTCTTCTTCCGGTGAATCCTTTTGATTTGATCAAAATGTCCCTATAGGTTGAATATCAGAATAAAGGAAGTCCTATAGGATCAAGTGAGGGTATTTGGGTGGATATTTGGGCTGGGTTCGGCTAAGCCAAATATATTTGGAGATGTTAAATTAAGATAAGTGTAAGTTCCCTTTTATAAGAGAGGTGATGGTCACTTTAGGAAGAGCTTGAAATATTATTTTATTATATAATCAGTTTCAATTAATAATGGATCCAAATGGATGTATTTTTAAGATAAGGTGGCTATGGGTCGAAATACCTTTAACAAATAGGTTTTAGACAAGTTTAGGTCCCCATATTAACATTATCATTTGGGTTTGACTCTTAGTTAAATAGTTTAACTTTTACCATGTCTTCTTGTATTCTTGCACAATATGGTTAATAAACATACAATAAACTGCTAGGAGAATATCAAGTGGTTCCTTAATGATATATATCATTATATAATTTATTTGGATTAAATGTACTTTTTTAGGAATATTATATCATTTAATAATATAATATTTGTTTTAAAAATTTATTTTTATCAATTTACATTTATTTTTATATTTATAATATAAATTATTTTACTATTTCATTAATAAGGTAATTACTGCATCATCATTGTGTCATAGATAAATTTAATTATTTAATGTCTTTAAATTATAAATAAAATACCATGATGTAGGTAATCATTTTACAATTCTTATTAATATTTATAGATGAATTTATCTTATGTATAACACTATATTAAAAATGTATTATTTATGAAAATTAGAATTTAACACTTTTAATAATTCTTCAAAATAAATAAATAATAAATTCCCTAATATAATACAAGTGGACCAAAGAGGTTCATATTTTATTACTAATTTTTATTTTAGTTGAAAACACTTATCCAATAGAATTAGTACATGTTTTAAGGTTATTATAATATCATTTTTACCATTAATTACCATATTTACTTTTAACTGTGGTAAATAAAAGTCAAAAGTTTCTATTTACCAAAAATATTGTCATCCTATTGAACCAAATTTTACATACTAATGTCAACCGTATCTCTCAGATTTTTGAAATTCAATTCTTAGATGTGGTAATATTACGTTATAAGCAAATTTTTAAATGTTCCTATATGGTGGGTAAAGATGGTTAAAAGTTCAATAATTTTTTTTACATCTAATCTTATTAAAAAATGACTCCAATGAATTAAATTGAATTTATATAATTATTATATATCTATTTTGACTTAAAATAAATTTAAATAAAATAAATAACTATTTAAATAAAAAGTCTGTTTTAAACAATAAGGTAGTGCTTTTCATTATTCATCAAAAATCAAAAGTTTTCAAAAAAATACCAAAAATTCACTTGAAGATGATATAGATATTTGAAATTCAAAAATGATATTTATTTCACCAAATTAAAAACATATAAGTTTTATTAATTAATTTTAAAAAAAATATTCCCGTTATTAAAACTAGAAAGCGGGTTTTTGAGAAGTAAAAACTATCAAAATAATTATATTTGTTTATGTCCAATATAAATGTAAAATTACTTTTAATGACCAACAACGGATTAAATGATAAAAATATCATCTAATTATACCTAAAAACAATCCAAATATATAATTTAACACTATAAATTATTTTGATTAAAAACAATTAATTAAAATTTAGTATTTTTTACTATTCATCAAAATAAGAAAGTTTTTAGAAAACCACCGAAAATTTATAAAAACTAAATTTTTATGTCCCTATTCTAAATAAGAATTTTAATTTTACAAAATGAATATATAAAAGTGTCAAATATTTGATTAAAAATTGTTCTCCATTAAAAGGTGGTAAAATTGCATTTATTGAAAAGTACTTCATTTATCTGAAAAATTGTATTTGTTTTTATATTATGTCTACGAAACACATTATATGGATGTTAAAATTATATGGAGTATATAAAATTCGAAATTCAGTTAATATTATTCAAAACCACTTTTTGAACAACTAGTTTCGTATGTCATTGTGCACTCGAATGCGCTATTGTGTGTATCAAAAGCTATTAAATTACATTAATGAAAATAACTTACTATGAAATATTGGGGTGTTACAAATATATTAGTATTTTTTATGATATATATTTTTCTTATAATTACACAAACTTCAATCTAATGGGTAATAAACATAATATTTACGTGTATGGCAGACTACTGCATCAGTAAATGAATATTGTTTATTTTACCTTGACCTCCTCTCATGGTAGAAAATATGATGGGAAATATATTTATATATGTTTTATAGTATTAATATAATGTATTTTATATTAAATAATTATTTTACAACAATTTTATTTATAAGTTCCATTTTGTGTTAATATGATAATTTGGTTAGAGGAAGTGTGGACTACCACCCCCTCAAAGCAATGTGATTCATTCTTACACTACATGGAATGTATCACGGATGGATTTAGTGAATGTATATTCTATATATGATATAATAAATCTATATTAATAATTATATATATATATATGTGTGTGTCTTTTACATTCATTCATTCAACAATACAATTAATTGGAAATAGAAATCATGTGTACGTACGACTTACTATCTCCAGAAAAGGTATATTATATTTGATACTTCTATATTCTATGGATTATTATAATAAAAATATACTAAATATAATTATATTTTTGTCTTATTTTACATTCTGAAAATCATGACATAAGTATACAAACCAAAGGTATGATAAATTAAGACACATTTGAAGAACAAAGCAGATATTCCCCGAAGTGAAACATAACATAAAATTATTAACGAGTGGGTAATATAAAGTCACAATAAAACCCTATATGTTATTCGATATAAGAATATGGTTATTATATATACTAAAATAAATTTATATTCTTTATATAGGAGGCTTGTATGAGTATGAAGAGAGTTAATACATAAGGTAAGTGGGATTCCATCTCACTTTTTATTTTTGTAAGATACATGCTAGGATCACAACTATTTCGATTTATGTGGTGTATGTAATACCCATGATTGTATTATATGAATTTTATACTTATATTTATTCATATTCAGATGATCCAAATTTTATGGTGTTTAAATTTCAAAAGATACTAAATAGGTAAAATAGTTTTTCCCACTTTTTATTCTTTGAGACTCATGTCTTTTTATGAACCTAAAATGTTTTTTTGAGGTGAAGATAATTCCTAATACATATTATATAATGAATATAAACCATTTAATATATTTTATTATAAATTTAATTTACTTTTCTTACATGGAGAGTATGATACCAAGTTACCAAGTTGTATGTTTATTGAGACAATCTCATTGCTTTTAGTGGTTTGTTATGTTTATACTTATTTTGATGAAATCATATGATTCATCTCCCAATAACACTCATTAGATTCCTTCCCCTATATTTATTCAAGATATACTCATGTATCCATACCATTTTTCAATAATTTGGTTCTTAAGATAATGTTTCTCAGTAAAATATTATTGTCTCCCTATTTGGTCATAAATCTATTATATTCAAAATCCATGTTTTCGAATTTTTTTTATAAAATTTTTGGAAAATATCATTAAAGATATTTCTAAGGAAAATGGATTTTAATTTTTTTTCTTATTTTAAAATCTTCTTTTATTTGTTTTCAAAACTATTTTCCAAGATAGAGTTTTTTTAAAAGGTTCTTTTTTAAAAAATTATTTTTACGTAGAAGTAAAGATATCTTCATCATGAAATTTTATCAAAGGATCATTAAAAAATATTTCACAAATTATATAACTTGAATTAGTGTTAATAATTTATTTATGAAAGAAATTATTGATTTATTTCATTCATATCCATTCTTTTAATGGATTAAGTTTTGATGGAATGATGTTTATAAGACATATTCTTTATTTCATTGGTTATATACTTTTGAAACCTTCTTCTATTCATGGGATATTTTTATGATGAAATTATTATGAAATCTATGTTTTTATACATATTCTATGACATGACTACATATTTATAACACATATTGTATTTCATGTTTTATCATATGATTTCTTGTTATTTGTGGGAACATGTATATATGATTCAATCGTGAGGTGGGTAGGACCAATATCACTCTCTAGAGTCATAGGTAATTATTTATATCTCATTAGATAGACTGATATAGTATTGGGAGTGAACATTGACTACAAATATGGTCATCGTAGTGAATAATGACTACTAAAATGGTATGAGAGGGGAATTCAAGCTACTACGATAGTTGTGGAAGTGAACCATGACTTGAAAGATGGTATGGAGAGTAAACTCATTATTTTAAGATGGTCTTGGTAGTGATTCCATGGATAATATAGAAATCATATTATATACTTATGTGTCTAACACATTTACATTTTTTATTCCTATGTTATTCTTTCATGTCCTATGTTCTTTATTTCATTATGATTCCTATTTTATGAACTAGAAATATTTCATCCATGATTCAGGCATATGATCTTTTTTATGCAGGGTATGACCTTCAATTTTCATGATCATGATCTCGTACCCTTAAGATAATTATTATACAAACATATCTCACTTGTTTACCCTTTCTCAGCATTTTATCTTACACCTTTGTATGTTTCCATCCCCAGGTTATGATGATATGTATTCTGTTTGATGTCTCTAAGATGGGTTCTCGTCAAAAAATAATGTTGTGGGTGATATTATAGATCACTTCTATACTATGGTTAATGTTTTCATGTTTCTAAAAGAAATATACTAATATGGTGTTTGGACATCTAATTGAATATTGTTAAATGTATTTTGAAAAAGTAATGTAATGTTATTTTATGTCAAGATCAGGGTTCGTATAGTTGGTTTCACAGTGAATGGTTGGATAACATGGGTAATCTAGGATGAGATAAATTTAGTTATATCCCTAGGTCTATTTCTCAGGATATTCATAGGAATGTCAATAAGGATAATTATACAGATGAGACAATGTTTAGGAAAATGTTCTTGAATTTTGGTAAAGGGTAGAGTGAGTGGATTCCTAGAAATAAATTCTAGTTTTGATACAACAAGTTGATGTGGATCTGGAATAGATGTACCTTGCAGTAACAAATCCTAAAAGTTGTTTTGATCCTGACTCATTGTAATTTAGTATATGATAATGGGCCTTGATTTACTCTTGGTTTGACACTCCTGGAAGACATGCTTTGGTAATTCATAAAATATTCATCATCCATCATGAATTATTTAAATATAACTTGTCTATGAATAAACTAGGATGAACCTATGGTTTTTTAGATTATGGACGATGTCATGATTTAGGCATCCTATAAGTAATTATTTTCTTGACTATATGGTTTTTTACTATTATAATTAATTTTTACACTATAATTATGATTTTATTCATTGGAGGGAACAAGACTAATGATGAATATGAAAGACGATTTTTTGATGATCAGTCAAGTGGGTTTTTCACAATAGTGAAAGATAGTGTGATCATGCCTAATAATGTTTCATAGAACATAATACAAAACATGTACCTTACAAAAATCTCAGACACACCAAGGTAGATAAAGAATAAATTTACCTAGAGTTGGGTTATAGAGACCATTGAGGAATGAAAATGTTCTATCCATTATGTCAAGAATGTGAAAAAATCACCAAAGTGAATGTATTAGAGGAACAAGAAGGTATTTTGACAATAGTAAATAAATACACAAAGAACGTAACTTCAAAGAAAAAATAAAGAGTTCGACTAATGAAATAGATGAAATTTTTGGCCTCCCTATGTCATCATCCAAGGCTAAGTGTTTTATGTTTAGAATAAACTGTCATTATACAACTCAATGTTAAAATATAAAATCTTCTATAGGTAACTTGAAAGGTCGTGCAAGGAATGTTTACATTATTTATGATGAAGATATTTCTTTTGAAATGTGAAAGGAAAGAGGTATTGTGTAATAGGTTGAGGAATCCTTGTTAATGGATTAAGGATGAAGTGGAGTAATCATTGTTAGTATGTATTTGGGTTCAAATTTTATGTTATATGAACGATGAAATATACAAGGATTGTTCTACTTATATTTTTCACTCACTATTCACATGTTTTTTTTTAAATATTTGTGATGGAATAATGATTTGAATTAATAAAAAGGTGATATTTTGACTACATGAAGGTAACCTTTAAAATGTTCTTTAGGATTTTATAATGTTATTTGGATAATCATATACAGGATATGGATAAGTAAATTAGACAAAAATGATTACCATGAAACTATATAAGGTCTTTTTATTATGTGGTTTATGATATCGTTGATGAATACTATAACATTTTTTGAATTAATTAATATATCTAGTAATATATGGAATAATAAGAATGCATGTTTTCAAGAAGTATTTATGGTTATTCAAGTTATTGCAATGTTTCGTGAGAATTTATGATTACAGTATTCACATATTTGGAATGTAAAAACCATGATATTTTTTGTGGTATATTAAGGATGAATGTTAAGTTAATTTCATGATTTTTTTTCTATAGTTTTGGATTATGCATCATTCAGAAGGGTTATAAGGTTAACCATTTTTGGTATGATTAATTTAAAAATCAGATGAATTTTGTGAGATTAATGTTTTATCTCCCCACACGAGGATTCATACAGATGGGATATCTTGTTTAAACTACTTTCTATTGATGATAAATGATGGGATTTCATATCATGGGTCTCAAGATATGTTACTACTTGAGGAACTAAAAAGTTGTCTATTTTTTAGAGAAATATGTGAATTGGATCAATGAAAAAAATGGGTAATATTGTACTGAAATAATTAAAGTATAAATTTTCCTAAAAATTCATCAACATTATGTATAATGATCTGGAAACAAAAAATGTTTCCCTATATCAATGATTATGATGAATCATAAGGTCCCTTATATCATAGCATATTTATGGATTTGTTATTGTTAACTTTCTTCTATCCTTTTTCTCTATCACTCTCCATCAGAACAAGATGGTAATATTTCCCTTCCACATCCATGTTTTCACTTCAGACCTATGTTCTCCAATGTTTGAATCTTGTTATGAGTTACCTTGTGTAATCATTATGTTTCCAACAATACATTTTAAAAGGATATTTTACTATTCATGTTTACAGTATGGGTTTCTGTAAAATGAAAACTCAAGTACTAAACCATTAATAAACTAGATGAATTTTGAGGAAAAATTATTTTAAGGGGGGTAGAGTGTAAACCCTAGTATTTTTTAATTATTATTTTTCTAATTAAGTTATTCTTTTTGATATTTTTTACTTCAAGTAACCTTGAAAATATTTTATTTTATAGTAAAGAACTAGGTTTGGATTACATGTACTACATGAAACTTAAATTTTATCTTTCTATACATGAATCACTGAGGATAGCTTGTGTTACACAGAACAATAACTGTCCTCAATTGCTTGTGTAAAAACTAAGACCTTGTATTGACGAATAATTATATATTATTAAAAAAATTAATAATAAAAATATAATAATATATTACGTAGTCGTTAAATTATATTTTATGAATATTATTAACAAAATTTTGTAAATATATGATTTTTAAACAATATAAAATGAATTAATCTGTTAGAATTATTTTGAAATGAATATACTAACCAATTGAATATAATGGGTGTTTTTATTAAAAATAATTACTATGATCACATAGTTTCTTTTATCCTAATAACATAAATTAAAATTTCTCATTGATTTATATTAAGGAAATATAAATTTTATATATTTAATAAAATATTTTTGATATTAATTAAATAGATTTGGTAGACATAGTATATGAAGAAACACAATTTTATGTATAAAAACCTATATTTTTATTAAAGTAATTTAACATACATTTAACAGAGAACCCATTTTAAATATTTTTTTTGGAAATTATATATATTTAATATATTAAAATAAACATAATATTGGTAAGAGCGAAAAAAATTTGGTTAGAAATTATTTCTGGTTTTTTTCTGTAAGGTTAAATTTTTAATGAATATTTAAAAATACAAGATTTTAGTTGAAAAATGAATATTCATATAATTTATTTATAAGGATAAATTATATATTTAATTTGTTTTAATGTTTAATTAGATAATATTTTTATCAATGAATCTATTTTAGGTCATTGGAATCACTTTAATTTTTTTGTTGACTATAAAAAAGATATTAATCATTAGAATGTTTTAACTATAAAACCATATGTTGTCGAGCCAAGTACAAGATTATATTTAAATTATTTTCTACCACAAATGTGTTAGGAATTTAGGAAAATCTATTCCATATTTTTAATTAGCATAAATTATAAAGATTAACATGGTCAACTTAGTTTTTACCAAAAAACTCAATTATGTAATTAAAATCAATTACAATTAATAAAGATAAATTAAGCATAATAAGGGACTAAACCATAACCTTAAGGATGATAAAAACCTATAAACATTTCTGAAATCAACTGTATGGCCATATTTTATCCATATCCTATATTGGAAATACTTTTATCCATTATTGAACTACTTTAAAAAAAATGTTAGTGGAGTTCATTTCCATTAAAATATTTCAACAGTACTACCCCTCCTCCATTATAAAAGGCCTTCTCCCCCCCTCATTCTTTACACATATCAAGACACTTAGGTTTATAAAAATGATAACCAAATATATATCTAACTTCCCTACCTTAATCCATGAATCCCACATTGAGAATAAATCAATCCAAGGAATCCATTAGGCACAAACCAAAAAGAGATACCTGATTAAGAGGTAACACCCTCCGCCAAATTCCTTTCTTTTATATTCATTATCAACTTTGAAAAAAAATATTATTCCATGATGTAATAACAACACATGTATTCACAATACATATTTATTTTCATATGATACACATTTGACCTACCCACACACACACACACACTTCAATCTAATGGGTAACAAACATAATGCTTATATGTTTGGAGGACTAACACCTCACAAAATGATGATTGTTCATTTTTTTCATTTACCATCTCTCATGGTGGATAATATGTTGTAAAATTTATTTATATTTGTCATGTTTTATATTTATTATTTATTTTAGATTCTAGAATTATTTTACAACACTTATGTTTATACATTCCATTTTGTTTAAATATAATAATTTTGTTGGTGGAAATGTGGACTACCACCCACTCAATGCGATGTGATTCATTCATTCACTAAATGAAATGTATTGACGACAGATTTAGAGAATTTTTATGATATATATGATATAATAAAGCTACTATAATATTGATATATATATATATATATGTCTTTAACTGTCTTTCTTTTAAAATAAAAATTAAATAGAAATACCATATATGCGTACGTACAGCTTACAATCTCCAAAAATGATGTTTTCCATTTTAAGCATATAAATTATATAGATTATTATAATAAAAATAAATGTAATACAAAATATATTTAAATAATGTTTTACATTATGAAAATAATGATAGAATTATAAGGACAAAATTTATGTAAAATAATGTCACATGCAAATAACATACAAAATATTACCCAAAGTGATACCTTAACAAATAATTGTTAATGTGTGGGTATATACAGTTATAATAAAACAATATAAGGTAATATATATAATAATATGGTTTTTATATATATATATATATATCAAATTTATATTTATTATACATTAGGTTCATATGAGTATGAAGATAGTCATGATGTATGGTAAGGGGGACTCAATCTCACTTTTTATTTTCATGTGATACATGTTATGTTCAACACTATTTTTTTTGTGGTGTATGTAAGTCCCATTATTGAATTATATATATATTATACTTAAATTTATGGGTATTAAAATGATTTTTAATTCATTTTGTTTATGTTTCTATAGTTACCAAATCAGTAAAATAGTTTTGTCTCAATTTATTTTCTTTGAGACTCATGTCTTTTTATGAATCTAAAATATTTTTAGAGGTTTATATAATTCCAATATACATGTGTTATCATGAATATAATTATTTTCATGATATTTTAGGATTCATGTAATTTTTTATTCATACATGGAGATTATGATCCCATGTTACCATGTTATAAAAGTTTATTGAGACAATCTCAATGTTTTTCGATACTATTTAAATCTGTGATTTCCTTGATAAAATTTTATAATACATATCTCATGCACACTCATGTGTTTATTTATACTATGATTATTAATGATTTCCTCATGTTATAGAACCATTTTCCATCTCTTTGGTACTTATGATAATGTTTCTATGTAATATATTATCATCTCTCTCTTGGGTCAGAAATCGATTGTATTAAAAACCATATTTTAAAAAATGTTATCAAATGATAATGAAAAATAAATTTTATAGGAAAATTATTTTATTTTATTTTTCAAATATTCCTTTATCATTTTTCTAATATTTTTTCAAATAAATATTATTAATAGGTATTATGTCCTAAAAATAATTTTACAAAGAATAAATGATATTTAACTCCTTAAATATCTTTAAAATACATTTAAAAATTATTTCCTATCAAAGATTACATCCATTGGTTTTAATCATGCCTCAATGGGGAAATTATTCAATATTTCCATTCATATTATTTCTCTGAATGGATTATGTTTTTATTGCATGATGTTCACAAAACCCATTTCTCTTCCACATGATAAATACTTTTTACACCCCATTCATTTCATGGGTTATGTTTATTATGAAGAGATTATGAAACCATTTTTTTATATAAAGGTTGTGAAATGATTACATGTTTATATCACCAAATTAATTTTATGGGTTATTATATAATTGTTTCTGATTTTTGGGACATGTATTTATTATTTAATTGTTAAATGAGTGAGACCTATATCTATTTCAAATGAGTTGGGAAATAATTTATATCCCATTAGATAGACTAAGATGGTATTGGGAGTGAACCTTGACTACTAAGATGTCAATGTGAGAGAACCATGACTACTAAGATGTTATGAAGTGTGAAATCATGTTACTAAGATGGCGATGGGAGTGAACCATGACTACCAAGATGGTATGTAGAGTTAACCAATGATACTAATATGGTCTTGGAATAAATTACATAGATAATATGGAAATCATATTATATACTTATGTCTCTGCCTCGTTTCTGTGTTTTATTCCCATGCTATGATTTCATAGATTATGTTCTTTATTTCATTATGATTCATGTCTTATAAACTTCTAATCGTTCTTCCTTGATTCATGTATATGATATTTTTTATTTATTGTATGACCTTATATTTTTATGAGTATGTTCCCTTACCCTTATACATATGATTATACTTACATATCTTCCTTCTTTACTATTACTGAGCATTTTAGCCCACCCCTTAATCTGTTTACATCCCATATTATAAAGAAATGTATTATATTTTATTTTTCTATGAAGGGTTCTAGCCAATAAGAACATAATGTGAGATAATGTAGCTCATAAATGTACCATTGTCTATGTTTCTAGGTTTCAAAATGTAGTAAACTAAAATAGAATTTGGGAATATATTTGTATAAATATTTAAATATTACATAAAAGTGATTTATTGTTATTTTATGTCAAGATTATGGTCTTTATATTTTTTCTATGAACCTTATAACCAATTCATCCCACAATTAGTTTTAATTAATTTTGAAATATTTGTAACTATAGTTTCAAAACATCACACATGCCATTTAATTTAAACACAATATTAAATAGATTTAATCTTGTACCAAAGGTAGGTGTCAGATGATTCGAACTAGGGGTGACATGGATTCAAACAGGAAGTCTTTACATTGTCACACTATTCATTCCAATTTATTTACTGAATAAATGTATATTTATATAGAATTTTGTATTGTAATATAAAGTAAACAGAAAAGTACACATTTTGTATGAAGGTACACATGGCGTGTAGTCACATTTTATTGACATTCTAAAAGAATCTAGAGGAAAGGATGGTACATTGAATGTGGAGTGTATGTAAAAATTCTTTAGTTATTTAAAATAGAAAAGATTGGAAAGAGTGAAGGGGAATTTGTGGGATTCCTCCCAGTAAGCACCTTTGTTTTAGGTCTTCGTCTCGACATGGGTTAAAGAATATACTCATAGTTAAAAAGATGATGCAGTATACATTGTGCCAACCAACACATATGTCTGACACCGTTATATTATAGAAAATAATATTTACCTATAGTTAGTCTGGGTTGAAGATTATAATATCCCTGATCCATGGAAAGTAAATGATTAAAGTGGAATTGTGCCTTTGTGTGATCATGCACATCCTCCACCTCATTTTATTCATGATTTGTGATACTAAAAACGTGAAAATAATTGTTGGCATACTCCAGAGAGGCGTTATAAAATAAAATGATGTATCTGAAATAATGGTGTGATAAAATTCAATATTATCATGATATGATATATTACCATATTCCAAGTTTTATTCTTAAAAATCTTGTTCAAATATTTTTATTTTACAAAAATATGGTATCATGTCATAAAATGACTACATAATTTAAATAAGGTTAGAAACCCAGCCTCAAACTGAACTGAATTATCCATATGAGTTTTTATCTCTAGAATCTTCTTGAACATAGTAATTAGTCATCCAAACCATTCGGTTTGGTCTAAATGGAAGGTAGTAAAGGCCACCATTACTGATATTAATTATTTTTTATTAACTAAATATGGTCTTGAAATAGAACAAGAAATGGGTGGATTGAAGAATGTACAAGGGTATTCTTCATATTGAAACCGATCATCCATATTAAGATAATACACTTCAATATATCATTAAAACATCCCTGGATAATTTGGATAACAGTCTTATCTAGTTGAATTGTAATAATATCTAGTCAAATAATAATCTATAAAAATGTAGGGATAAGGGAACTATGAAAAGATACAAAAATAGAAAAGGAAAATTATGGGTAAACCAACCTCAACTCAGACTCACAATACTTATTTTTGTTTCCCTGACAACCATGACATATTTTTCCACTCCAATCATGATGTGTGGAAAATTGAAAAGTATTGTTCCCAAATAATACATATAACTTGGTAGGTAGTGATAATATATGTCAATCCCTGATGGAAAAAGGGAAGAAATGGTCAGTATATGATTAACAATCTCAACCAGTTATCTATATAAAATGATTGATGGAAAAGGGTTGAAAATTGAAATGTTGTCTGAAAATCCAATTTAAATATAATAAGGTAAAGAATAATCAGGAAACAAACAAGATGGGGGTTTTCAACTCAATTAGGGTTTATTATAATTTCCTCTATTAAAATTAAAATTATTAATGATACCTTTTTACTTTGGGAATTCAGTTAAATTGTTGTTTCATATTCTGATAATCAAATATTCAAAATAAAAAATGGATATCCACTTGGTTTGGTGATTAATCACTTAAACCATGTTGGTGTTATTTACCTTGAAAACAGTGACAGGAAGCTCAACCAATGGTCATGGGTTTTCCCATGGGAACTCATTTATTTTTCAACATTGGTGTCATTATTGGTCTGATGCAAAATCATATATGATTGTAGAATTAAATCCATTAATAAAATTATTATAAAAAAATAACAATAAAATTTGGACAATATAATTAGAATAAAAAACCCCATAATATTTAGTAAAACCCTATATTAGAAACATATCCTCTGAGGACCATGGTAAAATTATGTGGGTTGATTATAAATCCATCCCCTACTATGGATATGATAGGGGAAAAGGGAATAGGGGTAAAAATACACAGATATAAAAAGTGAAATAGAAATACAACTCAAATTTGGATTTTGGGGAGATAGAACAACAAAGAAAAAAACACCTAACCCTTGGATTTCTAACATAGATCTTGGGATACTTCCTATATTTTTAAAGAATATTTGATTACATAATGTTTTCCCAAAAGTACACATCGTTTAATAGGGTTAACCAATATTTATTTCTTTTTCAAAACTGGTAGGTGGTTTACCATGCTACCCATTGACTTCAACGTGTTGGTGGTCAGTTGGTGGGGGTGAAAATAATGTGGTTCCAATATACAAGTGTATAAAATATTCTTCATCCACCAACCAAATCTAGGGGATATATAAAGTGTGTGAAAAATGATTATATGACATGTTTTCTATGGTAGGTTATATGGGTGTGTACTCAGGATAGATGGCCATGTTTGGGAAACGGTACATGATGTGTGTTTATAAATTAAATTCCATTTATATTTTATTTTTTATGTTCACTACCAATTTTTTACATTGTTTATAAACACATAATAAACACCAAAATCACTAAAATAAATAACTTTAACTATAAAAGAATATGTATTTGGTGAAAATGTCTTTTAAAACTCAATAAAATGTATTAAAATGTAACCAAAATATAGAATATAAAAAAAAATTATAGGTGCAGTTGTTTAAAATCATGGAAGTATATTAATGCCATTTCATTGTACTTATGGCATTTTTCTTTAATTTTACACACACTTCTATAATTATAAATTGATAAACTGACCATGAATTACATCAAACGAAGCCTCTTGAAATGAATAAATTAAATATTATAACTCATTAAAATAGCCATAAATGAACATAATTAAATTAAAATAAATATAATATATTTATAATAGGTTCTAAATTAATTAATTAATGGATCTGATTTTATTATCCAGGACATTGAATGCATGTGCATAACACTTTTGGATATAAGGTAAGGGATCTCTCCGAACATCCAAATTACCTTTGGGTTACACATTATATTTCATTAATATTAATTATTTTAATATTATTCTCAACAAAGTCTCCTAAATTAAATTTATATGATCCAAAATTATGCATCTAGATCAATTCATCAATATTTGATTGGGAAATATTAGTTTTAAAATGTTCTCTTCTAAAGTTACTCTTTACAAGCAAGCCCGATTAATGGGAACTTCCCAATTTCGTAACCATTATCAATTACACACATTATATTTTTTGGGAAACAATTATTTTTCTAAAAAAATAAATTTCATCCTAAAAAACTGTCTTAGTTCATTTATGGTTTTATCCAAATAATAATTTAATTTACACAGTAAATACTCTTTAATATTTTCCCTTAAATTACAATAAAGGGGGTCATTTATAATGTTTTATAAACACTGTTTTTACATTTTTTTACTATATATAAATATCATTTATCTAGATATGTTTCTATTTTTTCATATTAATTCAAAATTATGATTTAAATTTATTCTTTGATGGGCACCATTAGGATATTCACTTTGGTTATGACTTATAGAATGACTACGAAACCCATTTCTTTCGATGGGTAACCCCTATCATTATCTATTATGTTTAATTATTCATGTGAAATAAAAATGAAGGAACATGTTATGATGGGTGAATCCAAATTGAACTCCAATTAATTGGTTAATTTTTAGTCTCATGAGGCGTCATGTTGGGATAGTAAGTAAACCTAATTCCTTTTTGGACCTTTATCCACATTGTGATATAGTCTTGGAAGATAGAATTGACTCATGTTTATGTAAGTAGTAAGTTAATTATGCATTCATATGTACACTTAATTACATGATCCCATGTTATACGTTTTATTATTCCATATGATTATTCATCTTCGATGCCTTTTTATGCCATCATGTTATGCTTTTTAACCCATTTTTATGCTTTATTCCTATATATATTCCCTTATTGTAACTTTTAGATCATCCCTTTATTAATTCATTACCTAGGATATCCTATGAAGATGTAATATCTAAAATTAATTTAGGATAACATTTTGTAGATTAAATAAAAGATTATTTTATTTTGGTTTTTTGGCTTTCTATTTATGTACCTAGTTATTTAATGACACAAGACTTCTTGATCCCAAGTTTTTATTTGATGATTAGTTATTTTTAAAATAATGTAACAGTTTGTGTAAAAAGATATTGTTAATATAGTTGGTATTAGTATTAGACAATTTATGTTTGTATCATGACTATAAATCATTAATAATAACCCTAGGTGAATTCCATCACCAAGGATATCCTAGATTGAAACTTATGGAATCTTATGTATGGATATACTTTTCATTTTTATGTTTATCCTTCTATATCAAAATTTACCAATTTATACGATCATTATATAATTATTCAAGACCAATAATATTATTTTTATTTTCATTTCAATGGTGGTAAAAAGGATAAGTCCCCTCATTCATTTTCACCTTAGTTTTTAAAATGAAATTTCCTGGGAGAAAATTCGTAAGGGGGGAAGAATGTAATAACCCAGAATTTTAGCAATTAGATTTCCTTTTTAATATTTATGTTAGGTAATATAAAAAACATATATCACATAGATAACCCAATAAAATTATTATATATATAAATTAGTATTTATACATTAGTGACCAGACAAATGAATAATTATAACGTTATTGTAAATAAAAAATAAGAAATTAAGAAAAATTAAATTTGGATATGATCGATTCACTAAAACGACCACACTTACAAAAATGATATATAAATAAAACATGGTATTAATAATAAAATATTAATTCATGAATATTAAAAATTTAGGTATCTTATAAATGAAAATGTGATATATTTATATCATTATATAAGTAAATAAACTCTTTACAAATGATAAATTAAGTGTTATTATATTTTCAAAATATAAATGATAATTTAAAATTTTATATTTAATATAATTATTTAAATAAAAATATTCTTTCATGAAATATATTAAAATATTAATATATAGTTTTATTATAATTAAAATACAATTTTATGATACCTAAATTAATTCTTCAAAGTATTATAAAAGATGTGATAATATTAATTAGTATATCATGATTAAATGATCATATTAATTAAAAACTAAATATATAATACATAGAAATTAATTTTAATAAAATTGATTCCAAATTGGAAATCTTCATTTCGAGAAATGGTTTTTGGAGAATTTATGGGTTTTTTCTAAAATAGTTGAATTTTTTGTGAATAGTGAAATACTATAATTTATGGTATTTAACATTATAATTAAATAAATGAATATTTTAATAATGGTTGATCATAGATGTTAAAATTTATATTTATACAAAAATAAAATTTTCTCAAAACTATAATTAGTCACAATAATCAACACTATTAATAGCGTTGAGCCAAAATAACAAACGAATCAATAAAAAAAATAAAAAATACCCACCTCCCCCTATTAATACTACCCTCACTACATTTTCATCTCACAACATATATGATTTGGGTCTTAATAGTATTCCACACAATTCCTCTCCCAAATTTTCATCCCCACGTTTTGGTCCTGTTGGTATCACAAAAAGACCATTTCTATGTTCCTTAAGCAGGTTCTTGAGGATATAATATTCAAGAGGTAAAACCTACCTTCTTTCTATTTTATTTTAATATATATTCTTATCCTCACATAACATAACATATCCCAAGTGAAATTATAACTCTAGTATCATAAATATATAAAAATAATAAAATTTAATGTAATATCTATCATCAAATATCTTCTCTGCAAATTTTATTCTTTAAACGAAAACATCCTCCATGATATGTTGATTCCCAGCCTTCCTGGATGATTATATTTTGATTTTAATTACCACATTAATTTATTTTATTTTAACAATTATAATGAGCAAAAACTATTTTAGAATGTATATTATAACTTTTTCAATTTTTTGAGGCCAATATATATGTGTAACATTAAATAATAAACCAAAGTAGTATGTGATAATAGAAAAACTGGAAAAAAAACTAAACGTTTATCATTAACATTTTATCTTATGAATCATTATCATATATTAAAACACAATGATATATGGGGAAATTTAAATTTATGTACATATATTAATACCATTTCCTTCCACTTATAGATATTTTCAAATTTTTATGAACTTACACAATTATACACAATTAAACTGACAATGAAATCCATGAAACAAACACTCTCAAAGCAACAAAATTAACCATTATAACTCATCAAAATAGCCTTAAATTAACATAATAAAATTATAAGAAATAATTTATATGTAGTATATATTCATAATTAATTAATTAATGTGTATAATTTGATTATCCAAGACATTATGTGCAAGTGTATATCTTATATGGAAATAAAGGGTGGGATCTCTCCGAACATTCAATTTACCTTTGGGTTATGATTTTTCTTTCTTTAAAAAAAATTCCTTATTATTATTTTTTAATTAATCTAAATTGTTTTTATATGTCCCAAAATTATGTATCCAGATCAATTCATCGTTATTTTATGAGGAAATACATGATTTAAAAGCCCCCCTTCTCATATTACTCCTGATAAGCAGCTCTACTTTAAGGGAACATCCCAATTTATTACCCATTTTTAGGTACACCCCATAATCTATTTTAAGAAACCATGATGTTTATAAAAATACTCAATTAATCATAAAAACCAATCATATTTAATTTCTAGTTATATAAAAATATTGATTCCTTTTTCCTCTTTAAGGAATCTTTAATAGTTTACCCTTAACCACACTGAAGTGGATCATTTATAATTTTTCTTAAAGACATTTTTTAAATTTTTTCACTTAAATTGGACATAATTTCTCAGGATATATTATTATTTTCCCTTATTAATGTGAAATTAAAATATTAATCCATTTTTCAAGGAAACCATTATGATATTTCCTTTGGTTATAACTTATGAAATGATTACGACTCCAATTTTATTCCTTGGAAAACCCTTATATTTATAACTTATGTTTTATTTTTAATATGGAAAACATATTCAAGAATGTGTTATGACTGGTGCACCTATATTTTTTTCAAATTCATTGGGTAATGTTTAGTCTCATCAGACATCATTTTGGGTTAGTGAATAAAGCTATTTCCATTATGGGAGATCGTCCACCATGTGATGTAGTCATTGTAGTTATTCTTGGATCATATTAATTTCATGTTAAATGATAATTAAAAATTTATTTTTTCCCATAATTACTAGGTCAATTTTTTTACAAGTTATTCTTCCAAATGAATATTCATGTTCGATGAATTTTTATATTATCATGTAACGCCTTGTAACCCTTGTGCTATGCTATATTCTAATGTTTATTCCCTTGGTAGAATTTTTATCCCAAACATTTTTTCATGTATTATCCAAGATATATTATATATATGTAAGAGATAAAATGATGTTTGGATCTCATTATTTATTTTGAATAAAAATGATTTTACTTTGGCGTTATAATTTCTAATTATGTACCCAGTCTTCAAAAGAAACTTGATTGTATACTACTTTTTTTATTTCGTGCATAATTACTATTGAAATCACATAATAACACGTTCAAAAGGATAGGGTCACTAAAAAATTTATGTAGGGTGACAAAAAAATTGCATCCACAAAGGTTGTGGGTATTGAACGCATGATCGAAGGAGGATAAGGGTTTCATGCTTTCTACTGGTCTACAGGATGTCCTGGTTAAAATTTCATTATTTTTAGATGAAAAATGAGATAATTTTTTTGATAATGTATTAGCGTTACATTTTATTTTTATTGATTAATTTATAAAACATATAGTTTGGAAAATTGGTAAATATGGATAGAAATTTTTTCACTCTATTATGGATCTTACGATCTGTTAAAAGTGAATCAAGCATAAAAGAAATTAATATTTGGATAATTATTTACTGGAATAAGAAATTAATTATAAATGAATCAAAAAACAACCAAAGGATGAATTTTTTCATAAAAAATGGAAATATATCAAGATAGTTAGAGATATATTCAACTTTAAAAAGGGATCTTGAAATAAAATTTCATACTATTACCATTATTTTTGAGGATATCATTGACATTTTCATAACAATTATATTTATGGTTTTGAGACCCTCAAATTTCCAATTATAATTTAGTTATTTGTGATCATTTAACTCAATAAAACTCTATAAATATTTACTATTTTCCTCCATTTCCATATCTTCACTTTCCACCAATGTTCTCATATCGGTAAAAGGAGTTATGTGTTGTTCCATTTGACTTTAGAAATTACCATTCTCTCTTTTAATAAGGACGATTTACCAAACCTTCTCAAAATGTGTGATTTGAATGATTGAATTTTTATATATTAAATTTTGATTACCATGAACATGTTTAAATTTCAAGGATAAAATTTATTTAACATTGTGAGAATGTAACACCACAAAAGTTTAAACTATGAACATTATATTCGATAGCATGTATGATATGAAACACCAAGCATAAAAAATAATATAACATCATGATAATTTATTTTATATAAATTATTTCAAATAAATTTAATATGTCTTATAGATTTCATTATACACAGTTTTGAATTTATTGTTTGTTATATGAAAATATTATTGTAGCTTATGTTATATGCAATAATTACTTAATTTGATTTATTTCAATACACACCATACTGAGTTTTAATATATTATAATATACTATTAATAATATTATTTAATTTGATAGATATCAAATACATGTTTTAATCAAATGTATGAAATGTATTAGCTAAATTTAGAAAAAATACACATTTTTATATAATTTATTGGAGACCTATTAATTAGAAATGAAAATAAAAACCTTTTTAAAATAAAAGAAAATCATCTTCTAAAAAACAATTTTATGTGAAAAAATGTTTTTTATACCAATAATCTAACCAAATCGTTTTTTGTTAAGGAATTTCATGAAATTTAGATATTATATATTCAATAAAATGTCTAAAATTCAACTTATTATTTTTCTAGACAATAGATAATAATTAACACTATTCCACACTTACAAACTATATTTTTTTGAAGAGCGGTTTTGTAACATTTTTATAATACACTTATTTTAAAAAATCAAATTTATCACTTTTAGAAATTAATATAATATTCATTATTGAAAGTGGAATATAAAATTTACCATATTTTATTTTGATATTTTTCAATGTTGTTTCATTTTTTGATAAATAGTTAAAAATAATGAATTTTAATTAAAATATGCTGTTTAGTTTAACAAATTATTAATGATAAAGTATATTTTAATTTTTTTATGTCTAAATAGTTAAATTATTTATATATTAATAAGATTTAGTTAATTATAATAAATTTTATATTTAAATTGAATATAGAAACATTTTAAAAATTTGATATTTTATGTTGGAAAACATGTATTCCCAACATGTCTGTGAGATTGATTTTAAATTTATTTCTACCACTTATGTGATTATAATTTGGAAAATAATTAGTTAATATATATAATAAGGGTAATTTATAATATATAATAATTCCGAAATAATCTTTTACCAATATTCTTATTAAAATCAATTAAAATTAATTATAATGATTAATGTAAAAACAAGATTACATATTGGTTAAACATTGAACATAAGGTTCAAGATTGACAAAACCAACTTGTAGAAACCAAATTTAATGGAAGTATGTAGGTATTATACCTTCTATTTGTTGTTTTTTTCATTAATTTATCCAATTTACCTCTTAAAATTAGTGGAATTCAAAATTTCATTGAGTTAAATGTGTGCCACTCACCCAAATTATAAAAGTATTTCCCCCCTCTCATATTATTATCACATTAATACAACATTGATTCCAGCAATAATGGCCTATATCACTCCCCATAGTCCCTAAACACATTCTCGAATCATTTTATTAGGAATAAATCTATCATAGAAAAGAATTATTGAAAACCAACAGAGGATAAATGAAAAAGCGGTAATGTTCTACTAAAAGTGTTTTTATATTTTTCCCTTATACTCCTTCATAAATAATTATTAAACCATGATTATATAAGAAACTCAGTAACTTATATATACATGAGATGGTTTTATCTTATTTTTACTACCTAAAACTTCACACACTCCCATAAAATTGGTTACAAAATCATTCTTCGTGTGTACGATATGATACTGCCTCGCAAACCTATGTCTTCATTTTTTCGTTACATCCTATCAAAGTTGGGTATAATGATAGATATAATATGTTTTATAATATATATATATATATATATGATATTTATGATGTATTTATTCATCTGGAATTATTATATAATGCATTCCTTCATGCTTTCCATTTATTGGGAATATGATAACTTTGTTCGTGTGTTTGGAAGACTACTACCTCGCGTAGAGATGCGATTCATTAACACTTTATATGGAATGTATTAAGGATGTTTTTAATATAAATATGTGATATATATGAAATAATAATGATACTATAAGGATAATATATATATATATATATTAATTTTATTTATTTTAATATGACAAGAAAATGGAAACAATGTCCATGTGTTCGTAAGATATACAGTCTTGATTAATGATATATTTAATTTCCCATGACAAACTATCTTAGGTCAGTATAAATACATATATATTCAATATATTTTATATTATCACCCTAACATAAATTCTAGATATGTTGAAATCCTGATCGATGTAAGGGGAACAAAAATAACACGTCCAAACATACCTGAAAAACAAGGAAATTAACACACAAAGGAATGAAATTAATGATAGATATTAGAAAATGGGTGATAATGTTTTTTAAAGGGATAATTTATTAAATTATAAATATTAATATGTCTCTTGTATAAGTTAAAAACATTCTTAAATCTATTATACATGAGGCTAACAGGTGTTCATCCAAATGGGAGTATAAGGTATGGGGTTTCATCACAATTTACATTTAATTGAGATATATTTGTTATTATGCACTAATTTACTTTTATATGACGTTTATAATTACCTCTTGACATATAATATCTTGAATAAATTATTCTTCATGGTATTTCAATTTTCAATTTGAATTATCTTATAAAATTGAATTTTACTTAAATTACCAATTAAGAAAAGTTATTGTGAAATCCCACATTCTTCTTTTATTTTTTTTAACTTTCTTATAAAAATCACATTATTATAATAATGTTTCATTTGATATTACATTCCTCTTGAATATATATATATATATTTTTATTAATGGATATGATTATTTCTTCAATCATATATCATTTTTTATATGGTGTTTACTTTGAATGATATTTGATTAAATGATGAAATATTGGTAAATATGTATTCTTTTTTTAATAAATGTATCTGATGATAAGGAATATTGTTCATGAATTAAATTAATTATTTGATATATGAGTAATGGTTTGGATCAGGGATGAGAATTGATTTTTATGGAAACAAGAGGTCATTTTTATGTCTCATATCTTCTTCTATGTTCTTATGGGCGGTTTGGTTACCTAGAGGTGGTATGTCACATTAATGACTTGAATGGGATATCACATGTGGGGGGAAAGACAGATACTGTTGGACGCGATGCTGCTAGTTCATCTCAACTGATGTTGAGGGACAATCATGTGGATGTTATGCTAAGGTGATATTCTGTGGGATTGGGGATCAAGGGAAATTTTTTTTGGGAGTCTCTTAGGAATAGGTAGCATGAGGGGGAGAATTTTCATTTTGTTGTGAAATGGTTGAGGTGAAAATACAACCATGTGTAGAGTGAAAGGTGAAGAAATTTGATCATACAAAAGTCACTACTCATATTAGTATAATTAAGGAGGTCTAGATGCAACTGAATCCAAAATTGTGTCTGGTTTTTTTACCATATTTGGTCTGATATTTTTGTTGAAAATGATCCATAATTTGAAGATGTTGCAGGTACTTTTCATATGCGGTCAGAATATTTTAATGTGAAGCATTCAGACAATGTTTTTTCCTGAAATTGGTGTGATGGTCCTAGATACACAAGTTATAAATAGAGAGATAGATCTATATTTCATGGGGTATCTTGTTGATAATTTTGGTAACTTACAGGTCAATGTTTGAACCTGTAATCATTTTGAAGGACTAGAGCATGAGAGGATACCCCATGTGTAGGAATGTCCTCAAGTGAACAATGAGTTCATTATGTAGCTATATTCCACACCACATCTTATACTGACTGTAGAGGATTCAATGAGAAAGGAGTCCCATGATGTTCATGAAACTGTGGGGGCACCCACAATGTTTTTCCCTGATTGATTCTAACATACACTCCCTACTGACGAGATAAAGGAATCTATATGTCTTATAGGATGCTTTGTTGGGAGTTGATGTTGTGTGCCAAAATTATATTTCTAGGCATGTTACTAACAAATGGACAAATGTCTCTAATATTGACAAATAAATTGTTGGCGACACTGTCAGACCTTCCTATAGAGATATTGTTCAGGGTTGAAAGAATATGATGTCTGAAAGTGATGGAGTTATTAATTCTCTACCAAGGAATAGTCTGAGAAAATACTATTCTTTCCTTCTGAAGTCTGTGTGTACCAGGTCATATTCTAAGAAGGAAATCGATGCTTTCCCTGATACTTGAAATGGTATGAAATCCTGTAAAGGGAAGCTCTCTTTGGAGAAATTGAATCATAGAATTAAGTACATAAAGATTTTGATGCAATATGAAATGAATTCAGAGTGGTAATCAACTACTGTATAGGACGTACCATATTATGGATTTGGTGATGGGTATGAATTTTATGATAAGTAGTTATCTCTTTTTGTTTGGGATCACAACATGGATGTGGGAAAGCTTTCATCCCTCATCCTTTTCCTTACATGATATACTTTTACACTCCCTTTAATAAATTGTTAGAGTTTCATCTCTGACTAAACTTTCCTATTATAATCTGTGGATGAATATAATTCAAAAACTTATTGATTTAAATGGAATGTATGTACAATTAGTTATATTTCATTATGTATTAGTCCCTATCATACCCTGATATTATGTTATTTAAATGGAATTTGCGTTGAGTTATTTACCTTTCTATATTGATTATGATAATTGATTCAAGGTATATTTCACTTTAATTAACTCATACTGAGTATTTTATCTAACCCTTATATTGTTTCCTTTCTCAAGAATCCATGAAGTTTACTATAACTAATATAAAAGTTTATCCTAAATAAAATAAGGTTATTCTAAAAAATATGTTGAAAGTTTCATATTCAAATGTACTGTAAGACTCAATTATGTATCTAGATTAGCAATACTACTAAACTATTCAGTCCTTTCTGATGTGTTTACTTATATCCTGTGCCAATGTAGTGGTAGTAGGAACTGACTCTATGATTTTTGGGGTTAGGGTGCTAATAAAAGATATTCTAATTTATAAGGAATATTTAATATATATAATATATTTGATAATTTTTTAATTTATTCACACATGTTTGTTTAGATGTATATTTCGAATAGAGAATTATATTGTGATTCCATCTCCACCATTGTGTCTGTAAAGGGGAGTTTTTCCTAGGTTGGGAATACCCTCTAGTTGGGCACTGAGGTTGGGCTAAACCCCTTTTCATTTTCCTTTTTGTAATTATATTTTTCTATTTTATTTTCCTCCCCTTCCAATTTTCTTCTCGCAAACTCCCCTAGTGTGATTTTTATATCACATGATTGAGATAGATGAGGTAAAGAGAGGGAGAGAGGGAGATATATAGGGGATGAAAGAATAACCACAGAGCTTGGGAGGATCAAAACCATCATCTAGAAGACTTGGATGGTAGAAACTAGTGATTCATCAATAGATTCTACCCAAAGGTAGTACATTTTTATGTTTTACTATGATTCCCAATATATTTATTATTTTGATGTTTTAATTTATAATAATGACTGCTTAATAACCCTTGTAAGTTGATCTTTACTTTTTGAGTAGAAACGGGGTGTTTGAGAAAATTTGAGGGGTCTTTTGTTCATAAATATTGATCACATTATGTGTAGATCAAGAATAAAAATTCTTCTTATTATAGGAAGATGATATTTTTAGTTGTACATTTCATGTATGGGGCATACACACCATGAACTGTGACTCAGTCGTATAACCATTTACACAACAAGAAAATCCATGTATAGGGACATCACTATGTAGAGTGAATGACGAGACCCCATGTGGGTTGTACTCCATGATGAGGTACACAACCAAGAAATGTACATATACAGACCTTTTTAGGTTAATAGGTGGGTATTAAATATAGTTTTCACTCCATTTACAAGATCCACACATCGTGTTCTAGGGGTTTTTTCATGCCATATCCATTTGGAGTAGATTCCCATGTGGGGATTTAAGGGTACACAATGTGTACTGGTTATACAATTTGTGTACGTCTCCTTACTAATCTTTTAGGATATTTGAATCTTTAAGCTTAAGAGTCATAACATGACTCATGAGTTGTCCATTTTTAATATCTTTAATATGTAGGTCACAATGGTGAAACACTTGAGTTGGTTTTGGAATCTTATTAGATGGTTCAAATTTTTTCCCAAATAGATAGTTTCTTTCTCTTTAAATTAGGTTTATTTGTCTTCTTAGATAGAGACCCATTGATTTTATATGATCCAAGAGCTATCTCCCTTTAAAAATGATTATGTAGATTTCCCCTTAAGGATTATCAAAAATAATATATTCCCTTATATCGTGGGAGGTAGTGAGGTTAGTTGTTTCTGAGGATCCCCTACAGGATGAATCTGCTTACGTTTCGATTTATAAGATCCCTTAGAGGATTCTTCTATCATATTGTCATACTGAAGGTCCCCTATGGGATGATTTTTCTTATATACAGAGTTAGTGAATCCCTTTTTTGATCACTTCACATGTTTACTTTATACATTGTTCAAATATTGGAACCTCCTTTTACGCACACTTTTATTAGGGGTCTCATGTTGGATGCATATTATAATGTACCATTCCAAGTAACCTAGGTTTAATTCCCCTTTTTACATGACATTAAAGGATCCCATGTTGGATTAATGCTTTTAAATTCATTTATTTGGATCCCATATAGGTTTCCTCTCTAGTGTTATTATATAAGGGACCTTTTGGATAACCTTATCATGACCAGCCCCCCGGTGCCCATGTCGTGACTACCCCAAGCCTACCATTCATAGGACAGGGGTTGGCGACTAGTACCAAAGGCTTAAATCCCTAAACTAGGAAAGAATTGCCTTTATAACTGAAAACATACACAATAGAGTACACAATTGAATACAAAACACTAATCAATACTGTATAACAAGAGAGTGCTAAAAATTAAAGGGGCCGTATATACAAGACCAACTGTAAATTATAAGTATAATTGAAAATGGAAAAAATGGCTGAAACGTGAAAGTAGCTCATGGATCATCCACCACAGATCCTACCTAAAGGGTAGGTACAGATAGCCTCATCATCACTACATGTCTACCAGTCTCCTCTAGGTACTGAATCATTGTGAGGTCCACCTCTAGGTACCGTCTAGTCCTTATATATTCAGCCTCGTTCAGCGCTATCCGTTATCTGCATCCAACACAATGAGGTGAGAGCATATCCCATGCAGGGGTGAGTATAACGATACTCGATAGGGACTCCGAGACCCTCAATGTCCCATGAAATCTTACAAGGATATTCCAACAAGTTTTGAAATCAAAAGATATCCCTTACTTAGGTATATGCCCATACATTTACCTTTGTTATCAAGTAACCCATATCAATCATGAGGAAAACACAGAAGTCACTAACTTAGCTCACACAGGTATACAACCTATGTAGAGATATATGATCAGATATAGCCATTGAATCATCTAAGCTGATGGAACCACACAGGATCCAGGACCAGAAGTTAGAACTGTCGGACCCACACAGGATCCAGGAACAATAGTCGGAGTGGTCGGACCCATACAAGATCCAGGACCAGCATTTAGAACTATCAAACCCACAAAGGATCTAGGAATAGTAGTCAGAGCTGTCGAACCCACACAGGATCTAGGACCATAAATTTTGTCGAACCCACAAAGGATCTAGGAATAGAATTTATAACTATCGGACCCACACTGGATACAGGAACAGTAGTCAGAGCTCTCAGACCCACACAGGATCAAGGAAGAGTCGTTAGATTGTAGCCAGCCACAGGGTTTCCACAACGAATGCTTGATTCTAGGAGGGTATTCTCCTCAAGCCATGAGTAGATACGTCTACTACCACAAAGTCACAAGAAGAAGTATCTTAGAAGTCTGCCTCGTCATAGGGGTCTCAACGTAACAGACAGCGTGTCAATCGAACACCCGGTTTTTGAGTTATTAGTTTTTTAGTCCCGGGGTCCTGGTTGGATTCATGTGCGACCAAACCTGATCATAACTCAATATAACCCCGTACTACAATGGGGTATACACAAATGAACCGTCATGATCCTAGAAAACCAACACCGCTGACGGTTCATCAAACCATCATACAGTGCCAATGATTTGGCCAAAGAAAGTAAAGGCAGGTAGTGGGATCGGGTCCGGTACGAACCGGTCGGACCGACTCACCCTATCATAGTCTGGGCCGACCCATTCTGGGTCGACCCGCTTAGCCCTGTTAGGTCTCGCCCGGCTCATCGGGTGGGCCAGCCTGTTTGGTTCAGCCGAGCCAGCAAGGCCAAGTCCAGCAAGCCGCTTGGGCAGTTCGGCCTGGAGGTCGCCGCGACGGGCGTGGCTTGGCCCAAAGGGCACGACCGGATCATTTCGGCCAGTGTCACGAGGGGTGCGGTTCGGGCAGCTCGGCCTGAGAGGCCGATCCGGATCGGCCAGCGATGCCGCGAGGTAGGTCGCGGGCAGGCTCGGGAGGCCAGCACGGCCTGACCGAGAATCTTTGGTTGTGGCCTGGGAAGGCCGGTGGGGCGGCCAAGAAGGCCGGGTGGTGGCCGGGGTAGGTTGGAAGGCCAGCAAAGAGGGCACCGAGTCGACCGGTAGGGTGCCGGGCAGGCCGGCAGGCGTACATGATTGCACGTGGGAGGCCGTGTGTAGGCTGACGGGGCGCACGGGAGGCCACAAGCAAGTTGGACAGGGCGTGTGGGAGGACGTGGGCATGCCGACGGGGTGCGGGCAGGGTGCGGGAGGCCGGCGGGGCGCCAGGTAGGGCGCAACTAGGCTAGCCAGTGGCCGGGAGGCGGCCGGGCTGACCGGTCGGCGCGGCTCGGGCCAGCATAGGCCGACTGGTCGGCGCGGCTCGGGACGGCGCTGGCTGACGGTGTTCGGCTGGGAGCACCGGAGCGCCACGGGGGCGGCGCAATATGAGGATTCTATGGGTAGCAAGACCTCTGTCATCACTGAATTCAATGCCTCGTCGTAGTTGCATCGCCATGCCGAAGAAATCCACAAGAAGGAAAATCGATGGAGGATGTCGGGCCATGTTTGGTTGGCCTGTATCCTCCGCGTTTATGGTGATATCAAACGGTTCAAAAGAACGAAGCTCAACAACCTTGACTTTCCTAAAAGGATGGAAGAACAAGGCTTTCAAATGAATTTAATCCCCCTACCATTGATTCGTCACTCGTTGACGGAGTCGCTAAAATTAGATGAAGAGAATAGTCATTCTTCATGTCCACTGCATGATTCCAATCCCGAGTTGCTTCGACTCATGGAAGTCGCTCCATGTCGGTAGGTGTCTGGGGAAGAAGTCAAAGAAGGATCATCGTCGGCGTTCTAAGTTATTCTTTGGGAGTAGTGTTCTTTATTTGAGAACTCCTTTTCTCTCTTCTCCCAATAATAATCATTCCAAAACACTGAAGGTTTCCCTAGAATGAACCATGCCAATAATAATAAGTTGCCTATTATTTTAGATGTTGTCCCAAATTCAAATTGGTGAATTAAATTAACGGCTCCACCAAATTAATGCATGAGATTTGTCACAAATTAATTAGGGTATGACAAGAGGCTCTCCCTAATTAATTAGGGAGAGTTGAGAGGTTAAAATCTCCTCCCATTAATCAGGTCCAGGTGGTCCCCACCCCTATTATTCAAATGGGAGGTTATGTGGTCTCGAGTGGTCTGAAAGTCGTAACCTCTCACAGGAGGTTATGTTTAGGTGGGCCCAATCACAATAACCTCTAATGGGAGGTTAAAGTGTGGTGGTCCCACCTCCAATAGCCATGAGGAGGTTTTAACCACCAACAGTCACATGACGACACAATAAAATAATGTGTAGCTCAGTTTATTTTATAATTTTTTTAGAAAACCCAAAAACTGAATTTTATTCTCGACCAACTGTCGTCGAGGTGAAAGTCTTCCTAAGAAAATATTAGAGTTGGAGTTCAACGGTGCCCTTAGATTTCAATTCCGAGCACCGGTTCAAAAGTTATATAATCCTACTCGTACATTTACTGAAAGTAACCGAACAAAACGTCAGAAATTGATTCCGGGCACACCAGGTCTCAGAATCATGCACCGTAAATTTTTTGAGGACTCGTAAAATTCCCATGTATTTATGAAAAAAAATCCACGGAATTTTCGGGGCTTTATATTCTCCCCACCTAAGGTCATTACGTCCCCGTAAGCTAAAACTCGAACTCAGGGAACAAATGGGGGTACTGAACAGACATCTGACCCTCCCTCTCCCATGTTCTCTCCTGGATGTTCCTGTGTTGTCAGAGAACACGCACCAGAGGTATCAACCATCCACATATGACCCACTCTTATCGATCCTCGATCTCCACTAGAACATCCATAAAAGTTTCCCCATCATCGATGTCCAACTCCCCATGGTCGATGATGTGAGAAGGGTCGTTCACATATATCCTCAGCTCAGATACGTGGAAGACGTCGTGCACCCTGTGCAACTGAGGTGGAAGGGCTAAGCGGTAAGCCATCTTGCCAAATCTGCCGAGGGCCTGAAAAGGTCTGATGAATCTCAAAGATAACATTCCACCTTCGTCCAATCTCCATAGACCTCATCGGGGTGAGATCTGTAGAAATATGTGGTCTCTATCCATGAACTCTAGAGGTCTCTATCTCCTGTCAGCATACAACATCTGTCTGCTCTGTGTAGTCTTCATCTGCTCCAGGATGATCTGCACCTTCTCTGTGGTAGCTCATACCATCTCTGGTCCCACCAGTGCTGACTCCCCAGGGTCTGTCCAGCACAAGGGTGATCTTCAAGGTCATCCATATAATTACTCGAAAAGTTCCATCTTAATGGTGGAGTGATAGCTGTTGTTGTAAGAAAACTCCACAATGGTATGTGATCCTCCCAGCTGCGACCAAAGTCGAGGACACAAGCATGTAGTGTAACATCCCGAGATTTTATGAGAATTATTATTTTTAATTTCATTGATGTCTTGTGTTATACACTACACCAAAATTATCTTGTGCTTTACGCAACACCGTATTAGCCTGCAGTATATGCGACACTATTCTTCGCTCGTGTTACACAAAATTTCAAGTTCATTTTGTAGAAATTATTCTACGCAACATTAAGCATAGATTTTTTTAATGTATAAATGAAATATGTTTTGAATTATGTTATACGCAACACCAAAGGGATATTTCACTACTGCATCCCTGACTTGGCATGCATTACACGCAATCGCGACCTTCCTCGATAGCGTGTGTAGTACGCAATACCAGGTTTCATTAAACAATGATATATGGTTATATTATTATTATGAACTAGACGTTATGAAAAGTATTAACTAAATTTTGAATTTGATAACATTATTATTCATCTTACACATTTTCTAGAACTTGGAATTAGAATAAAATAAATTTTTCGGGGAAAATAAGTATTTTTCAAAAAATGCAGTTTTGTTGCCTTTTGATGGCGCACCCACTTTAAATTTAGCTTTTGATAGTTTTATAAGTTCAATTTTAAAAAATTAAATTCTTCTTTTGAATCAGGATATAAAAATTTACATTGGATAAAGTTTTGATATTTTTCTAATAACTTTAATATTTTAATGAATAGTAAAAACACTCTATATTTTAATTAAACACTATATTTTAATTAAAAACAACTTTTTTCTTCGTAATAATTTGTATGGTTAAATTATAATATTTAATGGTTTTAAAGTTTAAATAGAATATATTTTTACCATTTAATATAATGTATGTCATTAGAATTGATTTTACATTGAATTCATAGGTAAAATCATTTCAATCTTTTGCAACGTTTTAATTTTTAAAAACCATTTCTCAACAACGGGATTAATTTAAAATTAAATACTACAAATTTTATGTTTTGAATTTGGAAAAATGGATTCCATATTTGGAATCAGTAGGTCCAAATTATTTTAATAAGATACTGTTTTTATTTTATGCATTATAAATAGTAACTACGGTAAATTTTATTTACCTTAGTTAAAGGTAAATCTGGTAATTAAGGGTAAATATAATATCATAAAATTACCCTAACACTTGTCGTAATATAACTGGATGATTATATTTTTCCATAAATTATACTTGGATCGAAATCGAATCTAATGGAAACCTCTTGTATTTGATTAAGAAATTTAATTTATTTTATTTTAAAGAAAGTGAAATATGTCTCACTCAAACTTTAATAATAAAAGTATTTTTTAATATAAGATTATACAGAATATAAATTCGATTATAAATACTAATTTGAAATCTAAAATGTTATTATTTGTTATGGTGATTTATTTGTAATTTTTAAGAGATATTTAATTATCTTAATATCTTATACATTAACGATGAAGAAATTATTTATTAAGTGACAAATCAGAAATATAGTTTTTATTGAAATACTAATACCCCTTAAAATTCCCACAAACCTGACCAAAACTTATTGGTAGTGTATATCTATATAATAATCATTTAATGACCTAATATATGACCATTTGGAGTATTATAAAAGTTATTCTGACACTTATATTATTTTATTTTAAATGAATTCAAAGTTTTCACATTCATAATTTAATAAATATAACATTTTAAACGTTGGGTTTTTTAGAGGATAAATCTGACTAAAAGTATTCTTATTAAATATATAATATTTATATTCATCCTAGTATTTTATTTTTAATTTTTATGTAACAAATAAGTATATTAAATAATTATACAAAAATTTTGTAGTAATTATTTGATTAAGAGAAATATCACATAAATGGTTTTAAAAATATTAAAATAAATATTATATAAACTATTTAATGTTCTCCAAGAAATTTCTAGATGAATATGAAATGTTATGAATCTATTAAATATTTTGGATCGAATATATCTTCTCTGAGGATTTTATTTAAATTCATATAATTGAAAAGTGCTAAAATTGACACTATTGATATTTTATAAAAATAACATATTATTAAATTGATTAAAAATAACAAAAATATTTAAAAATTAAAAATTAAAAATTATATGTTTTAAAATGTAATAATGTATCTAATTATCGAAAATTCACAACACATAAGTAAGTATTTATAAAAATTTAAAATTTAGAATATTATTACCATAAATAAAATTAAATAGATTAAATAGGGATAAATTAAAATGATAAGTTTTAAAATAAAATCAAAACATGTATAAATTTGATTTTTTGAAGAGATTACAATTATATCATACCTCATATACGAATTTGAGTCATTTTGGGTGTTTTTACGGGGGGTTTGAATTTATTATAAATTAATATTTCTTATGTTTCCAAAGGTGCCCCTCTCCTCCCTTATAAAAAGGGCACCCCTTCCCTCTTCTCTTCACACCCTTTTGAGCGTTGAAGCTCGGAAAATCACTGCCAATTAGTCTTATAAACCTCTATAGTTATACCATAGAGGTTCTATTCTTCTAAAAAGACCAACTCTAGTGCCCTAAGAGGATGATTAAAGGAGGTGCGTCAAAGAAGAGATAATCTCTTCTACCGATTCATTCAAGTTTCTTTCTTCTTCAACTTACTCTTCTTTAGTTGTTTCATTATAAAGTAATAAAATAATTATTAATTATATACTTATATGTTATTATAAATATTAAACAACCCCATTTCACCTTCTATCCCTTATACGGAAAATGAAATCATCGCGCATGCGTACGTACGGAATACCGTCTCCAAGCCGTGGTGTAATCTGTTTTTCCACCACCACCTTACTTGGATGGGTATAGTGGTGTAAATAATAACTTTATATGATTATTATAACATCATAACGATTCTATGATATTATATAATCCACTCCAATTCCACTCAATAAATATGGGAACGATATCATCGCTCATGCGTACGTACGGATTACCGTCTCCACGATGCGATGAGATTCGTTTTCCATGTTAACAATTCAATAATGATTATAAAGTATATATAATGAATAATAATGAGATTATGACCTAATAATGATATTGGATTTATTTATATGTTATTTTCTTATATCCATTTAATAAGTAAATGAAAACAGCTTTCATGCGTACATACGATCTACCGTCTCTATGAACGGTGTATTTCGTTCCATTTATCGATCTATTATATATATTTATATTCGGAATATATATGATATATAAATCATGTTTTAAATTATAGACGTAAGTAAATAATTATATAAGTAATAATAATATCAATAACAACAAGTCTAAATGCGTACGATAAATGAAACGATTTTTACCCAAAACGCTACATTACCATGGAATTTACAAAAGAATGGGTAATATAAAGTCATAAGTAAACCATATATGATATCATAACAATGAATATGATTCTGAAATATGTAAATGAAATTATTTAAATCATTATACAGAAGGTTCGAATACTTACGAAGCATATCATACCTAAGGTAAGGGATAATTATTCAAATCTCATTCTTATCCGAGATTTTTTACTCATAAGTATTTACTGGGGCTATTGTTATCATCCATGTACATGTCTTCTAAAAGTGTTTTTATGTATTTTTATAGTCCTTTTTACCCATTTTTGACTTTTACTACATGTTATGTAAGTAATATATCTTTTTTTACCATACGAGGTACTTTTTGACTTTTTAGGAAAAAGTACGAGAAAAATGTTTTTTTACTTATACGACATGAACATATTTTTACGGTTTTATAATGCCTAATTTTTATGAATATTAATCTACAAGATTTAATTATTATTTTCAAAAAAATCCTCTTCTTCTAAAATTTCATGGAATTTTGTGAAAAGAAAATGATTTTGAAAAAGAAATGATATTTTCCACAAGAATTCATTTCAAGTGTTTAGTCAAAACTATTTTCTTTATAAGATTACATTCTTTAATATGGTTATGTTTCAGGTATAATGTTCTGATTATTTACATGGTTTTATTGTGTTTATGATGAAATGATATCTATTGTTTTATATGGATTATGTTATGATGAGATGATGTTTATGAAACCCATTTTATTTATTGGGTAAGAATTAATGATTTATGTATATTTTGTGGCGCACGAAAGAATGATTTCATTATGAGATGGGTGGGACCTATATCTCCCTCCAATGCATTGGGTAAAGATTTATATCTCATGGGATAAACAATTCTGGAATGGCATGTCTATCTGGTTTAATGATAGAGGATTGGAACGAGGAGTGAACGCGATTTTGTAAGGGACTTTGTCCACTAAGATGGTCTTGGAAGCAATGACTTGGCTACTATGGAAATCATATCTTGTGCTTAATTCTTGCCACAATTATATGTTTTATTCCTATGCTATTTTATCATGATTGATGTTCCTTTATGATATATGCCTTACGTACTTCCAAGATTTATGTCTTTTCTCAGGATTTTTATGTTTAGATTTTATGTTCAAGTTTTTGCATTCAAATGTTTATGGGGGTTTTTTATGTTCTATATGCTTACCCTTACTGAGAATTTGAGCTCACCCTTTTTATGTTTTCTTTTCCCCAGGATATAAAGAAATGTTATAGGTAAGAAAACAAAAGGGGGAGATCTTTATGGGAGATGTTTAAGATCTTTCACAATGATTAAAAGATTATTTTTTTCTGAGTTTCCAAAGACACTAAACAATTATGGTCCTTGTTTGTTTGTTTTTGTTATGTATTAAGTATTCTGAAAAAGTAATGTAATTTCTATGTACGTCAAGAGATGGGTCTCTACACGTAGAATGTCCTAAAGGGTCTGATTAGTCCGCTCAGTCTGACCATCTGTCTGAGGATGGAAGGTGTTTCTCAAGCGAAGCAGTGTCCCGAAAGTCTCCTCCAATCCCTTACATAGCCGGGAAGTAAATCTCATGACATGATCTGAGACAATAGAAGAAGGTACTCTATGTAACCGCACAATCTCTTCCACATAGATTCATCCCAAGATCTCCACTAAACCATACCCTCTGATCATTAGGAAGTGGGCTGACTTGGTGAGTCAGTCGACGATCACCCAAATTGAGTCATGACCCCTGGATGTACGTGATGGAACCGTCACTAAGTCCATGGATATCCCATCCCACTTCCACTCTGTGACCTCTAAAGGTAGGACCAAGACTTCTAGTTACTGGTGCTCCGCCTTCACTTGCTAACAACTGAGGCATCAAGAGACAAACTCTTCTACTGACTTCTTCATACCTAGCCACCAGTGCTGTCACTGAAGGTCTTGGTAAATCTTAGAAACTCCTGGATTTACCGCTAGAGGGGAAGTGTGGAACTCCCTCAATACTTTCTCCTAAAGTGATAATGGTACCAAGGTACGTCCTCTGACGATGATGACATGCTCCCCACCTTCAGAAAATCAATCAAGTGTCTGCCTTGTGGTTACCTAATCATGTCGCGTCTCGCAGTTAGCATCCCCATGTTGTGCCTCCCTAACTTTATAAATAAGTGGAGGAGTGACTGTAAGAGACTAAAGGAAAGATGCTATATTTCAGTCCACATAAGAAATCTGTAAATCATCAAACTACTATGTCACCTCTCCTAGAAATTGTATACCAAATCTCATGTTGAGCACATCCGCAACAACGTTCCCCTTCCCAGGAGTATAGACTATCTCGAAGTCATAGTACTGAAGGAACTCAAGAAAACGTCGTTGTCATAGGTTCAGGTCCCTCTGATAGAAGATATACCTGAGACTCTTGTGATCAGAGTAGACTGTGAAAGGATAGCCCATCTGGTAGTGTCGCCACATTTTCATGGGAAAGACCATTGCTGCTAACTCCAGGTCATGGGTGGCATAGTTCTTCTCATGTTGTCTAAACTAAAGGGAACCTTAAGTGATCTCCTCTAACTCTTGCATCAAGACACATATGAGTCTGGTCCCTGATGCATGACAGTAAACTACGTACCCTATGCCCTTCTCTAGAAGCCTCAAGATGTGGGCACTTGTCAGCCTCTGCCTCATTTCCTGAAATCTCGGATGGCATCTCACTGACAACATAAAGGATTTCTCCTTCTTCATCAAGGTTGATAGTGGTACTGCAAATCTAGAAAAGTCTGGCATAAAACTACGATAGTAACCAGCCAATCCCAGAAAACTCTGTACCTCCGTCACACTCCTGGGTGGCTCCCAAGAAAGTACATCCTCAATCTTCGCTGGATCCACTGCAACTCCATCCTCTGAGATGACATGTCTCAAAAAGTGAACCTCTTGGATCCAGAACTGGAACTTAGAGAGATTACCGTATTGTTGGTGCTCTCGGAGTGTGTCCAGCACTACCTGCAAATGGTAGGCATGATCCTCCTCAGTAGTCGAGTAGATCATAATGTCATCAATGAATAATATGACAAAGTGATCGAGGTATGGTTGGATAATCTTGTTCATGAGTCCCATTAACACCGTTGGAGCATTGTTTATGCCAGATGGAATAACCATGAACTTGTAGCGGTCATACCGATATCTGAAGGGCGTCTTCTACACATCCTCATCTCAAACTCTAAGCTAGTGATAGATTGATCTGAGGTCTGTCTTTGAGAACCACCTTGCACCCTTCATCTGATCAAAGAGGCTGTTAATCCTCAAGAGTGGGTAATTGTTCTTTACGGTCACTTGGTTCAGGAGACGGTAGTCAAAACAAAGCCTCAAGCTCCAATATGCCTTCTTGGCAAACAGAATTACAGCTACCTAGGGAGAAACGCTGGGCCCGATGAATCCATTCCCCTACAAGTCCACTAGTTGTACCCGCATCTCAAGAAGCTCATCGAGAGCCATTAGATATGCTGGTGTAGATATCAGTGCTGTACTGGGTTACAGGTCATTGTTGAAGTCCACATCTTTGTGAGGAGGTAGTCCTAAAAAGTCATCAGAGAAAACATCTGTGTACCGGTCCACCACTATCGGATAGCTCAGACTCTCCACATCTACTGCTCTGAGGTTAATACAGGACGACTGATGAGTGATCGGCTGCACCCTCCTCCGAATAAGACCATCCAGTGCTATAAAGGATCACTTATTGCTGGTGATGGTGAACTTGGTCCCATCCGTGCAGACACACTACACTTTGTGCCTAATACAGTCGATTTGAGCATGGACTGTAGCTAACCAATGCATACCAAAGATGAAATCGTAAGGCCTTGACGCAACTACGAGGAGATCCCAGCCGAAGCTCTTGCCTCCTAGAGTATACTCACATTGCCAGCACTAGTTTTTAATCGTTGAGTCTACTTTTGTAGGAGTCTCTAGTCGTAAGGATCGAGCCAACGGCTCCATCGGAATCTCCGAGCTCCGAAAGAGGGAAGTGGAAATGAAAGTGTGACTGAAACCCATGTCTATAAGAACTGTAACTAAGGTAGAGTAGACATAGATCATACCTCAAATTATCTCTGAAGCACCATGGTCGTATGCCTCAGCTGACTGGATCTGAGCTCTCCCCTGTCCACCTGCTCCCTATGGTCAGGGTGGACCTCCTGGTGGTGGTGGCGGTAACACCTCGAAAAGTCACCCACCACCAGCTACTTGACCAGGTCATCTGCCATGTTTTCTTACTCCCTGTGGACCACCTCGATCAAATCTATGTCTCTTACTGGGTGGTCCTTTGACCATCTTATGATCATCCGAATGGAAGGTCAGACAGTCACGTTCCATGTTACCCTCCCTGACGCATGTGAAATACTGCATGTTACTCACATGACAGGCTCTATCTCATGTGCCCCACACAACTGAACCTTTATCTAGAGGTCGTCCACTGGATGGTCTGGTCTGCCTGTACCTCTATGAAATCTATCTACCGCTAGCTGCAGAAGACTATGCTGCATGTCGACTAGTGGTGGGTCTCGCTACTAGAGATTCCTCAGCAAGGAAACTATCCACTAGGAGGGCTTGATCTAACACCCCCAACTACGTTAGAATGCCGAGGGAGATCATCGAAGCCCTGATCTCCCACCTGATCCCCTGCTCGAAGGTCCGGGACCTGATGAATGGGTCTCGCACCACATCTGTGGAGTAGCGGGAGAGGTCGGTGAACCTCATTGAGTACTATGGCACCATCATGTTACCCTACTGTAGATGTAGTAGCTCTTGTATCTGCACTGCATGTTGGTTGCTGGGGAAAACTCTGCCTGAAACAGGCTCTTGAAGTCTGCCCAGAGAAGTGTCATCTCATCATGCACCTGGATCATTAGGCTCCACCATCTGCCTAATGTTGGCTGAAGAAGACTCATGACAAGGATCACCATAAGGTCGGCTGGTGTCCCTATTAGTATGAAGACTATCACCACAGCCTCCAGGCAATCCTCAGCTACCTGTGAGTCTGTCTTGCCCCTGTACCTAGGCGGCCTCTAGCACTGGAACTCGCGCAACAAACTCATGAAGCGTGCACTCTCTTCTGCTAGGGATGATAGCATCGATGCCCCAATGGGTAGTGGTACCAATGGTGCCTCCTCTATGATATGACCATGCATCGAGGCCTCGTCACTCAGTGGGATGTCATCTCGTACAACTCTCGGAACCCTAGCTGGCTGTCTGTGTGGGGCCATCCAAAAATATACAGGTGCAACACGGTTAATAAGTTATACCTAGTGTTCTGACTCAAAGAGATAAAAAATAAAAACTCTTGAAACAAACATGCAATCAGTTTTTTCGTGCACTGAGTAAGAAATTAGAAGTCTGGGTCCTGGTGTATGGATACGTCGGCCGCCACACCAACACTGGACTCCAAGGACTAAAAACAACTCTTAGTACTCTTAACACTATTGCTTCATAGAAAAGAAAGATCAGAGACCTATTTTCTGTGATAGAACCGACTCCTATAATACCTATTTGTCACAACCTGTCCCCCAGGACCCGTGTCGTGACTACCCCAAGCCCGCCTTCCATAGGCCAAGGGTTGGCGACTAGCACCAAAGTCATAAATCCATAAACTGGGAAGGAATTTCATTTATAACTGAAAACACACACAACATAATACATAGATGCATACAAAACACTAAGAAAAAATTTATAACAAGAGAGTGCTTAAAAGTAAAGGGTCCAGAAATACAATCCCAACTGTAAAGTAAAAGTACAACTGAAAAGTTAAAAAATGGATGAAAGGTCAAATAAGATCCTGGATCATCCTCCACGGATCCTACCTAAAGGGTAGGTACAGATATCCTCCTTAGCACTCCACATCCGTCAGTCTCCTCCAGGTACCAACTCGTCGTGAGGTCCACCACTGAGTACCGTTCAATGCTTGTACACTTAGCCTCAGTCAGCACTATCGTTCATCTGCATCCAACACAAAGACGTGTGGGCATAGCCCATACATGGGTGACTATAACGATACATTGTAGGGACCCCAAGACCCTCATGGTCTCACAAAATCCAACAAGGATATACTGTAAGGTATGAAATCAAAGGATATTCATTACATTGGTATTGGCCCATATATATAGATAAGTTATCAAGTAACCCATTTCAATCATGAGGAAACCACAGAATTCACTGACTCGGCCTGCACAGGTATACAACTTATGTAGAGAGAGATGATCAGATATAGCCACTGAATCATCTACGTTGTCAGACCCACATAGGATCTAGGACCTGTAGTATGAACATTCGGACCCACATAGGCCCTAGAAACAATAGTCAGAGCTGTCTGACCCACACAGGATCCAGGACCGGCATTTAGAACTCTCAGACCGACACAAGATCCAGGAATAGTAGTCGGAGCTGTCAGATGGACACAGGATCCAAGAACAGCTATTCTGTTGAACCCACACAGTATCTAGGAACATAATTTAGAACTGTCAGACCCACAGAGGATCCAAGAATAGTAGTCAAAGATATCATACCCACACAGGAACAAGGAACAGTCGTAAGAGCGCATCTAGCCACAAGGATTCCAAAAAGAATACATGATTCCAGAAGGGTCTTCCCCTCAAGTCGAGAGTCGATATTTCAACCACAATAAAGTCCCATGAAGAAGTATCTCAGAGGTCTAACTCATCATAGGGGTCTCAATGCAACAGACGGCGTGTCAATCAGATTCCCGGTCTTTGAGTTATTAGCTTTTTAGTCCCGGGGCCCAGGTTGGATTCATGTATGAACCAACATGACTGTAATGTAATATTACCCCGAAATCTAATGGGGTATACTCAAAGGGACCTTCTTTCTCCTAGAAAACCAGCTCCACTGACAGTTCGTCAAACGATCTTCCGCTACCAAAGATATGGCCAAATAATGTAAAGGTCGGTTGTGGGCCCAGGTCCAGTCCGACCCAGTCGGACCAACTCAACTCGTCTTAGTCTAGGCCAAACTGGTCAAACCTGTTGGGTCTGGCATGGCCCATCGGGCAGGCCAGCCAATTTGGTTCGGCCTGGCCCGCTAGGCCTAGCCCAGCAGGCCGTGTGGGCAATTCGGCCTAGAGGTCGCCACGAGGGGCGCGACTCAGCTCGGAGGGCGCGACCAGTTCGGTTCGTTTAGTGTCTCGAGGGGCGCGGTTCGCGAAGCTTAGCTCCAGAGGATGAGCCGGTTTGGCCAGTGACACCGCGAGGGGGGCCACGGGCCGGCTCGAGAGGCTGGCGCAGCGTGGCCGGGAAGGCTAGGCGGCAGCCTGGGCAGCCTGACAGGGCGGCGGGGATGGCTAGTTGGTGGCCTATGCAGGCCGGCGGGGCAGCCTGGGGGCCACCAGGAGGCCGTGGGCCGGCCGATGGGGTACACGGGAGGCTGCAAGCATGCCGGGAAGGGCACACAAGAGGCCACGGGCAGGCCGGAAGGGCACGAGTAGGGTGCGGGCAGGCCGGCGGGGTGCCGGGCAGGGCGCGACCAAGCGGGCTGGTGGCCGGGAGGTGGCCGGGCCGGCCGGTTCAGCGCGGGCCGGTGGTGTTCGACCTGGAGAACCGGAGCACCGCGGGGGTTGCGCGATACGTGGAGGCCATGGGTAGCACAACCTTTGTTGTCGCTGCCTCGGTCGTATCGTCGTAGTTGCATCGCCATTCCGAAGAACGCCACAAGAAGGAAAATCGACAGAGGATGTTGGGCCATGTTAGGTTGGCCCGTTTCCTTCACATTTATGGTGATAGAAAATGGTTCATAAGAATGAAGCTCAACATCCTTCATTATCCAAAAAGGTGGGAAGAATAAGGCATTCAAATTAATTTGATCCCCTACCATTGATTCGTCATTCGTTGACGAAGTCGCGGAATGATGATGAAGAGAATTGTCGTTCATCGTGTCCACTGCACGCTACCAATCCCATGCTGCGTCGGCTCATGGAAGTTGCTCCACGTCGGTAGGTGTCTGGGGAAGAAGTCAACGAAGGATCATCACCCTTTTTCTTTGTTCTTCGTTGGGAGGAGCATTTTTTGTTCTAGAACACCTTTTCCCTCTTCTACCAATAATCCTCTTTCCAAAACACTCTAGGTTTCCACCGAAAGAACCATACCAATAAAAATAAGTCACCTATTATTATAGAAGTTGGAACAAATTCAAATTGGTGAATCAAATTAAAGTCTCCACCAAATTAATGCATGAGAGTTGTCAAAAATTAATTAGGGGATGAAATAGGGATCTCCCTCAATAATGAGGGAGAGTTGAAAGGATGAACTCACCTCCCATTAATTGGAGTTAGGTGGTCCCCACCCCTATTATTCAAATGGGAGGTTATGTGGTCTCGGGTGGTCCCCATGTCTTAACCTCTTGTGGGAGGTTATGTTCGGGTAGGTCCCACCACCATAATATCTCATGGGAGGTTAAGGTGTGGTGGTCTCACATCCAACTCCCAAGAAGAGGTTTTAACCCCCAAAAATCACATGGAAGCTCAATAAAATAAAGTGTAGATCACTTTAATTTATTATTTTTTTATTAAAAACCATAAACTATCTTTTATTCTCGACCAACTATTGTCAAGGTGAATTTATTATTTAGAAAATAACGGAGATGCGAGTTCAATGGTGGCCTCTGATTTCAGTTCTGAGCACTAGTTCAAAAGTTATAAATCCCTGCTCGTACATTTACTGAACATACCCGAAAAACATATCAGAAATTGATTCCGGGCACACTGGGCATCGGAAACATGTGCCGTAAAGTTTCACAGACTCATAAAACTCCATGTATTTATGGAAAAAAATTCCATGAAATTTCTAGGTCTTTACATCCCCGATGTTTGACTAACCTGGATCAAGTACGTCTGTTTGTGATATATATGGTAGTGGATGTCACAATAGAACCAAAACTGATCTTATGAGCATGGGATATAGTGGAATTAGTGTTCATTTTAGTTGATTGGACTCCCTCGCTCTTTTATTTATGCTTTCACTTGTTTACTACTAATGAAATGATGATTAACAGAGGTTCTTCCTAGATTGTGGTTGATGATTCTGACACGATGCGAAACTTATCATTGGGATGGTTATACATAATTACAAGGATCTATCTTATTCATCTTTTGGGATGACACCATATATTTCCTAGGATGTAGATTCTATTCCTTCTTATTTTTTATTTTATTGGGATGCTTGAATGTATATCCTGAGACCTGACATCAGAGCATTATTATTATTAGTTATTTTATTGGATTCCATGATGTATTTCTTAGGATCCAACTTTGGTGCTCTTTGGGATTATGATATTTGGGATTTTCATCCATTGACTATGATATTCTAGCATGGAGTCCCTTTATTTTGATATTTAATAATGGAGTCACGTCAATATGATATTTTGGTATGGCATCCCTTGATTATGAAACATGGGAATAGAATCCCTATTGATGATACACATTGATTATAACACTCTACAAGGTGTTGTGGATGATTATTATCTCCTTGATTGGTCCCTGGATCAGGGTGGTGGACCTAGATGTCATAATAATTTATGTGACATATACTTGAGGAAGATTATACTATTATGGGTGATGTGAATGATTTCACTATCCCTGATCAGAGGACTAGAGGGTTGGGCTTGATGTCTCACTAGTGAGCTCTATATATATATCTCTTATGGGTCATACCCTTAAAGATTATCTGAGTCATAATGTTTTTATATCCTACTGAATAAGTACTAGAAATTAGAAATTGGTACAATTTTACATGGCATGAGTGGAATGACTTTGAGCTCTGTGACCATTTACAAGAGTGATGGTCAATATATGGAATCCTTCATTCTAGTGATTGAAGGCATGTGTGGGTGACCTCAATTCTATGACATTTATCCTCTATTCATGACATAGCTTCACAAGATGATTTTATGATTTTGGAAAATACCTAAATTTTTTATTAGTATTATGGACCTAAGGATTGGATTAATTATACATGGCTTCAGTGGTAAAAATCTAGATGAATTACCTTTTCACTGGATGACCAAACGATATATATTATTGAATCGAGGATTTCATATTGTTGATTGTTATATATCCAAAATACTAATGTCTATACATATTTACATATATATATATATATATATATGTATTGTAATATATATTTATATAAATATATATATTTACATGATGGATCATTTCCCACCTAGCTTGGATTAAGGACCCTAGGATTGCCTGGGTTTCATGTTATTTTATTTATTTATCTTTTCAGTCATTTCTCTGCTACGGTGATCGTATTTTATGAGAATAAACTTATAAAAGAAGATTTTCAAATTCATCATTGGGGTGGAAAACTGATATTATTTATCACCCCTATATGTTTACTTTAGTGTGCATAAAAAACATACGTCCAAATTTCAATATGAGAATAGATGCATTATCGATAGTTCTATGGCCCAAAGATGCATGATATAGTAGAGTCTCTATTGTTGATTCATTTGATTGAGATAGATTAACTCGACAATGTTATGGAGACCGAGTATGTTGGCTAACTTAGAGTTCTTATTATTATTGACTTGTAATATTATTTCATCTTCTTTTAGATTATCTTTCATTTGTGTTCAACCTAGTGGTTGGCTAGTGTTTTTTGTATAACATGGATGTTATTGATTTTATAACATTTATTTTGTAATTATATTATGATATATTTTAGTTTATTTACTAATTATAAAATATTATTTACTTATGTGGATGTTATCGGGTAATTTCCAATATTTATAATTTGGTATGATGGTATAGTCTCCTCACAGTAACACCTATAGACCCTCACTACTAGTCAACATAATATAGAATACAGGGAATCTCACTTAAAGCCTTTTAATGAACTGAATTGGGGAACCAGTTTAGTGTCTCCTAGGAAATGATGTTACAATGTAGTATAAAATGTGTTTCTTTCCAGTTGTATTACTTTTTCGGATAAGGAAGAAAAAATATATTAGGAAATCATTTGAACCTATGATGGATATTGTACTAGTGCATCAAGAACATCTGTTAAATGACAAGTCCTAGGTTATAGGGTTATGGGATTGGTGTTCTGATCTATGATGTTATTGTTGTATATGATTTTCAATTTCATAGGAACACATTTTCTGTATATGTGATGATTTATTATGAATTTTATGCTCTTGGATCATTGGTAAGAGGCCAACGATTTATTTTGACGTTTACAATAAATAGAAGGGGAGACTCATGTAACATATTTGGCACATATCATTCTATTTTATATGTCCTCTGGTGCATTATTATTAATATTTATTGAGGAAAATTGATTATTCTATTAGTAAAAACCTAAATGGTGTTTTATTTTATAGTTTTTTAGTAGAATTGGACTACGTTTAAGAGAATTTCATATATATATATATCATTATAATGTAATTTTATTTGGATCTATGATGAGATGTTTTATGGTGAGGCTGATGACCTATTCATTGTGAACTAGAGGTGAAATGACCCTATTAGGTCAATAGGGAACATGATGACCATCTGTTGGACCACATGTAGGGTGTTTTTTCTTTGGTTCAGTTATTTAATGGTCCAGTGATAATAAATATGGTGTTTTTTGAAAAATATTATAATGAAATTATTCTTAACTGACCTTCTTTTCAAATTATTTGGTTGAGTTTCTATTTCAGATGTTGATTGATAAAATGGAATTTCACAACAACTAGGTCTCGAGGGGGTATTACTATATACCGATGCCTAATGTGTGTCATTTCCAGGTTCATAAAACACAGGTATCATGGACTTAAGGGAACTATATATTTAGGTGATTTTCATAACGGCTCAAGAACTTATCCACCATGATGAGATTATTGACAATCGTAGGTCATTTCTATCCTTATCTCCCATGGATAAGTTCTATCTTTTGGGAAAGGTGGTTTCACCTTATGACCCAATTTTGAGATTTGATTTGTAATGTCAGTTGGGAGACCTAGAGGCCCTTATTTTTTACCCAGAACCTTGTAGGAAGATGTTAAGTAAGATTTAGGGAAACCTACATGAGAGGTTGGACCATGTGGATAGACTCCATTGGTAGGAAGTGGTATAGGTTTTATTCTTATTTGAGACTAATGCACAAATAGTGCAAGAATTTTGTGATGTAGGCATGTTGATGCCTTGGGATTTTTATAAACCACCTAGGGTTATTTTTTTGAGTCTGGATTCAATGAGAAATACTGTTAATGTTTCTTTCCTTATTAATTAGTAGTAGAACATGTGAATCCTATAACTATTAAACGAAGCCCAATGACAATTGATCATGGAATATGTCATGGAACAGGTGAGTTCAAAACATTGAAGATGATTTCCAAGGGAGATTCTCACTTTTTTTTGAATGAAATGTGGTGTAATATGGTTATCTAGGTTTTAATTGGAGAAAATTCCCAAGAGTTTGATTTGGGTGATAAAGGTATGGAATGGTTTCACCTGGTTCTATTTAAACTATAAATTGATGAGTATATATATATGAGTCTAGGACTGATATTTTAAAGTCATTCCATGGTAATGGTTTCTCAAATGTTTAAGTTAAGTAAAAAATAACCCTACATGGTAGAGGATACATTGTAAAAGAATGTGTTCCATGAGGAGGATGACACATAGATAAACTTATACATGCATTGTCAGGAGATTTGGTTTTGTGAATTGGTTAATAGAAATTGAATACTATTTAGATGTCATCATGGCTAAAAATGAACAATAAATTCCAATAGACGAAATATTTTTATACTCCTAGTTACATATAATCAATGTTTTTCTTGAAATAAAATTGATTAAGCTGATTGATCATCTACAATACACTGATCTTATTTCTTTTTAAATATCATTCTTTTCTTGATAGAGGAACATGTCAAGGTTATGCTCAATGAGTCAGATAATGTAAGACATATGCTGGTGTGCACGCCAGTATCTATTTGAGGGTGGTCACCCTTGTTTTCAGTTATAATTCAAAGTTATCCATTGTCCATTGAGCTCAGAGTACAATTATTTTAGGATTATAGGGGTATTCTTATGTTGGGGAGTACTATATTAGTCGCAGATAGATGTCTCCCATATAAGAGAATGTTGGGTATGCTAGGAGACTATTCATTGGAAAGTCAAGATAGCTTATTGTGATGATAATAATGATGAGACCATGGATTCTAGTATTACTACCAAGTATTCTCTAGGATGATAAGTCTTATGATGGGTAAACTGTAAGAAATCATGGTTTTCCAGACTACAAATTTCCTAGGATTATTCAGACTGCCAATTTCCCATGATTTTTCAGACTACAAATTTAAGAAAAGTTTTGATTTTTCTCTTTAGAATGCTTATAAGGGGTAAAACAGTAATTATTTACCTTAGAGATGATCTTGGATAATTTTTAATAACCACTTAGTTGGTCTTAGTATAGTTTTTTACACTAGGGTAGAAGTTTGGTAGAATATCAAGCCATTCAAATTTTTGTGGTATAATTAATATTTAATATATATGTAATTATATATAAATTCATTTTAACATGTTCCTTTGACTGTATCTTTTGAATAGTGAATCATATTTATATTCTGTGTCTTCTGTTGAGTCTAAAACATATAATTTTTCCTAGGCGGGGAATATAGTCATGATGAGTGTTGGGGTCGGGTCAGACCCCATTTTTTCATTCATCATTTCTTTTCATTTCTTCCATTTACTTTTTCTCTTTTATTTTATTCTCATTTCATTTGGATCATAATGTATAATCCATTGTGGGTATGTTATATCACACAATTGAGATATAATAGGGATATGGAGATGGAGAATGATATAGAGCGGATGATATGTAGTGTCACAGATCTTGGGAGTATCCATATCATTATGTAGCAGTCATGGATTACGAAAACAGACCAAGATTTTGTGGATTCCTTCTAAAGGTAGTCCACTGTTAGTTTTTTTATAAATCTGCATATATTTATGATTTTAATGTTTTAATGTTTTATTAAAAGTTATTAGGACCCCTTATGGGTTGTTCAATACATTTTGATGAGAAAATTTGGGTTTTATGGAAATTTGAGGGGTTACCTTTTCGAAATCCCGATCACATGATATATAGTTTAGGAACTCACATATCGTGTTCTTCCTTCTCAGGGAAGATTATCTTTTTTCAAATACATGCCATTAACTAGGTGTAAACATTTTTTATTGGTAACTGTTATTGGTTAGGGATTAGAGCTCATGGATCATCTCAGATCGAAGGGCCACACTCTCAGGATACAGTTGGGGACATGGAACTCCTCACCATTGATGAGACATATAAACATGGATGATTACACTCTCATGGGATATGGAGATGACTACTCTATTCTTAGACATAGACCTAGAGTGGTGGTATTGATGTCTCACCAGTTACCTCTCCATATACATCACATATTGGTTAAAACCTTATGGTTTATTTAGGTCACAATGTCCTGATTACCTATAGATTGTGACCTAAGGATCATATATCAAATTGGATTTACATGGCATGACTGGAATGACCTCCAACTTAGTTACCATTTATAGGAGTGACTATAAAAAATCCTTCATTATATTGACCGCAGGAAAGTACAGAAGAACATTTGGTTGGGACATGTACCCCCTATAGTGGCATAACTTGATCAGTGAATTTTATAGTGCTGACCAAAGAAGTTATTTTTTATTGTGATTACAGACGTTGGGATCAACAAAATTATACACGATTTAAGTGGTATGACATCACACTCAATGTAATTTTGATAATATGTCCATATGAATGGGATTACAAACCCAGAGACTTCTTATGGTCGAATTGGTCATTTTACACCTTACTCGTGTATATAAAAATGTATGTACATAAATATTTATGGGAATACATACACACAGAGATATATATAGATAGACACACACAAAAATGATGGTACATTTACTAATTGACTGGGATTTTTAAACCACTGATTGGTTTCAGTTTCATGTTATTTATTTTATTTCTTATTTTATTTTCATCTCACTTAGTATTGACATATCTCATGAGCATGCACTTATGACAATAGATTTAATGTTTTATCATTTGGGTGGTCTACTATGAATCTTTCTCACCCATGTAATTTCACCTTAGTTTTCTTGTAGACATTATGTATTCTTTTTAGGATGAGCACATATACATGATGAATAGGTCCTTATCCTTGTATTTCAAGATCCAGTTGAGCCACTTATGTTGATTTCTTTCATTAAATAGAGTAACTCGATAATGTTTTGGATACCAAGTATGTGTTTTGGATCAGAGTTAATAAGATTATAGCATTTTATTAATATTTTATTTTTCATCATGTAATTTTACATGTGTAGTTGGACCAAGGGTTTACTGGTGTTCTATGTATGCCCTGGCTATTTTGGATTTTATAACATTTCATTTAATATTGTTCAATGTTCTATTTTAGTTTATTTAGAACTTGCATACTTTTATTTAATAATTTGGATGATATTTTGTTATTTTAGCTATAAAAACTTTGATATGAGGGAATAATCTATCCAATTTACCACCATTATCTCATTGCTGATAGTTGAAAACCTATTGCATATGTAGAGGTGAACTTGTGTCCTTATTCGGAACTTGCTCAGGGAACTGGTTTAGTGGTTCTCATGATGGGATATCACACTACACATCATAGAACTCATTTTTCTATTAAAAATGAACTTGTATTGTTTAGATAATTATATTTCAACATGTAATGAAAAGTGGTATATTTGTTTTTAATAATTTATTTAAAAAATTATCACATAGAGTAGGTTAGAAAGGGATTTTGATAAAACATGGGGTGAAATGAAAGGCGAATCACCCATCTATGAAAAACAGATAGTTAAAATCACTTAGAAAAGTTATCACATATAATGTAATGTGACATATAATGCCTACAACCATTAAATAATTGGAAAATATTTAAAAACATATTTTTATTATTTCAAGTTAGATTACATACTAGATATAGAAATCAATATTCTGAATATGTTATTATTATTTCATTTTCATTTGACATAAATATTTTTTTGGGTATAAAATTGAAATTTATATATATTAAAGATAGCTAGGAAGGATTATGGGTTATCCAACATCGAAAAAGAATAAATATACTAAATAAAAAACTAACTTCAAAACAAAAAATATATTCAATTACCAACAATACATTTCAAGAATAATTTATTAATATGTTCATTATTTTTCAGTTTTCTTTTAAATACTACATATTAATTTAATGATATTGATGATGTTAGATATGTATAATGTAGAATGAAAATTAAATATTTTTATATTCTCAAAGTTTCCATGAAATAAAACTATAATAATATTCCATAAATTTTCGATGATGATTTTTATTCTTATATTTCGGGTGATAAAAACTTGAAGAAACATATAATATCATATTAGAAAATTATTTAATTTTCTAAATGATATATTTTTTAGATTAATTTTTTTTATAATATAAAAAAATTACTATAAATTAAAATCAATATAGGTTTTATTATTTAATTTTTTGAAACATAATTAATTAACTATTAGTATATAATGTGATGATGATATTAATTTAATTTTTATAAATAATAATTACATTATCAATAGTTTTAATTATTTAGAATTTTATATATTGTGATAAAAATATTAGGAATTTATACCAAATTGAAAATATTCAGTCTCAATTTTATCTAAATGAAAATAAAGTAAAATAGTGATAGAATACAAAACTTTATCACCACTAGAAATGGTATATAATAAATAAATAGGTGTATCGTTATTAAATATATACATATATGGAGTATTTTTAAAACATGTCAATAAGGTATCGTTACTTAACAAAGTTAATGTAAAGTTGAAACTTGATACAAATGATCACTGAATTTAATTCATTATGATTTTTATAAATTTATGAGACACCAAGACAATATTGGTGATTATTACTTTTTCACTTTTTGATGATCCCATTTGAACATAATTAAAAAATATGACGTTTAGAAGCTTTAAAATTGGATTATATTAAAATAGTAACACTATGTACAATATATGTTGTGGTTACAAAAAAATACATTACATTACCACTTAATTTGTAATTTAGAAAACCTTTATATAAAAATAATAATATGAAAATTTAATTTGGAAGGTGATTCAAAATATTTAAATTGATGTTTGTTTTTAATTTTTTTTAAATCCTCTTTTGAATTTATTATAGTTTAATTGGAGTTGATAATGTGTCTAGATTATGATTTATTCATGGGTTTTAAAAAATCACAAAAAATATATGAATTCATTACATGGAAATGGTTAGTTTGATGGAAAAGTTTCTATAAATGTAAAGAAACACTGCACCATATTATAGATTTATGGTAAACTATTTCTAAGAAATTATAATTTGGAATACATTAAAAATATAGAACCATTTTTTTTCCAAATTCTATACTAGGTTGCTAGAATATTAAAGGATCTATTATGGCTTCACAATTAGGTGTTACCATGATAAATTAAAATTTAAATAGAATACTTTACACAATGACCATCGAAATCCTATCATCGTTAATAGGCTATAGAAACATGTTATAGATATATAAATTTTATGTATAAAATACGTTATATAATTATTATATTTCTCCCCATAATGAATTTAAAATATTTATATAAGAATTAGAATGGAAAAGATCACTCATAATGAAAATAATCATATCATTATTTATTTAAGGTATAAAAGGATTTTTAGATATATTTGATTATTTTGATGATTTTTAAGAGATATGTTCCATTAAATTTAAAAATAATGTTTGGCCAATTTTTACACTATAGCACATTACATTACACCATGATTAATTAATGTATATACACAATTATAGTATCAAATATATATTAATTATAATTCTTTATGACAGTTTCACCTATATTCTTGAAACAGTTCCAGAAATCCAGGTTTTCTACTTCTGGATTTGAATAAGTTGAACACTAAATCCCCCATTATAATACACTAGTGTACTATTAAAAAAGATTTTATATAATAATTTAGAATCAATGTTGAACTTAACTTGTGTTCATTCAGATTCACAAAATTATAGGAGTTCAAGGCCATCATCCAACTAATTTTCCATTGTTATTCATTAAAAAACTAATGGAATATGGACACAACCACTATTAAACTAATAAATACCCTTTTGATAATTAATGTTACAGAAGAATGTAAAAATATTGTGTGTCTTATGTTATTCTATCTATATATCTTTATCCCCCATTATTTTTTTCTTTACTTTCAATGATATCTTAGTAAATAACTGATATGTATAGTAGCCAAATACTTTTACACATATTATTACATGATTTTCAACATAAAAAGACATTAATTAAAACCCAAATATCATGAGGCTGATGAAATTAGAAAATAGTGAATATAAAACATTGAATGAAATTGAAACCTAACATAATATTCTCCGTAATTAGATCAAAAATCTTTTTTTTTCTCTTAAAAATTCATTAGATAACCTGGGAAATGCAAAAAAATAAATTGGTGATCTAAAAATCATAGTTATTGAATAAAAAAGATATAGTGATAATATTTCTGAGTCAAAGGTATATCATGATATCATAAAATAGAAGGGAAATTATTAATCACATAGAAGAAATACATAATGGAAATGGTATCATAAGATTTTGGGATATTATTAAATGTTGTAGAAATAATTATCATGATATAAAAAAGTGTCAATTATAACTACCCAGATAATATCACATAGTGGAAGATGTCCCATAATGGATTAGTTTTTCTCCCCAATACCATATATGACATATCATGAGACTAAACCTTAACCCAAATGCATTGGAGCGCTATCTAGGTGAACCCATCAAAACATGTTTATTATTATGAGTTATATAAAATGGAATAAATCATAAGGAACAAATATAATTTTTAACCATGGAAAGAAAATGGGTTTTATAATCATTCCTCATATCATAATTGATGGAAATTTCATAATGATGGAATTTGAGAAATGAATAAAAAGAATATATTATCCTTAAAAATGAAGGGATAATTTTTTAAGTATAAATGTGAGAGACATTTATATAGAATTTAGTAGTGTTAAATAAATTTAAATATAAAGAGAAGGTTTGTTAGATAGATAATGGCCATAAACTAATTAAATTTGTGGTTTAGTGAGATAACTTAGACCCATATGATATTTTTGGCAGATATTATAATTTAAAACCCATTAAAAATTTTATAATATTTAAAATAATGTTAAAGTGGTTTTTTAACTGGGAATCATATTAATAAATTTAATATGCAATAAGTATTATGGATACAAAAAAATTCATTACACTCGTATATGTTAAAATAGAGCATTCTTTGTTTCTATTGCAATGAAATTCATAAATTTATGATTAAAATAAATAAAAACAATAATTTTTAAAACATTTTAAGGAATGTAAAAAGTGATATAATATTTGTTTTATAATTCATTTAAATCCATATATATAAATATATAATATAGTCTTAAACATTTAGACCTATATGAAATTTTTTTCAAAATATTTTAAATTAGGGTTTTAAAGTAAAGTGTCTCTTATATAAAACCATAAAAATATTCCATTTAAAAAAATTATTATTAATTTTAAATATTGTCATAAATGGATTTTTGAAACCATTTATAAATAAATAATAATTTTCAAGAAATATATAGAGGGACCCAAATATGGAAAAAGTGTTTTATGGGATAAAATAAATGTGGATTTTGTAATTAAGTGTCTATAACTACTTTGGTAAATTTTGAATTCAAGCCCCCTATATTAGTTAAATCGTATTAAAATTTAACTATAACTAAACTAAATTGGTTTATTATATAACATGTCAAAGAGTAAATAAATACACAACGCAAAATAACAGGTGTTGAATATGGTATAACTCTTCATGAAATAAAAGAAAGACTAGATATATCTTATAAATTTAGAAAAAATACAAAAAATACAACATAAAAGGGAGATATACTTAATTTTAAAATAAAATTCATGATGTTAATATTTAAAATCTATGTCTATAAACCATTTAAAATAAATAAGGTTCATAAAAATGTGTCTCAATGATAGATGTTTTGAGATGAAAACTATTACCTCGAGTTCAAACATTTCATTTATGTTATTCATCTCATATATTATAAATTGATTTAAATTTTTTTATTTATTAAGAAAATTTTATAATTTCAATTCATTATATTAAAACAATTTAATTCATTTATTTTAATGAAATAATTAATTACTAATTCAGTTATCTACATGTTGGGTGTTTTGAGGATGATCGGTTCATAATTTCAAAATGACAATGTTGTGTTGACCATGGGTAAAGGGGTCATTTTTCCATCATATTTAGAATAATAATAATTGAAAAATTTTATTTTTTAATCATAAATTATTCTTTTGAAAATAAAAATGAATTATGGTTTTGAGAAATTATCTATGTAATAATCATGGAGACGGTATGCCTATATACATATTCATAATGTTTTTATTTTTTAATGATCAATATTGAATAGATATTAGTGTTATTTTAACTTTAATGAATAATAATTATATTATTAAGAACATATTAAATTTTAAAATATATTTACATATACCATTCATGAGTTGTGGTGATAAAAAATGAACCCCAACACTTCGTGAGATGGATGTCTGCCATAAACCTGAAAGACGTTATCATTTTTAAATGGATGGAAAATTTTGAAATTATATGATATAATATGTTTAAATTTTTTTGAACATATGATTAGTATCATATATAATATTTAAATACATCATCATTAACATTTGTTATAGGCTATTATGGAAAATGTATTACGTCAATTCAAGAGGTGATAGTCCACTAAACATACTAATGATGATTTATTTTACAATTTAATGAAAGAGTATATGGATATTGGTTATGAAATTAACATAATAAAATATCAATATATGAGATATACTGATGACATAATATTATCCTGATTCAGAAAGATTTTTAGGAGGTGGAATTGAGAAGAACACAATAATTCTCGGTTAAGAATAACACATCTTCTTCAGAACATATCTTTAGTATTATAAATACATTCTCCCATGATGTTCTATAAGATTAGTAAAAGTAGGCTAAGAATTGGTGAGTGAGGAAATTAATGTTTTTTGTAAGGTATTTTATGAAACAAAATATATTTAATTGTGGAAATTATTGGACAATAGGTTCTGTGTCATATGTGAGTGGATGCAAAATGTTTTAAAATACCCAAAATTATTGAATAATCAGAAGTAAATCTCAAGACAAGTGCCAATTTTTTTTAATAATATATTTTAGGGATGAAATTTATAACATAATCATCTATAACACAAAAGGAAACATGTTTACAACATTTTATTCCATTTACCTCTATGGTTACAAAATTTTACCATTTCATTATTTTCCAAGGTAATTAAATTTTTTAATGTTTTTACTATAATTTTTTTAAAAAATAACATAATATAATTACCTAATATTAATTATTATTTTTAATAATATTTCAACCATTTTATAAAATCAAATCATATATGTGGAAAAATTCAATTTAAAAATAATACTGTAAAACTTGTTGAAGATGCAAAACATGAATAAAAGGGGGACAAGAAAAGACATGAAAAGACGATGATGTGTTATACATGAAAGATTGAAAATAAACATAGATAATAAATCATGGTGAAAATAGTGTTACATTCCATGTTAGAGGCAATACTGACAATATCATTACACAAGTCTATAGAGAGGAATTCGTGGTTAGAATATATTCAACATGAAAGGTATACAATTGAAAGAGACCAAGAGAAGCAGGAATATTCTATTACAATAGGCATGTTAGTTTTGGAATTCATATATAATCCATGGGGAGGCACTTAACAGCATGGATAATGGAATGGAAGTTTGGGTGATCACCTTTGAGGAATGAAGAGTCTCATTATGCTTGTGTTAAATGTAGTGGAATAGAGAAAGTGTTCCCATGAAAAAATTAAATAGAAGAAGGATATATGCATTGTGTTCATCATTTTGATGAAAACTAATGATTTTTTTTATCACAATGGTATTTTACAAACCATTTTATAATTTTATTTAGTTGATCATGGTATTTAAATATAATTTTCATGGAGGATTAAATGAAATTTAAACCACAAAATTTCTGTCATTTTTCTAGTATTTTGAAGTCATCAATGAAGTGGATTTAATTATGGAGGAAAAGAGGGATTAATTTCATGTGGATACACATTATTTTTTAGAGATGCATATATACTATACAAGAGAATAATGAAGTAGGGGAGATAAATATGTAAACTAATTTTAAGAATCTCAAGGGGATAAGAACATAGGGTTATTCTAGGTGTCATTTAGAATGGTGAATGACGATGAAGGTGTTATTCTAAGATAACCACTTCTTAAAAATGAATATTGATAAATCATTTTTTTTATATAAACACATTTTATGATGAATATTTAAAATATAATCTAGTTAGTAAGAAATACAACATCATGAGTGACATCTAATTTTCGAATGTGGGATAGTAGTGCTATTTCTAAATTTTGTATTAGTGAACTAGGAGGGTGAGTGTATCTGATTCAAATTTATACATGGAAATATGTTATATTTTATTGTTTCTGATGCACATTTACATTTTCATTAATGACTATTTAATATATTCTAGATTGGGTGAACAAGGTGAAATTTATAGTATCATTTACTAATATTATCTTCTATTTAGAGTAAGGATTGATAAAAATCAATGAGTTCCTCATGGTGAGAGAACAATATCTACATTCAAGGAAGAATCATTTTAATCTTTTATATGTTGATTCACCCCCTCCTTGTGTGGAATCCTTGATAAGGGAATTACAATATGTATCAAAGGGGTAGGTTCTTTAATTCTCCCTATTAGATGAATGGTGATTATTTTCAACCATAAATGTATTCCCTTCTTTGAATGGAATAACATCTAGATTTTTGAAATACTGAGGAAACACTATTTTAGGTCACAGGTAATTTAAATATATACAAAATCCATTTATGGGATCACAACTTACATGGAGAGTGGATCTTTAATAGAGTAAGATAATATTGAATGGGTTTTAGATTCCAAAGATATAAATTACTTGTGATGTTATATATCCAATTACATTTATAGAGAGGTTATGTTGTGAAGGACCTAACATGTCAAGTGGGAAGTTTATAATAATATTTATGATGTATGTTCAAATGTTGAAGAGGAAAATTTTCGGATCAATGTATAACATGTGAGTATTTGATAAATATTTATAATAGTTTGGTTGAATCCTTTTTTAATAATCTAAATGTTCCTATTGAAGATATGATATGCGTTGGGGAAGATCTCAAATATGATAAAATCATGAAAAGGATCATGAGATGAATTACTCATCTTTTTCTTATGTAAAAATACAAAATATATATATATTACATGTTAGATTTTATAGTACCATTATAACAAATGATATGAGAAATTAAGATAATTATCCATGAATGAAGGAGAGTAACCACGAGGTTTCCTTTAATTCAATGAAAAATCAATCAATATAGAAGAATCCGAATTTTAATGAATTTTATTTGGTTATATTATTTTCCCTCTAATATTAAGTGACTAATAAGAAATTACAAATTAAAAATTCCCCATTATTTATTAAAACGTAGAAAGGTGGGACATCATTTGGAAAAATGTCTTAATAACCATGAAAATTAAGATGACTAAGAGAAAAACATAAGAAGGAAACAAGAGATATATAATGGATAAAAATACTTCAATGGTTATCCTTCAAAAGGATATATTTATTTCTGAAAATAAATTTTTATAAATAATGTAAAATAAAAGAAGTTGAAGATTTCAAGGATGAAGTTGTGTTGATGGCTATTAAAAATTATTAAATTGATGATGATAGTGATAATATTAATGAAAGTGTTTTGGGATGATTTTATTATCATGTAGAACATAAGGAAGAAGTTAAAGAAATTTATGTTTACAGAGAAAATAATAAGAATGTCAATTCAGTTGTACCAACATCCAAATTTACATTAAACAACAACAAAAAGAACATATATTTATAATTTATGATATTGAAAAACTCAAATATGATCTTTCTAAAATATTGGGAATGATATATGAAAATAAGTTTAAAGTTTTTGAAAAAATAATAATTGATGGTTTAGAAAAAATATCAATGAGATAGTTAAAAGGATTTATCATCTTGATGATGAAGTTATGGGTTAGAATTTCTAGTGTGATTATCAAGGACTATTGGAAACTGGTATAATGATATGGAATTCAATGTAATAATCATCATGCCTAGGAATGTAGATTTATAAATAAGACTGTATTCTTATTCCTCGCTTACTATGATTCAATGTTAAAGGAAAATAATTGGTGAAATATAATCATGAGAGGAATACAAGAACGGTTTCTTTTAAACCATATGAATCAAATCCATTGAACAAGGTCAATATAAATAATTCCATAATGTCTAAAAATCTTGTGGTTAAGAAAGATATATGTACACCAAGAGTTAGATGATTTTCCTATTGAAATTTGGGAGACAATTACTATGTGTTCTCTATATCTGGAAGATTTCATGGGAGTAATTAAAATCCAAATAATCAAGTATAATTTCAAATCATTATTGTAATTTAAATGTGTACTTTTTTTTATGGATTCAATCATAAATAAAATGATTTTATATCAAGAGGGAAAAAGGGAATCCATAAGGTCTCAATATTAATGAGTAAAAAATATTTAATCTTTATCTATAAGGACAAAAGCATAATTTTTCTTATATGTTTTACATATACAAGAAGATTCCATGGATACATATGTCATGTGTATAATGAAATTTTAAAATAAGATAGGGTATATGATATTTCTTTGAGGAAAAGAGACTAGATGAATTTATGGATCTTGGATATTAGTTATACATCGTACTTGGATGAAAATATATAACTCATTATGAATAACATTTTAAACCAATATTCTATAATTTATTTCATAAATTATATAATTCATATGATTTTTTCTCTGGAAAATCCAAAAATGGTTGAAAATATATAATGAAATATGATGTTCACATAGTTTAGGGGATATGTCAAAATCATAGTGTTATCCAATTGTGTTTCTTTGGGAATAATGTGTTCAAAAAATTATATAATATGAAATCATAATATGGCTAACGTATTATATAGGCAAAAAAATACAAGAGAAATATATTCCTTGTTTTAGAGAATTTTTTTATTTTTCCCACAAAGGAGGAAATAGGATATGACATTGATGTCTTGGTCATTTGATCAGAACATCTTCAGAGAGTCTAGATAAGTGTGGTGGGGCCTATGAAATTATCCATAACACATATGGCCGCAAAAACGTGTGTTATTCATGTCGAAAAATGGAATATCATTTGAATATATTTCATACCAATGAAGGTAAAGACATCAAGGGTACTTGAGCTAGTGAAAATGAATTTGTGTGGGAAAATATCACCCAAATCCATAGATGAAAAATGTATTATGTGTTAATTATTGATTATTTTTGTAGGATTAAAGGTATTACTCAAATCACACATAATAATAAGGTATACAAATGTATTGTTAGATTCATAGGGTGGATAAACTGATTATTGGTTTGTACATTTAAAAGTTCCAATCAAAAAATGTCATGTATTATACTAATCATACATTTTCAGAAAATTTAGAGAAGTATATAATTTGGTATCAGCTCTTAGTGGTTATAACAAACCAACAAAAAGGTGTAGTAGAATTAATGAATATCAAAATCAATAACAAGACATAAATAATGATTCTACATGTCAATTTTGGATATGTATTTGAAAACTATGTTCTCGATGTTGTATACATATCAAATAATCCATTTCGAGGTAAAAATGAAGGGATAACTCACTATAAAACCTTGTTTGGAAAGAATTATTTCACATAAGTTCATCTGGGAGTTCAGAAGTAAGTGTTTAATTCTCAAAAAAGAGAAGTGTATAATTTTTTAATATGATGGTGATAAAGGGTTATTTCCGGTGTATTCCTAAAAGATTAAATCCTACAAGATATTTAACTGGAATAATAGAAAAATTATTGAGATAAATGATGTTATGGTGCTTTAATTTTTGAAAATAATAGCCACATATGATATAATATTAAATATCTACCACACTTCTTTTGACGATAAAAATGATGAAGAATAATATTTCTTAGGGGGATCTTCAGGGATTAAAGAAAATTATAATAACAAATTTTCTAGTGAAGGATATATAACAATTAAAGTAGGTTCAATAAGATGAATTAGTATGGGATAAATCACTAAAGGTAACATCACGGGAGATCATAAAACCATGGTTTAAACAAGAAGTATAGAGAGTCAACAACATGTATCATTATTTTTTTTAAAATAAATCATTTAAGAAGGCCATATAGGATGGGAGATGGATCAAAGAAAAGAATGAATATATTGATCTACAGATAATAATGACACATGAGAAGCCATTCCAAGAAAAAGTGAAAATAATGTTATTGGAACTATGTGGGATTTCTGGAATAAACTTAACGAAGGTGGGAAGGTGATTCGGTTCAATTTTTTTTTTGAAAGCTGTATTCCAAAATTAAAGTAATTAATATTGATGAGACATTTTTACAAGTAGAAAAACATAAAACAATTCAATTGATCTTGTCCATTTTAGTTCAAAAGGGTTTATAAGTACATCAAATGATTGTAAATTTATCTTTCATTAATAGAATCCTAGATGTATACGTTTACATTGTACAATCATATGTTTTTTCATTGATGGAGATAATTACAAATCATGTATGTTTAATAATAATTTTATGGAATAATAAAATAATCAATAGAATTTTATTCTATATTTGATCAGTGTCTAATGAATATTGGCTTTTATAGTGGAGGGGTTTATCATAACCATTATATCAATATGTATAAATAGGGATGATATATAGTTCTTCTCTATATAGAAGACATAATTTTTTGATAATTAGACAATAAACAATGAATTTAGTTTTTAGATCTCATGAGGTATGAATATGATATTTATCTAGTTGGTGAAGAGTCACTTTTCCTTAGATTTCACGTAATATAAAAAATTGAAGAGATATTTATCTCCCTAACAAAATATACCAAGTTTGTCTTAAGAATATTTCAAATGGAGGATTCAAGAACTATGGAAATTATAATGTATTCAATAGTTAAATTTACAAAATATGAATAGGAAAACAAGGTCAATGGGACTTCTTATCAACAAATATTTAGGAGTGTTCTTTATTTGAATTCCACTGGATAAAATATTATATTTTCCACTATTTCAACCACTTTTTTAGAGCGATTTTAGATAAATCCACATCTCAATTATTTCATTAATTAGATGATATACTCAACAAATGAAGTACTATCGGTGGTAATATTGTAAGTATTGTTGACTAAATTATTTAAGATTCACTAACATGTATTGCTCTTGTTCGGATGATGAACAAAAATCTCCCTATAGAAGAGCATTCTATATTGCTAGTTCCAATATTTCATGGAAATTTAAGAATCAATATTACACATCCTTTAAAAATATAGAGTATGAATACATTAATTCCATGTAAGCACGTTGCCAGTTATCTTGGATGAAGAAAAAAATTGATGATATTGTTGTAGACATGATTTTTCATATTATAATCATGTATGAAAACTCAGGTGTGATAAATATTAGTAAAAACAGTATTCTCCATTCATGGACTAAAATCATTAAGGTCATATATTATATCATAAAGGAGAAGGTGAAGAATTTAATTTTTATATCAGAGTATGTTTCAACTCAATATAAACTGAAAACATCATGATGAAGTCACTACCCAAAGTGGTGATTGGAAATATATAGTTAGATCATTGATTCTAGACAAATATATCCACTTAACTATTTTTGGTACAAAACCCCCACTCTCTATGGTTTATCTCATGATAAAAGTTTGTTTTCTTGCCATTAATTATTGGATTTCTCGGCCTCCCTTGTGAAATTTTTAGAGAAGTGATCAATTTAGGACCATTTCCCAAGGAGTGAAATTTCTATGTGTTTTTAAATAGGGGATAAGTTTAATGTGGGATATATTGTCCATCAAAAATTAAAGTAAGAGATGTGTGGTTGGTGATAATGTTCAAGGCACGAGTTAAAAAAACATTTCATTCAAATATAATTTATCATAATAATCATGGATAACCTGATCCTAGAATTAGTGTTTATTAGATCATTGATACACAACATAAAATTGTTTCCTTAATATATAGTTGAATCAATTAATATATTATTTAAAATGTTGTTGAAGAACCAAAGGGGATATGTTTTTAGAAAAAATTCATAAAAATGCATTTTGGGTTATGTGTTTTGACATTTTTGATGAAGGATCTTTAGGGGAAGATGAAGAAAGATGTTTCAAATGTTTATTAAAGTAATGAATTTTATAGGGATAATACCACTCCATGTTAAAAATTTATTAGTCCATGGTGTAGGTGGATATATATAGAGTTAGTTACAACACAAAATACCTATAGCATGTTGAGATGTTGGGGCCCAACATAGATTGAATAGGGAGATACCAAACTTTGGAAAGAGGAATTCATGATCTAGAGGTTTTACATTAAGGAAAAATTAACAGATGATTATGGGGAACATTGTGGTACATTCTATGTTAGAGTAAAAAAGATTAATTTTTTTCACCAAGTGATGGAGAGGAATCCATTTTAAATGGTTGGATCTTTGTTGAAGGCCTAGATTTTATGGGGGCCAAAATATATATGACCATGATATTTCACTAGGTTTTTTAATTTTGGAATTCACCTATGAGCCACAAGTAGTCACCTACATGCAATGAGTAAGGCGTGAGCTCTGGGTGCACAAATTTGAGTTAGAACGAGTCTCACTATAGTCAAATTGATGGTTATGTCTCATATAATGTTTTCCGGTAAAATAGGCTTAATGTAAGATTCTATGAACATGGCAATCAGTGTGTTGAGAAAAAAAGAACTTGTTTTTATCACCATACCATGTTGTAATCTATTTTGATGTTCTCATAAACATATCATTGGATTTTTACATCCAAATAACTTGAAGGATTAAATGGAATGTAATCCATCTAAGTACGTGAATATTTATGGAGTTTTAAAGGTCTCAATTTATAGTATTTAATCACAGAGGATGAGGGTGATGAATTTGCTGTTCATATTGATTATTTAAAGAGAGAGATATTTTATACATATTATAAGTAATAAAAGTTGTAGATAAATATATACAATTATTGAAAAAATATATTGGGTAGAAGAATGAGGGTTATTCAAGATCTGATCAAGAAGTTTGAAGGTTGAATAATGTGTTATTCTAGGAGATTTATTCTCACTCTGGATGTTTGAAAATTCATGTCTTGAAGAGAAACACTATTATTGGGGATGATTTCTATTATATTTTGGTGAATAATAAATAAGTCATCAGGATGAGTATCGAGTTCAATAATGTTAGAGACTTTAGGGATTTCCAAATATTCCTTGTAGTGATCTTGGGGGGTTAGTGACACTACTAAAAATTTCTATTTATAATTAAGCGATCTTTTAATCTTTCAGGGGCACAATTACATTTCCATGCATTATCCTAGACCTTATCTCCATGTTGGTGAACAATGTAAAATATCTCATATCATTTTCAGATCTCATTGCTCATTGATAAGAAATACATGGGTAAATCAATGTGTTAATTAATGTGAGATAACATGATCCATAATAAAGTAAGAATAATTTAATATTATTTACCCTAATACACCCCTCTTAGGGTAAAATCCATGATGAAGGACTAACATAATCCTATCCCTCTAATTATTCATCAAGTTATAAAATATTAACAGATGAATTTATAGTAATATTATAGTTTATGGTTTTTCTAAAATATAATAATATATTTGAATATAAAGTTACATCATTGAAAAAAATCTTTTATATAATAAATATCATGCTCCATGTATAAAAGTAAGATGTATATACTACTAAAATAAGTGATTATATTGTTATGATTTTTAAAATATATATATGTATTGATAATAATAATACTAAACTGATTTAAATACAAGTGTGGTTTAGATATATTGAAGTAATATTGTAATAAATTCTGTGTTAAATTATGAAATATCAATTTGTGTTGAAAATTTCTATTTGGGAAGGTATAGAATTGTTAAAACTAGTAGTGAAATTCATCAATCCTAGGAATAAACATGATTATTTTTCAGATAAGTAGGATATAATACCTTTAGAAACACATAAACATTGTGAAGGAAATAAATGTAAAGATAATAATGTAATGAAAATATAATATTCACTATGAAAAGTTGATACACTCATTAATACATCAACTTTTCATACTAAAAACCGAAATAAAAATGTTTAGAAGATGAAAAAAAGGCATTGAGATGGTTTAAAGATGAATATAATATAATATAAATATTTAATATTCGTAATAATGTTTATTATTATTAATAATATTCTTATCTGTATAATAGGTAGGAAGAAATTTATTTTGTGAAAACTATAAACCATTAAGAAGATATAGGATTGATGGTAGGTTTTTTGTACATATTTGAACATATGATAAATCTATGTTTGTATAATATATATGTTTTTCAATATAAGAGAATATACGATTCAATGGTTTTATAATAACTAAATATATTATAGAAAATTATTTATAAACTAAGGGATAAAGTGAGAGAGAAAAAATCATTTGATACACTTGCAGAAACATGTGGTATGTGTTATCTGAATATACATTCCTATATTGAAATTATTGTAATTATACTAGACCAGCTAAAATAGAAACATTGAATCCAAATGTTTTATAAATAGGAGTAATCAATATAATTTAACTGTGGTTGAGGTTTTATAAAAATAATCAAGTGAAAAAATTTTAGATATAGGGAAATCGATTATCACTACATATGAATAGAAAAAGATATATTCTGGTTTATATTCAGAAATATAATATTGGTGATATTATATTTTTGAGTAATAGGTCCATCAATGTTAAATTCATTATAAGACCAAATATTGGTTATTGTAGTATTACCTAAAACAATTTTCTTTTGTTGATGGGTTAATACATGGTCTCTTGAGTGTATCTAAACATTACAATAATGAGAATGTGGCGATTTTGGAAAATATTGTATGTGTTATTAAGAGAATGAAGGATGTTATAATCACTGTCAAAATAAAAAATATAAGTGAAATCATATTTCAAATTAATAATTAAGTATTTATTTCAATATGATTATAAAGGAAGAAACAAAACTAGAAAATATAGATTAATCAAAAATAAAATGGGAATACCCGAAAATCCAGGATCCGGTGTAATCCAGTCCTAATAAAATAAAATAAAGAAAGAGAGTGAAAAGAGTCAAGCATAAATGGGAATATTACAAAAGCGAGTGTGCCCCACCCCACACCTATCTGCCACCACCAGTGGAGCACAATAGTCCGGGGTCGTAAAAGACCACATCTCTCCTGCATCCATGAGCGCCCACTTTGCTAGTGCATCCGCCACCTGATTCGCCTCTCGGTAGGCATGTGATACCTCCACCCGCATCCGCGCAATATCATTAAGACAACCCTCCCATTGCAGTAGTACACGCCACGGAACCTGGTGCGTCTTGGTGCTCAAGGCATGGACCACGACCTGAGAGTCAGATTCAATCCATATATGTTCCATGTTAAAGCGAACAGCGTACCTGATGGCATATACCATGGCCCAAAGTTCCTCTTCAAACGTAGTACCAATTCCAATGGCGTGATGATAGCATCCTTTCACGAACCCACGGTAGGTGCGAAACATGCCTCCACATCCCGATGTGCCAGGAGCACCCACCGCAGCCCCATCAACATTAACCTTTAGGTAGGGTCCGATGGGTGGGATCCATCGAATATACTTCAGCATCCGAGGCAAGTGAGGCCGCCCCGAGACACCAAGAGTACGAAGGATTTGCAGATCTGCAACTGTGTTAGACATTGTCCCATCCTACAGGCAAGATGCTTCATATACATCCCTATGTATCACCCTCACCCCTTGCTGAACATTGGGGCGCAGATAAGTGAAAGTTGCAGCATTGCGGGCTTCCGAAATGACAGCAACAGCCGCTGCAATTACAGCCAAAAACAGATTAAAAATCTGTTCGCTGAACCTGGCATGAAAAGCAGCAGACAACACTTGACAAACCGGCCTGTAAGTGTCAACATTCACCCCAAAAACAAGCCCGATGTAATCCCACAATTGCTTTGCATGATGGCATCCCACAAAAACATGCTGGACCGTTTCCTCATCAGATTTACACAAGGAACATATGGAAGCCATTTGGAGCCCATCCTTCTTGAGAGCAACCGATGTAGGCAGACAATTTTTCCGGATCCTCCATATAAGAGAAAACCGAGTAGGTTTGATGAAGCGTGCTCCGTATTTCAGCAACCATGAAGGTGCAGGGGAATGATACCCAAATTTTTTCCTGTAAAAGTCTCTGCTATTGAATTTCCCGGTTCTGCTATGCATCCAGATCAGAGTATCCTTCTCCATGAAGATGTAACCAGTTACTTCATGCTCAACCTGCACAGGAGCACTAATAGAAGCAGATTGTAGGTGTGAGAGAAAGCTGGAAATTGTCAAATTGGCTGCCTCAGGTGGCACATTAGAATCACAAAGAGGCTGTGTGAGCCATCTTGTATTCCAGCAGTTAAGGGTGGAATCCCTGCAAACCAACCAGTGGGTATCATGCATGATTCTGACATACTCCTGCTTGATAGAAGTCCAAACCGATGAGGCAAGGTGCCATTTGTGTCCATTTAAGAGCCTCCTTGTTATCATGTTTGAGAGAAAATCATCATCATCTTCATGAGTAATCAAGTTTCAAGTATAATGTTGTGAAAAATATTTCAATGAATAATCAAGAAAGAAAATAATCTTTCGAATATTATGATGATGTTGTGATAGTGATCATATTTCTCAAGCTATTGGATATAAAAAAATGTCCCCTAACAATTATACACTCATATGTGTGTTGATAATGAATCTAAAATGATATAAAGATTATAAGTATTTCATTACAATCATTGAAGATTATATGGTTTTGGAAACGTTTTATTTCATGGAGAGTAATTCATAGTTCCATGATAAGTTTTAAAATTATAGAAAAGTTTATTAAAATAAAATAGGCAATCTACCAAATGGATTTGTTATGGTAATGGAATCTAGAAACAAAATTGAGACTACAAGTCATATATTTTAATTATGGAGTAAGATATCAATATAAATCCTCATACATAATATAAATAAGGTATCAGTGGAAGTGAATAAAAATGTTTTCTTCATATGGGGAATACATTTTTTAGAGCTTACAACCTTAATATATTTTTTATAAATAAGATTAAATAGTTGCTATTCATATTATTAATCACATTTTTATTAAAAAATGTGTTAAAAAATCCTTATGTGACGTGGATTGGAAAAAATCCAAACATAATTAAACTATAAGTGATTCTAAGCCTATGTTTTTGTCAATTTCAAATAAATATGACTGATATTATATAAATGAGATGATGAAGGGGGGTTTCTTGATTTTTTACCAAGTGAAAGAAATTATATGTGTTATAATAAGAATTTTAATAATACTATTGTCATAGATGACGTTATTGTCATGATGGATAATCATAATTCATGAACATTGTTTTTAGTTGATGATGAGATTGAGAAGTCTTAGTGAGAAATATGGTTAGTAAAACAAATATTCAATTCCATTAATAGGTTTTTATAATGCCAGAGGTTATTTTAGAGAGTAAACTAATGAGGAAGGATAAAAAATTAAATATAGGAATAGGGATAATCTAACAATATGTACTTTAATAAATTAAAATCACAAAGACATGATTTGATAAGTTTAATAGATTATTGATAAATAGGATTTGAAACACAATGATTATGTTGGTGCTATGTTATTTGAGTTAAATCATATCTAAAATATTAACCCTTGAGATTTGGTGACCATTTAAATATAAAATAATATTATCAAGAGAAAAATGGTTTCTTCGAAATTAAACCAAATATAAAGGGGAATTTTCATGGAATAAATATAATTTTGTTCTCATGGAATAATAATATATTTAGGTTATTAAATATTATGATACATTTAATCCGGACAGAAGGACTGAAATGAAAATTATTTTCCCCAAATATGTTCATTGAGAAACTGGATGGTTTTATAACTATATGTTAACTAAATAGTATTAAATCACAAAAACTTGGTTTAAGTTGAACCACTAGATGGTTTTAAACTTTATATAATTGTTTATCATGCGTGTATGTTGAATAATGATCTTTATATTTCTAATAAGAACCTTTTTTATTTTATTTCAAGACGAATAGAATCTTAAAGAGTGTAAAATTCAATAGAGGTGGGTGAATATTACACCATATATTTTTTTAAAAAAAATTTAATTTGTAATTTTATATTTAAATAGTAAAATGATATAAATTTAAAATTTGGTGAATATTTTTAATTATTGTTAATATTTTTTAAATGATTTTTTATTTTAAAAGTATATATATATATAATGAATGATAATGTTAAAGAGGGAAAATATTATTATCATTTTTTTAATAATGGTAATTATTGATGTTCGATTTGACATCATTATTATTGTTTTTATTTATTTATAAGTATAATAAATATTTTTTTAATTAAATGTAAAAGAATACTTTGATGTTTCTTATTGATATTATTAGAGAATAATAATAACTATATTTAATGAGTATGAAATTAGCTATCAATATGGGAATGTGGTTGTGGGTGTATATGTTTCTTCAATTATTTTATGTTTTGAATATTAGTAGGGATGAAAATAATAATAATAATAATAATATAAACATTATTAATAACAATGTTCGAAAAAATTACTGAATAATAATTATATTATTATTATTTGAATTTGAATAAAATAATGAAACTATTATTATTATCAGTTTGGATTAAATATATCTTTGTTTGAATAAATAGAATGAAAATTTAATTTATTGAAATATATATTTTTTGGAAAATATATATATTCATGATACTAATGAATTATAATTTAGGATTACTAATTTTATTATAAATTTATGATACTCTAATTATTATTGGTTTTTATTAGCATTTCTAAATCGAAATATTCACTATTTGATTTATTTTATATGTGAGTTTGTGTTTGTGTATTCCATACATGTGGGTGTTAAAAAGGGGATAAAGAAAATAATTTAATTAATAAATCATAAAATGGTGATGTGTGTAGTGGTGCATAAAAATATGACTGTAAAGTTGGGTGGGTTTCATTAAATGAGTGTGTATGGAGTGGATGAGTGATGAGAGAAATGGATGGGAGGATGTCAAAATAGAGATGAATAAATAATGGAAATTATTAAAAAAAATATTGAATTTATTTTTTGGGATGTTGATATAAAGAAATGAACTGATCACCTAGATAGTGCAAATATAGATGGGATGAACACCAACTAAGCTCTTCATGATCAGAAAATTTAATAAAAAATTTTGTGGGTTAAATAAATTTTCATTGTGGATGGTTTTCCCCACCGTAACAATAAAAATAAGTGGAAAACCATACAAAACATGCTGAATAGACCATTGGTCCCATGGACTATCATACCTTAACTATAGGTGCATTCTGTTGGTGTAATTATTAACAAAAATGTATTGAAATTTGAAAAAACTATCAATATAAATTATGAAAATAGAAAAATGAACTACCAAAGACTTATACAAATCCCACCAAATATCAAATGTTTAAAAATAATCATTACAAAAAAAATTCACCAACCATGTGTGGTATAAAGGGATGTAGGATTGTGTTGGTCTTAGTGGAAAACTCATTATTGGAGGGTGATTTGAGTTTCCAATTAAAATTTCAATTTACAAACATTTTTAAACAAAATCCGTGTAATTTAAAAAATATCCAAATTAACTAAAATTGTATATATATATATATATATAATTTTATTTTTTCAAATGAATTCTATTACTATCGATCATAACCCAATTAAAAGAATTTCAAAATCACATTTAATTATGAAATAAATATAATCACATTAAATATAGTATATATTTTTCTAGTTAAATCTAACCTACAGAGTATTTTTTTTAAAGAGATTTCAGAAAATAGATCATCTTTATTCTTAAAATAATTTTAAACAAAAAAATAAACATACAATGGAATAAAAAAATAATTTTAGTCTCAAATTATGACCTAGTAATCTTCACGTGTCTTTCACCCGCTACCAATCTATTTATTAAATAATAAATATAATCTACAATCTTCACTGTGTATTTATATATGAATACACAAAAAGAAGTAACAAATATACACATCATATCCTATTGTTATTCAAGGGATAAAATATATAAAATTAATAATATATAGTATCTAGTACTCTCTAATATAGTACATGAGATAGTGATATTAAATATACAGAGTAAAATTTTCAAAACATGATGATTAGATAAAACTGTGAACATGATTGAATGATTATAAAAGTGTTTGTGTAGTTTATATGTATATGATAATGTAGTAGATCATTATAAATTCTAATATTCTTCTTTAAATTTTATTTAAATATATAATTGTGTACACATTTAGAATTCCTCATAAAGACTCTTTTTTTTGAAAAATGATGTATTTTATATAGTTCTAGAAAAATCTCTATGTTTCCTGTAAAAACAGAAGCACAACTATCTTGTTAGCATGAAAATTAAAAAACCATACAATGTCTATGGACTTAGGATTCCACTTATTTTATGTGATTTTTAAATCTCCAATTATCTATTTCCATATAATATTATAATTATAATGTTCTTCATATTGAGCCAAAAAATTAAAAATTTTGACTTTGTAATTAATTCACCTCTTT